>CM038673.1:134578214-135178214 GCA_021605145.1 Aegilops bicornis | reverse complement strand
CTAAATTATTGAATGGTTCAAGTAATTTCAGAGTGAAGTTGAAGATCATCGTGACAAGAGGATAAAATGTCTATGATATGATCATAGAGATGAGTATCTGAGTTACGAGCTTTGCACGCAATTAAGACATTGTGGAAATTGTTTCACAATTAATACTACCGAACACCATAGTGTGATGGTGTGTCCGAACATCATAGTTGCACCCTATTGGATATGGTGCATTACCATGATGTCTCTTATCAAATTACCACTATCGTTCATGGGTTAGGCATTAGAGACAATCGCACTCACTTTAATAGGGCACCACGTAATTCGTTGGAGGCGACACCGCTTGAACTGTGGTTTGGAGAAACCTAAGTTGTCGTTTCTTAAAAGTTTGGGGCTGCGGCTTATGTGAAAAAGTTTCAGGTTGATAAGCTCGAACCCAAAGCGGATAAAATGCATCTTCATAGGACACCCAAAACAGTTGGGTATACCTCCTAATTCAGATCCGAAAGCAATAGGGATTGTTTCTTGAATCGGGTCCTTTCTCAAGGAAAAGTTTCTCTCGAAAGAATTGAGTGGGAGGATGGTGGATACTTGATGAGGTTATTGAATTGACACTTCAACTAGTGTGTAGCAGGGCACAAGGAAGTTGTTCCTATGGCGCCTACACCAATTGAAGTGGAAGCTTATGATAGTGATCATGAAACTTCGGATCAAGTCACTACCAAACCTCGTAGGTTGACAAGGATGCGTACTACTTCAGAGTGGTACGTACTGCCGTCTTGGAGGTCATGTTGCTAGACAACAATGAACCTACGAGCTATGGAGAAGCGATGGTGGGCCCGTATTCCAGCAAATGGCTCGAGGCCATAAATCCGAGAGAGGATCCATGTATGAAAACAAAGTGTGGACTTTGGAAGAACTACTTGATGGTCGTAAGGCTATTGGGTACAGATGGATTTTAAAAGGAAGACGGACAATGATGGTAAGTATCACCATTAAGAAAGCTCGACTTGTCGTTAAGATGTTTTCCGACAAGTTCAAGGAGTTGATCACTGAGGCTTTCTCACTGTAGCGATGCTAAGAGTCTGTTGGAATTGGATTAGCGATTCTTGCATTATTCATGAAATCTTGCGGATAGGATGTCAAAACATTGTTTCCTCGACAATTTTCTTGAGGAAAGGTTGTATGTGATACAACCGAAGGTTTTGACAATCCTGAAAGACGCTAACAAGTATGCAAAGCTCCAACAATCCTTCTAAGGACTGGAGTAAGCATCTCGGAGTTGGAATGTGCGCTTTGGTGAGATGATCAAAGATTTTGGGTTTATACAAAGTTTATGAGAAACTTGTATTTCCAAAGAAGTGAGTGGGAGCACTATAGAATTTCTGATGAGTATATGTTGTTGACATATTGTTGATCAGAAATGATGTAGAATTTCTGGAAAGCATATAGGGTTATTTGAAAAGTGTTTTTCAATAGAAAACCTAGATTAAGCTGCTTGAAAATTGAGCATCAAGATCTATAAGGATAGATCAAAACGCTTAATGGTACTTTCAAATGAGCACATACCTTGACATGATCTTGAAGGTGTTCAAGATGGATTAGTCAAAGAAGAAGTTCTTGCCTGAGTTGTAAGGTATGAAGTTAAGACTTAAAGCTCGACCACGGCAGAAGAGAGAGAAAGGACGAAGGTCGTCCCCTATGCTTTAGACGTAGGCTCTACAGTATGCTATGCTAAGTACCGCACCTGGTTTGTGCCTTGCCACATGTCTGGCAAGAGGGTACAAAGGTGATCAAGGAGTGGATTACCAGATAGTGGTCAAAATTATCCTTAGAGGAATAAAGATATGTTTCTCGGTTAAGGAGGTGATAAAGAGTTCGACGTAAAGAGTTGCGTCGATGCAAGCTTAACACCTATCCGGATAGCTCTGAGTAGAGAAACCAGATACGTATAGTGGAGCAACCATTTGGAATAGCTCCAAGTGGAGCGTGGAAGCAGCATTTACAATATGACCTAGAGATTTTCAAGTACATACGGATCTGAATGTTGCGGACCGTTGACTAAAACCTCTCTCACAAGCAAAACATGATCAAACCCCGAACTCATTGAGTCTTAATCACATGATGATGTGAACTAGTTTATTGATTCTAGTAAACTCTTGGATGTTGGTCACATGGCGATGTGACTGTGAGTGTTAATCACATGGCGATGTGAACTAGATTATTGACTCTAGTGCAAGTGGGAGACTATTGGAAATATGCCCTAGAGGCAATAACAAATTAGTTATTATTATATTTCCTTGTTCATGATAATCGTTTATTATCCATGCTATAATTGTATTGGTAGGAAACTTCGGATACATGTGTGGATACATAGACAACACCATGTCCATAGTAAGCCTCTAGTTGACTAGCTCGTTGATCAATAGATGGTTACGGTTTCACGACCATGGACATTGGATGTCGATTGATAACGGGATCACATCATTAGGAGAATGATGTGATGGACAAGACCTAATCCTAAGCCTAGCACAAAGATCATGTAGTTCGTATGCTAAAGCTTTTCTAATGTCAAGTATCATTTCCTTAGACCATGAGATTGTGCAACTCCGGATACCGTAGGAATGCTTTGGGTGTACCAAACGTCCTGGCAACGTAATCGGGTGGCTATAAAGGTGCACTCACGGTATCTCCGAAAGTGTACATTGGGTTGTACGAATCGAGGCTGGGATTTGTCACTCCGTGTGACGGAGAGGTATCTCTGGGCCCACTCGGTAGCACATCATCATAATGTCCACAATGTGACCAAGGGTTGATCACGGGATGATGTGTTACTGAGCGAGTAAAGAGACTTGCCGTGCGAGATTGAACAAGGTATCGTGGATCTTGACGATCGAATCTCGGGCAAGTACTATACCGGTAGACAAAGGGAACTGCATACGGGATTGCTTGAATCCTTGACATCGTGGTTCATCCGATGAGATCATCGTGGAACATGTAGGAGCCAACATGGGTATCCAGATCCGCTGTTGGTTATTGACCGGAGAACGTCTTGGTCATGTCTGCATGGTTTCCGAACCCGTAGGGTCTACACACTTAAGGTTCGGTGACGCTAGAGTTGTTATGGGAAATAGTATATGGTTACTGAAGGTTGTTCGGAGTCCCGGATGAGATCCCGGACATGAGGGGAGCTCTGGAATGGTCCGGAGGTGAAGATCGGTATATTGGACGAAGGGTATTGGAGTCTGAAATTGTTACAGGGGTACCAGGTGATGACCGGCATGTCGAAAGGGGTTTGGAGGCCCGGCAAGCTTTGGGGGCCTTATGGGCCAAGGGAGAGGGCACATCAGCCCACTAAGGGGCTGGCGCCCCTCCACCCCATCTCCACGTAACTGGAGAGGTGGGGCGCCACCCCTAGGGCATCCGCCCTCCCGGCTTGGGGGAAAGTTTCCTAGGGGTGGGGCGCCAAAACCCATCTAGGGTTTCCCCTATGGCCGCTGCCCCTTCCCTAGGGAACCCTAGGCGCCTCCCCTCCTCCTTCCCCTATATATAGTGAGAGAGAGAGGGCAGCCGCACCCTTCCTGGCGCAGCCCTCTCCCTCCTCCAACACCTCCTCCTCCTCCCGTAGTGCTTGGCGAAGCCTGCTTGGGAGAACCACGAGCTCCATCACCACCATGTGTCGTCGTCTTTGTCGGAGTTCTCCTTCAACTTCTCCTCTCCCCTTGCTGGATCAAGAAGGAGGAGGCATCCCCGGGCTGTACGTGTGTTGAACGCGGAGGCACCGTTGTTCGGTGCTTAGATCGGAATCAACCGCGATCTGAATCGCTGCAATCGACTCCTTCATCCGCGTTCTTATGCAGCTTCCGCTTAGCGATCTACAAGGGTATGTAGATGCACTCCCCTTCCCCTCGTTGCTAGACTACTCCATAGATTGATCTTGGTGATGCGTAGAAAATTTTGAATTTCTGCTACGTTCCCCAACAATAACATCACGAGTCCTCACACTAAAAACCAGGTTATATGGAATAGGGATGCTAGGAGATTCGATATCAGTGAAATGATGGTGATCCATGCTGCACGGTCTAGGTAAACCTTAGCCAGTGGGTAATCATGGGGGCGTATCTCACCCTCGAAGTGAGCCGCTAAACGAGTAGCAAATATCCCACCATGTATTTCACCCTGAGATTTATTAAGATGGAGGTGACGAGCCACAATAGCTCCCAAGATATGAGTGTTGTCGCCCTCCAATGCCCGTCATAAAACAGCAAAGACTGGTGCACTGAGCGCACCTTCTTTCTTTCTAGCAAGCAAGCACTATCGGATGTTGGGTTCCGGCAGACCCTTAAGGTTCGTCCTCGGGGGTGCGCACGGAGATCTTTCCCCTACCGATCTACGTCCGATCGTCTCGCGAGAATCTAGGCTAAACGATGAACAACACGAGGGACACAAGATTTATCTTGGTTGAGACCCCGTGGTGTAATACCCTACTCCAGTGTGTGGTGTGGTGGATTGCCTCAAGGGCTGGTGATGAATAGTACAAAGGACGAACAGCCTCATGAGAGGTGTTCTTGAGCTGGTGCGATGAACTGCTTGGGTGAGTTTGATCGCCTCTCTCTCTCTCTCCGGCTAGGGCTCTATCCGATGCCCTCTACGGTGGTGGCTAGCTCTATTTATAGAGGCCCTGGTCCTCTTCCCAAATATTGAGCGGGAAGGGCGCCAACAATGGCCATTTTGAAGGGGAACATCTAGTACAAGTTATCGTGACTAAAGTTCGCCTTCATCGCCAAAAGCTTGGCGATAGCGATGACGCCGTCTTGGGCTCCACGGTGACCTCCATCCTGCCGCTCCGCTGGCCTTGGTCTCGTTGCACTGAAAGGGAAACCTTTGCCTGATGCCTCGGTACTCCACGCATGTGCTTGCCCCCTTTGCACCAAAGAGGAAACAAGGACACTGCGCAGGCCGGCGCCCGCCTAGTCTCGATCGTCATGGCTTGCGTCACGAGCACCTCGCGAGGTGCCCTGCCTTGATCTCTCCGCCTCCTCGCGAGTGCACTTTGGCGAGGCTGTTCTGAGGAAGCCACCTGTGTCGTCCGCCTGCAAGGCTTGGCCTCATGAGGGTCTTGAGTCTTGTCTTTGATGAAGATGGGCCGTGCTGGGCCACCACTTGAGCCACGCCACAGGCCACAGGCAGGCAAGTCTGGGGAGACCCGTTCCCAGAACGCCGACAAGCACTTAGCACCAAATAAAGCGAAATAATGTACTGCAGGAAAGTGTATACTAGCAGCGGTGGTAGCTGACACCCCTCTCTCATCTCCCACAGTCAAAATGCGATAAAAGTACTCAAACCCAGCCGGCGTAGGCTCAGCCAGGCTCCCATCAGAAGGGATCATGCATATGTCACAAAATTCAGTAAGTGGTATCTGATGGTTCTCAGCATATAAATCAAAGCTCACTTTGGGAGGATTATTTCTAGGAAGGAAAGTAAAGCTTTAAACAAAGATGTTTGTGAGGATTTTATACTGTTCGCACTCATCTGTGATGAAGTCGGTGAGGCCGGCATCGGCAATATATTGCAAGAACTCCTCATGAATTCCAGCCTCTTGCAGGAACAGGGTGTGCGGCCATTCGCACGGCCGTACCTCCGCCAACCTCCGAGGGTGGAGATCACTGTCAGAAGACTCCCCAATAACACCCTTGGAGTTCTTCTTAGAGCCAAATTTCCTGAAGATGTTCATGTCCGCGTACAATTTTTCCTATGAACAAAAATATGAATTTTTAGTTCACAATTTTTTCTCAACAAAACTTCACAAAATTGATAGCAACTACCCATAGGGATACATAGAGGCCATAGCAAGCATTCAAACTACTTAGAACACTAAGAATTCAACATGCCAGCACATCTACAGCAGCACCAAGAGTAGTTAATTATTCAAAGTATAAACCATTAAAACAAAAACTAATTGGACAAATGGTGGAGTCACAACCAAGCAACAATCCCCCGAAACAGTTTTCGAAATGGAGCTTCGAGCAAAGAGATCGAAATCCGCGGGTTTGAGCTCAAGAACACGGGAGAGAGAGCAACGGGGATTTTTTTCTGCAGGTAAGTGATGATGTGGGATGAAGAGGTGAGTGAGGGGGCCCACGTGGGAACCACAACCCACCAGTGGCGCACTGGGGTCTGGCGCACCAATTGGGTTGTGCCCACCTACTGCACCTCCCTCTGGTATTATTTGCACCAAAAATTCAGAAATATTCAGGAAAAAATCGTATTAAGTTTTCAGGGCATTCTGAGAACTTTTATTTTTGGGTCATTTTTTTATTGCACTGGAAATTCAGAAAATAGAGAAAACATGGCATTTTATTTTAATTAACTAATAACAACAGAAAACAAAAGGTAGGGACAGAAGGTAGTGCTTACTAAATTCATCAGCTTCATACCGCTCAAAAAATGATTTATTAATAAGGTTGATCAGGTCTTATTAACAACCACTTTCGATTAGCATGAAACCGAAGAAATTTCGTAAATCACTAAGTTGCCTCAATGGGGATTTGCATCTCCCCAACAATAAGCATTTCATATTTCTTTTTGAAAGTATGTAGAGGTATTTGAAAACTTCCAATAGTGATTGTCGGAGATTTTTCAATAACATTAATACCATTCACGTGGAATTGTTTCTTCGGAAAGTGCACCGTATGCTCATTACCATTGATATGAAAAGTGACCTTGCTTTTATTGCAATCAATAACAGCCCTCGAGTATTCAAGAAGGGTCTACCAAGGATAATCGACATGTTATCATCCTCAGGCATCTCAAGTATAACAAAGTCAGTCAAAATAGTAACATTAGCAACAACAACGGGCACATCCTCACAGATACCGATTGGTATGGCATTTGATTTGTCAGCCATTTGCAAAGATATTTCAGTAGGTGTGAGTTTATTCAAGTCAAGTCTTTTATATAAAGAGAAAGGCATAACACTAACACCAGCTCCTAAATCACATAAAGCAGTTTTCACATAATTCTTTTTGATGGAGCAAGGTGTCGGAGTAATGGGCCACGGGTAGGCAAACCCGAGCCCCGGGACCTTTCAAAACATTGGGGCAGGCTGCGCCCCTCGAGACCTCAAAACGAAGAGCCGCTTCGAGAGTCGGTGCGTAGAGCCCGATCGCCCCTCACGGCCGAGTCCTAGGCGGCCTTGAGATAAGCCGACCGCCAATGGCGATCTCTAGAGAAGCCGGCTATGGGGAGTTGGCCCGCGACTCCAACCACCTTCGACCTACGCGACTACGGACGGGATGGGGTGCGGCCGCCACGCGGCCCATCCCTGCCCCGTTCACGAAGGGCGGGCATGGCCACAGCATACCGACCGACGGAGATCTCCGCGTCCGGCGGCATCAGAGCCACGCCGCCCCGACATCAGCCCTGCGGGACTGCCTGCCCACGACGGCGGCCGTCTGCACGACCCGCAGACGGCGGGACCCTGCCGGGCGGGTGCGGCGAAAAACGGCGAGCGCCACAAGACGGCCGAGTCCCGGGCGGCCCCCAGGAGTCGGCCGACCCCTCCCACAAGTCCCGCACGCCATTAACCAGACAAGACAGGGAATGGCAACAGTGATCGCCCGTCAGGCGGCGGCACTGTTGCCATGACCCCACGATAAGCCGGCATCATCGAGCGGCGGCTACGGTAATCCGCTGCCGGCAAGACCACGCCCAGCGGACAAGGCCTGTCGGCCCGTCTTTGAGCCCGTTAAGCGGGGGCCCGCGGTCAGCGAGAAAGACGGCGACCTAAGAGACAGACGGCCGGGACCCAGCGCCCAGCGGGATTACCATTGTACCCGAGGGGTAGGCCTATATAAACCCCCCGGGGCACCCATGCAAGAGTTGGACCCTAATAGTTATAGACACACATAGAGGGAAGAGAAGAGCTAGCCGTGCCCTTCTCCGTCCTCACCTCGAACAGCTCAAGGAGCAACCTTGTACCCACTTTGACATAGTGATCATGCGGAGACCCCGCAGAGCAGCGATGAGGGTATTATCTCCACGGAGAGCCCTGAAATCGGTAAGATCCGCGGCGTGCATGCCTTCGCCTCATCCGTTTCCGGACACCGCGACGTTCTACTGCCCCCTCCATGATAAGCCATCCTTTGGCATATGTCGCACCAACCCGTGACATTTGGCGCCCACCGTGGGGCTAGGTGCACCGTCGCCGGAGACTCGCTGCGGGCGGGAACCCTCTTCCTCCTCGGTGAGCGCAGCCAGCCGCACGCCAGACGGAGTTCTGCGCCCGGCGGTGCACTGGCGCTGATATCGCTTCTTGTGACCAGCTGCTCGCGCCGAACTTGTTGGCGAGGTCCGCCTCTCCGACGAGCCTGCATCCGACGCAGACATGGGCGGCCCCGAGAGCCTCCTTGCGGGCCTCCTCGAACAAATCCACGTCGCCGGCGAGCCTGCCGTGGACTTGGAGTCCGTAGGCTCTACCGACCTGATGTTGGTCGACTACGACACCGCGTCGCTCGATGCGTTCCCCACCAACATGGTGATCTACGACGAGCCGCTCCCTCGCTTGGGAGGCGGCGGAAGCACGTCCGCAGGTGCTCGTCGCCCGAGCCACGGCGAGCATCCGGTGAAGGAGCTCACAACCCTCGACGCGGCTCGCAAGACCTGACCACAGCTATTCCGGAAGACGCTGATGCGAGACGGCGGAAGGCGCGCCGCCTTCAGCTCGTCGAAGGCGCGAAGAAGCCGGGTAGCAAGCATGAGGCGCTTGTCGAAGCCTACCAGCGTGAGATGGATCGCGCTGTGGGCGGCTCACTGGCTCCAACTGGGCCTAGCCGCCTAGGCACGGTCCAGCAACGCGGCGTGGCCATCGCCAACCTGTTCGGGGCCAATCGCCATGTATACGCCACGTCTGCGGAGAACATCCGCGCCGCCCAGGTGGCGGCGGACGAGCTAGATAACTTTGAGGGCGAAGAGCGCCGCCTGATGATGGAGCGACTCCAGCAGGTCCTCGACGCGGCTGCCATGCGAAATGAAAGCCATTTCTTTGCCGCAGGCGCGCCAGAACGACAAAACGATGACCCGCCTCCCGTCGAGACCAAGGTCGACGCGTCTCGACGCCGACCGGGCGGTGTCCGCGAAGAAAAAGACAAGGATCCGGCTGTCAGCCACAGTCGGACTCGCATCACCATCGAGCGCGACCAAGACGGCCGCCCGAGAGCGGTGGAGCGGAGGGACGACTATTTGCCTCCTCCTCCTCGCAAAGAAAGGCGAGTCTCCCCGCCACCCGTCGAGCATCCGACTCTCGGCGACCGCCTTGGCCGCCGAGAGGGAGTCGGAGAAAACGACGCCCGCCACCGGATCGACCGACTCCACCGATCCCTGGCGCTGGAAGAAGAGGACGAGTTGGGTCTGCCCTGCTTCGGACCTCGCATCCGAGATGAGCCCTTTACCAAAGGGTTCACGCTCCCCCGAGATACGCCAAAGTACACCGGCTCCGTTAAACCGGAAGACTGGCTGGTCGACTACTCCACGACCGTCAACATAGCGAACGGCAACAAGCGTGTGGCCGTAAAGTATGTTCCGCTCATGCTCCAAGGCACGCGGCCGGCCGTGGTTGAACAACACAAGCCCCGCATCAACAAATTGGTCGACTTAACCGAAGACTTCGTCCGCAACTTCACAAGCATGTACAAGCGACCTCCCAAGCCTCGCCAGCTTTCCTTGTGCGTGCAAGGCCCCAACGAGTCGACTCGCGACTAGCTCACGCGCTGGGCCGAGCTTCGGAACTCCTACTTGGGCGTGCACGAGGTGCAAGCTATCGAGTACTTCACTGCCGGGTGCAGAGAAGGCACTCTCCTCAAGCACAAGCTCCTTTGCGACGAGTCAGAGACCCTCGACGAGCTGCTGATCATAGCAGACAAGTACGCTATGGCCGACTCCTCCATGAAGGCGGAGATTGAAGTCAGCGCGACTGGCAAGGTGGCTCCTCAGGCTCCCAAAACTCCGGTGGAGACACCCGATCGGCAAAGATCGTAACGACCACAAGTGCAAGGCCCGCAGCCGGCTTCCGGCAGAAGCAGGTTGCGACGGTCGAAGACCAGCAATGGGAGGGGCAGCCTCCGCCAAGCGGCAGTAAAGGCAGCAAGTCCAATCTGGTTGCCGGCCTTCTCTTCTGAAAGCAGCTCTAGATGGTCCCTGCAAGTTCCATAGCGGCTGAAGCCATCAAACCACACCACCCGGAAGTGTCACCGCTCACCCGGGGATCGCCAAGGGAGACGGCCTCCTACCTCCCCCACTTTGCTGGGCCGCCGCCTCCACCATCCGCTTCAGCGAGCCGGTATCAAAGGCCGGCGCAATACAAGACGAGTACCGAAGAGCATGGAGCTTATGTGGTGTTCACCAGTGTGACCGATTTAATCGACGCAAAGAAAGCGGCCGCAGAAGAAGAAGTGAATGCAGTAGCATCAGACACTCCATAGTTCATGCACTGATCCGAGAAGCCTATCAGTTGGCGCAGAGCTGATCACCCAGAGGTGATGCCGAATCCGGGCTCCTACGCCCTGGTCTTGGGAGCCACCCTTGCCACGGATAGGCGGGCCGCTCGCTTCTCACGAGTGCTGATAGACGGAGGCAGTAGCATCAACATCCTGTACAAGGACACGATGGAGAAGTTAGGAATCAAGCAAAGACAGCTTCAGAGCAGCCGGACTGTGTTCCACGGCATTGTACCTGGCCTTTCCTGCTCACCGATCGGCAAGATCCTGATAGATGTCCTCTTCGGGGACAAAGATCATTTTCGCCGAGAGCCAGTTTGGTTCGAAGTGGTGGACCTCGAAAGTCCGTACCACGCTCTGCTTGGCCGACCTGCTTTGGCCAAGTTCATGGCGGTCCCCCACTACGCCTACCTCAAGATGAAGATGCTTGGGAGTTGAAGGGATCCCCGACCAGTAACCCGGCGACTCTGAAGAAAAAGTCGTGCTTCTTGCCGCTGAAAAGCAACCGCCTAAGCCGAGTCCACAGTGATCGCAGCGAGAAGTGGCTTCTTGATCGGGTTGTGGCGATGGCGGCAAGCAGCCGGAGATGTCGCTCGATCCCAAGGAGTCGGAAGCTAAGGGCTCGTTCAAGCCGGCCAAAGAAACGAAGAAGATACCCTTGGACCCGGAGCACCCGGAGAGGTACGCTGTCGTAGGTACAAACCTTGACAGCAAATAGGAAGGCGAGCTCGTCGATTTCCTCCGTGAGAATCGGGACATTTTCGCATGGTCCCCTAAAGACATGCCAGCTGTAGCGACGGAATTCACCGAGCACAAGTTACATGTCCGGTCTGATGTGAAGCCCGTCAGGCAGCCCTTGCGCCGTCTGTCAGAAGAGAAGAGAAGAGTTGTTGGAGAAGAGATAGCCCAGCTCCTAGCAGCCGGTTTCATCATGGAAGTGTTCTTTCCAGAATGGTTAGCAAACCCGGTCCTGTAATGCTGAAGAAGAACAAGCGATGGCGGATGTGTATTGACTACACAAGCCTCAACAAAGCTTGCCCCAAGGACCCGTTCGCTCTGCCGAGAATTGATCGGTGATAGACTCCACGGCGGATGCGAGCTGTTGAGCTTCTTAGATGCATATTCAGGATATCACCGGATCAAGCTGAACTGGCTGACAAGTGAAGACCGCCTTCATCATGCCGCTTGAGCCATACGCTGCGACCATGACGTTCGGCTTAAGGAATGCGGCGCCACCTTTCGGCGTTGCATGCGAAGTGCCTCCTCAAGCAGCTCGGCAGTAAACGCCCATGCGTTCACGTGGATGATGTGAGTGGTGAAGACGGAAAGCGAGGAACAACTTCTGGAAGACCTTAAGGAGACCTTTGAGAACCTGCGCCGGATTCCGGATCAAGCTCAACCACGAGAAGTGCGTCTTGAGTACCAGCCAGCCAGCTCCTTGGTTTCTGGTCTCTGAGCAGCGGCATAGAGTGCAACCCTGTGAAGATCAAAGGCCATCGAGAGGATGGAAGTACCCGCCGATCTTTGGATGTGCAAAACTTCACCGGTGCTTGGCGTCCATCGGCCGATTCATCGATCATTTGGCGAGAAAGCTCTCCCTTTATACCAGCTCATGAAGAAGACCACCTTCTTCGAATGGAACCCCAAGGCGGATGAAGCTTTTCTCCAGTTGAAGAAAATGCTGACTACTCCCCCTGTGCTGGCGGCCCCGACTCCTAAAGAGCCCATGCTCCTGTACATCGCCGCCACCAGCCGGGTAGTCAGCATACCATCGTAATCGGCGCAAGGAGGAAGGCAAGGCGCTACATCCCGAGACCAAAGTATATTACAGAAATGGCATCTTGTCGACCTCCAAGCAGAACTACCCCCACTACCAGAAGATGTGCTACGGCGTGCACTTTGCCGCCAAGAAGTTGAAGCCTTACTTCCAAGAGCATCCAATCACTGTGGTCTGCACAGCCCCACTAGCCGAGATCATCGGAAGCCGAGATGCTTCTGGCCGAGTGGCCAAATGGGCCATAGAGCTGGCCCCCTACACCATCTATTACCAGCCCACGCAGACCGCCATCAAGTCGCACGACCGCCGACTTCCTCGTCGACCGGGCCGAGACCCGATCGCCGCCACCGCCCGATTCCACTCATTGGCGGATGCATTTGATGGCTCCAAGATGCGCACCGGCTTGGGAGCAGCGTTATCCTCACTTCCCCAAAGGCGACAAGCTCAAGTATGCGCTTCTAAATCCATTTCGCCGCCTCCAACAACGTCGCCCGAATCTGGCGCTCATTCACGAACTCCGGCTTGCCAAGAACTTGGCATTCGCCGGATCCTGTGTTATTGCGACTCCGACTTGGTGGTCCAGGTCATCTGGCGATTGGGGCGCCAAAGACGCAAACATGAGGAGCTACCGTTTCTGCAAGAACTCGGTGGATATTTTGAGGGTGCGAGTTCCTTCCACGTACCAAGAAATGACAACGACCAAGCGAGACACCACGGCGCACGAATCGGCTCCACCCGCCAGCAATACCATCCAGCGTCGCCCTTCGGCGCCTCCTCAAGCCATCTATCAAGCCTTCACCAGAATCAGACTCCATTTTTGTGCCGGCTCCCCCCGAAGAAGTCGGATCCGACTCCAAAGCCTCAGCAGACGGCACGAGAATTCTTGCAGACAGCTCCAAGAATGCCGCAGTCGAAGCCGGCCCGGGGACTTCAGAACCCGGCCCGGGGACTGCAGCGACCATTGCGAAGACTCCAGAGCTCGGCCCGGGGACTGCACCAGTCGGCCCGGGGACTACGCCAGTCGGCCCGGGGACTTCATCAACCCAGCAAGCGGCCGCGGACTCCAGCCCGCCGCCTCCCAGCCCAGCCGCCCTCGTCCAAGTAGCAGTACTGGCAGTCGAAGAAATAGCAGCACCCTCATGGGCCCAGCCCATCCTGAAGTTCCTAGTAAGCGGCGAGCTACCAACCGACGAAACCTTGGCTCGGCAAGTACAACGCCGAGCAGCAGCCTACACCATAGTCAACAGAGAGCTGGTCAGGCGCAGCGTCACTGGTGTCTACCAGCGTTGCGTCGAGCCAGAGCAAGGTCAAGCGATTCTCGAAGACATTCATCAAGGCGAGTGCGGCCACCATGCGGCCTCAAGAGCACTCGTCGCCAAAGCCTTCCGAAACCACGGTTTCTTACGGCCAACTGCCCTAGAAGAGGCCAAGAATTAGTCCAAAAATGCAAGGGTGCCGGATGTTCCGCTCCAAGCCGTTTAAGCCGGCTTACGCACTCAAGACTATCCCCATCGCTTTGGCCCTTTGCCGTTTGGGGCCTGGACATGGTGGGACCATTCAAAAGCAGCACGAGGCGGCCTAACTCACTTACTTGTCGCGGTGGACAAGTTCACCAAGTGGATAGAAGTAAAGCCCATCAAGAAGTTGAATGGTCCAAGCTGCGGTGACTTTCATCGCCGACATCACGACTCGATGCGGCGTACCACCACAGCATCATCACCGACAATGGCACAAATTTTGCCAAAAGGCGCCACTGGCCCGTTCTGCGCGACGCAAGGCATCCGATTGACTTAGCATCCGTTGCCCATCCGCATCAAACAGCCGGTGGAGCGAGCAAACGGCCTCATCCTATCGGCATCAAGCCTTGATCGGGTCGAACATTTGGAGCGTTAATTTGGCTGTTGACTTGAGGAGTTGCCAGCCGCCCTCTGGAGTTTGCGCGCGACTCCAAACAAGTCAACTGGCTTCACACCTTTCTTCCTCGTCTACGGTCTTTGAAGCCGTCATCCCAATGGACATACAGATTCGACTCCGCAGTCACCATGTACACCGAGGAGGAAGCGGAAGAAGCACGTCAAGGCAGGCGTCGACCTGCTAGAAAGAGGGCCGATTGTTGGCACTCGGCCGGTCCAGCATCTACCAGCAGAGCCTGCGCGCTACTACAACAGGAAGGTCAAGCGAGATCTTTCCAAGAGGGCGACCTTGTGCTCGGCTGATCCGGTGACCGGCCGAAGACAAAGCTGTCGGCACCTTTGGGAAGGCCCCTTCATTATCGGCAAAGTCTTTGAGCAACGACTCCTACTACGATCGGCCTTTCGAAGCCCGAGCACGCAAGAGAGAAGACTCCGGCAAAGAGGCGGAACGGCCATGGAACGCAAATCTTCTCCGAAGATTTTTCGATTAATCTGATATGTACTACGCTACCTTTTGTGTTAAAATACCAAGACTTGGGCCCGAGACGAGCTCGGGACTCCTTTTTGTTATCTGTATGATAAGAATTATGCCTTCGAGTATGTTACTCTTTGTTATGCCGCTTTGGCACCGGGTTCGATTAGTCGGCCGGGGACTCCGCCATATGCGCTATGAAATGCTTCCTGCGATCGGACAAGTAGTGTGCAGTCCCTAAGCCGTCTCTGTCAAAAAGCCGCCAGCTTCATGAGCTTGTTGCTTGGTGGGCAGGGGAGTAAGGAAGAATGGGCGCCCACATGAAAAATGGCTAAGGACCCAAAGCATAAACATAGCTTAAGCCGGCTTCCAGCCCCTCTTCGCAAAACCGACTCTTGAGTAGTCGGCTTGCCGCGTTCTATCCAACTTGCTAAAAGACTCTAAAAAATGGCCAAGTACTTGCCTTCCCAAAGTAGCCAAGCACTTGATCCAAACGGCGATCTCTGCAGAGCGGTTGCCCGACGGGCAAGGCGGCGACTAAGGAAAGGCGGCAAAGGAAAAGCCATAAGAGCAATGAGCAACGGAAGATAGAATTAGGATAATATTTACACAGCATAGGCCCTCGCCGAATCTTCAAGCAGAATTTCAAAATACACCCCGCGGGTGGGGAATTGTCTTAATGTAACAAGTTTTTTCCAAGACTATCAAAGCAGATAATATTAAGGCACGACGGCAGCCTGGAAGCGGCAGACGGGTTTGGAGGGCCGGAGGAGACGGCGTGTCGAGCGCCGGGCGGCCGGGCCGGGCAGTCTCGGCTTGATCATCTCCGTGGCGTAGCCGGGCAGACGGCGGCTTCGTTCTTTGGAAGCGCGGTCGAAGCTGAGGCGCCGCCTCCGTCTTTTGGCGCCTCCGTCTCATCTCTGTCCTCCGCCTCGCCTTCATCCTCGGCGCTGGAGCCGATCACCTCCGCCGAATCCTCGTCATAGTCCGGGTTCATCCCGAACCACTCCGGCGGTGCCTCCCTGCCGTCTTCAGCCTGCTCAGGAACGAAGACGCTGGTGTCCGTGTAGTCGGCGATCGCTGCCGCACGCTCGACGAGGGCATCTTCCGCAGCCCGGTTCCGCTTTGGGCCTCTGGCGGAACGTAGCGGCGGTCGAGATCCAGCCTGGGTACCATGCCTTGACGAATTCCAAGGCTCGGCGCGCTCCGGCCGGGCGAGGAACTCTTCAAGCCTCAAGACGGCCAGCCCGCGACCTCCAGCCGGTCGGCGATCCACCGGGAGGCGCAGAACGGCATGTTTGGCCATAGGGCAGCAATCGCTGGCGCCGACGCTTTGGAGCCAGCGCGACGTCCGATGGCGGCCGCGAGGCGAGCCTCGATGCTCGAAGCTGCTCGTCAAAGGGTCCGGGGCGTTAGCAGCAATCTCGCGCCATTGCCCTCCGCACCTCGCGATCAGCCTCGATGGCTTCATTGGCCGCTGCGTATGGCCGGGGAAGAAGTCCGCCAAGACGGAAAAAGAAGCAAGTCAAAAACTAGGAGTCAGCCGACCTATAGTCGGCGGCTCAAAGAAAGAAAGAAAGAGAAACTCACCGAAATCGGCGATGTCCTCGATTTCATGGAAGCCGGAGGTCGGCGGTGCCTCCTTGTCGATCCGGGAGCACCACTGCTTCGAACTCGGCCAGGGAAGCAGCCTCTTTCCTCGCCGCCTCGTCTGCGCCGTCTTAAGCAGCTCCCTTTGCTCCGCCCATTTGCATAGCCAACAGGTCGCACTCTGCGAAGCTTGTTGCACCTCCTCTCCCTTTGGCGCATAAGGCCGTGTCGGCCTGCGCCAGCTGCCGTCGGAGAGTGGCGTTGGCCTCTGAATAATGAAAAGGAAAAAGGGCGTTAAGTGCGTCAACTAAGAAGGTCGCTAGGAAGATCCGCCCGACTACTCGTGATCGGCCGAATCTCGAGGACTACAGCCAGCTGGAGTGCGCCTTGTGCGCCCTTGAAGAAGAAAGAAGACCCACCTTGGCTCCTCGACAAGTCGGCAGTCCGCCTGCCCAGCTCCTCAATGTTGCGGTTGAAGGCAGTGGCGCGGAGGTTGTGATACTCCTGTGATACGCATTTCAGACAAGGGCAAATGTTTGGAACTCACCAAATAGAGTTCCGAGCACTTTGCTCGTGATCGGCCCGAAACTTCGAGGACTACACCCAGTGGGTCTTGTTGGCCAGCGCCTGAGAAGAAGAACAAGGAAAAACTCAAAGAAGAAACATACCGAGCGGCGGCTCGCGACGCCTTGGTGCGCATATTGGTGCGATTACGGATGGCGTCGCCCTCGGCTGCAGGCTTCGCACGGGCGTCGAAACGCTGGTTCGCCGGGCTGTCACGCCTCCTCGCACCCACCCAACGGGCGCGGCGCTTCATCGCCTCGGCGTCTGGGATGGCAGTGGCGGCGCTGGTCTCAAGGCCGGCGCCCGAAGTTGCCTTCTCAAGACGGCGGCGGCGCTGGCGGCGACTTGAAGGGCAACCGCCCACGACCTGCGTCTTCGATCGGCGGCACCGGGCGGCTCACTTTGCTATTTACCTCACGTGCTCTCAGACAGCGGCGGAGGCGGCGGAGGCGGCATGTCCGTGCCCGACATGGATGTCTCGCTGCCTTCCCTCTCCATGACGGGGAACCCGCTGCCGGCTCCCTCCGTCTGCACCGTGAACTCCGGCGGCGGCGGCGCGGAACTTAGCAGGGTGACAAGCAACGCCGATTGGAGGCGCGCGGCCTCCTCGGCCCGCCGCTTGGCCGCGGCGGCGGCTTCGGCCTCCTCCAGCTTCCTCTGGGCGGAAGCCGCCGCCTTCTCGGCCTCCGCCTTCTCCAGGCGGGCGGCTTCATCCTCGTCGCGCTTCTCCCGCGCGTTCCGCTCCGTCGCCTCTCGGAGGTCGGCCGCGGGGTCAATCCGCCGAGTATTGGCGGACGCCTCTGCCGACCCCATGACGGAGGCGGCGGCGACCCTCTCTAAAGTAAGGGGAGCCCTGATGCGAAGAAGACGTATAAAAGAATTGAACAAGATTTACCAGAAGGAAACAAGACAAAGCAGAAGGACTTACGCGGAGACCAGCGGCGGCTTTTTTACTTCCTTGCGGAAGCGGTTAGCCTTCGCGACCGCCTCTTCCTGCTTGGTCGTGGCGGCCGTCCCCTTGAGCTTCTTCGACCGGCCGCCTGGCAAGCTCGGCCCGGCCTGGCGCTTCCTCGCGCCGCCTCGACCGCCCAAGCCGGCGGAGGAACTCGCGCCTGGCTGGCCGGCCTTCGGCTGGCGGCGGGGGACGACTTCCCCCTCACCGACATCCTCAGGCCAGTCGGCGAAGGTAGCCGAGGGCCTGAAGTCGTCAGCCCCTCCTCCTCCTCCTCCTTGGCGTCGACCTCCATCGCCACCGCCCCAAGTCAGGGTCGTCGGCGTCGCTCTCCGCCCGATCGGGGGCGAACTCACGGGCCGGCCCGTGGTGCCGGTGAGGGCTGCGGAGGGGTTCGACTCGAAAAAAACCAAAAAGATCGGAGGTCGAATTCGGCCGAAAATAAAAACGAAGAGGAAAAAGACGACTTACCACCGGTGGGGGGTTGGCGCGCGAGTATGGCTCCTTGCCGAACTGCCAATCTGCCGTA
The DNA here is from genome assembly GCA_021605145.1 of Aegilops bicornis. Lineage (NCBI taxonomy): Eukaryota > Viridiplantae > Streptophyta > Magnoliopsida > Poales > Poaceae > Aegilops > Aegilops bicornis. Next base: position 135,159,936 of record CM038673.1, on the reverse strand, counting down.
AGATCGCAGTTCGCCATGAAGTTCAAAGTGTCCGCCACCTCCGCATGGGGCATGTCCTTCGAGCACATCCGACTGGGGTCCCGGTGGCCGCTCATCTGACAGATCATATGAGGTCAGCCTTAGAGCGGTAGGACTCGGCATGCGCCACGGTTGCGGCCAGCAGGTCGGCCCGGTCAATCCCTCCAGGCTACGTCGGCAAGACTGGAGTCGCGCGGCAGCATGTGGCAACAGCGAGTCGGCGTCTGGCCCGGTGGGACCAGTAGGAAGCCTCCCGCCGCTGCCCGGGCCGTAAAGGCGGCAGGTTGACCCGATGCGCCTACGGGCGACGTTCTTCACGTAGAAGTAGGAGCTGCCACATCTTCACCGACTTGATCAGCGGAATGGCGAGGAAAGGGTTGTCAGCCACCTGCCTCCGCATCGCGGTGAAGGTGCCGCCTGAGAAGCCGGCACGCTGGCCCGGCGGCGTCGCGTCTTGAGCTCGAAGAATTCCCCCACGGCTCGATGGTGGGGAGAACGCCGAGAAGCCCTCGCACAAAGGCGGCGAGCAAGGTGCCAAAGAGCACCACCGTGATTCGGAGTGAGGTGGTGCGGTGGAGCCCGTGAAACTCAAGAAAGAGCGAAGAAGCCGCTCGCGGCAGCCCTAGACCGCGCATGAGGTGCGAGTGGAATATGACCCGCTCGCCCTCCTCCGGCGCCGGTGTTATTTCACCCGCCGGCGCGGCGCGGGTCTGCACTAGGTTTTTGCCGGGGAGGCGGCGCGTCTGGCGGAGGAACTCGATGTGGTCTTCGTCTACCTCAGAGCCGTCCCACACGCCGGAAAGGCCACAAGGAGGCACAACAAGCGGAGGAAGAGCTCATCTCCGCGGCGTGGCGTGGCTCGGCGTGGCGGCAGCAAGAAGAAGCGAGAAGAAGAAGCGGGAAGAAGAAGGAGCAAGAGGAAGCGGGGAAAGCGGGGAGATGGGTGCGCGTGCTTCGCCGCCCCCCCCCCCCTCCTCCCACCTACTTATAGGCTCATGGGCTGAGAAGCCGATGGGGCGGGCGTGGGATTAATGCGCCCGCACCACGCCCCACGATTTAACCACGAAATTACTGCCTTGATAACGACGTGGAACCCCTAACCTCCCGCACGACCGCAGCGGATCCGTTCGCGCCCGGTAGGCGCCGGTGGTGAGTCCCGCTGACGGCTTCTGTCACAAACGTCAGCGTGGGTAAGGGCGATCGACCGCCACAGGCACGTGGCGTCACGCGGAGCATAACCGAACGCCAGCGAAGATTATCGAACGCTATCTGGTTCCCGCTACTTTCAAACCCTTTAAGGAGCAAGACGGCCTCCTGCGATCCGACTCGACTAGTCGGCCTAGAGGAAGACGGTGAGCAAGGCCAGATTCTTCCACGGAGGAGAAACTGTTGAGGCTCCTCGACATGTTGCCCTCGGCGCCTCACCAGCCGGGGACTCTTGGGAGTAATGGGCCCGCAGGTAGGCAAACCAGAGCCCCGGACCTTTCAAAACATCGGGCAGGCTGCACCCTCGAGACCTCAAAGCGAAGAGCCGCTTTCTCGAGTCGTGGCCAGAGCCAGCCGACCGCCCCTCACGGGCCGATTCGAGACGGCCTTGAGATAAGCCGACTCCCAACCGGCGATCTCGGAGAAGCCGGCTATGGGGAGTCGGCCGCGACTCCAACCACCTTCGACCTACGCAACTACGGGCCGGGATGGGTGCGGCGCGCCAAGACGCCCATCCACTGCCCAGTTCCTGAGCGAAACGAGCATAGCCACAGTCGCCCGTCTGAGACGGAGATCTCCGTCCGTGGCAACCTTAATAACCACGCCCGGCCACGACATCGGCTCAAATGGGCGCAGACCCACATCCCCACGGCTGGCCTTCTGTCTGCGACTTCAGAGATGGCGGGACCCGCTTTGTCGGCGGGGTGCGTAAGACGGCGAGCGCCACAAGATGGCCGAGTCCGAGTCGGCCCCGTGAGCTCGGCCACCCTCCCACGAGTCCGGCACGCCATTAACCGAGACAAGGACAGGGAATGGCAGCAGCGATCGCCCGTCGAGCGGCAGACTGCCATGACCCCACGACTCAAGCAGCGTCATCGAAGCGCTACGAATGTCATGGCAAGACCCGCCCTGACGAGGCCTGTCGGCCCATGGTGAGCCCGTTAGCAAGGAGCCCGCCGGGCCCCGGCAATGTCGGCGGAGAAGACGGCGACCTAAGAGATGACGGGACCGCGCCCGGTGATTATTGATTGTACCCCGGGGTAGGCCTATAAACCCCGGGCACCCATGCAAGAGTTGGACCCTAATAGTTTTAGACACACATAGAGGGAAGAGAAGAGCTAGTCGTGCCCTTCTCCTTCCTCACCTCGAACAACTCAAGGAGCAACCTTGTACCCACTTTGACATAGTGATCATGCGGAGACCCCAGGAAGCAGCGATGAGGTATTATCTCCACGGAGAGCCACAGGCTGGGTAAGATCCATGGCGTGCATGCCTTCGCCTCATCCGTTTCCAGGCACCGGCAACGTTCTACTCGCCCCCTCCATGATAAGCCATCCTTTGGCATATGTCGCACCCAACCCCCGACACAAGGTATAGTTGGTATTCCCGGATCTCCAAGTTTTTTAGGCACTCCCTCTTTGAAAGTATAATTAGCAAGCATCTTGGAGATTTCAGCTTCCTGTATTTTTCTCTTATTCGTGATGATGTCTTTCATATACTTTGCATAAGGGGGCATTTTAAGGATATTAGTCAAGCGAGTACGCAAAAAGACTGGCCTCAGCATTTCAGCAAAGGCGTTCAAATTCTTCATCATCATTCTTTTTAGTTGACTTGGGTGGAAAAGGCATAGGTTTTTTCACCCACGGTTCTCTTTCCTTACCGTGTTTTCTAGCAATTAAGTCTCTTTTATCATATCTTTTATTCTTAGGTTGTGGGTTATCAAGATCAACAGGTGGTTCTATCTCAACATCATCATCTGGTCCTTTTTCATTATTTGGTTGAGTGTCTTCATGAAAGTCGTCATTATCTTTTTCATAATCACTAGTTGAGTGTTCATTACCGGGCATCGAAGTTTGACATCGTAGATAGAAGTTTCATTTTCAATAGCAGGAGGTTTTTCTATTTCAGGTTCACTAGAAGTGTGCAAAGTCCTATCATTTTTCTTTTTCTTTTTCTTTTTAGAAGGACTAGGTGCACTAGTGTTCTTTAGTTGCGAGTCTTGTTCAATTCTTTTTGGGTGCCCTTCAGGATAAAGTGGTTCCTGAGTCATTTTACCTCCTCTAGTTGCAACTCTAACAGCAAAGTCATGCATATTATGATTCATTTCATCAAGCAATTCTCTTTGTGATTTAGCAACTTGTTCTAACTGAGTTTGAACCATATAAGCATGTTTTCGAACACCTCTAACATCATTTGAGACTCTAAATAACAAGTCACTCAAGCGAGCAATCATAACAGAATTATATTTCAACTGTTTCATAACATTTGCATTGAAGTGATCTTGTTTTCTAATATAGTTTTCAAACTCATAAAGGCATTGACTAGGATGCATATTGTGAGGATTATCATTTTCATTAAACTTCATAAGAGAATTTACCTGTACCACCTTAGGCAGTGGTGGTGTATAAAGCCCATGTATTTCTTCAATAGGAGGTAAATTTTTAACATTCTCAGCTTTAATACCCTTTTCCTTCATAGATTTCTTTGCCTCTTGCATATCTTCGGGACTGAGATATAATATACCCCTCTTCTTTGGAGTGGGTTTAGACGGTGGTTCAGTAAGAGTCCAATCATCATAATTTTTCAATGTGTTATTCAATAATTCCTCAGCTTGAGCAATAGTCCGTTCCATGAAAACACAACCAGCACAACTATCTAGGAAGTCCCTAGAAGCATCAGTTAGTCCATTATAGAAAATATCAAGTATTTCATTTTTCTTAAGAGGATGATCAGGCAAAGCATTAAGTAACTGACAAAGCTCCCCCAAGCTTGTGGGAGACTCTCTTCTTTAGTTTGCACAAAGTTAAATATTTCCTGTAAGGCAACTTTTTTCTTATGAGCAGAAAAATATTTTTCAGAGAAGTAATAAATCATATCCACAGGGACTACGCACTTTTAACCCGGGGAGCAAAGAGTGTTGTACCAAGCTTTAGCATCACCCTTTAATGAGAAAGGAAATAATTTGAGAATAAAGTAATAGTGAGTTTTCTCATCATGAGTAAAAAGGGTGGCTATATCATTCAACTTAGTAAGATGTGCCACAACAGTTTCAGTTTCATAACCATGGAAAGGATCATATTCAACCAAAGTAATTAAATCTGGGTCGACAGAGAATTCATAATCCTTATCATCTATAAATATAGGTGAAGTAGCAAATTTAGGATCACATTTCATTCTGGCATGCAGATATTTTTCTTTATACTTGCATAGTAATTTCTCTAGATTATCTCTATCCTTACAAGCAAGAATTTCTCTTGTTGTTTCGTCACTCATAACATAACCTTCTGGTACCTTAGACAATTCATATCTAGGAAGGCTAGCTCTAGCAGGTGTTTCAGGAGTTTTAGTTTCAAGCTCATCATCAGATTCAACAACATCATGTTGTATAACTCTAGCAATTTGTTCATCAAGAAATTCACCAAGTGGCACATCATCATTATCAAGCAAGGTACTAGCATCATCATAAGCATCATTCATAGTAGAAGTAGCATCATCAATAACTTGCGACATATTAGAATTGATAGCATGTGGTGGTGTTGCAAGTTTACTCAAAACAGAAGGTGAATCTAAAGCAGAACTGGATGGCGCTTCCTTACCTCCCTTGTCTTTGAGGGAAATATCTTAGTCTTTGGGTCCTTCAGATTCTTCATAGTGATAATATGATAATAATCCCAAGTGACACAACAAATATAGCTATGCTCCCCGGCAACGGCGCCAAAAAAAGGTCTTGAAAACCCACAAGTATAGGGGATGCAATGAGTTTAGGGGTAGAGTATTCAGCCCAAATTTATAGATTCGACACAAGGGGAGCCAAAGAATATTTGAAGGTATTAGCAGCTGAGTTGTCAATTCAACCACACCTGGAGATTAATTATCTGTAGCGAAGTGATCAGTAGAAAAGTAGTTTGATAGTTTTGATAATAGTGACATGAGCAACGGTAACAATAACAGTGATAGCAATAATTTGTAGCAAGTGTAACAGTGATGATAGCAATAGTAACGCAGCAAGGTAAATATAAATAAATTCGTAGGCATTGGATTGGTGACTTGTTGGATGATATTCATCATGCGACAGTTATAACCTAGGGTGATACGGCACTAGCTCCTGTTCATCGATATAATGTAGGCATGTATTCCGTAAATAGTCATACGTGCTTTATTAAAAGAACTTGAAAGACATCTTTTGACCTACCCTCTCGTGGCGGCCAGAGGTCCATATTGGAAACTAAGGGATATTAAGGCCTCCTTTTAATAGAGAACCGAACAAAGCATTAACACATAGTGAATACATGAACTCCTCAAACTACGGTCATCACCGGAGTGGGCACAGTTGTTGTCACTCCGGGTTACCTGGGATCATAACACGTAGTAGGTGACTATAACTTGCAAGATCGGATCTAAAACATGGATATAATGATGAATTCATAAACGGTTCAGATCTGAGTTAATGGCACCCGGGCCCAAAGTGACAAGCATTAAGCATGGCAAAGTCATAGCAACGTCAATCTAAGAACATAGTGGATACTAGGGATCGGGACCTAACAAAACTAACTCGATTACAAGATGAATCTCATCCAACTCCTCATCGACCAGTGAGCCTACGAAGGAATTACTCACTCCCGATGGGGAGCATCATGGAATTGGCAATGGAGATGGGTTGGTGATGATGAAGAACGAAGATCCCCCTCTCCGGAGCCCCAAACGGAGCTCCAGGGCTTGGCGGCGGCTCCGTCTCGTGGATCGTGATAATTCTTTCTCCCTGATTTTTTTCTGGAATAATGTGATTTTATACTATCAGGGGGGGTCGTCAGAGGAGCCACCAGGTGGGTACAACCCACAGGCGCGCTTAAGAGAGGCATACTGGTGGGTTGTGCCCAACCAGGCCCCTCTCCTGGGTCTTGGCTCTAGAAATTCTTATTGTTGATATAAAAAATCCTCGCAAAGTTTACGTTTCCATTCCGAGAACTTTTATTTCTGCACAAAACCACACCATGGTAGTTCTGCTGAAAATAGCGTTAGTCCGGGGTTAGTTTCATTCAAATCATGCAAACTAGAGTCCAAAACAAGAGGAAAAGCATGAGAAAATTAGATACATTGGAGACGTATCACCTGATCAGATTCCTTCATTTTAATCTGATGGTATCCGGAGTATGCGTCGAGGAAACACAGTGAATCGTGTCCTGAAGTTGCATCAATGATTTGGTCAATGTGGGGCAGTGGAAAGGGATCCTTAGGGCAAGCTTCATTAAGGTCCTTAAAATCGACACAAAGGCGCCAGGATTTGTCCTTCTTTGGCACCATGACAAGGTTTGCTAGCCAATCCGGGTGTTTTATTTCTTGAATAAACCCGGCTTCAAGTAGTTTGGCTAGCTCCTCCCCCATAGCTTGCCGCTTGGGTTTAAAAAATCGCTGTAGCGCTTGCTTAACTGGCTTGAACCCCTTTATTATATTGAGGCTGTGTTTGCCAGTCTGCGTGGGATTCCTGGCATATCCGAAGGGTACCAGGCTGAAATGTCCCAATTCTTGCGCAGGAATGCTCTCAGAGCGGCATTGACCGCCGGATCCAGCTGTGCCCCAATGGCTGCTGTTTTATTGGGAACCGTTGGGTGGACTTGGCATTTGACTATTTCGTCTGCTGGCTTGAAAGAAGTGGATTTAGGCCTTTTATCAAGAATTACATCGTCTCTATCCACTGTGGAACGCAGAGCGGTGAGCTCCTCGGCAGCAAGGGCTTCGGACAGTGCCGTGAGGGCCAGGGATGCGATTTTGTTTTTGGTGTGGAGTGCTATGTACGGATCACTGGCGATAGTGATAACTTCATTGGGCCTGGGCATTTTGAGCTTCATGTACCCGTAATGGGGTATGGCTTGAAAGCATGTGAATGCATCTCGCCCTAACAAGGGATGATTTCCACTATTGAAAGGTGACACCTAGAAGATTAACTCTTTGGACCTCTAGTTCTCATGCGTGCCGAATACCACATCAAGTTTTATTTTTCCCGAACTTCGTGCTTCTCGGCTAGGGATAATACCTCAAAAGGTTGTACTTCTCTGCTCGATGCGGCTCTTGCCTATTTGCATTTTGTCGAGCATGTCCTCATAAATGAGGTTTAATCCGCTGCCTCCATCCTTGAGCACTTCAGTAAGCCGAAAGCCGTCCACAATTGGGTTTAGAACTAAGGCGGTTGGTGCTTGGACTGATCGGGCCCGCGGTTCGTCAGTGGCGTTGAAATTTATTGCTATGTCGTTCCAAGGGTTCAGTGCGGTCACTTGATTAATTTCGGCGAGGACGCGGAGCGCCCTTTTATGCTGATTATCTGAAGAAAAGGTCTCAAAGACCGTAACACATTGAGATCGTTATCCTCAGGGGAGTACCTCACCGGGGTAGTGTTGGTGAGCATGGCCTCACTGCTTTTAGCACCTGCCGGAGTGTCCTACATGCCCGAAGGCTATGTGTTGGTTTGGACTTTTGTATAGCGTATATCTGACAAGGCTTGTCGAGCCATTCATCAAGGACAGTTCTATGTCCCGTCAAGGGCTTAATTTTCATGTCCGTGAAGTGATGATCAGGTGCCCCGTAAGGGTGCATCCTTTTTGCCCGACCGGTGGGTGGCTTAAAGGCCGGTGGTTCCCACCGAGCAGTCTGGGCTTTCCAAGCGCTTTCCATTATGCAATACTTCTGTACTATGTGTGCCAAATCTGCAAAGTGCAGTATGCAGCGTCGATTGAGGGCATTGAGGATCCCCTCGTCCGTACAGTTGCGGCAAAAGACTGATACCGCATCATCGTCGCAGCAATCTTTAATCTTGTTTTTAACAAGTAGGAATCTAGCCCAAAAGTGATGGACTGTTTCCTGAGGTTGCTGTCGTATATACATTAAGTCGCATATGTCCGGGGGACCGGAATTGCTTGGAGAGTATTGATTGTGGTGGGCGGGTGGGCTTAAATCTGAACCCTGTCCCACTATGGAATCCGGATTTTGAAAAAATTCTGAGGTTGCCGCCCAGGATCCGAGTGTCCCGGGGTTTTAGGCTCAAAGACTGATTCTATGTTCGGAGGACAGATGATATCTTCTTGAAGATGGGTGTCCGGCTCGTAGGGCTCGGAGATCTGAACATAGTTTGTTTTTAGCATAGGAGGAGCAGCATCCTCAACTTGCTCTTCCACGACAGTCACCAGATGGGTGACAGGTGGGGACCTGATTTCCCTCTGATCGGGTTTAAGCCCAATTAGATCGTAATCTATTATGCGACTTCAAAGGCGGCAATGCAATCTAGCATTTTGTTTAAAGACGAGATATCTGCCAGATCCATCCTATCGACACTCTCGGGGTTGATGCGGAGATGATTTTTAGCAATCCGGGAGACCGCCTTGGGCTTAACGGCTGGGCGGGCGCCTATGGTGAAACTGCCGATCTGGAGGATCTGCCCAGGAACTAGGGCCCTTCCAGAGGTGATTTTGTCGTCGACGACAAGGCGAGCCATCGACCCTTCTATCGACAACACAGAGGAACTCTCAATGAAAGCACCAATGTCTGTGTCAAAACCGGCCGATCTCGGGTAGGGGTCCCAAACTGTGCGTCTGTGGATCGAAGGTAACAGGAGGCGGGGGACACGATGTTTACCCAGGTTCGGGCCCTCTTAATGGAGGTAATGCCCTACTTCCTGCTTGATTGACTATGATGAGTACAGGGGTTACAAGAGTTGATCTACCTTGAGATCGTAATAGCTAAACCCTAGATGTCTAGCCTGTATGAATTCTGATGATCTCTACGGATTAAACCCTCCAGTTTATATAGAAAAGGAGGGGGCTAGGGTTGTGCAGAGTCGGTTTACAGAGAAAGGAAGTTTCATATCCGAACGCCACGCTTGCCATCCACGCAAAGGAGAGTCCCATCCGGACACGGGGGAAGGCCTTCAATCGTATCTTCACGGCCCATTAGTCCGGCCCATGTCACATAGCCCGGATGCTCATGGACCCCCTAATCCAGGAGACCCTCAGTGCCCATCATATGAGCGCGTGTGTGGATCACACCATAGGGTTAGTTGTATGTTGATAGGACTATGTATCGAAGGGCAAGGGTGATAGCAGCTTCAGCCTAGCATAGAAATTGATGCATTCGGGATTGAAGGGGGACAAATATATCTTAATGCTATGGTTGGGTCTTACCTTCATGAACGTTATTAGTTGCGGATGCTTGCTAATATCTCCAACCATAAGTGCATAGAATTCCATGTAAGGAATGACATGCTAGCAGTGGCCTCTCCCACGTAAAACTTGCTATCGGTTTATTAACGTAGTCAATTGCTTAGGACAATTCCATAACTCCTACCACCACTTTTCCACACTCGCTATACTAACTTAATTGTTTATTTATCAAAACAGCCCCTAGTTTTTATTTATGTGCTCTTTATTATCTAGCAAACCTATCCTACAACATCTACAAAGTACTTCTAGTTTCATACTTGTTCTAGGTAAAGCGAACGTTAAGCGTGCGTAAAGTTGTATCAGTGGTCGATAGAACTTGAGGGAATAGTTGCTCTACCTTTAGCTCCTCGTTGGGTTCGATACTCTTACTTATCGAAAGAGGCTACAACTGATCCCCTATTCTTGTGGGTTATCAAACATCACTTATTATGTATGTTGATTTGTGTTTGGTGATTGTATGACGACTAAAACATCATGACATTGTTGTTTAGTTGTACTCATATTTGACTGTGAAACTTGTATTTGATGACATAGTTTGTTGTTGGACTTCAATTTCCTCTACATCTTCGAATGGGAACAAAGCTGACCCGACATGGCCTCCGCTAATTTATTATTTATTAGCAAAAGGGCCTCTCCTATTTATTTATTTATGAGCAAAAGGGGATACCCCCCGATTTCTGTTAACAGAAATCATTAGATGTTCACAACACTACACCCAGCCTACTAAACAGGTTTCATTCATTACTAGTTTCAGCAAAGTGCTCATGTCTTAGCCACTGAATACATCACGAGTACTACATACACTGAAAATAAAGAGACAATCATCCTACAGAGCACAACGATCTTGCCCATTATCTTCACGAGCTCTTTCATATCATCATTGTTGTCAAGGTCGTTCAGCAGTTGATGCTTGGCCATGATCAGATGAGCTGCATCTTTAACCTTCTGCTCTGCATCTTCCTATTCTGCCATTTGATACATCTCCAACGTAGCTATAATTTTTGTTTGTTCCATGCTATTATATTATCATTCTTGGATGTTTTACAATCATTTTATAGCAGCTTTATATCATTTTTTGGGACTAACCTATTGACATAGTGCGCAGTGCCAGTTGCTGTTTTTTGCTTGTTTTTTACTTCGCAGAAAAACAATACAAAACGGAGTCCAAATGCAGCAAAAAAATTTGAAGATTTTTTTGGACCAAAGACATCCAGTGGGCCAAAGAAATACCAGAGGGGTGCCCCGAGGGGGTCACAGCCCATCTGAGCGCGCTTGGGCCCTGGTGGGTTGTGCCCACCTCGGTGGCCTCCTGCACCGCCTCTTCGCCCCATAAATTCTCAAATATTCCAAAAACCCCGAAGATAACCCTAGATCGGAAGTTCCGCCGCCGCAAGCCTCTATAGCCACGAAAAACCAATCTAAACCCCATTCTGGCACCCTGACGAAGGGGGAGATCATCACTGATGGCCATCTTCATCATCCCGGCGGCCACCATGATGAGGAGGGAGTAGTCCACCCTCGGGGCTGAGGGTCTGTACCAGTAGCTATGTGTTTAATTTCTGTCTCTATCTCTCGTGTTCTTGATGGCACGATCTTGATGTATCGGGGGTTTTGTTAACATAGTTGGATCATATGGTGTTTTCCCCTCTCTATCTTGTTGTGATGAATTGAGTTTTCCCTTTGAGATTTTGTTTTATTGGATTGAATACTTTTATGGATTTGAGAGCACTTGATATATGTCTTGCATATGAATACCCGTGGTGACAGTGGGGTATTATTTTGATTCACTTGATATATGTTTTGGCACTCAATTCGCGGATTCCCGAGGTGACATTGGGGTAATCTATGCATAGGGGTTGATGCAAGTTCTTGTCTATGTTTCTCTGGTAGAAAGCTTGGAGCACTCTTTGAGGTTCTTTGAATTGGATTGAGTATTATGAATCTGAAATTATTTGGTTCTATTTTAGTACGAACTCTTGGATAGATCGATCGGAAATAATTGCTTCGAGGTGGTTCCGTACCCTACAAATGATTTCTTCTTATGTTCTCCGCTAGATAGGAACTTTGGAGTGATTCTTCATCACACGTTGAGGGATGATTATATGATCCAATTATATTAGAATTGTTGAGAGATTTCACTAGCAAAAGTACGGACCCTAGGCCTCATTTTCAAGCATTGCAATATCGTTTGTGCTCCATTTTATCAATTGCTACCTTGCTGTTTTGTATTGTTCTTATTACAAAAATCAATATCTACTATCCATATTAAACTTGTATCACCATCTCTTCGCCAAACTAGTGCACCTATACAATTTTCCATTGTATTTGGTGTGTTGGGGACACAAGAGACTTTTTATTATTTGGTTGCAGGGTTGTTTGAGAGAGACCATATTCATCCTACGCCTCCCACGGATTGATAAACCTTAGGTCATCCACTTGAGGGAAAATTCATGCATCGTCCTACAAAACTCTCGCGCTTGGAGGCCCAACACGTGTCTACAAGAACATAGTTGTGTAGTAGACATCAAGCTCTTTTCTGGCGCCGTTGCCGGGGAGGTGAGTGCATGAAGGTATATCTTTAGATCCTGCAATTGAATCTTTTAGTTTCTTGTTTATCACTAGTTTGGTTTATAAAAGAAAACTACAAAAAATGGAGATTGGGTTACCTCAGGTTGTTCTCTATCTTTACAATGTCTATCTTGAGAATAAGGATTCCGATGATTGTGCTCAATTGCTCGAAAAAGAATTCAACAAAATTTATGGCATAAAAACATTGGATGATGGGCATGATTTCAATATTGCTAGTATGAATTCCTTGAATATCCATGACGTTAATGATGATTGCATTAGTCATGATAATGATGTCTCCTATAAGAATTTCAATTTTTTCGGAGTGAATTGGGAGTGCAAATGCACACCAAAAAGGGAAGATAGATTTTGTAAGAATCATAAATATTTAAAAACGAAAAAGTTGCAAGAGAGGCTAGATGATTGTGCTGAAAGATTTAATTTTTCTCACCATCCTTGTGAACTTTGCAATGGTCATTTAAATCTCCAATTCAAATTGTTTCATGATCAAATCGTGTCCAAAAATTGTGATAACTTGATTACCCTTGAGCCTCATAAAGAGCTTAGTCTTCTTTTTGGGGTATGAAGAAATGAAACGTATAACTGAGGGTATTCCAAAATTTAATCTCGAGAGATTTCTTGATTTTGATCTAGAGGAGATTTATATATTTTGTGCGGTAAATTGCAATGAGAATCTTTATATTGCCAACAATCTAAAGACAAGAAAACAAATAGAATATGAATAGAGTACTAATGAAAGGGAAATTATTTCCCAATACCCTCCTAGTGTTTATTATGATGAATCAGGTAACGAGGAGGAGCTTCCTATCCAATCAATCTCTTCAACAAGAAGCTTGAAAAAAATAATTAAACCCACACATGGTGTGGTGAAGAAAAAGAAAAGAAGAAATAATAAGGTAAAAAGGTATCTCTCCCAAATAATGTTCCTCCTATTACTGTTGTGCCTCATGAAAATGAATCAAAAATAATTGTGGAAGATCATGCACTTGATGATGATTTTGTTATGCCTATTGCTTGTTGTGATGATTATGATTGGGAAGATAATGATACTTCTTATAATCTTGGGAATATTTTTGGCACCAACTTGGGAAATTATGATGATAAAATTGTTATACCGCTGGTGCTATTCATACTATTAATGTTGAGAATGATTATGCTTATGATATGCCAAGACACAAGCTTGGGGATGCTATGTTTGACGAGAATGACATGTTTGAGAATTTATTTGATGCAATTAATGTTTGTCCTAAGCTTGGGGATGATATGCTTAATGAAAATGATCTTTTTAGTCCCCCTACTTTGAATGATCAAATTTGCTATGATGATTGCATGCCTCCTATCTATGATGAGAACAAAGTTGCTACTTATGATGATTATTGTGATGATACTTATGTTATAAAATATAGTGATAATTATTGTCATAATTTTGAATATCCTTTTATTGAACATTACTCATGTAATGTGGAAACAATCTTTAGTATTCAAGTTTCATATGATACTCCCACTATTGTGAATGAGAATAAAATTGCTTATATTGAGAGTAGTAACTTCTATATGCTTTTGGAACATGAAAAGAATGCTTTATGTGATGGTTATATTGATGAATATATTCATGATGCTACTGAAAACTATTATGAGAGAGGAACTTATGCTTCATGATTACTTCAGATTGTTCTGTTTTTGACAGATTCTGTTTTCAATGCATAGTTTGCTTGTTTCCTAGTTTCTATGGTTTATATTGCTCAATATAAATTGTGGAAATAATATTCTACAGTAGGCATTGTGTGGAAACAATTATGAATCTTGTCTTTGACAGTACCAAAGTGAAATGGTTTGCTCTTTATCATACTAACCTATCTCATGAAGTTCCGTTAAATTTTGTGTGATTGATGTTTTCAAGTTTTGGGTGAGATGTCGATATGAGGAGAATAAGGAGTGACAAGACCCTAAGGTTGGGGATGCCCAAGGCACCCCAAGGTAATATTCAAGGAAGATCCAAGCAACTAATCTTGGGGATGCCCCGGAAAGCATCTCCTCTTTCGTCTCCAACATTATCGGTAACCTCACTTGGAGCTATGTTTTCATTCGTCACATGATATGTGTTTTACTTGGAGTGTCAATTTATTTTTTTAGGATTTTCTTGCTGTTATTTAAATAATGTTTTGCATCTTTCTTTTCAATAAAAATTTCAAGCATAGCATTTTCCATGCTTATTTTGCAAGTCTACATGTGGCTGTTTCAAAAATGTAAAGTTTATTGTTGTTGCAAAAATTCTCTAGAAAAGTCAGAATGTGATAAAATGTTGAAACTTTTTGCATATTAAGCTAAAATAAATTTTCTACAGTGTGGTAATTTTTCAGAATTTTTGGAGTATGATATAGGGAAGTATGATGAATATTGCACTCTTTACAGACTGTTCTGTTTGGCAGATTGCTGTTATGTTTGCAATGTTTGCATATGTTTGCTTATTTAATGATTCTATTTGGGGATATGAGTATTAAATATGCAGAGGCAATTAGTATGCAATGTTAAGTTATAATTTTAGTGATTTGCTACAGTAGAGAATGATAAGGAGTTGCATTGATTTATACTAACTTATCTCATGAGTTCTTATTGAGTTTTGTGTGGATGAAGTTTTTGAGATTTAGGGAAACCGTGATATGAAAGGAATTAAGGAGACACAAGATCTCAAGATTGAGGATGCCCAAGGCATCCCAAGTTAATATTCCAAGAAGTCTCAAGCATCTAAGCTTGGGGATGCCCTAGTAGGCGTCCCACCTTTCTTCATCAACAATTATCGGTTAGTATCGGTTGAGCCTAAGTTTTTGCTTCTTCACATGATATCTGCTATTCTCGGAATGCCATTTTTTTTTGCTTGTTGTTTTAATAAAATACTTAGATCTGAAAGTTTTTAAATAAGAGAGAGTCCTCACATAGCTACCTATTTACTTAACTACTCACTTGATCTTCGCTTATATATTTTTGGAGTAGTTTGTCTTTTGCTCTAGTGCTTCACTTATATCTTTTTGAGCATGGTGTGCTTTAATATATTTTGAAGAAATTTTCTCATGATTCACTTATATTATTTTGAGAGAAGAAAAAATTTATGCTCATGTTCTTCACTTAAATTTGTTTGAGCTTGTCAAAAGCAACATATGAAACTAGTCCCAAAGTGATAGATATTCAAGAAGGACATAATAAAACTTTCATGAAGATCATTAGACAAAATAAACTTGATTCTTTGTAATAGTTTTGTGATATGTTGATAGTGATATGTGAGTCATGTTGGTGAGTAATTATGCTTTAGTAAGAATATTGGTGTTAAGGTTTGTGATTCCCTATGCAAGCACGAAAGTCAATAGTTATGCAATGAAATTACATCCTACTTGTGGCGCATTATTTGGTGTTAGTTATGATTAATGCTCGCTTATGTGATTTATCGTTTCTTGGTTGGATGCTTCTCAATCTATTTACTAGCCTTCCCTTGTACTAAGTAGGAATACTACTTGTGCATCCAAAATCCTTAAACCTAGTTTTGCCTCATGAGTCCACTATACCTACCTATATGCGGTATTTTTGTACCGTTCTAAGAAAATTTGTATGTGCCATCTCTAATCTTCAAAATAAATTTCCTTTTGTGTGCTCGTACCGCTCATGAAACGGTAGGGGGTGGCTGATATTATTCCATGCTAGATGTGTTATTCTCAAGATGAGTGTTTATTCACTTGTCATTGCACAAGAGTGTGGCAAAGGTATTAGGGATGCCAAGTCCTGAAATGAAAATTGAATTTACTTTATGTTGTCAAATAATAAATTCCTTGGAAAGTGTTGGTTTGGACAGCACCCGTGGATACGGTTAGCCGTGTATGTGAAAGTATGGTGGAAAAATGAATGAACTTTATTTTCTGTTTGGGAACCGCCTATGATATATCTAGCATGGAAAGTATTGGGAACTACTCGGTCGTTTTTGTTGATAGGAAAAGCATGCCACCCAAAAAAAATTATCTCTACCTTTTTCGCATTGAGCTCTGGCACCTCTACAAATCCCTACTTCCCTCTGCGAAGGGCTTTTCTTTTAGTTTATGCAATTTTTTTATTTGAGTCTCCATCTTCTCTTATAAAGCACCAAGTAAGGGGCACTATGATCGTACTTGAGCATTGGGTGTAGCTAATATGCGAGTGTGTTTCATGAATGGATCAATGATTGAGCATAATGGGCTAAGGATAACTTGCTTTAGTGTTGATATTTTGAAAGACATGGTTGCTTGTTGATATGCTTGAGTATTGAAATCTTCATGTCAAAACTAGACTATTGCTTTGAATCATATAAAAGTCCAAATGTCCATGCTACAAAGGTAAAGAATATGTGATGAACATGATAGGCAGCATTCCACATCAAAAATTCTGATTTATCATTTACCTACTCAAGGACGAGCATCAATTAAGCTTGGGGATGCTGATATGTCTCCAACGTATCTATAATTCGTTATCGTTCCATGCTGTTATATTATCATTCTTGGATGTTTTACAATCATTTTATAGCAACTTCATATCATTTTTTGCGACTAACCTATTGACATAGTGCCTAGTGCCGGTTGCTGTTTTTTGCTTGTTTTTTTACTTCACAGAAAATCAATACAAAACAGAGTCCAAACGCAGCAGAACTTTTTGGAGATTTTTTTGGACCAGAAGACATCCAGTGGGTCAAAGAAGTACCAGAGGAGTGCCCCGAGGGGGCACAACCCACCTGGGTGTGCCTGGGGGCCCAGGCGCGCCCTGGTGGGTTGTGCCCACATCGGTGGCCTCCCGCATCGCCTCTTCGCCATATAAATTCTCAAATATTCCAAAACCCCCGAAGATAACCCTAGATCAGAAGTTCTGCCACCGCAAGCCTCTGTAGCCATGAAAAACCAATATAGACCCTGTTCAAGACTCTACGAGGGGGAGATCATCACCGGTGGCCATCTTCATCATCTCGGCGGCCACCATGATAAGGAGGGAGTAGTCCACCCTGGCCGAGGGTTTGTACCAAAGAGCTATGTGTTTAATTTCTCTCTCTCTCTCTCTCGTGTTCTTGATGGCACGATCTTGATGTATCGGGGGCTTTGTTAATATAGTTGGATCATATGGTGTTTTCCCCTCTCTATCTTGTTGTGATGAATTGAGTTTTCCCTTTGAGATTTTGTTTTATCGGATTGAATACTTTTATGGATTTGCGAGCACTTGATATATGTCTTGCATATGAATACCCATGGTGACAATGGGTATTATTTTGATTCACTTGATTTATGTTTTGGCACTCAACTCGTGGATTCCCGAGGTGACATTGGGGTAATCTACGCATAGGGGTTGATGCACGTTCTTGTCTTTGTTTCTCCGGTATAAATCTTGGGGCACTCTTTGAGGTTCTTTGTGTTGGATTGAGTATTATGAATCTGAAATTATTTGGTGTTATTTAAGTACGAACTCTTGGATAGATCGATCGGAAAGAATAGCTTCGAGGTGGTTCGTACCCTACAAACGATTTCTTTTTATGTTCTCCGCTAGATAGGAACTTCGGAGTGATTCTTCATCGCACGTTGAGGGATGGTTATATGATCCAATTATATTAACATTGTTGAGAGATTACACTAGCGAAAGCACGGACCCTAGGCCTCATTTTCAAGCATTGCAATACCGTCTGTGCTCCGTTTTATCAATTGCCACCTTGCTGTTTTGTATTGTTCTTATTACAAAAATCAATATCTACTATCAATATTACACTTGTATCACCATCTCTTCACCGAACTAGTGCACCTATACAATTTGCCATTGTATTTGGTTTGTTGGGGACACAAGAGACTTTTCATTATTTGGTTGCAGGGTTGTTTGAGAGAGACCATCTTCATCCTACGCCTCCAACGGATAGATAAACCTTAGGTCATCCACTTGAGGGAAAATTGCTACTATCCTACAAAACTCTGCGCTTGGAGGCCCAACACGTGTCTACAAGAATAAAGTTGCGTAGTAGATATCACCGTTCCTTCAATTACTTGTCCAACACCCCAACCTACTGGTATTGGGATTCTTCGGCTAACCAAATAATCAGCGTAGTTCCATTCCCCCACATCAGCAACTTCCGAGAAATACAAATCACACAAATCTTCCCTTTTCTCCACGAATCAAATTGGAAGATCATCAACCAAACTACTAAAAAATCAGCAACTGAAAGCAAGCGAACAACACTTAAACATATTATTACCCCATGATTCGGGCATTTATAGAAGACTCGGCTAGGGTTGAGGATTGTAGTTGAGACGTGACAGATGACTCTGCGTGATTTGTAAAGAAGGGCACCACCAATCCAAGCGGCTGGTTTATGAGCAACCGCTGCGTGAGTGTGTCAAGGGTGTGATGAGACCCACATGCTATGGTATGGGTGGCGACTTGGCGCATATCTTGTTGTTGTCTGCTAAAGAGCAGGTGGACGAGCCGCCAGAGAACATGGTTGCGGCGGTCGAAACTTCTGATGCTAGGCAGAGTAACTAGAGAAGAGGAGAAGCGAACGTTGGATATGTCAGTTTCATTACTTGCAGAGTAGCATAACACTATATATAGTCATAGTCTAGATTTCGATTCGAACCAGCTACAGGAGCATGTCTCTCTTTTTTCTAAAACTCAAAGAACGCCTTTCTTACCGGGTACACTAGCTTGTTCTGTATGCCTTCTCAAGTCTTTGATTTTCGGGAATGTTATGTGGCGAACGTTGATAACCCACAAGTATAGGGGATCGCAACAGTTTTCGAGGGTAGAGTATTCAACCCAAATTTATTGATTCGACACAAGGGGAGCCAAAGAATATTCTCGAGTATTAGCAGCTGAGTTGTCAATTCAACCACACCTGGATAACTTAGTATCTGCAGCAAAGTGTTTAGTAGCAAAGTAATATGGAAGTAACGGTAACGATAGCAAAAGTAATATTTTTGGGTTTTGTAGTGATTGTAACAGTAGCAACAGAAAAGTAAATAAGCGAAGAACAATATGTGAAAAGCTCGTAGGCATTGGATCGGTGATGGAGAATTATGCCGGATGCGGTTCATCATGTAACAATCATAACATAAGGTGACAAAGAACTAGCTCCAATTCATCAATATAATGTAGGCATGTATTCTGAATATAGTCATACGTGCTTATGGAAAAGAACTTGCATGACATATTTTGTCCTACCCTCCCGTGGCAAGGCGGGTCCTAATGGAAACTAAGGGATTTAAGGCCTCCTTTTAATAGAGTACCGAACAAAGCATTAGCACATAGTGAATACATGAACTCCTCAAACTATGGTCATCACCGGGAGTGATCCCGATTATTGTCACTTCGGGGTTGCAGGATCATAACACATAGTAGGTGACTATAGACTTGCAAGGTAGGATCAAGAACTCACATATATTCATGAAAACATAATAGGTTCAGATCTGAAATCATGGCACTTTCGGACCCTAGTGACAAGCATTAAGCATAGCAAAGTCATAGCAACATCAATCTCGTAACATAGTGGATACTAGGGATCAAACCCTAACAAAACTAACTCGATTACATGATAGATCTTATCCAACCCATCACCGCCCAAAGAAGCTCTACGATGGAATTACTCACGCATCGGCGGTGAGCATCATGAAATTGGTAATGGAGGATGGTTGATGATGACGATGGCGTCGAATCCTCTCCTGAGCCCCGAACGGAGTCCAGATCAGCCTCCCGAGAGGTTTTAGGGCTTGGCGGCGGCTCAGATCATAAAAACGCGATGAATCCTTCTCTTTGATTTTTTTCTCCCTAAAGTGAATATATGGAGTTGGAGTTGAGGTCGGTGGAGCGTCGAGGGCCCACGAGGTAGGGGCGCGCTGGGGGTAGCGCGCCTCACCCTCGTGGACAGGGTGTGGGCCCCCGACGTGGATTCTTCTTCCAAGATTTTTAATACTTTCCAAAAATATGTTCCGTGGAGTTTCGTGTCATTCCGAGAACTTTTGTTTCGCACATAAATAACACCATGGAAAGTCCGCAAAAAACAGCGCCGGTCCGAAAGTTAGTTCCATTCAAATCATGCAAGTTAGAGTCCAAAACAAGGCCAAAAGTGTTTGGAAAAGTAGATACGATGGAGACATATCAACTCCCCAAGCTTAAACCTTTGCTTGTCCTCAAGCAATTCAGTTGATAAACCGAAAGTGATAAAGAAAACTTTTACAAACTCGCTTACTCGTGTTGTCAGAATATGTAAAGCCAAAGATTCAAGTTTTCAACAAAGATTATGACTAACCACATTCACAATAACACTTAGGTCCCATGTTTACTCATATCAATAGCATAATCAACTAGCGAGCAATAATAATAAATCTCGGATGACAACTCTTTCTCAAAACAATCATAATATGATATAATAGGATGGTATCTCGCTAGCCCTTTCTCGAGACCGCAAGAAACATAAATGCAGAGCACCTTTAAAGATCAAGGACCCACTAGACATTGTAATTCATGGTAAAAGAGATCCAGCCATAGTCATACCCAATATAAATTAATAGTAATGAATGCAAATGACAAAGAGCAATCTCCAGCTTATTGCTTTTAATAAGAGGGTGATGACTCAACATAAAAGAAAGTAAATAGATAGGCCCTTCGCAGAGGGAAGCAGGATTTGTAGAGGTGCCGAGCTCGATTTTAAAAGAGATAAATAATATTTTGAGCGGCATACTCTCATTGTCAACATAACAACCAAGAGATGGCGATATCTTCCACGCTACACACATTATAGGCGGTTCCAAAACAGAATGGTAAAGTTTATACTCCCCCTCCACCAACAAGCATCAATCCATGGCTTGCTCGAAACAATGAGTGCCTCCAACTAGCAACAAATTCTGTGGGGAGTTCTGCTTTGCAATTATTTTGATTTAGTTTGCATAAAGCATGGGACTGGGCATCCCGGTGACCATCCATTTTCTCGTGAGTGAGCAGCTGAGTCCACTTTTCTTGAGAATAACCCGCCTAGCATGGAAGATACGGACAGCCCTGGTTGATACATGAGCTATTCGAGCATACAAAACAGAATTTCATTTGAAGGTTTAGAGTTTGGCACATACAAATTTACTTGGAACGACAGGTAGATACCGCATATAGGAAGGTATAGTGGAATCATATGGATTAACTTCGGGGTTTAAGGGATTGGATGCACAAGCAGTATTCCCGCTTAGTACAAGTGAGGGCTACCAAAAGACTGGGAAGCGACCAACTAGAGAGCGACAACAGTCATGAACATGCATTAAAATTAATAGACATTAAGTACGAGCATGAGTAGGATATAATCCACCATGAACATAAATATCGTGAAGGCTATGTTGATTTTGTTTCAACTACATGTGTGAACATGTGCCAAGTCGAGTCACTTAAATCATTCAAAGGAGGGTACCACCCCACTATACCACATCACAACAATTTTAATAGCATGTTGGCACGCAAGGTAAACCATTATAACTCATAGCTAATCAAGCATGGCACGAGCAACTATGATCTCTAATTGTCATTGCAAACATGTTTATTCATAATAGGCTGAATCAGGAATGATGAGCTAATCATATTTACAAAAACAAGAGAGGTCGAGTTCATACCAGCTTCTCTCATCTCAATCAGTCCATCATATATCATCATAATTGCCTTTCACTTGCACGACCCAACGATGGGAAAATAATAAGAGTGCACGTGCATTGACTAAGTCGAATCATGAGCATTCAATAAGGTGAGAAGACAAGGCAATATGGGCTCTTGGTTAAATCAACAATAATGCATATAAGAGCCACTTCAACAATTTAATTATGGTCTTCTCCTATCGACCCCCAAAGAAAAGAAAAGAAATAAAACTATTTACACGAGAAAGCTCCCAACAAGCAAAAGAAGAACAGGAAATCTTTTTGGGTTTTATTTTTAATTATTACTACTATAGCAAGAAAAGTAAACTAACTAAAAGCTACACTAAATTTTTTTGGTTTTCTTAAGGTTTATTAAACACACAAGAAGAAAGCAAGAAAAAGAAAATAAACTAGTATGGATATTACAGTGAAAGAGTATGAGCACCGACATCTAGCAATAAGTGTGTGAACATGAATGTAATGTCGGTGAGAGATACGTACTCCCCCAAGCTTAGGCTTTTGGCCTAAGTTGGTTTATTGCCACGGCCGGCTGGCGGATATCCATAGTTGTAGCCGGGTCGTCTTGGGATGCGTGCTATTGCTTCCTGGGCTGCAGCGTGGCGGCGAGCTGCCTCCGCCCTCCTCTCGTACTCATCTGCCTCCTCTCTGGTAATAAAATGTCTTCCTTTTGCCTGATAATCAAAGAAGGCAGGAGTAGGGAGAGTAATACGGACAACACGACGTCTGTCAAAGATTAAGTGATAGCGGAGAGGTGATTCATTCCTCTCGACAAACTAGTGGTGAACCATAGCATTAAGGTCTAAATAAGTAGGAGGCAACTCAATATCATCCTCACGTATGTCTACACCAAGAAAATTAGCTAAGCGGGTTGCATAAATTCCACCAAAGAAATCTCCATTAAATCTGTTATGATGCAACCTACGTGCAACAATGGCTCCCAATTTATAGGATTTGTCTCCTAACACAGCACTCCTAAGAATACTAAGGTCAGGGACACACATTTGACATGCTTCATCCTTACCATTTATGCACCTACCTATGAAGAGAGCAAAATAATGTATAGCAGGAAAATGAATGCTCCCTATGGTAGCTTGTGCTATATCTCTAGATTCCCCACGCTTATACTAGCAAGAAAATCTCTAAATTCAGATTTATGAGGTTCACTAGCACTACCCCATTGTGGAAGTTTGCAAGCGTTGGTAAAATCCTCTAAGTCCATAGTGTAAGATTTTTCATAGAGATCAAACAGATGCTTGGAGAATTGCGTGAAGATGAAAATTCAAACCTCCTCACAAATGAACTAGTGAGATAGTAGTATCAAGTGCACTTTTCCTCCTCGAAGCTCACAAGATCAGCATTACGCAAATATGCAAGTTAAATTCTTCCTTGATTCCCGCCGACCCATAAAGTTTTCAAGGCCATTCACAAGGTCAAGACTGAGCGCCCCTTGGTGGCTCATCGTCAAGATCACGCATTGCAAGCCTGGTCCTTGCTTCCTTGAAGGACCACCATGGAACATTTTCCTAAGCATATTTCTTCCTCTCAAAAAATTTCTGAAATTTTTAGTAACTTCAAATAAAAGTGAACCAAGCTCAACAAAATTGATAGCAACTACTCCTACAAGTGCCTAGAGACTATATCAAGCATTAGAACTACTTGGAACCATATAAATTTGACATGCAAGCTCAAGAACATGGTCACCTAGGCAGCACAAATTTGCAATGAATAAAGCACTAGAACAAAAACTAATTGGACCAATGGAGGAGTCACACACCAAGGAACAATCTCCCCAAGCAGTTTTGTGAGAGGTGCTTTGAGCAAGGAGATCAAAAATCATAGCAAAATGAGCTAGAACTCGTGCTTGAGCTGGATGGTGATTTTTTTGGGAGGAAGAAGAAGTGTGTGGGTGCAGGAATAAGTGGAGGGGAGCCACCGTGGGCCCACGAGGCAGGGGGGTGCGCCCTGTAGGGGTGGGCGCGCCCTGGACCCTCATGGTCAGGTGCTTGCTCCCCCTGCTGTGTTCTCAGTGCCAGATATTCTCAAATATTCTAGAAAAATCATATTCTATTTTCAGGGCATTTGGAGAACTTCTATTTT
Source organism: Aegilops bicornis (assembly GCA_021605145.1). Lineage (NCBI taxonomy): Eukaryota > Viridiplantae > Streptophyta > Magnoliopsida > Poales > Poaceae > Aegilops > Aegilops bicornis. The sequence continues at coordinate 135,136,148 of CM038673.1, read as the reverse complement.
CGGGGTATTTTTATTTTGCATGGATAATTCAGAAATGTATGTAAAAATACTATTTTTTACTTTATTTCAACTAAATAATGTAAAGTAAAGAGAGGGTATGTAAGGTTGTGCCTTCTAGTTTCATCCATCTCATGCTCACCAAAAGGAATCCACTAACAAGGTTGATTAGGTCTTGTTAACAAACTCATTCCGACTAACATGCAACCGGAGAAATTTCGAATAACACTATGTTACCTCAACGGGGATATGCACATCCCCAATAATAAGAATATCATATTTCTTCTTGACAGCAGGAAGGGGAAATTCAAAACCTCCAAAAATAATCGATGGAATTTTTCCAATAGAATTGATACTATGAACTTTAGGTTGTTTCCTCGGAAAGTGTACCGTATGCTCATTACCATTAACATGAAAAGTGACATTGCCTTTGTTGCAATCAATAACAGCCCTGCAGTATTCAAAAAGGTCTTCCAAGAATAATAGACATACTATCATCCTCGAATATCAAGAATTACAAAGTCCGTTAAAATGGTAACATTTGCAACCACAACAGCACATCCTCGCAAATACCGACAGTGTAGCAGCTTGATTTATCAGCCATTTGCAAAGATATTTCAGTAGGTGTCAACTTATTCAAATCAAGTCTACGATATAAAGAGAGAGGCATAACACTAACACCGGCTCCAAGATCACATAAAGCAGTTTTAACATTGTTTCTTTTAATGGAGCATGGTATAGTTGGTACTCCTGGATGTCCTAGTTTCTTAGGTATTCCACCCTTGAAAGTATAATTAGCAAGCATGGTGGAAATTTCAGCTTCCGGTATCTTTCTTTTATTAGTGACAATTTCTTTCATATACTTAGCATAAGGATTCATTTTGAGCATATCGCTTAATCGCATACGCAAAAGATAGGTCTAATCATTTCAACAAAGCGCTCAAAATCCTCATCATCCTTTTCTTGGATGGTTTGGGAGGAAAAGGCATGGGTTTCTGAACCCAAGGTTCTCTTTATTTACCATGCTTCCTAGCAACAAAGTCTCTTATCATAACGTTGATTCTTTGATTGTGGGTTATCAAGATCAACAGTAGGTTCAATTTCTACATCATTATCATTACTAGGTTAAGCATCATCATGAACATCTTCATTAATATTATCACTAGATTCATGTTTATTACCAGATTGTGTTTTAGCATCAGAAATAGAAATATCATTTGGACTCTCGTGTGTTGCGTGAATAAAGTTCACTAGAAGCATGCAAAAGTCCTATCATTTTTCTTTTTCTTCTTTTTAGAAGGACTAGGTGCATCTATATTATTTCTCTGAGAATCTTGCTCAATTCTCTTAGGATGGCCTTCAGGATACCAAGGGTTCCTGAGTCATTTTACCAATTGTAGTAGCCACCATAACAGCATAATCATTATTCTTACTATTCAATTCATTGAGCAAATCATTTTGAGCTTTAAGTACTTGTTCTACTTGAGTGGTGACCATAGAAGCATGTTTAGTAATGAGTTTAAGTTCACCTTTAACTCTAGACATATAATCACCCAAGTGTTCAATCATACAAGCATTTTGTTTTAATTGTCTACCAAAATAAGCATTAAAATCTTCTTGCTTAACCATAAAGTTATCAAACTCATCCAAACATTGGCTAGCAATTTTAGTAGGAGGGATTTCAGCTTTATCATATCTATAGAGAGAATTTACCTTTACTACCTATGTCGGGTTATCAACACCATGAGTTTCTTCAATAAGTGATGAATTAAGATCATATATTTCTTCAATAGGCGGTAAATTAAGACCATGCATTTCCTCAATAGGAGGTAAATTCTTAACATCCTCAGCTTTAATACCTTTTTCTTTCATAGATTTCTTTGCCTCTTGCATATCTTCAAGACTAAGAAATAGAACACCTCTCTTCTTCGGAGTTGGTTTAGGAATAGGCTCGGGAGTTGGCTTAGGAAGTGTCCACTTATTTTAATTTGTCAACATATTATTTAATAGAATTTCAGCTTCATCCGGTGTTCTTTCCCTGAAAAATGTAATCCAGCACAACTATCCGTAATCTCTGGAAGCATCGGTTAGTCCATTATAAAAGACATCAAGTATTTCATTTTTCTTAAGAGGATGATCGTGAAAAGCATTATAATTGGAGAAGCCTCCCCCAAGCTTGTGGGAGACTCTCTTCTTCAATTTGCACAAAATTATATATTTCCCTTAAAGCAGCTTGTTTCTTATGAGCGGGGAAATATTTAGCAGAGAAGTAATAAATCATATCCTGGGGACTACGCACACAACCAGGATCAAGAGAATTAAACCATATCTTAGCTTCACTGCTACCTCTTGAGAACTGCGTTGGATTTCCTTGAAGAGGAAAGGATGATGCAGCAAAGTAGCATAAGTATTTCCCTCAGTTTTTGAGAACCAAGGTATCAATCCAGTAGGAGGCTACACGCGAGTCCCTCGTACCTACACAAAGTTAAATAACTCTCGCAACCAACGCGATTAGGGGTTGTCAATCCCTTCACGGTCGCCATTTAGAGTGAGATCCGATAGAGATGATAGATAATATTTTGGTATTTTTATGATAAAGATGCAAAGTAAAATAAAAGAAAAGTAAAAGCAAAGGCAATAAATAAAGTGATGGAAGATTAATATGATGGAGATAGACCCGGGGGCCATAGGTTTCACTAGTGGCTTCTCTCAAGAGCATAAGTATTTTACGATGGGCTTAACGACTAATTCATCGTTGAGCAATCGATGTAATTGAGCATAGTTATGAGAATATCTAGGTATGATCATGTATATAGGCATCACGTCCGAGACAAGTAGACCGACTCCTGCTGCATCTACTACTATTACTCCACTCATCGATCGCTATCCAAAGCATGCATCTAGAGTATTAAGTTCATGAAAACAGAGTAACGCCTTTAAGCAAGATGACATGATGTAGAGGGATAAATTCATGCAATATGATAAAAACCCCATCTTGTTATCCTCGATGGCAACAATACAACACGCTCCTTGCTGCCCCCATCGCCACTTGGAAAGGACACTGCAAGATTGAACCCAAAGCTAAGCACTTCTCCCGTTGCAAGAAAAACCAATCTAGTAGGCCAAACCAAACTGATAATTCGAAGAGACTTGCAAACATAACCAATCATACATAAAAGAATTCAGAGAAGATTCAAATATTGTTCATAGATAATCTTGATCATAAACCCACAATTCATCGGGTCTCAACAAACACACCGCAAAAAGAAGATTACATCGAATAGATCTCCACGAGGGAGGGGAGAACATTGTATTGAAATCCAAAAAGAGAGAAGAAGCCATCTAGCTACTAACTATGGACCAAGGTCTGAGGTAAACTACTCACACTTCATCGGAGAGGCTATGGTGTTGATGTAGAAGCCCTCCGTGGTGGATGCCCTCCCGGTGGAGCTCAAAGCAGCCCCAAGATGGGATCTCGTGGGCATGTAAGGTTGCGGTGTGGAATTAGGTTTTGGCTCCGTGTCGATCGCTTGGGGGCATGAGGTATATATAGGAGGAAGAAGTACGCCGGTGGAGCAACATGGGGCCCACGAGGGTGGAGGGCGCACCTGGGAGGCAGCGCGCCTCACCTCGTGCCCTCCTTGAAGCTTCCTTGACTTAGGGTCCAAGTCTCTGGATCACGCTCGTGAGAAAATCACGCTCCCGAAGGTTTCATTCCGCTTTGGACTCGTTTGATATCTCGCTTCTTGAAACTCTGAAATAGGCAAAAATCAGCAATTCGGGTTGGGCCTCCCGGTTAATAGGTTAGTCCCAAAATAATATAAAAGTGGAAAATAAAGCCCAATATTATCCAAAGCAAGAGATAATATAGCATGGAGCAATCAAAAATTATAGATACGTTGGAGACGTATCGGGCATCCCCAAGCTTAATTCACCCTTTCGTCCTCGAGTAGGTAAATGATAAAAACAGAATTTTTGATGCAGAAGTGCTACTTGGCATAATTTCAATGTAATTCTTCTTAATTATGGTATGAATATTCAGATCCGAAAGATTCAAGACAAAAGTTCATATTGACATAAAAATAATAATACTTCAAGCATACTAACTAAGCAATTATGTCTTCTCAAAATAACATGGCTAAAGAAAGTTCATCCCTACAAAATCATATAGTTTAGTCATGCTCCATTTTGTCACACAAGAATGCTCTCATCATGCACAACCCCGATGACAAGCCAAGCAATTTTTTCATAGTGATCTCAAACCTATAAACTTTCACGCAATATATGAGTGCGAGCCATGGACATAGCACTATGGGTGGAATAGAATATGATGATGGGGGTTATGTGGAGAAGACAAAAAAGGAGAAGGTCTCACATCAACTAGGCTAATCAACGGGCTATGGAGATGCCCATCGATTGATGTTAATGCAAGGAGTAGGGATTGCCATGCAACGGATGTAATAGAGCTATAAATGTATGGAAGCTCAACAAAAGAAAACTAAGTGGGTGTGCATCCAACTTGCTTGCTCATTTAAGACCTAGGGCACTTGAGGAGGCCCATTGTTGGAATATACAAGCCAAGTTCTATAATGAAAAATTCCCACTAGTAAATGAATGTGACAAAACAAGAGACTCTCTATCATGAAGATTATGGTGCAACTTTGAAGCACAAGTGTGGAAAAGGATAGTAACATTGTCTGAGGGAGTCCCGGACTAGGGGGTGTCCGGATAGCCGGACTATCGTCACGGCCGGACTCCAAGACTATGAAGATACAAGATTGAAGACTTCGTCCGTGGGTCCGGATGGGACTTTCCTTGGCGTGGAAGGCAAGCTTGGCGAGACGGATATGTAGATCTCCTACCATTGTAACCGACTCTGTGTAACCCTAACCTATCTGGTGTGTCTATATAAACCGGAGGGTTTTAGTCCAGAGGATTTAACAACAATCATACCATAGGCTAGCTTCTAGGGTTTAGCCTCCTTGATCTCGTGGTAGATCTACTCTTGTACTACCCATATCATCAATATTAATCAAGCAGAGTAGGGTATTACCTCCATCGAGAGGGCCGAACTCTGGGTAAAACATCGTGTCCCTTGTCTCCTGTTACCATCCGCCTAGACACATAGTTCGGGACCCCCTACCCGAGATCCGCCGGTTTGACACCGGCTAATGGTGCTTTCATTGAGAGTTCCTCGTGTCGTCAGCGTCAGGTAGGATGCCTCGTATCGTCTTTAAAGACGATACCATCGCCAAAGAAGCCTTGGCCACTGGTCAGACTCTTCGGCTTGGCAGTTTTCTCATGACGGCTAGTTCGGCCGCCGCGCCGACGATGACCTCTCGAGTCATCGAAACTAATCTCCATGTTAGTTCGGAACTTGCCGAACAGTTAGATCCGATCGAGCTCTCCTCCATAAACGAGCTCTTGGATCGTGACGCCGCCACGAGTCGCCATGCAGTTACGACCGGATCGGTCCTAAAACTGATCTGATATAGATCAACTCTCCCCAGGCTACCATCATGTTGCTGTGATAGACGAGCAATGCGGCGATTCTTCTTCTACCTTAAGGACTAGTTACGTCCGGATTCCCGATCCCTCCATGTCGGATTCCTGCGGAGGGACGGATGTCGATCAAGCCCTGAACCTAAAGTCAAGCGGCGGGCCGGACTCATTGAATAGCACTCAAAAATCCAAATTTCCGAAGTTCGAAACTTCTCGCCCTTGAGTCCTAAATTGGACGGGGTTCCGGATTTAGTGCCACCCGTCCACCCAAACATTGGCGATCTCTCTCGAATTCGGCAAGAGCCTGCTGAAACAAGACATCATTATCGGGCCAGATTCCTCCGGTTCTCACAGGATAAAGGATCGCCGACAGAGGACACAATCCCAATTTTTGCAATAATTGCACGCATAAGGGAATCCTAAACGCCATAAGTCGTCATGAAATTACACGCTTTGTCGACTTGGTGACCATAGTACAAAAGTATCTTTATGCGATGGAGAGCGCTCGAAAACCGAAAGTAAATTTTGGGATAATCCGCCCCGAATACATCCCTAGTCCAGAACAAAAGGGTGCATCATTATCAAGCACTGTTGAATACCAAAACCAAAACCCCCTAAAGGGTACGGAACCGTCTTTGGAGGGTTGGCTAAACGGACCTCACAAAGACAGCCTCCATCGGGCACAATTAAACCTCGATGTAGACGCCAGACCACGAGAATTTCTACAAGAAAACTGGGACATCTTTGCTGGCACCCTTCAGATATGCCAGAATCCCACGTCACCGGCCGAGCACGGCCTAAATATCCTAAAAGGATTCAAGCGACCAAACAGGCTCTTCGGTGTTTTTCCGAACCCAAGAGACAGGCCATGGGAGAGGAGCTAGACAAACTTTTAGAGGCCGGATTCATCAGAGATATAAAACATCCGGACTGGCTAGCGAACCTGGTGTAACGCCCGGATGGTTATGCAACAGTAATCACCCCGGTTATGTTAATTAACCTCTCGTTGATTCGGAAAAGACCTAAAACAAAAATCAAAACTAAAACAAACGATAAAAAGTTTCGAAAACAAGTCCTAAAATGTTCGGGGGTTGACTAAAATAACTAACCTAATATTGGTGGGGTGCACTAATTTTTGTAAAATGCCAGAGCATTTTAAATTAAATAAAAACAGAAAAGAAACTAAATAAAAGAAAAAGAAAGACTAAACCTGTGGGGGAGGGGAAAACCCTCTGGCCCAGCCGGCCCCCTCCCCACCTGGCCCCTCGCCCCCCCCTTGGCCCGTTCCCCTTTCCCCCTGGGCCGGCCCATCGGCCCAGCGGCCCCCCCCGACCGCATAATCCCTCCCCACCCCGCGGCTAACCCTAGCCTCCCCACTTCCCCACGCGCCCCTCGCCTCCCCTCTCCCTCCCCGATTGGATCGGCGGAGACCACCCGACCGAGCGATTCCGCCGGGACCTCCCTCCTCCCTCCTCGGGATCACGGGCGCCCCTCCTCCCTCCGTCAGCCCCAGTGGCGGGCATCCGCCGCCATGGTCGGCCTCCGCTCCCGTCATGGCGCCTCTCCCCGACCGCTTCCCCGGGTCTTCCCGCCCCATCAAGCCCGTCGAGACCCAACCCCCCGTGAGGCTCCCTCTCTTCCCCCCTCCCCGTCGGCCAGCTCCGGACCTCCGTGCCATAACCCCCCCCGGCTCCCCTCTCTCCTCGTCGGTAGTGGCCCGACCGGCCCGTCGCCGATTCGATCCGCTCACTTGGCCTGCAGCCCCCAGTTCTCTCCTTCCTCCCCCGCCGGATCCGACCGCCCGCCACCGCATGGCCTCCTCCTTCCTTCCTCCGACGGCGACCTCTCCCCTAGCGGCGCCCGATCCTCGCCTGACCGAGCCCTCCTTCCCCCAGGCGCTGCCCCTGCCCGAACCACCACCCGTCGCCTCGCCATGGCCACGGGCTGCCGGCCGTGGCGCTGGCCGGCTCGGCCAACGCTCAGGCTCGGCGCCTCGATCCTCGATCGCGCCCCACTTTGATCGCGCCCGATCGATTCGGCATCGCCTGACGCCTCATAACCGTGATGCCCAAGTAGGCCTTGGGCCACTGACATGGGGCCCCACCCCCCTCAAAAAAAAAAGAAAAAAAAGAACGTTTTTAATTAAAAACAGGATAAAAATAAAATGAAAATGAATAAAAATTAATTAACTAATTAATTAATTAATTAATTAAGTAATTAATTAATCTAATTAATTCTGAATTAATTAACCCCTAATTATTAATTAACTTAATTAAATAAGGTTAATTAACTTTGATTAGGCTAATTAAATTAATTAGTCATTAGTGAATGACATGCGGGACCCACTGTCAGGTTGACTCACCAACCCTGTTGATCGATGATCGTCGACCGACATCATGTCGATGTCATAAATGCATTTTCGAAATTAATTAAATAATTAATTAAATTCCGTAAATTAATAAAATCTTTTAAAAATCATATCTTTTAACCGTAATCCGGATTAAAATAATTTCAACATGAAAGTTGCTCGTAACGCATTTAGACGAATCCGGACACGCAGTCCGCTCGTCCACCACACGCCCCTAACCTATCGAACTCAAGAAACTTTCCTCTCCGGTTCATCTGTCTGACAGACGTCCTAACCGGAAAACTTCCTGATGTTTTCCCCTAACCAAGACTCCTCCTCATACCACGTTAGGGCACGCCTAGAATCGCTTCTTGACATGTCATGCATCGATATGCATTTGTTTACTTGGTATTCATTGTTTCTTCCCCTCTTCTCTCCTAGACTACGAGACCGACGCCGCCGCTGGCTCGACCACGGTGTTGACGACCCTCTCTCTTGCCAGAGCAACCAGCAAGCCCCCTTGATCACCGTGATATCGCCTACTCTTTTTCTACACCGCTTGTATTAGAGTAGCATAGCATGTTACCGCTTTTCAGATACTCCTATATACCGCCGCATAGCTCGTCCTTGTAACTTCGTTGTTATCTTACCCGCAATCCTATATGCTTAGTATAGGATGCTAGTACTTTCATCTGTGGCCCTACATTCTTGTCCGTCTGCCGCTGCTATATTGATCGGGCCGTGATCACTTTGATGTGATCACGGGTATATATCAGATACTTATACATGATACATGTGAGACTAAAGTCGGGTCGGTGATGGAGCACCCACAGTGGATCTTGAGGCGGAGCGACAGTGGCAGGTTGAGACCGCCTAGGAGAGAGGTGGGCTCTGCCCTGCTCGGCGCTCGCGGTTACTTAACACACTTAACGAGGTCTTGGTATTTGATCCGGGTTGGCTACGAGCTTATACGCACTAACCATCTACGCTGGAGTAGTTATGGGTATCCCGCGCCGTGGTATCACCAAACACTTCAGATGTCACGGCGATGGCGCTTCGCCGGATTGGACCTGAACGCCAGAGGCTAGGTCTGCTTCGCCGCCACGAACGCAAGGTGTGTGCTCATGGCGATGGGCCTGCACTTGCCGCTTAGGGTTTAGACCGCGTGTTGGCCTCTGTTGTGTCTAGGTGGGCTGCGACGTGTTGATCTTCCGCGTCGGGCATGACCCAGAAAGTGTGTCCGCCAAATGGGATCAAGCGCGTCTTTGGTAAGATGGTGCACCCCCAGGAAGTTAATCTATTCGGATAGCCGTGATCTTCGTAATAGGACGACTTGGAGTTGTACCTTGAGCTTATGACAACTAGAACCGGATACTTGATAAAACACACCCTTCCAAGTGCCAGACATAACCGGTGGTCGCCTCGCCGTGGTTATGAGCAGGGATTGCCGGGTAGGATTATTGCTATATGATGTTACTTGGAGGACTTCCGTTTGTCCTCTTACGTCTGCTGCAAGACAGTGTCCGTGTAAGCGTAGTCTTCGTTAAGACTAGCTATCCCCTCTTATTCTGCATTCTGCAGCTCAGTCCATCGATATGGCCCTTACACATATATCCATGCATATGTAGTGTAGCTCCTTGCTTGCAGTACTTTGGATGAGTACTCACGGTTGCCTTGTTCCCCTTTTCCCTACCTCTACTCGATTGCTGCAACTGCAGACGATGGAGCCAGGAGCTGTGACGCCACCGTCGATGACGACTACTACTCCGAGGTGCCTACTACTACGCAGCAGCCCGGCAGACGACGACCAGAGTAGCCTAGGAGGATCCTGCAGGAGGTCTGCTCCTCTTTCGATCTGTATCCCAGCTTTGTGCTAGCCTTCTTAAGGCAAACTTGTTTAACTTATGTCTGTACTCAGATATTGTTGCTTCCATGACTCGCCTATGATCGAAAGCACTTGTATTCGAGCCCTCGAGGCCCCTGGCTTGTATTATGATGCTTGTATGACTTATTTTATTTGTAGAGTTGTGTTGTGATATCTTCCCGTGAGTCCTCGATCTTGATCGTACACATTTGCGTGCATGATTAGTGTACGATTGAATCGGGGCGTCACACTGATGATGGTACCAAAGAAGGATAAATCTGGCGCCTATGTGTTGATTACAAAGACCTTAATAAGGCTTGCCCAAAGGATCCTTCCCTCCCTCCAATTGATCAAATCATTGACGCTACAAAGCAGGACACGACTCATTGTGCTTCCTCGACGCTGCATTCGGCTACCACCAAATCAAGATGGCGGAGCTGCACCAAGCTGCAACAGCATTCATCACTCCATACAGCCCATTCTGCTTTCAACACAATGCCCTTCGGGCTCAAAACGCCGCACAAGAATATATCGGCCAAGATGATCCGTATATGTCCGGCAAACCAGATCGGCAAAACAGTGGAAGCATATGTAGATGACGTGGTCGTCAAAACCAAACACCTCAAAACTCTAGTAGACGAATTGAGGCTCTCATTTGACAATCTTCGAAAATATGACATTAAGCTCAATCCGGAAAAATGCGTCTTCGGTGTTCCAAATTGAAAAGCTCTCGGGCTTCATTGTGTCCTAGAGGAATTGAAGCAAACCCAGCCAAGATTCGAGCTCTGTCACAATTGGATATTCCAAAAGACCTCAACCAAATACAAAAAGCGACGGATGCGTGGCGGCTCTAAGCCGCTTTATCTCCCGCTTAGGAGAAAAGGCATTACCTCTTTACCGCCTCCTCCGCCGCACCGAACACTTCGAGTGGACGGATGCCGCCACGGTCGGACTCGAAGAAATAAAGGCCATTTTCGCAACGAATCCGGTCCTGGCCGCGCCCAACGTGGGCGAACCAATGCTATTATATATCGCCCCAACACATCAAGTTGTCAGCGCGGTGCTCATTGTCGAACGAGAAACGGACGGACACCGGTTCCCTGTTCAAAAACCGGTTTATTATGTGTCCACCGGCCCTAACTCCATGCAAGTCCCGTACCCACACTATCAAAATATAGCATATGCGGTGTTCATGGCATCCCGAAGCTGCGACACTACTTTCAAGAGTGTTCGATAACGGTAGCCTCCGGTACCTCTTAACGACATTATAAAACAATCATGACGCGACGGGCCGGATTGCTAAATGGGCTAGAGAGCTCCTTCCATTCGACATAACTTATAAGCCACGACGAGCTATCAAGTCGCAGGTTTTGGCCGACTTCGTGGCCGAATGGACTGAAGCCGAACTCCCTAAAGAGTACGGCACATACTCCAATTGGATCATGCACTTTGGCATCTCCAAAATGTTGGCTGGCACAGGGGTCAAGGCGTCGTCTGAGGTCCCCAACCGGGGACAGTCCATACGTCCTTGAGATAATGTATACGGACTCCAACAACGCAGCCGAATACGAGGCCCTTCTGCACAGCCTCCGGATGGCAGTCTCCATGGGCATTCAACGCCTAGAGGTACGCGGGGATTCAAACCTCGCAATATCTCAAATAAACGGAGACTTTGATGCCAAAGATCCGAAAATGGCAGCATACCGCAATGCGGTCCTAAAAATGTCAAGACGGTTCAAGGGCTCGAATTTCATCATATAGCCCGGATAACAACCAAAGCGGCGGATATATTGGCACGCATCGGTGCAAAACGCGATGCGTCGCCCCACCCAATATCTTTTTGGAACGGCTGTTCAAGCCATCCGCATTTATGGGAAGGGGAGTCCGCAATAACAATCTGGACCCAACCGCACCGCTGACGCCAACACTGACACAACCGAGGCTCCGCCCCGAGATAACACACTCTGCCATTTAAATAATGGCGGTTATCGCCTGCGGACAGAACCATTCCTAGCCTCACGTAATTAGGGCAGAACTCCCCAAAGACCAAAATGAGGCTCGCTGCATAGTACGGCGCTCTAAAGCCTATATGGTCCATGAGGGAGAGCTTTATAAGAAAAGCATTACCGGGGTCCTTCAAAGGTGTATCTCCGAAGAGGAAGGGCGAAACCTCCTGGCTGAAATTCATGCCGGACTGGGTGGGGACCACGCCGCAGCCCGGGCCCTTGTAGGCAAGGCCTTCCGTACAAGATTTTATTGGCCGACGGCCCGGCAAGCAATGCAGGACTTAGTCCAACGATGCGTCGGTTGCCAGCTTTTGCTAACTAAAGCCACATGCCACCCAATCGCCCTTAAAACTATACCCATCACTGGCCGTCATGATGCTGGGGCTTGACATGGTTGGACCCCTCAAGGAGGAACCCACAAGCAAAAATACCTATTGGTCATGGTGGACAAATTCACCAAATGGATAGAGGCCAAACCAGTTAAAACGGCCGAATCCGGACCAGTGATCGACTTCATATCGTGGGTAGTGCACCGCTACGGTGTCCCCACAATATCATCATCGACAATGGCACCAACTTCACGGCCGATGAGGTCAAGTCATGGTGCAAAAACATGGGCATCAAGCTCGACACGCCTCGCCTATCACCCTCAAACCAACGGCCAAGTCGAACGGGCAAACGGTCTAATCATGAGCGGCATCAAACCCGCACTAGTGCGGTCCCTCAAGGAATCTAACACGCACCGGGTCGAGGAGCTCGACTCCGTACTGGGGCTCGGACCACGCCAAATCGTACTACCGGATTTACACCATTCTTCATGGTGTACGGCGTAGAGGCAGTCTTGCCCCGCGACATAATACATGACTCACCTCGCGTGCGCATGTATGAAGAAAGAGAAGCCGAGCTCGATCTGCAGGACAGTTTGGACGCATTGGAAGAGGAGCGCGACGTAGCAAAAGCTCGTTCCGCATTCTATCAGCAGCAGGCTCGAATATATCAAAGCAGTGAAGTACGGGCCAAAGCTTATAACGTTGGCGAACTAGTTCTACGCCTGCCGGACAAGAAAAAGGACAAACTCAAGCCCAAATGGGAAGGTCCCTTCATCATCGACCAGGTCCTCGACCGTGGAGCATACCGTCTGCAAAACGCATCGGATAACCGACTCAAGCCGAACCCATGGAACGCAGCCCGCCTCACGAAGATTCTACGCCTAAGTGCCGGACTCCAAGTTCGCCTCCTTCCTCCGTCCGCATTCTTTATTTTTGCTTTTGCTGTCTTTTATTTCTCCCCTTCCTCCTTCTTCTTGTAGCCTCTAGAGGCTCGTTTGTGCTTTTTCCAAGACACACTTGACGCGCTCTCCGCGCTCATTATACACAGGGGCTTCTTTAATGTAAGCTTATTTATACGGGCTTCATGCCCAAGCACATGTGTTAAACTTCCGCATGTACCTTTTATTCACCATTATATGCATCGATATGACTTAAGTTTTGGCCAAGCTGGGTTGTTCGGCTCTGTGCTTACCCTCACGCTCCCGATTGTTCGGCTAGGTGGTAAAGGAGCACCTCTGCGATTATTATCGCTGGTCACCGGATGTGTACCTCAGACCGGGTGAAGCCGAAAGCTAGCGTTCTTAAGGAATATTCAACGGTGAATTGAAAGATGATTTTAACTTTTACCCATCTGCCCTCAGATGATTTTCGCTTTCATAGCAGCTTTGACATGCACTTTAGGGCATGCATGCCAAATAAAGGAACCCTTAACGGAACTATTCTCCCTAAGATATTTCTTACTACCCATGTAATATAACATAACTAGTTGGGCACTTGTCTGATACAACAACAATGACCCCTACGCCTTGTCTCCATGCATACCACGGTTCTTATGTAACCACGAAGGTATTCGGACACACTCCGGACTATTGGGTCCAGAGGTTGAAGCGAAAAGGTCCGCTACGACAAACGATCTACAATCCGGCTAGAAGACATTTCTTTCATGTCATATTTTTACATAGTCAACTCGACTCATTGTATTCCTCCTCAATGCCATCTAATAGGCTATCTAATTTACAATCTTGCTGGGAATACTTGGCGGCCAATTCTACTTGGCCGTACACTAAGCTTACAGGGATCTCCATCCCATCCGCCCCACAGTGTCCGACCTCGGCCATGTGGTTTGGGTCACCTCCGTATCTGCGTCTTCACCATGGCCCAGCCTCCACTGGCGCCTTTGACGGCATGCCGATATCTTCCATAGCCGGGAAGCGCCATTGCGTCTCTTGAAGCCGCCTCCGCCAGCTCCCAATGCCTTCGGCAGGAGATAGATGGCCACAAGGCTTGGCCGATGCCTTTCATCACCTGCCGGACTTCGTTAAATGACGCATAATTCGGGAAGGAGATCACCAAGAATTGGGCATCTCCTCCTCAGACGACCTGTGAGCAAACCTACATACATGTTTATGTTAGTCGCCTTTCCTCGCCGAACTCTTTCAAAGTTCGCCAAGCACTTATCGAAAATGCCGCGATTTAAGCCGCCGATTCTCCTTTACGGAGTCGATAACTGGGCACGAACGTCCTTCAGTTCCTCACCCAGCTTGGTGTTGGCGTCTTGGAGGTTATTCTTCTCCTGCCGCACTCGTAAGCACGCTCTCGCCGCCTTTAATCGCGAAGAGCTGTTGCTTGTCCGGATCTAGTCCGCGCCATCTGCAATGTTTTTGTCACTTTACACACCCGCCGCATTTCCTAAATTATTTATCTTTTGAAGCGTATATTACCAGAGGGGCCTTCAGTAGCTCCCCAGAGCGGCTAGTGCGGCCTCAAGTTGGGCTTTGCACTCTTCAAGCTCCCGGACAATCGGGTATTCTTTTCTCAGAAGATCCTCAGATAACAAATGATCCTTAAATCAGTTATTCTAACTATTTTAAGTCTCGGGGCTACCGGCATATACAATCACAAATTTACTTACCCGTATGTCCTTCACATACCGCCTCCATGGCTCGCTAGTCCATCTTGAGCGGCACGAAGGTGCGCATCACCCGAATCAAAGGCATTCAAGGCCTCATGGGAGAAACAATCGACACGAACAACAGTCCGGCGGCGCCTGAGGTTCAAGGCGCACTCCACCAAGGAGTTTGTGTCGGACAACCTGTCGGCATCCTCTCGTCGGAGGAGCATCCGACGACGCCTCAGATTTCTGTTTTCAGCCTCCGGACCCGGCTTTGAAGCCCGTCCGGTGAAGGTTCGATCGGCAACCTCTCGGACTCAGTCCGCGAGCTCTTTTTCCCGAAAAAGGGTATCGGCGTTAATCGCCTTCCAGAATCAATCACGGGAGTATGGTAACATGCCATACCATTGCGGCGGAGTTTCGATCCGGACCGCACTTCTTTTTAGACTGCGGCCAGACCGCCTTTGTTGGCCAACAGTAGGCTCGGCTTCCTCGCCTCGAAGGTACCCCCTCAAGCACCATTGGTATACGGTGATCAAAAATAAGCATGGATGGGTCGTTATCGGTTTTGGGATCTCGGTCTCATTTACTGTGAGGCTGGAAGTATTCCGGTAATCAGTCAGAATGGCGACTCAACGATTATCGATGCTAAGTTGGTAGAATACCCGTCGATCAACTCCACCTTTATATCTGGATCCTCTTCGGAGGTCGGATTGAGGGACCGCTTGGATCCTCGGGTTGTGGGGCGGGCTGTATCTTCTCCATATCCGGCGCAGCCTCGCAAAAACCATGAAATGAGATATTTAACTACGGGAACATGGATCGGACAGGTCACGAAGATGTTTGCTTACCTAGCTTCGAGGGTTATTCGAAGAAAACTCCTTCAGTGGGTTGAGACGGAGGAAGTCCTCCTCCTCTCCTTTGTACATGGCAGACAAGATCTTCACCAGTTCGGTGACCGATCCTGGCCCTTTGCGGCCATGGCGGGTGGCATCGTCCTCCCCATTGAAGTCCCACATAGGGTGGCCCCTGTATTGGAGCGGCTGCACTCCTCTCATAATGCAGATTGCCATGACTCCTGTCATGGTCAATCCGGCATGAGCCAGTAACCTTATTAGGCTCATCAAATAATGGACATCCTGGTCATCTTCTCTCCGGGCTCGAGGGCGCCCGGCTTAGGCGCTTCTTCAGAGGAGCATTGCTGAACTCCCAAGGCCGATCCGAACAGGATCCGCGTGGACGTCCTCCATGTAAAACCATTCAAGGCCGGTCTTGGACGCCTTCTTTGGGGTTCCGGATAGGTATCCGGTCCGGCGATACGCCATAGCTCGGCTCCGCCCACTTGATATATTGACCCCTCATGAGAACGGGGTACTAGGCAGAATATTCTCTTCCACGATGCGAAATGAGCCTCGACGCCCAAGAATAGTTCTCAAAGGGCCACGGGTCTGCTGGCGTGCAGGATGGAGGCAGGAGTAAGGTGGTGCAATTGGCGGCCGTGGAACTCCAAGAGCCCCCGGAGAAATGGATGGATGGGAAATCCGAGGCCTCTTACTAGATAAGAGATGAGGCATACCTGCTCTCCTTTAGAGGGATCGGGAGGCTCTCCGCTTGCTTTCTGCCCTTGTAGGTGGCAAGTCCGGCTCGAACT
The DNA here is from genome assembly GCA_021605145.1 of Aegilops bicornis. NCBI lineage: Eukaryota > Viridiplantae > Streptophyta > Magnoliopsida > Poales > Poaceae > Aegilops > Aegilops bicornis. The sequence continues at coordinate 135,119,841 of CM038673.1, read as the reverse complement.
GAACCAAGAAGGCCAGAGAAATCCCTTGGTTTGGAGTATAACTAGCTCGCTATGCGGGATCGAGCATCTCTCCCAATTTCTGGCCGAGGGTCGGGAGCGCAAGAAGAGGAGCCGCACGACCGTCCATGATGGAATGGGCCTTGGTCAGGTGCTCGATGAAAGCTTGCAAAGGGAGGATGGTGTGACTCAGATCTAGATCCTTGCCCCTTTTATGGGCGGCTCATTTGCGCGGCTAGGGGGTAATTGTAAAAATACCCTGGCTGTTTGCATTCATTCAAACACGTGGAAGGTGGCCATTATTGGGCGTAGAAGTCAAGAGCCGCCGCATTTATCGGAAGCGGACACTATTCGACAAGTATATGGAATTTGGAGACGAACCCGCCTCGCAATGCGAAGACAATCAACGCTACGGACTCATCGTCATTGAAGCCTGGTTCGGGGCTACCGAGGAGTCCCGGACTAGGGGTGCTTGATAGCCTGACTATCGTCACGGCTGCACTCCAAGACTATGAAGATACAAGATTGAAGACTTCGTCCCGTGTCCGGATGGGACTTTCCTTGGCGTGGAAGGCAAGCTTGGCGATACGGATATGTAGATCTCCTACCATTGTAACCGACTCTGTGTAACCCTAACCTATCCGGTGTCTATATAAACCGGAGGGTTTTAGTCCGTGAGGACGAACAACAATCATACCATAGGCTAGCTTCTAGGGTTTAGCCTCCTTGATCTCGTGGTAGATCTACTCTTGTACTACCCATATCATCAATATTAATCAAGCAGGAGTAGGGTATTACCTCCATCGAGAGGGCCCGAACCTGGGTAAAAACATTGTGTCCCTTGTCTCCTGTTACCATCCGCCTAGACGCACAGTTCGGGACCCCCTACCCGAGATCCGCCGGTTTTGACACCGACATTGTCCCTTCTCTCTTTTTCCCTCATTTTTTGGGCCTTCTCTTTTTTTTATGGCCTTTCTCTCCTTTTTTTTATTGTTCCTCACTTGGGACAATGCTCTAGAAAATGATGATCGTCACACTTCTATTTATTTACAACTCAATGATTACAACTCGATACTAGAACAAAGTATGACTCTATATGAATGCCTTGGCGATGTACCAGATATGCAATGAACCAAGAGTGACATGTATGAAAGAATTATGAACGGTGGCTTTGCCACAAATACTATGTCAACTACATGATCATGCTAAGCAATATGACAATGATGAATGTGTCATGATAAACGGAATGGTGGAAAGTTGCATGGCAATATATCTCGGAATGGCTATGGAAATGCCATAATAGGTAGGTATGGTGGCTGTTTTGAGGAAGATATAGGGAGGTTTATGTGTGAAATAGCTTATCATATCACTGGGTTTGGATGCACCGGCGAATTTTGCACCAACACTCAATGTGAGAAAGGGCAATGCACAAGATCAAGAGGCTCGCAATGATGGAAGGGTGAGAGTGTGTATAATCCATGGACTCAACATTAGTCATAAAGAACTCACATACTTATTGCAAAAATCTACAAGCCATCAAAACCAAAGCACTATGCGCATGCTCCTAGGGGATAGATTGGTAGGAAAAGACCATCGCTCGTCCCCGACCGCCACTCATAAGGAGGACAATCAAAGAACACCTCATGTTTCAAATTTGTTACATAACGTTTACCATACGTGCATGCTACGGGACTTTCAGACTTCAACACAAGCATTTCCCAATTTCACAACTACTCAACTAGCACGACTCTAATATTATTACCTCCATATCTCAAAACAATCATCAAGCATCAAACTTCTCTTAGCATTCAACACACTCATAAGAAAGTTTTTACTATTTTTGTATACCTAGCATATTAGGACTATTTAAGCAAATTACCATGCTATTTAAGACTCTCAAAATAATCTAAGTGAAGCATGAGAGATCAATAGTTTCTTTAAAACAGATCCACCACCGTGCTCTAAAAGATATAAGTGAAGTACTAGAGCAAAACTATATAACTCAAAAGGTATAAGTGAAGCACAAAGAGTATTCTAATAATTTCCAAATCATGTATGGCTCTCTCAAAAGGTGTGTACAGCAAGGATGATTGTGGTAAACTAAAAAACAAAGACTCAAATCATACAAGACGCTCCAAGCAAAACACATATCATGTGGTGAATAAAAATATAGCTCCAAGTAAAGTTACCGATGGAAGTAGATTTAAAGAGGGGATGCCTTCCGGGCATCCCCAAGCTTTGACTTTTGGTGTCCTTAGATTATCTTGGGGGTGCCATGGTCATCCCCAAGCTTTGGCTGTTGCCACTCCTTGTTCCATAATCCATCAAAACATTTCACCCAAAACTTGAAAACTTCACAACACAAAACTCAACAGAAATCTCGTGAGTCTGCTAATCTAAAGAAAACAAAAGACCACTTCAAGGTACTGTAATGAACTCATTATTTATTTATATTGGTGTTAAACCTACTGTATTCCAACTTCTCTATGGTTTATAAACTATTTTACTAGCCACAGATTCATCAAAATAAGCAAACAACACACGAAAAATAGAATCTGTCAAAAACAGAACAGTCTGTAGTAATCTGTAACTAACGCAAACTTCTGGAACTCCAAAAATTCAGCCAAAATAGGACGACCTAGGAAATTTGTTTATTGATCAGCATCAATTGGAATCAGTATTTTATTACTTTCTGGTAATTTTTAACAATTGTTTTCATGAACAGAAAGTTTCTGGAAATTACAGCAAGATCAAATAACTATCATCCAAGAAGATCCTATAGGTTTAACTTGGCACAAACACTAATTAAAACATAAAAACACATCTAACCAGAGGCTAGATATAAGATTTATTCCTAAACAGAAGCAAAAGCAAAAAAAACTAAAAATAAAATTGGGTTGCATCCCAACAAGCACTATCGTTTAACGCCCCTAGCTAGGCATAAAAGCAAGGATAGATCTAGGTATTGCCATCTTTGGTAGGCAATCCATAAGTGGCTCTCATGATAGATTCATATGGTAATTTTATTTTCTTCCTAGGGAAGTGTTCCATGCCTTTCTTTAACGGAAATTGGAATCTAATATTCCCTTCCTTCATATCAATAATTGCACCAATCGTTCTAAGAAAAGGTCTACCAAGAATAATAGGACATGAAGGATTGCAATCTATATCAAGAACGATAAAATATACAGGCACATAATTCCTATTTGCAACAATAAGAACATCATTGATTCTTCCCATAGGTTTCTTAATCATGGAATCCGCAAGGTGCAAGTTTAGAGAACAATCATCAAAATCGCGGAAATCTAGCAAATCGCACAAAGTTTTGGGAATAGTGGAAACACTGCACCCAAATCACATAAAGCATAAAATTCATGATCCTTAATCTTAATTTTAATAGTTGGTTCCCACTCATCATAAAGTTTTCTAGGGATAGAAACTTCCAACTCAAGTTTTTCTTTGTAAGATTGCATCAAGGCATCAACGGTATGTTTAGTAAACGCTTTATTTTGACTATAAGCGTGAGGAGAATTTAGCACGGATTGTAACAAGGAAATACAATCAATCAAAGAGCAACTTTCATAATTAAATTCCTCGAAATCCAAAATAGTGGGTTTAGCAACATCTAGGGTTTTGATTTCTTCAATCCCACTTTTATCAATTTTAGCATCAAGATCTAAAAACTCTGAATTTTTGGAACGCCTTCTATGTAAGGGTGGATCATATGCAGTCCCATCATTATCAAGATTCATATTCCAAAACAAAGATTTAATAGGGGACACATCAATAACTTTTAGATCTTCATCTTTATTTTCATAGAAACTAGAAGAACACGCTTTAATAAAGGCATCTTTCAGAGTAACGCATCCTAGCGGTTCTTTCTTTGCACTCATCAATGGAAATTCTCATGGCTTTGAGAGACTCATTGATATCATGCTTAGGAGGAATAGATCTAAGCTTTAAAGAATCAACATCAAGAGAAATTTTATCAACGTTCCTAGCCAATTCATCAACTTTAATCAATTTCTCTTCAAGCAAAGCATTAAAATTCTTTTGCGAATTCATAAACTCTTTAATACTAGTCTCAAATTCAGAGGGCATCTTAAAATTTCCATAAGAGTTGTTGTAGGAATTTCCATAATTATTAGAGGAATTACTAGGATAAGGCCTAGGATTAAAGTTTCCTCTATAATGCGTCGTTACCAAAATTATTCCTACCAACAAAATTCACATCCATAGATTCATTATTATTCTCAATCAAAGTAGACAAAGGCATGTCATTAGGATCAGAAGAAACACTCCTAATAGCAAATAATTTCATAAGTTCATCCATATTTCCACTCAAAACATTGATTTCTTCTATCGCATGCACTCTTTTATTAGTAGATCTTTTAGTGTGCCATTGAGAATAATTAACCATAATATTATCTAGGAGTTTAGTAGCTTCTCCTAAAGTGATTTCCATAAAAGTGCCTCCCATGCCGAATCTAAAAAGGTTTCTAGAAGCAAAATTCAATCCGGCATAAAATTTTTGTATAATCATCCACAAATTCAAACCATGAGTAGGGCAATTACGTATCATTAATTTCATCCTCTCCCAAGCTTGTGCAACATGTTCATGATCAAGTTGCTTAAAATTCATAATATCGTTTCTAAGAGAGATGATCTTAGCGGGAGGAAAATACTTAGAGATAAACGCATCTTTGCACTTGTTCCAAGAATCAATACTATTTTTAGGCAAAGACGAAAACCAAGCTTTAGCACGATCTCTAAGAGAAAAAGGAAATAGCTTCAACTTAACAATATCATTATCAACATCTTTCTTCTTTTGCATATCACGCAAATCAACGAAGCTATTTAGATGAGTAGGGGCATCTTCACTAGGAAGGCCGGCGAATTGATCTTTCATGACAAGATTCAACAAAGTAGCATTGATTTCACAAGATTCAGTATTGGTAAGAGGAGCAATCGGAGTGCTTAGGAAATCATTATTGTTGGTATTGGTGAAGTCACACAATTTGGTATTATCTTGAGCCATCGCGACAAACTAGCAATCCAACACACGAGCAAAAAAAAAAGCAAGCGAAAAAGAGGCAAACGGAAAAAAGAGGGCGAATAAAACGGCAAGGTTGAAGTGGGGGAGAGGAAAACGAGAAGCAAATGGCAAATAATGTAATGTGGGAGATAAGGTATTGTGATGGGTACTTGGTATGTTGACTTTTGCATAGACTCGCCGGCACCGGCGCCAGAAATTCTTCTTTCTACCTCTTGAGCACTGCGTTGGATTTCCTTGAAGAGGAAAGGATGATGCAGCAAAGTAGCGTAAGTATTTCCCTCAGTTTTTTAAAACCAAGGTATCAATCCAGTAGGAGGCTACGCGCAAGTCCCTCGTACCTACACAAAGCAAATAACTCCTCGCAACCAACGCGGTTAGGGGTTGTCAATCCCTTCACGGTCACTTACGAGAGTGAGATCTGATAGAGATGATAGATAATATTTTTGGTATTTTTATGATAAAGATGCAAAGTAAAACAAAAGAAAAGTAAAAGCAAAGGCAATAAATAAAGTGATGGAAGATTAATATGATGGAGATAGACTCGGGGGCCATAGGTTTCACTAGTGGCTTCTCTCAAGAGCATAAGTATTTTGCGGTGGGTGAACGAATTACTGTTGAGCAATTTACAGAATTGAGCATAGTTATGAGAATATCTAGGTATGATCATGTATATAGGCATCACGTCCGAGAAAAGTAGACCGACTCCTCCCTGCATCTACTACTATTACTCCACTCATCGACCGCTATCCAGCATGCATCTAGAGTATTAGGTTCATGAAAACAGAGTAACGCCTTAAGCAAGATGACATGATGTAGAGGGATAAATCATGCAACATGATAAAAAAAACCATCTTGTTATCCTCGATGGCAACAATACAATACGTGCCTTGCTGCCCCTACTATCACTTGGAAAGGACACCGCAAGATTGAACCCAAAGCTAAGCACTTCTCCCATTGCAAGAAAAACAAATCTAGTAGGCCAAACCAAACTGATAATTCGAAGAGACTTGCAAACATAACCAATCATACATAAAAGAATTCAGAGAAGATTCAAATATTGTTCATATGTAATCTTGATCATAAACCCACAATTCATCGGTCTCAACAAACACAGCGCAAAAAAGAACATTACATCGAATAGATCTCCACGAGAGAGGGGGAGAACATTGTATTGAGATCCAAAAAGAGAGAAGAAGCCATCTAGCTACTAACTATGGACCCGAAGGTCTGAGGTAAACTACTCACACTTCATCGGAGAGGCTATGGTGTTGATGTAGAAGCCCTCCATGGTGGATGCCTTCCCATGTGAGTTCCTAATGTGCCCCAAGATGGGATCTCGTGGAGTACATGTAAGGTTGCGGCGGTGGAATTAGGTTTTTGGCTCCGTATCTGATCGTTTGGGGGTACGTAGGTATATATAGGAGGAAGAAGTACGTCGGTGGAGCAACATGGGGCCCACGAGGGTGGAGGGTGCGCCCTGGGGGGTGGGCGCGCCCCCCTACCTCGTGCCCTCCTCGAAGCTTCCTTGACTTAGGGTCCAAGTCTCCTGGATCACGTTCGATGAGAAAATCACGTTCCCGAAGGTTTCATTCCGTTTGGACTCCGTTTGATATTCCGTTTCTTCGAAACTCTGAAATAGGCAAAAAACAAAGAATTTGGCTGGGCCTCCAATTAATAGGTTAGTCCCAAAAATAATATAAAAGTGGAAAATAAAGCCCAATATTGTCCAAAACAGTAGATAATATAGCATGGAGCAATCAAAAATTATAGATACGTTGGAGACGTATCAATCACCCTTTAATGAGAACGGAAATATTTTAAGGATATAAAGGTAGCAGGTTCTCTCATCATTAGTGAACAGGGTGGCAATATCCTTTAATTTAGTAAGATGTGCCACAACAATTTCAGATTCATAGCCATAAAAAGGATCATATTCAACCAAATTAATTATATCAGGATCAACAGATAATTCATAATCCTTATCAGTAACAAAGATAGGTGAAGTAGCAAAAGTAGGGTCAGGTTTCATTCTAGCATTAAGAGATCGCTGCTTCCATTTAGCTAATAATTTCTTAAGATCACTTCTATCATTGCAAGCAAGAACGGCTCTAGCAGATTCTTCATCCAAAACATAACCCACGGGCACAACAGGCAATTCATATTTATTAGGGGGAGAGTCTTCACCATCACTATCTTCAATATTATCAGTTTCAATAATTTCATTCTCTCTAGCCCTAGCAAGTTGTTCATCAAGAAATTCACCAAGTGGCGAGTAGTATCGTGCATAGAAGTAGTTTCATCATAAGTATCATGCATAGCGTATGGCATCATCAATAACATGCGACATATCATAATTAATAGCAGAAGCAAGTTTAGGTGTCGCAAGCTTACTCAAAACAGAAGGTGAATCAAGTGCAGAGCAAGATGGTAGTTCCTTACCTCCCCTCGTAGTTAAGGGATAAATTTTTGTCTTAGTGTCTTTCAAGTTCTTCATAGTGACCAACAGATATCCCAAGTGATTCAAAGAATAGAGCTATGCTCCCCGGCAACGGCGCCAGAAAATAGTCTTGATAACCCACAAGTATAGGGGGTCTCAACAGTTTTCGAGGGTAGAGTATTCAACCCAAATTTATTGATTCGACACATGGGGAGCCAAAGAATATTCTCGAGTATTAGCAGTTGAGTTGTCAATTCAACCACACCTGGATAACTTACTATCTGCAGCAAAGTGTTTAGTAGCAAAGTAATATGGAAGTAATGGTAACGATAGCAAAAGTAATATTTTTGGGTTTTGTAGTGATTGTAACAAGAGTAACGGAAAAGTAAATAAGCGAAGAACAATATGTGAAAAGCTCAGAGGCATTGGATCGGTGATGGAGAATTATGCCGGATGCGGTTCATCAAGTAACAAATCATAACATAAGGTGACATGTAACTAGCTCCAATTCATCAATATAATGTAGGCATGTATTACGAATATAGGCATACGTGCTTATGGAAAAGAACTTGCATGACATCTTTTGTCCTACCCTCCCGTGGCAGCGGGTCCTAATGGAAACTAAGGGATATTAAGGCCTCCTTTTAATAGAGTACCGGAACAAAGCATTAGCACATAGTGAATACATGAACTCCTCAAACTATGGTCATCACCGGAGTGGTCCCGATTATTGTCACTTGAGGTTCTTGGGATCATAACACATAGTAGGTGACTATAGACTTGCAAGATAGGATCAAGAAGTCACATGTATTCATGAAAACATAATAGGTTCAGATCTGAAATCATGGCACTCGGGCCCTAGTGACAAGCATTAAGCATAGCAAAGTCATAGCAACATCGGTCTCGTAACATAGTGGATACTAGGGATCAAACCCTAACAAAACTAACTCGATTACATGATAGATCTCATCCAACCCATCACCGTCTAGCAAGCCTACGATGGAATTACTCACGCACGGCGGTGAGCATCATGAAATTGGTGATGGAGGATGGTTGATGATGACGATGGCGATGAATCCCCCTCTCCGGAGCCCCGAACGGACTCCAGATCAGCCCTCCCGAGAGGTTTTAGGGCTTGGCGGCGGCTCTGTATCATAAAACGCGATGAATCCTTCTCTCTGATTCTTTTCTCCCCGAAAGTGAATATATGGAGTTGGAGTTGAGGTCGGTGGAGCGTCAGGGGGCCCACGAGGCAGGGGGAGCGCCCAGGGGCAGGCGCGCCCCCCACCCTCGTGTACAAGGTGTGGGCCCTCTAACGTGGATTCTTCTTCCAGTATTTTTAATATTTTCCAAAAATATGTTCCGTGGAGTTTCAGGTCATTCCAAGAACTTTTGTTTCTACACATAAATAACACCATCGAAAGTCTGCTGAAAACAGCGTCAGTCCGGGTTAGTTCCATTCAAATCATGGAAGTTAGAGTCCAAAACAAGGGCAAAAGTGTTTGGAAAAGTAGATACGACGGAGACGTATCAAACGTTCCCTGGGACGAGGACGGCAAACGAACGCATTTTCCTTGCAGTTTTAGTCACGATGCAAGATCAAATGGTGGCAGTTTCGGGAATGTTATCTCGTGAACGAGCCCGGTTTTTCTTTTCTTCCTATAAAAAAGTATGCTATGTGGTGTCGGCTTAGTCAACAAACGATTGTGCCAACCTTGATCGTTGGATTGAAATTCAATGTTTGTCGTGTTTCTTCAGTCTCTTCTTCCTCCGGCCGCCAAAAAAAAGCAAACCGGTAGCCGGGCGGGACAGCCTACTCCGCCTCCCACGGTGGCTATGCTTTTGCCACTTGCATCACGGCCACATCACACCCTAAAACTCTGTGCATCTTCCCCGGCTCCTGTTCGTTCCCGTCTGAGGCCTCACCCTCGTCATTCGCCTTGGTTCGCTCGTTGCGGCACCACCCTCCAGTGTTCTCAACATGGTCAACAACTAAGAGGAAATAAGGATATGATTGTACATGGTGAGGATGACAGTAGGGACCCACCAGGATCATGGCAGTAGGCAAGCAAGTGCCTCCTTTATTACAAGAAAAATGGTTCCTCGTGATGGTTTCCTGACATTTGGGTCGCACGCCACTATTAACGTAGTCAATAGCAAGATAACTGCACAAGGAGCGGCTGACACCCGGGACCCAGTAGCTCACATATTATTTTTTGTTTTCGGGGTGGAGTAGGGTATCAACTGGGTTGTGCAGGAGCTGTGGCCCGTCTAGCCCAGGCTTTTTTCATATGTTTGCCACATGACCAGCCTAGTTTTTTTTCTTTCTGAAAATGGTTGGCCCAGCTATTCTGTTTTTTGCAGAATAACCAATGGAGGCCTACTTGCTTTTCTACGCCTATTTGGGAAATCTTTCAAGACGAGGAGGGATGAATTCGGCTTGCGAGAAAATGGGCTATAAGTAATAAGAAATGGGCTATAAAATGAAAAAATAAAACAAACAGGCAATTAGTTCCAAATTACTTTTTTCTTTCGGATTTTGATATTTTAATTTCATTGTTTTTGCGCGGGTAAAAATTCTTTAGATTTTAAATTAATGTATGTTTAATTTTTAAATTAATTTGAATCGGGCTAGAAATTTCAATCAGTATGTCGCTTTGGGGACAGATTTGGAGGCTGATTTGTGGGTCTACTAGGTTGACGTGGTACGAAAAGGCTTTGTCAACTTAGTCCGCATAATCGATCCTAGCAAGAAGGACTGCTGGATGTTAATCCAACGGCCGTCTTCTTCTTCAATATCTGATCTTCTTGCTTCACCGCCCAAACCAGCGTAGGACCGCTTTGCTCCGCCTCGTGGTGGGTCAGTGCTTGCCACATAGGCCGCACCACCCCACCCTACTCCGTCGCTGGCCAGACCATTCCTCTACTAACTCGCACCTTCTGTTATTTCTGACGACGGCAACCGAACTAGTAAACCCTCGTACTCCCCACCGCGTGGGCACACACTGCCAAGTCTTCCCCGGCTCCGGGCCGTTCCTCCTAGGCCTCGCCATCGTCCACCATCTTGGTGCTATCGACAAGCGTGGTCAACGTGGTCGATTTAATGACATCCATCGAAGAGGATCAGATGCGTGGAGAGGCCGATAGTTGGGTCCACCGTCGCACGCAAGGAAGTGCCTCCTTATTACTCGCAAAATAATGATTCCTCCACCTGACAGCGGGGACCCACCGGAAGGACTCTGTATTTCGCGAAAAAATGTTCCTCCCGCTGACAACTCGGACCCACCATCTATATCTTCGCACGCAAGCAACTGCCTCCTTATTACGCACAAGAAAATGAATACCCCTCGCTAGCCGGGACCCACCATATTTGGAGGCTGACTTGTAAGCCTACTAAGTTGACGGGACGCATGATTTGTCAACTTAGTCAATATAAATGATTCTAGCTGCAAAGGATCAGATGATGTCCATCCAACGGCCGTCGTGCTTCTTCAACCTATGGTCTTCTTGCTCCGTATTACCAAACCATCACCGTCCGTTACCGCTTCCTGCCTCTCGTGTCCGCTCTATGCTACCGCTACAGCCTCATCGCCCCACCCTACTCCCATCGCTGGTCTGGCCATCCCTGTACTCACCCAGACCTCCTATTATTCTCTGGCGACGGTAACCTCACACTGCAGCTGAACCAATAAACCCTCGTACTCCCCTCTGCGTGCGAAACAACTACCGAGTCTTCCTCGGCTCCAGGTCATTCCCTTCCTAGGCCTCACTGTCGTCCACCGCCTTGGTTCTCTGGACGCGGCATGGTCAACGTGGTCAAGGAACGACTTCCATCAGAAGAGGACTGTACGTGGAGAGGCTGACAACTGAGTCCACGACAGTAGCAAGGAAGTGCCTCCTTATTACACGCAAAATAATGATTCCTCCACCTGACAGCGGGGACCCATCGGAAGGGCCACCATATTTTGCAAGAAAACATATCCCCCTAATAGTTGGGACCCACCAGCTACATCTTCGCACGTAAGGAAGTGCGTCCATATTACGGGCAAAAAAAATGATTCTCCCCCCTGACAGCTAGGACCCACCAGGTATATCTTCGCACGCAAGGGAGTGCCTCCTTATCCTCCCTGATAGCTGGGACCCACCCAGTCGAACCGTACGTAGGGTTGTCTGTCTGGTCGTGAACGTGTACGTACATATTGGTCGATCAGTCTCTCTGCAACGATGAACCGTGGCCGAGTAAGGAGCGACACGTGTTGTAGTAGAGGCGTGGGCGTATCATGTCACGCATTCCCGTCTATATCGTGTACACGTACGTACAACCACGCTCCAAGAAAGTAAATATAGCTACGTACGTACATACGGGCGGGGTCTCTAACGCGTACAGCGACAGCGTCCTATTCATCGGTAGCCAACCGGTTAGGTCAGAACGGAAGAAACAACTGCGTGTTCATCGGGAGGCAACCGACTGGTCGGGACATGTCCTATTCGTCGGGAGCCAACCGGCTTAGATGAAACAGCCGAAACGAGGTCTGGAGTACCGCAGAACGGAGGAAACGACCTTCTGTTCGACTGCGTACGGTCAAAACAGGGTCCTATTCATCGAGAAGGGTCTGGCGTACCGCAAAATGGAGGAAACGGACTTCTGTTCGAGACTTCGAGTGCCTGCGGTCGAAATAGGGTCCTGTTGATCGGGAGGGATGTGGCGTACCGCAAAACGGAGGAAACAGACTTCTGTTCGAGCGCCTACGGTCGAAATGGGTTCCTGTTCATCCACCGTCTACTGCCTCAATCCAGCCTCCACGGGCTACTGTTCATCCACCGTCAACTTCCTCCAGCCTCCACCTGCTACTATTCATCCATCGCGTCTTCCTCCTGCCTCCACCAGCTACTGTTCATCCACGGGATACTGTTCATCCAGCCTCCACCACCTACTGTTCAACCAGACCTCCATGGGGTCCTGTTCATCCACCCCAACCAGCTCGGGTGTGGCGGCCTCCTCGGGGTCCTGTTCATCCAGCGACAACGGCCTACTACCACGGGGTCATGTTCATCCAACCCCCACCTAGAACTGTTCATCCAACCCCAACCAACCGACTAGACTCCTCGCTCAACCAACCCCAACAATCATCGCTCATCAAGAGGCGTGTTCGATCGGCTTCAAGAAGCAGCAGAGCGATCGATCGCTCGGGTTCGATTAGCGCAGCGAGCGGAAGAATCGCCGAGTTCACCAAGAAATGAAGGAATCGCCGGGTTCGAGTTAATGCCGAGGATAGATCGCTCAAGTTTAGTAACATAGCTAGTGCAATTGCTCGGGTTCAGTTAGAGCCCAACGCCTCGCACACACACGCATACGTACATATACGAGAGAAATGCGCAAACCTCCGTGCATCGCTCGGCCCCGACCACCCACTGCAACCGGGAACTCCCTAAAATTTTCCTCGCCCTCGCTTCTACCATGATTTTTCCATCATGGACGGCCCAAAGAATGTCATGCAGGTACGTCCCCGGCCTGCCTAGGACGAAAAGTCCATTTAATTTCATGATTTTTTGTCATAGAAGTAGGATCCCACCACATCTATGCTGATACGTGGTTTTGTCACAATTATCGTCATAGAAGTATCATAACCATGACAGAAAAACTTTTCGTTCGGGCCAAAATGTTACGGATGTGTCTTTTTGTGTAGTGATGTATGTCATTGAGCAGCTCCTTGAAGAAAAGTTCTACTGCCCATATGTTCCGAAAGTTTCCATGCCCCCTGTCCGTGACACGCTCAACATTGTGAAGGACATAGGCAAAGGAAAAATGCCAATGGATGCCACTACTTCTGCTTCTGTGCCTGCTTCTGCTGAAGTTCCGAAGATCAAGAAGGCTAAAATTGAAATTCCTAGTGAAGAAAATCCTTCACTATATGATATCTGTCTTCGCACTCAGCAAGCATTGGAAAGCCACATCAAGCTTGATAGAAAAGTAAAGCTGGAAATGACGACAAAGATAAATTTGCTTCACAATTATGCTCGACAAGCTCTCTTGTATGAGAAGGAACAGAAGAAGCGCTCCTGGACACTTCTTCGCAAGCATTACACTCGCTAGCAACTTTCAGCCAAGGGCATCGAAAAGGAATATCATTATCTAGAAACAGTTTGAAGAACCTCGGATTCAAGGCAAACACTAGTGCTCCCTCGGTGCTCGCCTCAACCGACCTCTTTGTTTGTTGAACCGATGATGTTCTTGAAGACACTGATGGAACGTTCATTTACAAGACAGACACTGCTGGACGACAAGATTTACTACGAGAAATATATCTACAATTTCTTTGCTCTGTTTTCCCTCGTATATCTAACTTGCAGGGAACCTTTATCTCGTGTGGATTTAATTTGTGCTCTAAGAAAATCTTCATAGCTTATCCTTTGTCACAAATCATTTCAAAGCATTCACGTTATCTAACACATCTTTCTCAAAGATTGTGTGTGACAGGAAACACCTTAGACACCACCGAGTGTATTGGTAGAGACCACGAATCAATGTCACTCGTATGAAGATTCATCTCGCTACCTTCCATTTTTTATCATCTATGCATTCGATGCATATGTTCAGGGGGAGCGTGTTTTATCTTTGTAATTATCTCTCTGTCTTTTATTATCCTTCGCATTCCATTCCATTCATTTATCTATCCTTCAATGTATTCTATTTTGTCAACAATCGTCCAAAAAGGGGGAGATTGTTGGTGCAATAATTGCCCTCCTGTGTTTTGGAGATTGTTGACAGAAATAGGCATGGACTGATTTGTTTGCTAGTGCATACAGAGAGAAATAGTCCATGCAGAACCAAAGAGAATGTTGTCTCATGTGTCAAGTTCGAGGAACTTCACCGAAGAAAATCTGCGTTGTAAAGAAGAATGGGCTACTTCTATTGAAGACATCTAGGCGAGAAGATTGATGTGAAGGAGTTAGCCCCTCGAAAATTATTGCTGACGTAAAGCCATTGGTTCAAAGATTCTGTCCGAAGGAAAATGACTGCGGCGTATGGAAGTCGAAGACAAAGTGAAGACGTAGTATTCATTTCATTCTTCTTCTTTCATTTATTTGAGTCATAGGACCTCCGTACTATTAAGAGGGGTATAGGTTCTCGAAGCTTAGATCTGTTGTGATGCTTAGCCCAAAATCTATGAAAGATGCGAGAGAAATCTCTTTATGCTTCGAATGATTACCTGGCAGCAGTAGAGGTTATTCTTCGTGCTGCAGGAGATATCCTTCGAACTAAGGAGTTAGCACTACTTGCCCCGCAAGTAATGTTACCATTGTGCTCAACTTTCGACCGTTGGACTCATGTCGTTCGGCCATTGGCTGCTCCACATGTCCAATTTGGTCATTTCCCTTCAGGGAAGGCTACAACTATAAATAGCCACCCCGCTCCAACATTGTTCGTTGGCTGCTCCGCTTAAGATTTCTAAGAAGATTGACTGAGCATCCCCTCTTCGAGTGATTTGAGTTTAAGATCGACCGAGAGAAAAATCAAGAGCCCAAAATTAGACGGTGGGTCAGCATCACAGTAGTTCTAAGTTAGAGTTCTTGTACCTATTACTCTTGAGAGCTGCGCACTCTCTAGACGGATAGGTGTCGGCTCGAGTGTTGAAGAGTTGTTGTCTTCACCGAGCTAGATCTTCAGCAACCAAGAGTGATTGCGGTTCACGAAGGTCGACCGAAGGTTTGGAGATCGCCGACAAGTATCTACCACAAGTGAAATCAACTAGAGTCTGATCAGCTCTTAGTTGAAGGAGAATAGGGACAAGAGAGTTTATCTTACGTGTTAAATCACAACCCCTCCGACCAGACGTAGTCCTTTGGTAGAATGGCGAACTGGTCTACCAAATCCATATGTCGCCATCGAGCACCACTGGTTCTATCTACTTTACTGCATTACTTTCAGTAGTTTACTTTCGTGCTCTGTGACGATAGTTTGTCTGATCTGGTTACGACTGTTTCTGTGATGCCTCCGATTCAATCGTACACTAGTCATACACGCAAACGTGTACGATCAAGATCGGGTACTCACAGGAAGATATCACAACACAACTCTAAAAATAAATAAGTCATACAAGCATCATAATACAAGCCAGGGGCCTCGAGGGCTCGAATACAAGTGCTCGATCATAGACGAGTCAGTGAAGCAACAATATCTGAGTACATGACATAAGTTAAACAAGTTGCCATAAGATGGCTAGCACAAACCGGGATACAGATCGAAAGAGGCGCAGCCTCCCGCACTGTATCCTCCTAAACTACTCCACTGGTCGTCGGCGGCCTGCATGTAGTAGTAGGCACCTCCGGTTTAGTAGGAGTCATCATCGACGGTTGCGTCTGGCTCCTGGGCTCCAGCATCTGGTTGCGACAACTGAGAAAAATGGGAAGGGGAAAAGAGGGAGAAAAGCAACCGTGAGTACTCATCCAAAGTACTCACAAGCAAGGATCTATGCTACATATGCATGGGTATCTATGTAAAGGGGCAATATTGATGGACTGAACTGCAGAATGCCAGAATAAGAGGGGGATAGCTAGTCCTGTCGATGACTACGCTTCTGGCAGCCTCCATTTTGAAGCAGTAGAAGAGAGTAGATGGTAAGTTCACCTAGTATCATCGCATAGCATAATCCTACCCGGCGATCCTCTCCTCATCGCCCTGTTAGAGAGCGATCACCGGGTTGTATCTGGCACTTGAAAGGGTGTGTTTTATTAAGTATCCGGTTCTAGTTGTCATAAGGTCAAGGTACAACTCCAGGTCGTCCTTTTACCGAGGGACACGGCTATTCAAATAGATAAAATTCCCTGCAGGGGTGCACCACATTACCCAACACGCTCGATCCCTTTGGCCGGACACACTTTCCTCGGGTCATGCCCGCCTCGGAAGATCAACACGCCGCAGCCCTACCTAGGCACAACAGAGGTCGCAAGCTGGTCTAAATCCTATGCGCCATAGGGTTGGGCCCATTGCACACCTACACGTTATGCGTGGGCGGCGGTGAGCGAACCTAGCAACCTCCATTACAAAGGAAGTTATGCGTTACGGTCCAACCCGGCGTAGCCGCCGGTCATTGATGTCAAGAAGGCTTCGGTGATACCACCGCCGAAAGTGCCCATAATCGTTTCCCGCAGAGTTGGTTAGTGCGTATAGGCCAAAGCGCCGCACTCGGATCAAATACCAAGATCTCATTAAGCGTGTTAATTGATGTAATCATGACGCCGAGCAGGCTGTGCCCACCTCTCACCTAGGTGGTCTCAACCTGCCCTGTCGCTCCGCCACAAAGATCCACACAGAGGGCCGTCGGGAAAGTATGTCCTTTCAGCCCCCAATCCGTGAATCAACCGCGGGTACTCAACGAGCCGACCCGACTTTAGTCACCACATGTATCATATATTATGTATATAAGTATATACCCGTGATCACCTCCCGAGTGATCACGGCCCGGTAGTATAGCATGGCGCATTTGACAAGAATGTAGGGCCATCGATGGAATACTAGCATCCTATACTAAGCATTTAGGATTGCAAGTAGAGGTAACAACAGTAGTAGCAAGGACAGGCTATGCAGCAGAATAGGATTAACCGAATGCAGTAACATGCTACACTACTCTAACGCAAGCAGTAGAGATAAGAATAGGCGATATCGATTTGATCAAGGCGGGGGCTTGCCTGGTTGCTCTGGCAAGAAGGAGGGGTCGTCGTGACGTAGTCGTACTCAAAGGCATTGGCGCCAGTCTCGAGGTCTACCGGAGAAGAAGAGGGGGGGAAGAAACAGTAAATACGGAGCAAACAAAGCATCACAAAGCATAACATAGCAATAAGCAGTGCTAGGGGTGACCTAACGCAGTATTAGGTGATACCGATGAAGGGGGAAACATCTGGGAAAGCATTCCCCGAGTTTGGCTTTTTTTAACAAATGAAATGGAGGGGGGCGGTTGCAGGTTCGCTATGCTAGGGACGTGTGGAGGACGAACGGACTGCGTATTCGGATTCGTCTCGTCGTTCTAAGCAACTTTCATGTACAAAGTATTTTCATCCGAGTTACGGATTATTTTATATTAATTTCTAAAGATTTAATCAATTGTTAAATTATTAATTTTAAATTAATTCAAAAATACTATTATTGCATCAGCATGACGTCAGCAGTCAATAGAGGTGTTGACTTGGTCAAGCTGACGTGTGCTTACTACATGTCATTCACTCATAACTAACTAACCAGGTTATTAGTTTAGTTGACAGATTAGTAAAGTTAATTAGCTAATTAGGTTAGTTAATCAGGGTTAATTATTTATTTATTTATTTTTAATAATTATTATATATATATATATATATTTATATATATATATTTAACCGTTCTGGGGGCGTGGGGCCCTTTGTCATAGGCCCTATGGGCCTTAACGGCACCTGACACGCGAGCGCCGGGCACCCCGCCAGCCGAGTGTGGAGTGACGGCGCGCCGTGTGGCCACCGTGATTTGTGCGGTAGCAATGGGCTAGGTGGGCTACCATACGCGCGGCGCAGAGCAAGTCCGGCCATGACGGAAACGGCAGCGGGCGGCGCGGTGGTTGCCGAGGTCCGGCGTGGGGTGGAGTGTTGGGGAACGTAGTATTTTAAAATTTTCCTACGATCACACAAGATCTATCTAGCAGAAGCATAGCAACAAGCGGGGAGAATGTGTCCACGTACCCTCGTAGACTGAAAGCGGAAGCGTTTAGTAACGTGGTTGATGTAGTCGAGCGTCTTCGCGATTCAACCGATCCAAGTATCGAACGTATGGCACCTCCGCGATCTGCACACGTTCAGCTCGGTGACGTCCCTCGAACTCTAGATCCAGCCGAGGCCGAGGGACAGTTCCGTCACCACGATGGTGTGGTGACGGTGATGATGAAGTTACCGGCGCAGGGCTTCGCCTAAGCACTACGACGATATGACCGAGGTGTAAAACTGTGGAGGGGGGCACCGCACACAGCTAAAGATCAACTTGTGTGTCTATGGGGTGCCCCCCTCCCCCGTATATAAAGGAGGGAGGAGGGGAGGGCCGGCCGGCCCCTAGGGCGCGCCCCAAGAGGGGAATCCTACTAGGACTTCAAGTCCTAATAGGAATCCACCAAGAGGGAGAGAGGGGAAAGGAAGGAAGTGGGGGAAGGGAAGGAAAGGGGGGCGCTGCCCCCTTCCCCTAGTCCAATTCGGATCCAAGGGTGGGGGCGCGCGTCCAGCCCCTCCTGGCCCTTCCTCTCTTCCCACTAAGGCCCATAGAGGCCCATTAGTTCTCCCGGGGGTTCCGGTAACCCCTTCCAACACTCCAGTTTTATCCGAAACTCTCCGGAACACTTCCGGTGTCCGAACAACATGGTCCAATATATCAATCTTTATGTCTCGACCATTTCGAGACTCCTTGTTATGTCCGCGATCTCATCCGGGACTCCGAACAACCTTTTGGTACATCAAATCACATAAACTCATAATACCAATCATCATCGAACGTTAAGCGTGCGGACCCTACGGGTTCGAGAACTATGTAGACATGACCGAGACACATCTCCGGTCAATAACCAATAGTGGAACCTGGATGCTCATATTGGTTCCCACATATTCTACGAAGATCTTTATCGGTCAAACCGCATAACAACATACGTTGTTCCCTTTGTCATCAGCATGTTACTTGCCCGAGATTCGATCGTCGGTATCACCATACCTAATTCAATCTCGTTACCGGCAAGTCACTTTACTCGTTCCGTAATGCATCTTCCCACAACTAACTCATTAGTCACATTGCTTGCAAGGCTTATTGTGATGTGCATTACAGAGAGGGCCCAGAGATACCTCTCCGACAATCGGAGTGACAAATCCTAATCTCGATCTATGCCAACTCAACAAACACCATCGGAGACACCTATAGAGCATCTTTATAATCACCCAGTTACGTTGTGACATTTGATAGCACACTAAGTGTTCCTCTGGTATTCGGGAGTTGCATAATCTCATAGTCATAGGAACATGTATAAGTCATGAAGAAAGCAATAGCAATAAACTAAACGATCATAGTGCTAAGCTAACGGATGGGTCTTGTCCATCACATCATTCTCTAATGATGTGATTCCGTTCATCAAATGACAACACATGTCTATGGCTAGGAAACATAACCATCTTTGAAAACAAGCTAGTCAAGTAGAGGCATACTAGGGACACTCTGTTTGTCTATGTATTCACACATGTACTAAGTTTCCGATTAATACAATTCTAGCATAAATAATAAACATTTATCATGATATAAGGAAATATAAATAACAAATTTATTATTGCCTCTAGGGAACATTTCCTTCAGTATCCCACTTGCACTAGAGTCAGTAATCTAGATTACATCGTAATGATTCTAACACCCATGGAGTCTTGGTGTTGATCATGTTTTTCTCGTGAGAGGGGCTTAGTCAACGGGTCTGCAACATTCAGATCTGTATGTATCTTGCAAATCTCTATGTCCCCTTCCGGCACTTGATGACGGATTGAATTGAAGCGTCTCTTGATGTGCTTGGTCTTCTTGTGAAATCTGGATTCCTTTGCCAAGGCAATTGCACCAGTATTGTCACAAAAGATTTTCATTGGACCCGATGCACTAGGTATGACACCTAGATCGGATATGAACTCCTTCATCCAGACTCCTTGATAACCCACAAGTATAGGGGATCAATTGTAGCCTCTTTCGATAAGTAAGAGTGTTGAACCAAACGAGGAGCTAAAGGTAGAACAAATATTCCCTCACGTTCTATCGACCACCGATACAACTCTATGCACGCTTAACGTTCGCTTTACCTAGAACAAGTATGAAACTAGAAGTACTTTGTAGGTAATTTTGGATAGGTTTGCAAGAATATAAAGATCACATAAATAAAAAGTAGGGGCTATTTAGATAAAGACACAACTAAATTAGTCTTAGTAGAGAGCTTTTTGTTACGAGAAAGTTATTTGTCCCTAGGCAATCAATAACTAGACCGGTAATCATTATTGCAATTTTATTTGAGGGAGAGGCATAAGCTAACATACTTTCTCTACTTGGATCATATGCACTTATGATTGGAACTCTAGCAAGCATCCGCAACTACTAAAAGATCATTAAGGTAAAACCCAACCATAGCATTAAATCATCAAGTCCTCTTTATCCCATACGCAACAACCCCCTTACTCGGGTTT
This sequence comes from Aegilops bicornis, assembly GCA_021605145.1. Lineage (NCBI taxonomy): Eukaryota > Viridiplantae > Streptophyta > Magnoliopsida > Poales > Poaceae > Aegilops > Aegilops bicornis. The sequence continues at coordinate 135,099,142 of CM038673.1, read as the reverse complement.
GTGTTTCAGTCACTCACGCAACCCACTATAAGCGAATCATGAACGTATTGCAACACCCTACAGCAGGAATCCCTCATGCTTGTGCGACACGGGGAGCACCATAGGACAGCACCAATAATAAAACATGCAACTCAAACCAATCACGATCATCAATTAACCCATAGGACAAAACGGATCTACTCAAACATCATAAGATAGCCATACATCATTGGGAAATAATATATAGCGTTGAGCACCATGTTTAAGTAGAGATTACAGCGGGTAAGAGAGAGGTTACACCACTGCATAGAGGGGGGAAGAGTTGGTGATGATGGCGGTGAATTTGTTGGTGAAGATTGCGGTGATGATGATGATGTCCATGGCAGCGTTCCGGCGCCACCGGAAGAGAAGGGGAGAGGGGGCCCCTTCTTCTTCTTCTTCCTGATGGGGAACGTTGCAGAAAATAAAAAATTTCCTACGGTTTCACCAAGATCTATCTATGAGTTCATCTAGCAACGAGTGATAGGAGTGCATCTACATACCTTTGTAGATCATGAGCGGAAGCGTTCAAGAGAACGGGGTTGAGGGAGTCGTGACTGCCGTGATCCAAATCACCGAAGATCCTAGCGCCTAACGGACGGCACCTCCGCTCAACACACATACGGAGCGGAGACGTCTCCAGCGCCTTGATCCAAAGCAAGGAGGAGGGAGAGGTTGAGGAAGAGAGCTCCAACAGCAAAGACGACGGCGTGGTGGTGGTGGAGAAAGCGATACTCGGCGGGGCTTCGCCAAGATTTTAATGGAGGAGAGGTGTTGGGAGGGGAGGGGCTGCGCCTTGGATGTTGTGTGCAGCCCTCCCCTTGCCCCTCTATTTATAGGGGAAGGGGGAAGGGGGCCGGCCCCCTCTAGATGAGATCTAGAGGGGGGGCGGCGGCCAAGGGGAGGGGGCTTGCCCCCCAAGCAAGGGGGGCGCCCCCACTAGGGTTCCCCCCCCCCCAACCCAAGGCCCAAGGGCCCAAGGGGGGGATGCCCCCACCCCACCAGGGGCTGGTTCCCTGCCCACCTACGGGCCCATGAGGCCCTCCGAGAGAGGTGGCCCTCCCGGTGGACCCCTAACCCCTCCAGTGGCCCCCGGTACAATACCGATATGCCCGAAACCTTTCGGTGACCGTATGACAACTTCCCATATATAAATCTTCACCTCCGGACCATTCCGGAACTCCTCGTGACGTCCAGGATCTTATCCGGGACTCCAAACAACATTCGGTAATCACATACAAGTCTTCCTAATAACCCTAGCGTCACAGGACCTTAAGTGTGTAGACCCTACGGGATCGGGAATCATGCAGACATGACCGAGACAGCTCTCCGGCCAATAACCAACAGCGGGATCTGGATACCCATGTTGGCTCCCACATGTTCCATGATGATCTCATCGGATGAACCACGATGTCGAGGATTCAAGCAACCCCGTATACAATTCCCTTTGTCAATCGGTATGTTACTTGCCCAAGATTCGATCGTCGGTATCCCAATACCTCGTTCAATCTCATTACCGCAAGGCACTTTACTCGCATGCAGTAATGCATGATCCCGTGACCGGACACTTGGTCACTTTGAGCTCATTATGATGATGCATTACCGACTGGGCCCAGAGATACCTCTCCGTCATACGGAGTGACAAATCCCGCCTCGATCCGTGTCAACCCAATGTACACTTTCGGAGATACCCGTAGTATACCTTTATAGTCACCCAAATTACGTTGTGACGCTTGGTACACCCAAAGCACTCCTACTATATCCGGGAGTTACACGATCTCATGGTCTAAGGAAAAGATACTTGACATTGGAAAAGCTCTAGTAAACGAACTACACGATCTTGTGCTGTGCTTAGGATTGGCTCTTGTCCATCACAACATTCTCCTAATGATGTGATCTCATTATCAATGACATCCAATGTCCATAGTCAGGAAACCATGACTATCTGTTGATCAACGAGCTAGTCAACTAGAGGCTCACTAGGGACATGTTGTGGTCTATGTATTCACACGTGTATTACAATTTCCGGATAATACAATTATAGCATGAATAAAAGACGATTATCATGAACAAGGTAATATAATAATAATCTTTTATTATTGCCTCTAGGGCATATTTCCAACAGTCTCCCACTTGCACTAGAGTCAATAATCTAGTTACATTGTGATGAATCGAACACCCATAGAGTTCTGTTGTTGATCATGTTTTGCTCGCGGAAGAGGTTTAGTCAACAGATCTGCAATATTCAGATCCGTATGCACTTTGCAAATTTCTATGTCTCCATCTTGAACATTTTCACGAATGGAGTTGAAGCGACGCTTGAAGGGCCTGGTCTTCTTGTGAAACCTGGGCTCCTTGGCAAGTGCAATTGCTCAAGTGTTGTCAGCTGTAAGAGTTTGATCGGCCCCGACGCATTGGGTATGACTCCTAGGTCGGTGATGAACTCCTTCACCCAAATTGTTCATCGCTGCCTCCGAGGCTGCCATGTATTGACTTCACATGTAGATCCCGCCATGACGCTCTGCTTGCACACCGCACTACCATCGCTCCACCATTCAACATATACACGTATCCGGTTTGTGACTTAGAGTCATCCAGATTTGTGTCGAAGCTAAGCGTCGGCGTAACCCTTCTGACGAGCTCTTCGTCACCTCCATAAACGAGAAACATTTCCTTAGTCCTTTTCGTGTACTTCAGGATATTCTTGACATTGTCCGGTGTTCCTTGTCGGGATTACTTTGGTACCTTCCTACCAAACTTACGGCAAGGTTTACATCAGGTCCGTACACAAAGCATGGCATACATAATAGACCCTATGGCTGAGGCATAGGGAATGACACTCATCTCTTCTATATCTTCTGCCTGGTGGGACATTGAGCTGAGCTCAATTTCACACCTTGCAACATGAGCAAGAACCCCTTCTTAGACTGATCCATATTGAACTTCTTCAATATCTTATCAAGGTATGTGCTTTGTGAAATACCTATGAGGCGTCTCGATCTATCTCTATAGATCTTGATGCCTAATATATAAGCAGCTTCTCCAAGGTCCTTCATTGAAAAACTCTTATTCAAGTAGGCCTTAATGTCTTGTCCAAAGTTCTATATCATTTCCCATCAAAAGTATGTCATTTACATATAATATGAGAAATGCTCTGAGCTCCCACTCACTTTCTTGTAAACGCAGGCTTCTCCATAAGTCTCAAGATAAACCCAAACGCTTTGATCATCTCATCAAAGCGAATGTTCCAACTCCGAGATGCTTGCACCAGCCCATAAATGGATCGTGAAGCTTGCATACCTTGTTAGCATTCTTAGGGTCGACAAAACCTTCCGCTGCATCATATACAGATCTTCCTTAAGGTAGCCGTTAAGGAATGCCGTTTTGACGTCCATTTGCCATATCTCATAATCATAGTATGCGGCAATTGCTAACATGATTCAGACGGACTTCAGCTTCGCTACGGGAGAGAAAGTCTCATCGTAGTCAACCCCTTGAACTTGCCGATAACCCTTAGCGACAAGTCGAGCTTTATAGATGGTAACATCACCATCCGCGTCTGTCTTCTTCTTAAAGATCCATTTGTTTTCTATCGCTCACCGATCATCGGGCAAGTCTGTCAAAGTCCATACTTTGTTTTCATACATGGATCCTATCTCAGATTGCATGGCTTCAAGCCATTTGTTGGATTCTGGGCCCACCATCGCTTCTTCATAGTTCGAAGGTTCACCGTTGTCTAACAACATGATTTCCGGTGACAGGGTTGCCATACCACTGCGGTGTGGAACGTGTCCTTGTGGACCTCTGAGTTCAAGAGCAACTTGATCTGAAGTACCTTGATCATCATCATTAATTTCCTCTCCGCCGGTGTAGGCACCACAGAACATTTTCCCGAGCTGCACTACTTTCCGGTTCAAGAGGTAGTACTTCACCGAGTTCTACTTTCCTCCCACTTACTCCTTTCGAGAGAAACTCTTTTTCCGTAAAGGATCCGTTCTTGGCAACAAAGATCTTGCCTTCGGATCTAAGGTAGAAGGTATACCCAATGGTTTTCCTTAGGGTATCCTATGAAGACGCATTTTTCGACTTGGGTTCGAGCTTTTCGGGTTGAAGTTTCTTGACATAAGCGTCGCATCCCCAAACTTTTAGAAATGACAGCTTAGGTTTCTTCCCAAACCATAATTCATACGATGTCGCCTCAACGGATTTAGGCGGTGCCCTATTTAAAGTGAATGTAGCTGTCTCTAGAGCGTATCCCCAAAATGATAGCGGTAAATCAAGAAGAGACATCATAGATCGCACCATATCCAATAGAGTGCGACATTTACGCGTTCGGACACACCGTTCTGTTGAGGTGTTCCAGCGGCGTGAGTTGTGAAACGATTCCACATTTCCTTAAGTGTGTACCAAATTCGTGACTTAAATATTCTCCTCCACGATCCGATCAGAAGAACTTTATTTTTCGGTCACGTTGATTCTCTACCTCATTCTGAAATTCCTTGAACTTTTCAAAGGTCTCAGACTTGTGTTTCATCAAGTAGACATACCCATATCTACTCAAGTCATCGGTGAGTGAGAACATAACTTGATATCCTCCATGAGCCTCAACGCTCATTGGACCGCTGCGTCGGTATGTATGATTTCCAATAAGTTGGTTGCTCGCTCCTTTGTTCCGAGAACGGAGTCTTGGTCATTTTGCCCATAAGGCATGGTTCGCATGTGTCAAATGATTCATAATCGAGACTCTAAAAGTCCATCAAGATGTAGCTTCTTCATGCGCATGACACCAATGTGACCAAGGCGGCAGTGCACAAGTATGTGGGACTATCGTTATCAACTTTACATCTTTTGGTATTCACACTATGAATATGTGTAACATCACGTTCGAGATTCATTAAGAATAAACCATTGACCATCGGAGCTTGACCATAAAACATATCTATCATATAAATAGAACAACCATTATTCTCGGATTTAAATGAGTAGCCATCTCGTATTAAACGAGATCCCGATACAATTTTCATGCTCAAACTTGGCACTAAATAACAATTATTGAGGTTTAAAACTAATCCCGTAGGTAAATGTAGAGGTAGCGTGCCGATGGCGATCACATCGACCTTGGAACCATTCCCGACGCCAAGCATCGTCACCTCGCCCTTCGCCAGTCTCCGCTTATTCCGCAGCTCACGCTTTGAGTTACAAATATGAGCAACGGCACGGTATCAAATACCCAGAGCTACTACGAGCACCGGTAAGGTACACATCAATTACATGTATATCACATATACCTTTTAGTGTTGCTTGGCCTTCTTATGCACGCTAAGTATTTGGGGCAGTTCCGCTTCCAGTGACCCTTCCCTTTGCAATAAAAGCACTCAGTCTCAGGGTTGGGTCCATTCTTTGACTTCTTCCCAGCAACTGGCTTACCGGGCGCAGCAACTTCATTGCCGTCCTTCTTGAAGTTCTTTTTACCCTTGCCCTTCTTGAACTTAGTGGTTTTATTAACCATCAACACTTGATGTTCCTTCTTGATTTCTACCTCTGCTGACTTCAGCATTGAAAATACTTCAGGAATAGTTTTCACCATCCCCTGCATATTGTAGTTCATCACAAAGCTCTTGTAGCTCGGTGGGAGCGATCGAGGATTCTATCAATGACCGCCTCGTCCAGGAGGTTAATGTCCAGTGGGACAGCGGTTGTGCAACCTGCACATTTTGAGTATGTGCTCACTGACAGAACTATTTTCCTCCATCTTACAACTATAGAACTTCATATCTCTCGACCCGGGCGTGAGCTTGGAAAACCATTTTCAGCTCCTCGAACATCTCATATGCTCCGTGTTGCTCAAAACGCTTTTGGAGCCCCGGTTCTAGTCAGTAAAGCATGCCGCCTTTGAGCGAGGGAGTAATCATCGACACGTGATCGCCAAGCGTTCATAACGTCTTGGTTCTCTCGATGGGTGCTTCACCTAGCGGTCCTTCTAGGACATATGCTTTCTTGGCAGCTATGAGGATGATCCTCGTGTTCCGGACCCAGTCAGAGTATAGTTGCCGCCATCATCTTTTAGCTTGGTTTTCTCTAGGAACGCATTGAAGTTCATGTTGACATGAGCGTTGGCCATTTGATCTACAAGACATTTTGCAAAGGATTTTAGACTAAGTTCATGATAATTAAGTTCATCTAATCAAATTATTTAATGAACTCCCACTCAGATTAGACATCCCTCTAGTCATCTAAGTGATACATGATCCCAAAAGTCGACTAGGCCGTGTCCGATCATCACGTGAGACGGACTAGTCATCATCGGTGAACATCTCCATGTTGATCGTATCTTCCATGCGACTCATGTTCGACCTTTCGGTCTACGTGTTCCGAGGCCATGTCTGTACATGCTAGGCTCGTCAAGTTAACCTAAGTGTTTTGCATGTGTAAATCTGTCTTACACCCGTTGTATGTGAGCGTTAGAATCTATCACACCCGATCATCACGTGGTGCTTGAAACAACGAACTTTAGCAACGGGCGCACGATTAGGGGAACACTTTCTTGAAATTATTATGAGGGATCATCTTATTTACTACCGTCGTTCTAAGTAAACAAGATGCATAAACATGATAAACATCACATGCAATCAAATAATAGTGACATGATATGGCCCATATCATATAGATACTTTGATCTCCATCTTGGGGCTCCCTGATCATCTTGTCACCAAAGATGACACCATGATCTCCATCATCATGATCTCCATCATCGTGTCTCCATGGGGTTGCTCGCCAACTATTACTTCTACTACTATGGCTAACGGTTTAGCAATAAAGTAAAGTAATTACATGGTGTTGAATCAATGACACGCAGGTCATACAATAATTAAGACAACTCCTATGGCTCCTGCCGGTTGTCATACTCATCGACATGCAAGTCGTGATTCCTATTACAAGAACATGATCTCATACATCACAATATATCATTCATCATTCATCACAACTTTTGGCCATATCACATCACAAAGCAATTGCTGCAAAAACAAGTTAGACGTCCTCTAATTGTTGTTGCATCTTTTACGTGGCTGCAATAGGGTTCTAGCAAGAACGTTTTCTTTCCTACGAAAAAGCCACAACGTGATTTCTCAACTTCTATTTACCCTTCATAAGGACCCTTTTCGTCGAATCCGCTCCAACTAAAGTGGGAGAGACAGACACCCGCTAGCCACCTTATGCAACTAGTGCATGTCGGTCTTGTGGAACCCGCCTCACGTAAGCGTACGTGTAAGGTCAGTCCAGGCCGCTTCATCCCACAATACCGCTGAAGCAAAATAAGACTAGTAGCGGCAAGAAAGTTGACAACATCTATGCCCACAACAAATTGTGTTCTACTCGTGCAAAGAGAACTACGCATAGACCTAGCTCATGATGCCACTGTTGGGGAACGTTGCAGAAAATAAAAAAATTCCTACGGTTTCACCAAGATCTATCTATGAGTTCATCTAGCAACGAGTGATAGGAGTGCATCTACATACCTTTGTAGATCGCGAGCGGAAGCGTTCAAGAGAACGGGGTTGAGGGAGTCGTGCACTCGTCGTGATCCAAATCACCGAAGATCCTAGCGCCTAACTGGACGGCACCTCCGCGTTCAACACATGTACGGAGGCGGAGACGTCTCCGCGCCTTGATCCAGCAAGGAGGAGGGAGAGGTTGAGGAAGAGAGCTCCAAAGCTGACATCACGACGGCGTGGTGGTGGTGGAGAGGCAAGATTCTCGGCAGGCTTCGCCAAGCTTTTAACGGAAGGAGGAGAGGTGTTGGGAGGCGGAGGGCTGCGCCTTGGATGTTGTGTGCAGCCCTCCCCTCGCCCCTCTATTTATTGGGGATGGGGGACGGGGGCCGGCCCCCTCTAGATGAGATCTAGAGGGGGGCGGCGGCCAGGGAGGGGGGCTTGCCCCCCAAGCAAGGGGGGCGCCCCCACTAGGGTTTCCCCCCCAACCCTAGGCGCATGGGCCCAAGGGGGGGGTGCGCCCAGCCCACCAGGGGCTGGTTCCCTGCCCATGAGGCCCATGAGGCCCTCCGAGAGAGGTGGCCCCTCCCGGTGGATCCCCGGAACCCCTCCGGTGGCCCCGGTACAATACCGATATGCCTCGGAAACTTTCCGGTGACCGTATGACAACTTCCCATATATAAATCTTCACCTCTGGACCATTCTGGAACTCCTCGAGACGTCCGGGATCTTATCCGGGACTCCGAACAACATTCGGTAATCACATACGAGTCTTCCTAATAACCCTAGCGTCACCGAACCTTAAGTGTGTAGACCCTACGGGTTCGGGAATCATCTGAACATGACCGAGACAGCTCTCCGCCAATAACCAACAGCGGGATCTGGATACCCATGTTGGCTCCCACATGTTCCACGATGATCTCATCGGATGAACCACGATGTCGAGATTCAAGCAACCCCGTATACAATTCCCTTTGTCAATCGGTATGTTACTTGCCCGAGATTCGATCGTCAGATCCCAATACCTCGCTCAATGTCATTACGGGCAAGTCACTTTACTGCATCAGTAATGCATGATCCCGTGACCGAACACTTGGTCACTTTGAGCTCATTATGATGATGCATTATCGAAAGTGGGCCCAGAGATACCTCTCCGTCATACGGAGTGATAAATCTAGTCTCGATCCGTGTCAACCCAATGTACACTTTCGGAGATACTCGTAGTATACCTTTATAGTCACCCGGTTACATTGTGACGTTTGGTACACCCAAAGCACTCCTACGGTATCCGGGAGTTACACGATCTCATGGTCTAAGGAAAAGATACTTGACATTGGAAAAGCTCTAGCAAAACGAACTACACGATCTTGTGCTATGCTTAGGATTGGGTCTTGTCCATCACATCATTCTCCTAATGATGTGATCACGATATCAATGACATCCAATGTCCATAGTCAGGAAACCATGACTATCTCATTTGATCAACGAGCTAGTCAACTAGAGGCTCACTAGGGACATGTTCTGGTCTATGTATTCACACGTGTATTACGATTTCCGGATAATACAATTATAGCATGAATAAAAGACGATTATCATGAACAAGGAAATATAATAATAATCTTTTATTATTACCTCTAGGGCATATTTCCAACACTTGACCTCCTCCCTAGATGGGAGAAGGGTTTCCCCTCTGGTCCTTGGCCTCCATGGCATGGGAGGGGCGAGAGCCCCTCCGAGATTGGATCTGTTTCTCCGTTTCTCTCTGTTTCTGCGTTCTGTGTTTCTAGCCCTTCACCGTTTAGTATATATATGGAGATCCATAACTCCGATTGGACTGAAATCTTCGCCGTGATTTTTTCCTAAAAATTAGCTTTCTTGCGGCCGAAGAAGGGCATCAACCACCTTACGGGGGGCCCACGAGGGTCAGGGGCGCGCCCCCCTGCCTCGTGCCTCCCTCGGGCACCGTCTCGCGTGGATTTTCCTTCCCATATTCTCCAAATGTTCCAAAAATAATCTCCGTCCGTTTTTATCCCATTTGGACTCCATTTAATATGGATATTCTGCGAAAGAAAAACATGCAACAAACAGGAACTCGGCATCAAACCTTTGGATCAATATGTTAGTCCCCAAAAATAGTATAAAAAGTTTCCAAAAATATATGAAAGTTGTAGAATATTGGCATGGAACAATCAAAAATTATAGATACGATGGAGACGTATCAGCATCCCCAAGCTTAATTCATGCTCATCCTCGAGTAGGTAAATGATAAAAAAGATAATTTTTGATGTGGAATGCTACCTAGCATAATCTTGATCATGTATCTAATCATGGCATGAATATTAAAGACACGAGTGATTCAAAGCAATAGTCTATCATTTGACATAAAAACAATAATACTTCAAGCCTACTAATAAAGCAATCATGTCTTTTCAAAATAACAAGGCCAAAGAAAGTTATCCCTACAAAATCATATAATCTGGCTATGCTCAATCTTCACCACACAAAATATTCAAATCATGCACAACCCCGATGACAAGCCGAGCAATTGGTTCATACTTTTTAACGCGCTTCAGCCTTTTCAACCCTCACGCAATACATGAGCGCAAGCCATGGATATAGCACTATAGGTGGAATAGAATATGATGGTGGAGGTTGGGTGGAGAAGACAACAAGGAGAAAGTCTCACATTGACGCGGCTAATCAACGGGCTATGGAGATGCCCATCAATTTATGTCAATGTGAGGAGTAGGGATTGCCATGCAACGGATGCACTGGAGCTATAAGTGTATGAAAGCTCAAACTGAAAACTAAGTGGGTGTGCATCCAACTTGCTTGCACATGAAGACCTCGGGCATTTGAGGAAGCCCATCATCTAATATACAAGCCAAGTTCTATAATGAAAATTCCCACTAGTATATGAAAGTGATAACTCAAGAGAATCTCTATATGAAGAACATGGTGCTACTTTGAAGCACAAGTGTGGTAAAAGGATAGTAACATTGCCCCCTTCTTCTTCTTCTTTTTGGCGAGCAATGCTCTAATAATGATGATCATCACACTTTTATTTACTTACAGCTCAATATTACAACTAGATACTAGAATAAAGATATGACTCTATATGAATGCCTCCGGCGGTGTACCGGGATGTGCAATGATCTAGCGTAGCAATGACATCAAAAAACAGACAAGCCATGAAAACATCATGCTAGCTATCTTCTGATCATGCAAAGCAATATGACAATAAATGCTCAAGTAATGTATATGATGATGATGGAAGTTGTATGGCAATATATCTTGGAATGGCTATGGAAATGCCATAATAGGTAGGTATGGTGGCTGTTTTGAGGAAGATATAAGGAGGTTTATGTTGCCGGTGGAGTAGCGCGCAGTGGAGGCTGGATGAACAGGAGCCCGTGGAGGCTGGAGGAGGTCGACGGTAGCCCGTGGAGGCTGGAGGAGGTCGACCGTGGAGATGAACAGTATCCCGTGGAGTCCTGCTTTTGCGGTATGCCACACCCTCCCGATGAACAGGACCCCTGTTTCAACCGTAGGAGGTCCGTTTAAATCCGCTTTTGCGATCGCCATACACCCTCCCGATCAACAGGACCCCCATTTCGACCGTAGGGAGGTCCGCTTCCTCCGCTTTTGCGGTATGCCACACCCTCCCGATCAACAGGACCCGTTCCGAATGTAGGAGGTCCGTTTCCTCCATTACGTGATACGCCAGGGCCTGCGTTTCCGCCACTTTGTTTCGTCCAAGCCCTCCCGATGAACACGACCACACATTCCGTTCCGACCCGGCCGGTTGGCTCCCAGCGTTCGTTGCCTCCCGATGAACACTACGCATTCTGTTGCCTCCCCATGAACACGACGCATTCCGTTGCCTCCCCATGAACACGACGACGACGTTGTTTCTCCGTTCCGACCCAGCCATGTCAACGAGCCCTCGCCGTACATATGCGCGAGTAGGCATTCGAGACCCCGCCCGTATGTACACATACGTGGCCGTATTTTCTTTCTTGCACCACGGCGTTGTATGCGTGTACATGCTACATGCGCAGCGCCTCTACTACGGCACATACGCGGCGCCTCTACATCCACCAAGATATATGTATGCATTACGTTCACGACCAAAATGACAACGCCACGCACGCTTGACGAGTGGGTCCCGACTGCCGAGCACTTGCTTGCTGCGAAGATGTAACTGGTGGGTCCCAGCTGTTATGGGGGCGAATCGTTTTTTGCCGGGACGCACTTCCTTGCGTCCAGAAGATGTAGCTGGTGGGTCCCGGCAGATTAGGGGCGAATCATTTTTTTTGCCCTGACGTACTTCCTTGCGTGCGTAGGTGTAGCTGGTGGGTCCCAGCAGTCAGGGGGGAAATGTTTTTTTCGCGATATACGGTGGCCCATTCGGTGGGTCCCCGCTGTCAGGTGGAGGAATAATTATTTTGCGCGTAATAAGGATGCACTTCCTTGCTGCGGCCATGGACCGAGCTGTTAGCCTCTCCACGCACAGTACTCTTCCGATGGAAGTCGGTCGTTGATCACATTGACCATGCCGCGCCGAGAGCACCACGGCAGTGGACGACGGCGAGGCCTAAGAAGGACGACAGGAGGCGGAAGACTTCGGCTTGTTTCCCACGGAGGGGAGTACGACTGTCTGAGGGTTTATCGTTCGTCTGCCGTCACCGGAGAATAGCGGTGTGGGTCAAGAGAGGGATGGCTAGACCAGCGATGGGAGTACGGGTGAGGCGGTGAGGCTGCTTGGCAGCAACAACCCAGCATGGGAGGAGGAGGCAGCAGTCCCGGCTCTTGTTTGAGCGGGCCGGAGCAAGAAGAGCGAAGATTGAAGAAGCACGACGGCCGTTGGATGGACATCCAACCGTCCACCGCTTGTCGTCAACCTTTTTTAGGAAAGCCTCAAATCTGTGGAAAATAAAGCATACGGCCCATCTGCCATTATTTCTAATAATTTACTACCATTTGCTAATTCTTAAGGTTTTTTGGAGCCCATATTCTTTTTTGTTAGCATTACAGCCCATATTGTGGCCACGGTTAAAAATTATCTGAAATTTTGCATATTTCTATGCGGTCCGAACTGTTTTAATCCTGAAATTTCGACTCACATTCAAACTGATTTTAAAAATAAATGTATATCAATATAAAATCCAACAAATTCTCCACGCATAAAAATTAATGTAATTCAAAATCTTGAAATGAAAAAAAATATTTGAAACTAATTGCCGGTTTGATGTGTTTTAAAAATGTACAGCCCATTTCTCATTACAGATGGGCCATTTTCTCGGCCACCAGATGAAAGCTCTCCTCGTCTTGAAAGATTTGCAGCATTCAACAGGCACGACAAGCGACTTACTTGGCGAGATCACAAAAACTGGGCTGTGGCCGTGGACCCAGTATCGGCCTCTCCACGTCTGATACTCTTCCGATGGAAGTCGTTCCTTGACCACGTTGACCACGCGCGCGGAGAGCACCTGGCGGTGGGCGGCAGCGAGGCCCTAGGAAGGGGCGGCGTGGAGCCGGGAAGACGCGGCGGTGGAAGCCAGCGTGGAGAGGAGTACGAGGGTTCAATGGTTCGGCTGCGGTGTGAGGCTGTCGTCACCGCAGGTCCTGGCCAGCGGTGGGAATAGTAGGGGGCGGTGAGGCCTCCGCGGCAGCACAGCCGGCCACAGGAGGCAGGAGCATGCGGCATGACCGGTGCTGCTTTGGGCGGCTGGAGCAAGAAGACCAGAGGTTGAAGAAGCACTATGGTCGTTGGATGGACATCGTACGGTCACTGGAGCTAGAATCGTTCATATTGACTAAGTTGACAAAGCCCTTCGTCCCCGTCAACTTAGTAGGCCCACAAGACAGCCTCCCACCAAGGTGGGTCCCAGCTAGCCGGGGGAGTATTCATTTTTTTGTGCGTAATAAGGAGGCACTTCCGGTGTGTCCGAGGCGGCAATGGGGAACGTTTTTTGCGAAATCGGTGGCCCGTCGGTGGGTCCCAGAAATGTGGGGAAATGATTTTTTCGCAAAATAATGTTGGCCCGTCCGGTGGGTCCCGCTCTCGGTGGAGGAATAATTATTTTCAGCGTAATAAGGAGGCACTTCCTTGCGGCTCTACGTGGACCCGGTATCGACCTCTCCGTATAGTACTCTTCCGATGGAAGTCGATTCGTTGACCACATTGACCACGCCAGCGTCGCGAGCACCACGGCCGGTGGACGACGGCGAGGCCTAGGAAGGGGACGATGCGGAGCAGACCCACGGGAGGCAAGAGCGGTAACCACGACCAGCTGCTTTGGCGTAGCTGGAGCAAGAAGACCAGAGGTTGAAGAAGCACTATGGCCGTTGGATGGACATCATACGGTCACTGGAGTATTGACTAAGTTGACAAAGCCCTCCGGCCCCGTCAACTTAGTAGGCCCTAAGTCAGCGCAACAATATGGTGGATCCCGGCTAGCGAGGCGTATTCATTTTTTGGGTGTAATAAGGAGGCACTTCCTTGCGTGCGAAGATATAGCTGGTGGGTCCGACACATCGGCGGGGAACGTTTTTTCGCGAAATCTGAGGCCCTTCTGTGGGTCCTAGGCATCAGTGGAGGAATCATTATTTTGCGCATAATAAGGAGGCATTTCGGTTAATTCAAGAGCGGCCCTATTCTTAATGATTGCTTTGAGATTTGTAATAATTTTGGCCATGTTAGTTTTGAGCATTGTGTGCGTGATACTAATGCGTGGCTCATGAGCTGGCTAGAAGGGCTAGGGTTGATCCTCCGGAATTGTTACGGTGGGCGGTGAGGGCTTCTTGGCACACCGGCTTGGCATGAGGAGGAGGAAGCGAGCAGTCCAGCTTGGCTTGTTTGAGTGGTCGAGCGGAAGAGCGATTGAAGAAGCCTGACGGCCGTTGGATGGACATCCAACAAGATACGTGCCATCTGTGGAAAGCAGATACAACCCATCTCGCCATTATTTCAAATAGTTTACAGCCCATTTGCTAATTCTTACGGGTTTTTTGGAGCCCATATTCTTTTGTTAGCATTACAGCCCATATTGTGGCCACGGTTAAAAATTATCTAAATTTTGCATATGTCGGTCTTGATGCGGTCTGAACTGTTTTAATCCCGAAATTTTGAGTCACATTCAGACTGATTTTAAAAATAAATGTATATCAATATAAAATCCAATAAATTGTCCACGCATAAAAATGAATGCGATTTAAAATCTCGAAATGAAAAAAAGATATTTGAAACCGCTGACGGGCCTATCAGTAATCAATGGCCGGTTTGATGTGTTTTAAAAATGTACAGCCCATTTCTCATTACTGATAGGCCATTTTCTCGGCCAGCCGAATGAAGCTCTCCTCGTCTTGAAAGATTTGCAGCCCAACAGGCCTGATGAAGTGACTTACTTGACAAATCACAAAAAAACTGGGCTGGCCATTTTCAACAAGAAAAAAACTACTCGGCTGGTCTGTGGTAAACATAAAAGAAAAGGCTGTCTAGACAGCGGCGAGTGTCCCTTTACAGCCCAGTTGACACCACAGCACCGTCTCAAAAAAATTAGATAAATGCCACTCCAATTATGGCGATTCATAAAAATGCCACTGTAATTTCCAAACTTTGAAAAATGCCACTGCAATTTTTGCAAACTTTGAAAAACTCCACTCCAGACTTCAAAAAATGCCACTAGGAATGGCATGAAATGGCATTTTTCAAAGTTTGGAAATTGCAGTGGAATTTCTCGGAGGCATTTATCAAATTAACCCAAAACAAAATAATCGGGCGAAAGCTCTTTGGGTCCACAGTGTCACCGGCCGCTCGTTGTGCAATTCTCTCTCGTTTATTGACTACGTTGACAATGGCATGGGACCCGGATGTCGAAATCCACTAGGAGGAGCCATTTTTATTGGCTTGAAATAAGGAGGCACTTGCTTGCATCTTGCCATGACCTTGGCGGGTCCCTGCTGTAATCCTCTCCACGTCGATCATCTCCTCGATTGTGTATGCGCGTCAACTTGCTAGGCCAACAAGTCGGACTCTAAACCGGTGGAGGACAAATACAACCCATTTAAAAAATAACAGCCCATTCCATACGTTCAAACGGAAAGTTCAACATTGAGAGCAAAGTAACAGGTCGATCCACATATAGAGTCTTGAACTTCCACGTTGACAACCATCATAGCCAAGTTAACTATCTACTCCCACTAGACAAGTACTAACTTACTCTTAGCTAACTAGGCGATGCCGGGCGGTACACGCTTAAACGCCTTGACCGGCGTCCTTCGCCTCGCCTCGGACTTGCCGAGGTGCGATAGAAGGGCGTTGCTGCATGTGCGTTGGCCCTTTCCATGCCGGGCGTGGTCCACCAAAGCTTCGGCTTCCAAGCAGAAACCCACTTGACCAGCTGGTAGTAAAAATCGGCGTCGCTATATGCGCGTCGTGCCGTCACCTCTAGGGCTATTCTTTGGCGCGCCCGGCCTCACGTAATCGGCCCGATTGCGGGCGCTCTGCCACGACTCAGAGGCGTCGGTCGCTGCTGCTCCATGTCTGGCGGGCGTCTGCAGCTCCTCCGCCCAGCGGTCGCGCTCAACAACTCCTGCTTCTCCGCCATGCGATCGGCGCTCAACAACTCCTCGTCTGCGCATTGCCATCTAAAGACAGATAGAATGCCTCCTCCTTTCGTCGCCTTCCTGAAAAACCGAACACTAGTTCGGCGGTGACCGCCTCGGCGTCGCCATCTGGACGCAAGCGGGGCATGGCGAACGTGGAGAGCGGCGTCGGGCAGTGGGGGCTTATGAGGATATGGCGAAGTTGGGTCACGGTGGCACTTTGGAGAAGGCCGGAAGCGGTACTTATAGGGAAGGTAGCGCGGCGGTCGCCGTAATTCAATGCATAATGGCTTAAGCGCCAACTTGCCGTGGAAAACTAGGGAAACTGAAATTATGACCGTGTCGTCTGCCCGTCTGGGTCGCATGCCTTGGCAAGATACCAAACGAGTGCACTCGAATCATCTCCCTCCTTGTCAATAATGATTTCACGGATTTAAAAAGCCGCAACAATTAAAGCGTATCTTTTTGCATCGATTAGCTGCCTTAATTACGGACGGTACTGCATGTAGGCACTTTTCGTAATCGCCGCAGGCAGTACACGAAGCGATGCAACGAAGTCGCGGAGGGAACACGCATGCAACCACTTAAATCGCTGGAATTAATTAGGCTTAAACTTCTGCATGCCGTTAATTATTGCCATGCCTTGGTCTTCTTGCTTTGCTCATGGGACTAATAAACCCGGAGGGAGGGAGTACCTTGGTTGGTGAGAGGTTTGAATTAAGCCCTACAAACCGGAAAGGAGGTACTAGTAATGCGGCGTGATCCGCTATTTATTTGTGTAGGATCAAGTAGGTCGTTTCTTGAATTGATCCCTGCAAACCGGAAAGGAGGTAGTACGTGCGTGATCAACTAATTATACGTGTAGGGTCGATAATGTAGCTTGTCAGTTTCTTGAGAGGTAGGCATTTTTATCCGTGTAGGATCGATAGTGTAGCTTGTCGGTTTCTTGAGGTAGGCATTTTATTCAAAAACTGCCACTTAGCATCTTAACGTCACAAATAAAACTGCCAGAGCGCATTTGTAGCCTAGCTAGTGATCGATCGATAACTTGTAAACAACGGCGAATAGAAATAAGTAAGCATAATGCATCTCAATGATTCACGAGATCATATACAAATATGTAGCTCCAAAAGCAAAGATCAGCCACTTCGGATCATGCGTCGCAACTAAAACTAACTAATGCGATTCCCATACATAAGATCAACATGTTAATGCATCTCAATGATTCACAGATCATATACAAATATATAGCTCCAAAAGCAAAGATCTAGAAAAAACATATGTTCTTCCTACTAACATGGATGCTTCTCTTGGCCAACATTCAGTACAGACTGAAAGACAAATTTGTTTGTGAAGTCTACAATTCCTCTTGCAAACATAAGTGGTTTCACCAACAGCTAGAACCATGAGAATGAACCACACATGATGGAGGAACATCCACTTCAATATGATTTGGTCTTCTCTCGATCACACCTTGAGACTATTTTCGAATACAAACTTTAACTTAGGGAAAATGATGCCCATTGTATAATCGCACCAAAGCAATGAAGCACCTAGTGTTGGCCAAATGAATAGTACAAGTACTACTTTTACTGCAGTCCATGAAGTGACTATCCAATCTTTGTGTCTATTTTCAAATGGCACTACATGCGTTGACTATACTATTCTCTTGTGCGGTTCAACAAAAATTGCGGACACTTTGTTTGTTTGCCAAATAGCAACGGCGAACATCTCCTGTACGCACAAATATCAAGCAACTAGTAAACATATACCACACCATGTTCGCGGTGATGGAAGAGGTGAAATCGATACAACCGAAATTGAGCATCCAATCATTGAATCCTGTCCTGCACCTCCAATGCAGGTCCACCCTGCCAATAAATTCACATGCAAACCACTAGTATTACTATCTAATGATAGTACAAAAAGAGTAGCAAGATAGTAGCAAACCATGTACCTTCGTAATGAACAGCTCATAGTGCCACCAATTGGATATAAAGGTTTGGAAAAAACATGCTCCTAATGTTGAACCGGTTGGACTTTTGTGCAGCTCCACTAAAATCGAGCATCCCTGCTTGCATAGATATTGAAAGTGTGATTACTATAAAAGTGGCACCGGTTGAAGCATAGACTCACAAATATAAGCATTCCAATTTCTTAATGGGAAAAGGTAGCAAGACCTGTTTCTAACCACCTGTTTGAAGGAATAAATAAAAGCAACGGCTGGTGATGTCGAGGAAGGCATGCATAGTTTTTTACGAAAAAGCTGAGCCATTCCCTGACCTTTCCTCTTCTTTTAAGAAAATTTTGTGCAGTTCTACTAAAATAAAATGCCATCACCGCCTTGACAATTTAGTGACACTGCATACAAAGGAAATGACTTAACATTACATCATGATGTCGGGTATGTAGTAGACACGCATTAGAGACAAACATCTGAGACCTCCTCACGATAACATAATGAACATTAATTTTAACAAAGGTGTGACTAAGCTTTACGGGATAATTTGAGTGAACTCTACACCCTCTGTTCCTTAATATAAGACTTTTCATGGTTCAATTTAAAGTACCCAAACGTCTAGTATTTAGAAAAAGCAGGTAGTAGTTTTCTTGAGCACATATCTCGGGAAAGCTTGCCACACTTTATTTATGTCCATACGCTAATGCAACACCATTCGAATACTACAAATATACACTAATCCGGTGGCTAGTGCAACAAGAGAGTAGTTAGTTTATTACGAGTGCAAGTACAATGGTTTTCTTGAACAGATTTCAATAAACTCTAGCACCGGAAGGTTTCTATAAGAATTAACAATACAAAATGTAAAGGTAACACGTTTCAAAGATTGGTATACTAGCTGTGCATGAGCATTAAACCAAATACAAAAGTCTCAAGGTAACTAGCATTATTAACTAATGACAGTATAAAAAAATTCAAACCATGTACCTCCAAGGTAAATATCATTTCAAACTCTGGGGACCTTAAAAATTGCTATCCCAATCTTGATAATCGATCAAACATAAAAACTTGATCGAGCGAATCAAGAGAACATTGGAGGAGGAGGTGCCCACTCTTGACCTTTCCTCTTGTCTTCATAATTTTTGTGCAGTTTAACCAAAATAAAATGACATCAGCGCCTTGGCATTTTGGTGACACTGTACAAAAAAATTAACTTATCACATGAAAGTGACGTATGTAATCTATAAGCATTAATAGAGCAAAAATCTGAAGGTAGTAACAAGTTTCATCGTTGGTATACTGGCTGTGCAACAGCATTAGAATGCCTTAGCTGAAAAATCTTTAATACATCCACAATCAACAACTAACCCTGAAATAATCCGAAGGACATTAAATGGCGCCGCTTAAATTTATCTCGTAGCATTAGACCGAGAGCGGCATTAGTTAAATGTGGCATCACTTTAGCGATAGCATTGCTTGACTTGACTGGCGTTATACTAACAGCAAAAAAAGTGGCAATAAGAGCATGGGAGGCCCATTGACAATTGGGCGCTGCAATACGATGTACCTCCACTGACGCAGAGTGGTGAGGGAGGTATGGTTGCCCGTAGCAACAAATATCCAGCAGCATATGTGGATTACGTCCCATTTTTGTTCTCTTTAGCCACCTTTTTCCTATGTGAGGACAACAAACCGATCAACCTGTCATTCTCTATTGCGTTGTCATGCCTTTCTACCCTTCTTCAACCAAGAGACACGAGACTCGTTCCTTAGCTACTGATTTTCCCCTTTTCAACCTAGATGCGGGTTCGATGCCTACTCTCTTGGACAAGATAGTCTCCCTTCCTTTCCTTATTCAACCCGGACATGCATTAGTCTCGCATGAAGTAGGGTTTCCTTTAATAGTGCAAATTATGGTTTTTTAAATGCTGCGTGGCGGCGGAAGCGAGAGGATAGCAAATTGGGAAGATGGTGGAGTGGAAAAAGATCCATATGCAACGATGTGCCAGATGGGGCAATAGAACAAGGGTATGGTTCGAAAAGAGGTAGCATACCTGAGGGTCAGCAGGAAGTGGCTTCGCTCGTGGTCGTCGTCCTCCGCACACACTACGGCAGCGAGCTTGGGGATGGAGGCCATCCCGCGCGGGCGTTAGGTCTGAGAGCACGGCCTTGTCGGCAGTGCGTGACCTCGCTCGCCGACGACGTCTTAAAGGCCAACGTTACCGTCCTTTTCTTCCCGCGGATCTGTGACCACTTTGGTGAGGAGGAGAGAGGGGCCGTCTTTTTAGATCTGGAGAGGGTGGTAGTGTGAGAAGCAAGTGGGCAGCCCTTGGCAAGAAAAGCTGAAGCTCCAGCCTATATATCTTCTTTATACTACTAGTAATCTTGGAGGTGGAGTAGTGGTAGAGTAGTTTATATTTTCTCTCGTCGCACTACCAGTTAGTCGTGTTTCAAAACTAAACGGCACGCCATTAAAAAAATAAAGGTCGATAACTAATGTGGCACCTCGGGCCAACGAGGCCAGATCGCATTTTGCACGAGAAATTACACACCATGTTTCGTTGACATGTGGTCCCGTTCCACATATCAATGAGGCGGCAATGATAGTAGGAGTATTTCGAACCGACATGTAGGTCGGGCGCCCTTCGTGAACCATGGCAACCGGGCAACCGCCCACCGACTCTTCGCCTTTCCCTCTCGATTTGGAACTGCATGTCATACGCTCTTCCTCTCCCTCCTCCATTTTCCTTCAGCCCTTCACCCTTTCTTACGCCATTGTTCGATCGTCTTCTCCATGGAGGGAACAGACAGAAAGCTTGACCCGTTATTCTTGCCCGATCTGAAAGATGGCGTGGTGGAGGAACTCATTGATCGGTCGACGTCATCACCTCGGCTAGCATGGCAGGTTCGTTCAAGCCCATTCTCGACTCAACTAATAACATCATTACAAGGAACCCAAGAGTCAAGGAGCGGTTTGATCTCCCCTATCTTCTTCGCCGTGACCACGATGATCGGCGCCGTCACGACCGGAGGCCTCGCCTGTAAGTTGATGCCGCTTGATATTGATACTTATGATGTTAAGATGCCATCGCTTGAGTGCAAGGCTTGGGGAGGCGCAAATGGTGATTGGGTTGTTTACATTGGGTCCAACTACGAGTGGGAACTTGTGAATGTGTACACTCGTGAATGGGTTCCACTTCCAAAAATCTTAGTAGACTACCCAGAGGTTGAGCACACCGGTATTGTATTCCCGTTCAAATACAATCATGGTGACTGTCTTCTACGGAAGATAGCAATTTCTCGAGTCCCCAACCGCTCAACTATGAAGTTGTTGCTATCTTCGACAAGCTTGTTGCCATCCTCAGTGGTTCGACTGGATGGATATTGCTCAAAAATCAGTTTCTGTACACGGATGAGTACTGTGATGCAATTCAATACGAGGGCCTTGTGTTTGCTGCCACCACTCGTGGCCTTTGTTTTTGCATGGCATCCTCGTTGTTTCTATACGCTTGTCTTCCACCGTAATTATAATTGTTTCATCCACATGCATGCGGGTTAGCAAGTTTCCCTTTAGTGCATAGTATCTTAGATTAGTATCATAGGTGGTCTCATTTATTGCCATGCATGACACATAGTAGCATCACATTTATTATGTTACGGTATCTACCTATGTTACTATAACCATCTCTCTCTTCCTTAATTGCATGCCACATAAGCATGTTTGCGAGTCCCAAGTGCATGATACTACTTATGTTACCCCCACTATGGCCAGCCTTACTAATTAACCTTCTTCTTGTGTTTCCAAGGTCCTGTGAACATTCCACCACCTATACTTGAAGATTTTATAACCAAGGGGGAGATGATGATGGTGATGATCACGAGCATGAGGACGAGCAGCGCCCATATACTATTTGGCGCCTGGCAACTAATTCCGATGGATCACCTCTTCTCGTGTGTATACAGCCCATCGATCATGTTATTGCTAAGGAAGCGGTGTAGTCTCCCATGGTCGCACTCTGGGACCTATTGCAACACCCGTTGCATGGTATTCGATGGATACTAGTGTGCTAGCGCCAACTCCTTCTCCACAGTATGTAATTGATAGTCTTGAGAAAACTCGCTCTTCCTTGGACAAAACTATCCAATGATGGTGAAAGGCGATCCAACTGCTATTGACACAACGTTACTACCATTTATGAGAAGCAAGCTGTGTCTATCGTCCGACATTTCGGTGGTTCCCTACCACGAATGCGATATAGTAGGCCGCTTTAGCACGGATGATCGATCTGCGTTGGTCTCGGATCGACAATGGATGGCCCGTCCCAGAATCACTTGTGGTTCAAAGCAAGCGTTTCCAACGCCGAGGAATGGTTGAGTTGAAGTTCATTTCATTGCTTGTTATTTGTTGTGTGGTGAAAACTTTAGTATTTATAATGTATCCTTGTTGTCGATGTGGGTTCATGACCTGTTGTATGTAATAAAATGATATGCCTGTGATAAACTTACTAAATTTAAGAATGGCTTTCGAGTTGCTTATACGTGAGTGAGTGGTGCGACGAGGCAAAAAAATATTTTCCGAATACATAATTGTACGTGCATTGCAACAGGTTATCGGATGAGGCCAATCAACAATAGTATTACACTATTTGTACTAGCTTCGTGCGGGTGTTTTTACTGTAGCCATATTGTACTACGTAACCAGCACCTCGAATCCTCGATACTAGTAGTACTATATAGTACTCCCTCCGTCTAGGTGTGTAAGTCATCTTACGAAAACCAAATAATCCCAAAACACTTAGGCACGGTGCATTAACTTCAACCTCGTTTGTTATTTCTTGACATATCAACCAATAAGGGATGAGGGGTGTGCATGCTTTTAATGACTTGAGACTACCAAGCACGACATGCAGTGGTTAGTTCATTGCATGCAATGATATTAATTAGCAAATAAACATTAAGGTCTCTCGTTTTCCCCTCCTCCTTGGTCACGGTGCACAACCTAAGATGACTTACTCACCTAGACGGAGGGAGTAAGTAGTAGGAGTAGTAGGGTGGCATGGGTCAGAACAAGCATTCACGTCCAGGAGTACGACACACGCCACCAGCACAACTTCCATCTGACACCATATTTCTTGGAGTCCGTGCTAGAGCAATCTCTTCAACCTCATCGTTTCTCTAACTCAGCCATCACACGGTGGGCGAGGTGGGGGTTTGCCGATAGTCGGTTTCCTTAACTGCGGTCCCACTTGTAAGGCCAACTGCAACGCACAACCCCAAACGGACCTCCGTTTTGCACAAACTCCAACGATAATTTTGACTAGAAAAGCAAGACCAAAGAAAACAAGAACCACAAGAATACATTTTACTACTCCTGTAAGTTGGATTAGTGCCTTCTCGATGCATTCATTGTTGATCTACGGAGGCTCGATCTTGCGTGCTTCTTTGTTCTTCGAGTGTAAAGAAGTAGACGTTGCTTCCTCGCATCTAGTCTCATGTCTAGCCTCTATTCTAGTACTCCCTCCGGTCCGTTTTTCTCTGCGTCTAAGCAGCAACACGCATACCAAGTAGGAGTATCAACAAGTGCACTAATCTCATCTATAGCCTCTGCGCTAGCTAACAAAGGATAGAACATCTACTAAATTGCGCTCTATCAATATATGGATGTACTCTTCTTCCCAACACAAAAACTTGCATCCACTCTACTCCCTCCATTGCACAATACATGCCTTCTATTTGTCAAAATATATATGTATCTAGACATGTTTTAGTATATAGGTACATCCATTTTGGACAAATGGAAGTCAAGTATTTTGGAGCGGAGGAGTACACAATAAAAATTTTAAGTTAGCACAACTAGTCTAATCTGAGAGCACAACCGAAGATTTGGTGGGGTTCTTCCTCCTTTTGCCGACATTACGGGACATCTAGCATCTAGGTCGTGTCATGAAAGAAAATAGAGTGGTAGTTGAAGCCACGAGATGTGCATCTTAGGTTAAAGCGTAAATGTAATCTTACTACTCTGAGTAACTCCAAAAGCGGCCATCAAGATCTTTCTTGGATTTGTTTTCATCACCAAAGACGCGTCGAGGTGAAAGATGTGCGAGGTTCAATTGGGTCCGCTTATGCTCACCGACATGTGGGACCGCATGTGAGCAAACAGACGATGGGCTCCAGCGTCCATTGGCCGGCCGAGAAGAGAGATACAGGAGTCTTTGAGCACGGACTGTAGGAAATTTGTTCTACGTGCCTCGATATAGGCTCGATATAGTGGGGTGGCATGGGCCATAACTAACATTCACGTCTAGCAAGATGCGGCACGCCACCCACACGAGTCCCATCCGACACCAATTTTCTTGGAGTCCGTTACTCTGACCATCTCGTCTCCCTCTTGTTTTCTCAGCCATCGCGCGGTGGGCGGGATGGGGGTTTGCCGATAGTCGGTTTGCTCAACTATGGTCCCACTTGTAAGTGAAAATGCAACACCGCACGCATTCCCGCTTGAGCGGTGTGCCGGACCAACCGTGTGGGGGTGCGACGCGAACACGACAGGCTTTTCCTTTTGAACTCGTAACTTGTAAAATTTGGTTCTGCTCCATGGCGCGATCGATAGAGTAATGAGAAGTTTGGTTCTGGCGCGTTCATGCATGGAGTACGGAAAATTATGAAGTTGACGCAAAAGGTAAGATAATTACTGTAGTATCATATACTACTACATGGATTTGACGGAAAGATAAAAATACATACGGATCCATCAACGACATCCTCACGCCCTAGTGCTACCGGGTCACCAACCGACGTGTGAGGAGCGGCGGCGTTGGCGGCGAGCTCAACGTGCTTCCGAGCAAGGTCGTCCAAGGTTGCCTGCCTGCGGTCCAAGAAGGCCAGCGTCCTATCGTCCTCCTCTTGCATGCGGCGTGACGTGGGTGATTATGTCGATGGTGTCTTGCTGCGCCGAGCTCTGCATGCGAAGCGCGACGTCGAGGTGGACATTCTCCAGCCGACGGCAAGCGATCTCGAAGCCACCAAGGTCGTCGAAGAGGTTGTCACCATAGTGTTTATTTACAGAGGGAGTAGTACATTTTTTGTGACATGCATTACTAGATATTGCTAGTCAAATACTAAAATCCAGATGGACGTGGTAGTACTCCTAAATCCAGACGGTGGTTCTGCTAGTACTAGTAGTAGTACTACCAATGTAGTACTCCTAGGAGTACTAGCACTGTACTACCCGTTGGTCAAATTATTACGTGCTGCTCCTCACATTGAAGTGACAAGACCCTGCGCCGGAGATGACACCTGAGTATAGGCACCGTGTTCAACATACCATAGTTAGCCTCACCGTCTGCAGTCACTATCATCATGGCTGTAGAGCTAGCCTACTTACAACTAGCCCTGTTCGACATAATTTCCCATGCGTAGATGCCCGTGCATTGCACGGAAGACCAAGATTGGGGGTGGATTTGCCCGACAAATGACCATCGCGCCAGATTTTTCCACGGCCTTCTAGATGTGGTGGGGAGGAGATAAGGCTGATTGTGAGAGATAAGGAGTTGTTTGTAAATAGGGAACAAGTGCGGGCATCTTTATGCAAAAATGGAGAAGCTTGGTTTGTATCGCCGGATCTAGATCCGACGGCTATTGGTGAAAGATGGGAGGCACAACATCATCACCAACTCAGGACCTATTTGATTCAAGGGATTTTGAAAACGCAGGAATAGGACACGGCAATATTACAAGTTTCAAACTGATATTACAAATGTTAGGAGTAATCTTTGCACCTAGGAAGAGGGAACTACTAGGAAGTTTACGTAGAACTTTCGTTACTTTAGGTGGATGCAGCGTTATCGCATAAACTAAAATCCACCGCCATGACAAGTCACTAATGGGCAAATAAGTTTTCGAGTCTCCGCCACTTGATGTTTCAAAAACAAATTCAACCTGCGGAGACTTTGTCATTTAGGCTTAGACGCTATGCGGTGATCAAGACGCCATTCATTGTTGCGCCAGAGAACGCCAAACCTCATTACCTTGAGCACACTTGCCTCCAGAACAAAGAACCTGGCCAATTTAATCTCAGATGTGCTGCCTCGGTAGTCGATCAAATCAATTTCTGCAAGATGGAGATCAAGGCATTCGATGAGATTGTTATAGTGCAACACATTTTTCACTTTCGGGTCTTTTTATATCTGCAAAAGAAGAGAACATATTAGAGCAGTGGCTGCATAAGATTCCCGATGTCATCAAGAGGTACCAATATCATTCGCTCATACGATAGGGTTGGCTGGTTAGTGATATTTTTTCACTCTCTCTCTCTCTCTCTCTCTCTCTCCCTCTCTCTCTCTCTCTATCTTTCTGTTTCCTCTCATTTAACTAGGAGCACGTGAAGAGCTTGGGCATTTGTTGCCTTCCACTATGTGGCCGATGCCATATTTAGCAAAAGTATGCCACATAATATGCATCGATGTCAAATCAAAATATTTTGGCATCGCTCTCGCGATGTGAGAGAGTTGGCACCGCTGTGCACACATACCCACATGTATAAACAAATCAATCAAACCAACTACACCAGCCTCTCACTCTCCCAAACAAGTGTTTTTAATTTCCTCGATCCTCTCTCTCTCTCTCTCTCTCTCTCTCTCTCCCACGCAGTGTTTTTTCATTGCGTGAGTTAATTTGGCACCGGAGCAAAGTAGGTGATCCAGATTGGGGCACCAGGTGAGCAATGGAGGGGCATCGATGCCAAATGCATCACAAGTGAATTTGGCACGTGTTTTGGCCTACATAGCCCACTTTTGTACTCCCTTCGTCCCAAAATCCTTGTCTTAAATTTGTCTAAATACAGATGTATCTAGTTACATTTTAGTGTTAGATACATCTGTATCTAATCAAATGTAAGACAAGAATTTTGGGACGGAGGGAATACTTACTCGTATTTAGTAGAAAATTTTGACCATAGATTTACCTAAGAAAATGCCAATGCATGTCACTAAAAATTACACCATTTGAATTTATGTTCAACTACGTATCCAATGATATAGTTCTTAGTGACATGCATTAACATTTTGTCAGTTAAATCTATGGTAAAATTTTGATACTACAAAATTGGAAGAGTAAACCAGGACGGAGGTAGTACTTACCCTTAGGGTAACCATAGAGTTACTGGAGTAGTCTAAGTTACTTTCCACTATGACTAGCCTAGGCTACTATAGTAGTAGAGCATAAAAATGATGCAGGTGATCACGTGAGAAAAAATACTAAAAAAATTTCTTTTCGGTGCGGTCGTAGATGTAGTTTTGAACACTACACTTGTCATCGTAATTTGGGAAAATTACGAAAAAATTGAGCTACATTGTGATTACCGTTTACTAATAGGAAAGAAGTTTCACCTCGATGAGTAGCTTCTCCGTGCATGGAAAGCATGTAAGGAATCCAACAACTTGATCCAGATTAGGCCGATAGATTTTAGTGCTAAGATCTTCACTTTGCATGGACCCATTTGGGTCAAGCTTGTGGGAATCATTTTTAGAAGACGGTCGTAAATACATCAAGAAGAAATTTAAAATGTGAATTTCAAGAAGGCGGAGAAGAAGATGAGTGTTGTACCGAACGATTACGGATCCAATAAAGAGTTAGGAGAATTTGGCGAGCGAGTACACCAACACTGTCAATTTTAAGCGTCAATGACCCTGATTTTGTTGGACCTTCTAGATCCGATACAAGCAATCTCTCAAGGAAATGCGCATTCTCGGTGACCATAACGTGGAACAGCTGGAGTGATATCTTCCCAATTGATGTCTTGTTGCGGGGCCAGCAAGACACATAAATCCATCGGAGATTCGTCGAGGCGATGTGGAGGCTAATGAACCCGTGGATCTGCTCAAGACGGAGGTACTCGAGCGCTGTACAGCTGTGGAGCAGGTGCTCCATAGCCTTCTTCGAGATGACAAGGTCGAAGAGGTCGAGCTGCTTGAGTTGAGGGATTAGAAGGGCGGGCGCGGCATTAACTGGGAAGATAGCAGGAGCTGAAAGCCGCTGGCGCGGCAGTTGTTGGCGTGAGGCGGAGCGCTGGACGGCGGTAGAGAGCGACATCGTCCAGCTTCAAAGCTGAGCTCCTCGAGCTGATCTAGGGCGGGATAAGATCCACTCGGCGAACTTAGGTTGGACCTTGCGGTTGATGCGAACATGCGGATGTCAAGGCGTCTGGCTGGCCTGTGGTGCGATGAAAGGATCTTGGAGGCTATGACCCATCGTTTGCAATCCCGTCGCAGGCATTTGTCGACGGTGAGGTTGAGGGGACGCAGCGCCCAGAGGGGCGCCACCGCCGGAGAGCAGGGCGGTCCGCACGGCAGATTTGGTGGGGAGGAGGCCCGATGATGTGGCGGCATGTCATCGGGAGGTTCTTGATGAAGTCCAGGCTCGCGGATGCGGTTTTAGCTCGAGCCGCCTCCGCTTGTTGGCTGCCTCGCCATCCATCTCAACCGGGCGGCGACGCTGGTGTACACGCAGGCCGTGTGTGTTGTGTCTTTGGGTGTGTGCGAGTCGTCCTTTTGTGCATGCCGCCCAGCTTGAAGGTGTGGTGTCTTGTGTCGTCCTTCAGCAGCAAGAAGTTTTCCCTCTAGTTTACTTATTTTCACCCATCGCCACATGGGCCAAAGACACCAAGATATGAACACGAGCTGACAACGCAGCATGTGGATTGGTTGACCGGTCAACTAAACAATATACGGAGCTATACTGACACGGTGAGAGTATAATCCGTCCAGTATAGAGAGTTCGAGTGAGAGGGGAGGCCCGTGAGAGATAGCAGAGAGAGAGAAAGAGCTACTCCCTCCGTTCGATAATGTAGTTACAACATTTTTTTAAGTCAAACTTTTGAAACTTTGACCAAGTTTATAAAGAAATTACTTATATCTGCAATACCAAAGATAAATGATAGTATGAAGTAAGTACATGTTGTAATGAATCTAATGATCGTTCAGAGATGTAAATGTTTTTCTCCACATATACCTGGTCAAACTTTTACGAGGTTTCACTTTTCAAAACATCCATATGCTTATGGACGTGTGAGTCCCTAACGAGAGAGAGAGAGAGAGAGAGAGAGAGAGAGAGAGAGTGAGTGAGTGAAAAAGTGTGTGTGCGTGTGTGAAAGAGACATGGACAAAGACTGCAGTGAAAGTGGAGAAAAGGCGTGCGTGTCTTATGCAAACATATCACACATGCATCTTCGACAACGGAGGCAAGGTGAGGAGATAGTGTGTGGTTGTTTGGAACCGAGAGAGGAAGACCCCTAGCACGTGGCCAAGAGGGGTCTGACAAACAAGGGAGAGAGGTCGAGAGAGACGTACGGAGAAAATGCAAACATGGGGAGGAGAGAGTGTATGTTTGTCATAGAGGGATCCCCTGGAGATCGTGATGGGACTACATGGGTGGGAGATCGAGTGACAAGGTGTGTGCGCGATAGAAGATGCCCCGAGAGATATCGAGACAGGGCGTATGGATGGAAGGAGACAATACGTGTGTTCTGATGGCTAGTAAGAGATAATCATACTTAGGAGGGGGTGCTTGCGCCTATGGCCCTGTTTGGATACTCTAACTCGGTTAGAGGTTAGAGTTAGATTCTAACCCTGAACTAACTCTAAGTAAAGAGGTGTTTGGATGGCAGGGTTAGATGGAGCGCGGATACCGCGAGGCACCTTCACGTCAGGTGCGAGAGGGAGGGAGGGAGGAGAGGGCCGAAGCTTCGAGGAAGTGGGGAGGGATCTGCTGCTGGGGAGAGCGAGAGAAAAAGTGTTTATTAGTGGTCCCAGGAAGAACTAACCCAAATAAGCACATCTTGGATGGGTTAGTTTTTTGGATGGGTTAGATGAATCTAACCTAAACTAACCCTCATGTTTGGATCTTTTTGGGTTAGTTGACTCCAAACTAACCCAAACTAACTCTAACCCATGGATCCCAACAGAGTCGATGATGGAGTGAGGGATTATGGTACTTAGGGGGTGCGTGTCACATGGAGAGAGAACAAGGGTGGAGAGTGTTGGATCGCGAGCGAGACATGTGTGTGTGTGAACCAGGGAGATATAAGGCCAGTTTGGCTTGCGTCGTGAGCATCTTTTGCGTGGCCTGGGGTTGTGGCTAGATTTCATGCACGCTTGTTTGGTTGCTACCACAATGAAAAAGAAAGCCCGCTGGCTGGGTTCCCTTGCACTTTAATTAGCTTTGGCTGAACTCCGGACAACACCAAGTAGCTCCTGCCCAAGCGATCGATTTGAGCTGGCTATGCTCGGTCGTATGCGACCACGAGGCTAATAGCAACATGGATGGATATTAGCATTAAATAATTGATGCATGGATTGATTGATGGGACGTTGATGCTTTGCTCGGCGGGCATGAACCAAACGCTTCAAAGACTACGTAAGCCCCGGCCAGGCGTAAATATTTTACATCTCATGTCCACACCGAGCAGATACCGCCATCAAGGCATGAGGGTCAGTCCACGAACCAAACTGACTAATAAAGTTTGAGAGAGATTGAGGAGCCCCGATAAGGCTGAGTGGTGCGTTAGATAAGCTGAGAGGGAAAGAGATATTCCATCCACTCGATAATGCAATGCATGTAAATTTTTAGAAGTCAAACTTTGGAAACTTTGATCGTGTTTACGCAAATGTTATTTATATCTACAATACCAAAGATACATCATACAAAACTACATCTCATGGTGAATCTAATGGTATATGTTAGCCGTACTAGATGTAATTCTTTTTCTCCACGTACATGGTCAAACTTTGTGGTGTTTGACTTCTCAATAAATCTATGTGCTATGGACGGAGGAGAGTGCCTCGATCGAGATGTATCAAGTGCGTGTGAAGGAGAATGAGTAAGTGTGCAAAAGATTATGTGTGAAAGAGAAAGTGACAACAAACGATAAATTAGAGAGAGTGTTTTTCGTTTCTTATGCGAACATATCACGCATGCATCTCCGAGATGGAAAAGCGAGGCGAGGAGATACACGAAGATAGCTAGTGTGTGATTGTTTGCAACGGAGAGAGACACCCCTGTAGCACATGTCCAATAGAGGTCTAGCCAACAAGGAAAAAAGGTCGAGAGGTACACATGGATGGCATGGACACATGGGGAGGGAGAGAGGTTGTGTTTGTGACAGAGAGATCCCCTCGAGATCGTGAGGGGACTATATGGGTGGGAGATCGAGGGAGTGCGTGCGCGATAGAAAGATGCCCCGAGAGAAATCGAGATAGACCATGCACATGTTTGTGATGGAGACTAAGATTAGCTAGTCATATACATATAGGGGGGATTACGTGTGCCTACAATTGAGTGAGAGACCATCATACTTGGCTAGCTGGGCATGAGATTGTGTGTGTGTGTGCATGTGAGATGGAGAGAGAACGATGGAGAGAGATAGAGTTTTAGATGGGCCTATCGAGTGCGAGTGAGATATGCATGTGTATGTGTGACCCAGGTGGATGGAGAGTTTGAGAGAGGGGGGCAGATCCGAGATGAGTGGTGCGTGAGAGAGTTACGGGCAAAGAGCCAAGGAATTTGTGTGCGTACGATGAGTGCACCCAAGATACCTAGCTTGGACTAGCTAGAGTATCATACATAGTGTGCGAGAGAGACCTATAGATGGTATATATATGAATGCGGACTAGAAAGACCCCCACACACACACACGTACACAGAGAGAGAGAGAGAGAGAGAGAGAGAGAGAGAGAGATAAAGGGAGAGGGACCAACAAGGTTTTTGTGTCGGATGCGTATGACATGAATTGAAGATTGTCGACAATAGAGTGAGAGAGAGAGAGAGAGAGACAGGAGTCCGGGAGAGGGGAGGTCGCGTTTTATGCATCAAAGACTGATATAAACCATGTTTCGATATAAACTTGCATTCAAATATTTAAATTGGAGAACATGTTATACGCACTCCACACATGAGCGGATATATGCGTATATCAAACAAGTTCATTAATTTGACTTTCAACATGTTCATGGAGTACTATAACACTGCATACAACATGCTACTCGATTGAGGTGTTCAATTTTGGATTTAGTTCACTATTTTGACCTCTTGAACGAGCTAGTTCATTGAATCGAGATATTTCATTTTGGGTTTTATTCGCGTTTTGAGTGGGTCAACTATTTGTCATATAGTAAATCGCTAGCAACGAGCATGTAAAAACACATTATTCCGAGCATCATCTCTCCATCTAAAAAAGAAGTGGCAAGCTAATATTTCAAAATTTGATTCGAATCGACTTGGTAAGGTAGATGTGGATGCTTGTTCTCCCAAAATTTGAACGAACCGTTAAACATCCTCTCTGCTTGGTGGAATTACATGAGCAAATAAATGGGAGACGCGAAATTACCGTCCTATGTGGGACACGCATCAATTGGCCCATTGTACATCGAGAATACGTTCAGAACTTCATCCAAGTCGCCTTCTCCTTGGCGAAATGACATGTGCCGAATAATTTATAAACCATGGTCGGCAAAACATGCTCTCCTCGCTCAAATAGCTCGCGCCCACTATTTCAAAACACGCTCTCCTCGCTTAGAAATCGCTCGCGCCCACTATAGTTCAAAACACGCCCTCCTGCAAAATCGCTCCGCCCACTATTTGGGGAGAAGCAAAGTTACTCTAGTATCCCCGACCTCGTTACAGACCCGTGCCGAGAAGCCTATAGGCAAGGGTAGAATCAGAACTCCCCTCACATTTCGCATACAAATGCGTCCAAGTAAGGCATGGTTCCACTCCTCCCAATTCCCCCGCCGCCCGCCCCATTCATACCTCGTGGGCGCCAAATCACCTTCTCCCGGGATGCTCCCTTCTCCCGAGCATGAAACCTCAACCCACCTCCATGGCGCCCCACCGTACCAATTTCACGGCCGCCCTCCTCCCTAATGCCGAGACACCTTTGTCCAATTGCCGTCGTGCCTTTGGGCGTGTGCCTCTTACTCCCGTCTTCTTTGGTGCTGCCTCAACGACGGCCCGCGTGAACTGCATCTGAGCCGATTCACCCCTTGGGTTGTTCACGGCGCCGGGCGTCTCCAACTTCGGATCCGGTCTAGAGTCTGGCCCGGCTGCTTGGCGTGGCCGTCGGCAAATGGCGACATCGCTCTTTCCCTGCCGCCGGTCGCCCGAACCAGCCGGCAAGCCTCACCGACTCGGCACTGGACCTGCCTACTTCACCATGCCGCCAGATAGGTCGCACCCTCATCTGAAATCACTTTATTTAGGCGTCAGTTGTCTGAATTTTTATTCTGGGCCAATCGATTCCCAATGGGAAGCAGCACCCCTCGAGGCGGCGGAGCTCCTAGGCTGCCGGTTGGCTGGTGTCTAACGTAAGGGTCTTGAGGCCGCAAGTTCGCCGTGGCAGCGGCTTAGATGGCTATCTTTTAGAGTTGCGTGGGTTGAAGGTACTGCCGCCACGGATCTGGATGACGGAGTCTGTGGATTGGCCGAGGCGGCGCAACCACCAGCGATCTTGATGGGGCGGAGGCGGGGTGTTGGCTGGGGCCATGGATGGCGGAGGCGAGCTGCTCTCTGCTGTTGGTCACTGGCTCTTTGGGGAAGATTCCGAACAGTGTCAGCCCGGAGGCACAAGACGGCCATCAAGCCATCCGGCGTAGATCAGACAGTACCAAAATAAAATAAAATCGTGTGACCCCAATTTAGTCTTGATCAACAGACGGTGACCACTCTCGTACCTTCTTTGTTGATCTCTTAGTGTATTTCTTGGATCAAAGAGATATGTCGTTCTTAACATTATCGTTATCTCGCATCTTCGTAGACACCTTGTCTTCCGACTCACTTTGTAGCTGCTCCAACAAGGGAAGCATACACGGAAGGGAGCTACAGTCCCCACTCAACAGTTCCTCAGATCGAATGCGCTGCGCCCAACATGGACAGCCACAACAACTACTGAGGCCATCGACAAGTCATCACATGATGCTCACTCCTATGGATGGCAGCCAGATAGGTTGTACCCTCATCTTACTTGTGTGCAACATTTATGGCTTTGTTATTCATTTAAGCACGGAAAATAGATCATCACATTTGACTGTATGTTCATGTTGATCTCTTACGGGTCTTGTTCAGGAGTTCACGCTGTTCCATAGTTCAGCTAAGATACTTGTTCTTTAGGTAACGTTGTTCCATAGCTATCATCCATCAGCCAATGCTATCCCACAGGCTGGTGATTATAGTATTATACCACTTCTAGTATTACCTATGTTGTTCTTTAATACTTTTGTGTGCCATCTAGTTAATGTCGAGTACAAACGATACATATTTTGTAGCTTTCATCTGTGTTCTCCCTTTAGTTTATGAGACCTGTTGCTGCTAGTTAACCCCGGTCCTACTATTTATGTCGCCTCCTCTGAGGCACTCATTTACATAAGTCTAACAACTAGTTGTCTTCCATGCATGTCGAATATAATTGCACACCTTGATATATCCACAAGAACCTCGGGAGCAATGTAAAGGCCAATAAACTTGATGTCAATGATACCCAATATGATGGAACATGTAAAAGGCGGTTCTTCGTAAGACTTGCGTAAAGATGATGAATCCTCTTCACCCCACAAGTCCTTGCTCTAACTTGGCACTGTGATATGGGTACAACATGCATATAATGTCCTGGAGTGTATCTACTCTGTTGCAATGCCATGTGCTTAGCATGTTGATCATGCATGTAAATATGTCACGCCTTCCTGTTTTTCAGTACCTATTCCATTCATGATAACATGTTTTCAAATTCAAGTACTGTCACTCTAGTCTATCGCAATGCCATCTGCTTAATTTGGACATCATGCTTCCTAATATCTTATGCATTGTTATTCATCAGTATGTACTTCATCATGCGCCATACCATGTTCTTTTTACATTGAAGTGTTGTTCTAGTGCTCTGTTGCAATGTCATCTTATTTTCCCAATCATACACGTGTATGTTGCCTTAGTTATTTCGTATGTATTCCGCTAGCATATAGTTTTACATTCAACTAGTGTTTTTTTTTTCTTTGTGTTGTCCTGTCGTATCCCTAGCTCTTACACCATACTCCCTCCGTCCGGATTGCATGTTGCCGAAATGGATAAAAAAGGATGTATCTAGAACTTAAATACACCTAGACCCATCCATTTTTTCCGGATGGAGGGAATACATGTCAATATGTCATGCCTTTCTATCCTTGATACCTATTCCATCTCTCTCATTGTCGCATGTTTTATAATTAAAGCACCATTCTTCTATACAAGGCATGCAAGGGGAATACGACTATGTTAGAATCTAAAGGGTTACAAACAAGGCCTTTGCAAAAGATCCAAACGCCAGGAGATAATAAACCAACTCCAGTTTTTATAGAATCTTTGCTCAGCATAGAGGAACCCAACTCCCTCACGATAATAAGCGATTCCATTAGCCAAAGAACTAGTCCGCTCGGTCGAGCAAAAATATGTCAACTCAATTCTAAGAAGTGTGTGTGTATCCTTTAATCATTAAATTTTATAGCATGCTGATCATATTTTCTACATGTTTCTTACCCTTCTCTATTTTAGAAAATAAGCTTAACAAATATAAGACTTTATGCAATGGTATCGTTTATGAGGAAAGATTCTTGCGAGAATTCTCTGTGCTCCAATGTAGATGTAAGTACCTATTGTATATCACTATATTTTTACATCAGCATGTATTTTGTTTATCGGCGTGAATCCAACCTTTATCCGATCTAAATTTAGTTGTAGCAAAATGTATGATTAAAGGCCACAATGTTGATTTTTGTAAGGAAAACTGCACAGTAGTTTTGCATCCCGAAATGCATGAGTGTACTATCTCATATCGGTGGGTTTGAATACTTTGGTTCTGCAGTTGGGTTTTTCAAAGGTGTGTTTTTTCCTGTGTTGTCCTGTCGTATCCCTAGCTCTTACATCATACTCCCTCCATCCGGATTAAATGTCGCAGAAATGTATAAAACTGGATGTATCTAGAACTGAAATACGCCTAGACCCGTCCATTTATTTCCGGATGGAGGGAATACATGTCAATATGTCATGCCTTTCTATTCTTGATACCTATTCCATCTTTGTTGTAGCATGTTTTATAAGCTGAATCACCATTCTTCTATATAAGGCATGCAAGGGGAAGACGGCTATGTTAGAACACGAAGGGTTACAAACCAGGTCTTTGCAAAAGATCCAAACGCCGAGAGATAATAAACCAACTCCATTTTTCATAGATATCTTGCTCCAAAGACAGAGAAACCCAAGTCCCGATAATAAGCAGATTCCAGTGGCCAAAGAACTAATCCGCTCCGATCCGGCAAAGAATGTCAACTCCATTCTAAGAAGCGTGTGCGTATCCTTGCATCATGAAATTTTATAGCATTACGATCATATTTTCTACATGTTTCTTACCCATCCCTCTTTTAGAAAATAAGGTTAAACGATAGAAGACTTCCTCCATTGGGATCGTATTCGAGGAAAATATCTTATGAAATTCTCTGTGCTCCAATGTGATGTAAGTACTGTTGTATATCACTATATTTTTACATCAACATGTATTTTGTTAATCGGCATGAATCTAACCTTTATCTGATCTAAAATTAGTTGTAGCGAAATGTTAAAAGGCGCCAATGTTGATTTTTGTAAGGAAAACTGCACAGTAGTTTTGCATACCGAGCTGCATGAATGTACTATCTCATATCACGCACATTCTTGAATTGTAGTGCTTCTCTGGTTGCCCATTCATTCATTGTGTCAATGTTGCTTTTCGTACTACCTTACGGCTGATGATAGCTGTGCCATATTGTGTTAATTTGGTGTAGGCTAGTTGCCCAAGCGTTCGTTGTGTCAATGTTGCTTTCCTATTATTTGACTTGGCCAATGATAGCAATGCTAGTGTGTTAATTTTGTGCAGGCTCTTTGAAGATAAGAAGACAAACTCTGAAAACAAAGAAGGCAACCCCATTGTTTCTTTCCAAAGAAATCTAGGCGGAGTAATATGGCAATAACTCATGATTAATCTGTTTGGTTCCCGTCCTAATTTATGTTATGATGCAGTGGTCGAGACACTCTCCACTATCAATAATACAAGCCTGCCAAAATCGCCATCTGAATCTGTTTAGTATCCTCTGTCCCGAATGCAACGGAACAAATGTATGTTTGTGAACCAATTAATGGCTGAAGCAATGATGAAAATGGTGGATGAATCAGAGGTGCAGAATCATGCGACACAACAACTGATCAATGTTTTCACAGAAAGTGTAGGAAAGCAGAAAGAACTTGCCAACATGCTTATGGGCGTCATCATGCTTTGAGGTTGCGATTGTGACGTTGTAGATGGTTAGGTTACGCTCATTTATTTGCACCTTGGTATCAATCTTTGATTGCCTAGTGGATGTAATTTCCTGTAGTATATGCTGGATGTGCAACGTTATTCCCTATATGCCGTACCTTTGCATGATCGGTTTTGGTCCTGTGCATAATTGCTCGTCGTAATGGGCTCAAATTATCTAATTTGGCCTAAAGACATGTACAAACTTTAGTGGGCCCATTAAGTTAATGGGCGTTACTAAGCAAAAGTTAATGGTCGGCCCTCTTACCTCCGAATTAGATTAACGAGCCCGACATCGAAGCGGGCAACAGGTGGCCCCGATTTATTTCACGGGCGTTAACGAGCCGCTACAAAGTTTAGGCTACATATGGCCCCAAGCATCTTATGTAGGCCTTTAGCGAGGCGAAAGAGACAGCGGGCTTGTACTGGACCATGAAGACCATGGGCCGCTAAGAGGCCGAAAGTCAGGTCGTATTGTAAATGGCCCAACTGTGTTGTGGGCCTTTAGCAGGCCGAAAGAGAAACCGGGCTGGTATTGGACAATGAAGGGCATGGGCCATTAAAAGGCCAAAACTAAGGTCCGACTACAAATGGCCCAACTAATTTATGGTCCGTTAACGGGCGAAGGCACACAGGGCAGGATTGGCCTAACACTTAAATGGGTTGCTAAAGGCCAAAACTCAGGTCCGACTACAAATGGCCCAACTGATTTATGGGCTGTCAACAGTGAAAGTGACACCGGCGAGAAAAATTGGCCCAACACTTAAATGGGCCGCTAAAAAGGCGAAACTTCGTGTCCGACAACAAATGGCCCATCGATTTATGGGCGTCAAATGGTCGAAGACACAGACGTCGTAAACTAGCCCAACATTTAAATGGGTTGCTAAAAGGCGAAAGATGTACATCACGAAAATTTGCCCATCCACTAAATGGGCCGTTAACGGAACGAAATCTCATCGGGCGATATTGAGCCCAAATATATAGCGGGCTGCTAACGGGCTCGAACTGACGATGGGCTACAATGATGTCAAATCTTTAACGGGCCATTGACGGGTCGAATTGGCACATCTCATATGGGCCGTGGGCTTAAATGGACCTGACACAAGTAGGCCTTATATGGGCTGGCTTGCTAATTTTTCTTCGCGGCCGCCTTTTCACGAGAATGGGCCTCTGTTGGGCGTTCCGCGTGTCGACGTATCATAGGCGCCTTCCGTCCAATGAGTGGATGACATCTGTCCCAACGATGAGCCGACGTGTTTCCTCCGACCAATGATGATTTTACACGTGGAAAATCCCCATTGGTCGGGTCTGATAACGGGTTATCGTATCAAAAACCCGACCCGATAGCATAACGGCGTTCGTTACGGTGGATGCCGCGTGTCGGTCACCCTTGACGAAAAGCACTTCTGTGGCCGACGATTTATATCGTCATGGAAGTGGACACTTCCGTGATGATAATTTTGGTAATGTCATGGAACACTTCTCTGACAAAGACAGGTATGACTATCTTGATTCTATCATAAATTTGTCATGGATGTACATGCATGACAAAAAA
Organism: Aegilops bicornis; assembly: GCA_021605145.1. Classification (NCBI taxonomy): domain Eukaryota; kingdom Viridiplantae; phylum Streptophyta; class Magnoliopsida; order Poales; family Poaceae; genus Aegilops; species Aegilops bicornis. Next base: position 135,060,167 of record CM038673.1, on the reverse strand, counting down.
CGCGACCTACTGTGACAAACACGTATCATCACGGAAGTGTATTTTTTTTGTAGTGACGTGCATGCTACGGGAATCACAAACCTCAACACAAGTATTTCTACAATCCACAACTACCCACTAGCATGACTCTAATATCACCATCTTTATATCGCAAAACTATTGCAAGGAATCAAACATATCATATTCAATGATCTACAAGTTTTATGTAGGATTTTATGACTAACCATGTGAATGACCAGTTCCTGTCATCTCTCTAAATAGATATAAGTGAAGCAAGAGAGTTTAATTCATTCTACAAAAGACATGCCCATGCACTAACAAATATAAGTGAAGCAAAAGGGCATTCTACAAATGGCGGTTTTCTATGCAAAGAGAAACAGGCAATCCAAACTTCAAATGATATAAGTGAAGCACATGAAGCATTCTATAAAGCCATACTCAAAAGATATAAGTGAAGTGCAAAGAGCATTCTATAAATCAACCAAGGACTATCTCATACCAGCATGGTGCATAAAATAAAAATGAAAACTAAACGCAAAAGATGCTCCAAGATTGCACATATCGCATGAACGAAACGAATCCGAAAACATACCGATATTTGTTGAAGAAAGAGGGGATGCCTTCCGGGGCATCCCCAAGCTTAGACGCTTGAGTATCCTTGAATATTTACTTGGGGTGCCTTGGGCATCCCCAAGCTTGAGCTCTTGCCTCTCTTCCTTCTTCTCACATCGTGACCTTCTCGATCATCTAACACTTCATCCACACAAAACTTCAACAGAAAACTCGGTAAGATCCGTTAGTATAATAAAGCAAATCATTACTCTAAGTACTGTTGCAAACCAATTCATACTTTGTTTTGGCATTGTAGCTACTGTAATATAACTTTTTCATGGCTTAATCCACTGATATAAATCGATAGTTTCATCAAAACAAGCAAACTATGCATCAAAAACAGAATTTGTCTAAAAGCAGGCGATGCATTAATAATCTGAACATTCACCATACTTCTGATACTTGACAAATTCTACCAAAATTAGGAAAAATAAAAGATTTGTATAGAAAGATAGTGCAAAAAGTTTCAGAACCATTTGACATTCCAGTAAAAATGTAAAATCATGCACTACAGCCAAAGTTTCTGTCCTGCACCATACAAACCAACAAGCATTGTAAACATCCTAAAGGCAAATCTTGGCACATTATTTTTATAATACAATGGAATTGTACAAGGGATAATTATTTTTGTTGAAAAGTTTACGTAATCAAGATTCACAAAGTTTCCGTGAGCATGAACAAAGTTCAAGGCTAGCTCCCACTTCAACACCGCTCCTCTTTCTCACTTTCGCTTTTCTTTTTAGAAAAAGTTTTAGGTTCCACTCTTTTTTTAAATTTATAAAAGCACTCGACAGAAATAAATGACTCTCTAAAACTTTCGGGTTGTCTCCCTGGCAGTGCTTTCTTTAAAGCCATTAAGCTAGGCATATGGTGCTCAAGTAGTGAATCCACCCGGATCCCAAGGTATATCAAAGCCAATTTTAATTAGCAATGATTTGGCATTTAGTAGTGATCACAAAGCAACATATATCAAGCAATGACGAAGTCTAACTCTCTTCCTATGCATTGGCATGTCATAAAGAACAATTCATGCACACATAGTAAAGGCCAATGCATAGTATAAACAGTTTCTTGCAATTTTATCATGTTGGAAACATAGAGAGGTGGAGATATAGCTCCTCTCTCATAATAATTGCAAGTAGGAGCAGCAAGCACATGCATATTATATTCGTCAAAATCATCATGTGCAGCGGTAAAAGGCAACCCATCAATATAATCCTTAATAAGGGTAAACTTCTCCGATATAGTGTAGTTGGGAGAATTCAAAAAGATAATAGGACTATCATGCGTGAGTGCAATAGCAACAATTTCATGTTTAACATAAGTAACTATAGCAAGTTCATCACCATAAGCATAATTCATATTGGCATCTTGGCCACAAGCATAGCAAGCATCATCAAAAAGGGATATTTCAAGAGAATCAATGGGATCATAACAATCATCATAGCAATCATCCTTGATAAGCACGAAGGAAATTAAAAATGTATGAGTTGAAGAGTTACTCTCATTAGAAGGTGGGCACGGGTAGCTAATCCGCTCTTCCTCCTTTTGTTCTTCGCTCTCCTCATCATCTTTTTTCATCCAATGAGCTCACAGTTTCATCAATTTCTTCTTCCATAGACTCCTGCAAAATATTAGTCACTTCTCGGACAGCGGAGACTTTCTCAATAAACGCATCAATATCGGCATTATATTCATAATTCTCATAACAATATTTAAGTATAGCAAGATTTTCAGATCTGTAAATAGCATCATAAAGATTTTCACACTCTTTGAATACATATTCAATTTCATAAGCACCCATAAAAGCAACAAATTCTTCTATTTGTTCCACATCATAGTCATCATATATACCTTTAGCATAAGAAGCCAAGGTTTCATTATCATTAAATTTGCATGAAAAGGGAAGGTGTGGAGCCTTCATCCTAGAGCAACAAGTATAATCATATCTCAAGCATAGTTGCCTAGCATACCACTTCAATATATGAATTTGATCCCATAATAGTTTCCCTTTTTGAGTCAAGCGATAATCCCTAAAGTATTCACGTTGGTCTAATGTGTCTCCCATTACATAATTGAATGGGGTTCAAGATTATCAAAGTAGTACATAATATCTTTCACATGATGAGCATTGAGGGTTTTAGGAGGTTCCCCATCTCCATGAGTAGCAAGTACACCTAATTTTTTTGGTATTTCATGTTCCATATCCATAACTAAAGATAAAGAACAACTAAGAACAGAAAATAAAATTACTTAGTGATAAAGCAAACAAGCACACGAGAATATTCACCCCACGCTATTGCTCCCCAACAGCGGTGCAGGAAAAAGGTCTTGATAACCCACAAGTATAGGGGATCAATTGTAGCCTCTTCGATAAGTAAGAGTGTCGAACCCAACGAGGAGCTAAAGGTAGAACAAATATTCCCTCAAGTTCTATCGACCACCGATACAACTCTCGCATGCTTAATGTTAAGCTTTACCTAGAACAAGTATGAAACTAGAAGTACTTTGTAGGTAATTTTGGATAGGTTTGCAAGAATATAAAGAGCACGTAAATAAAAAGTAGGGGCTCTTTAGATAAAACACAACTAAATTAGTCTTAGTAGAGAGCTTTTTGGTACAAGAAAGTTATTTGTCCCTAGGCAATGGATAACTAGAACGGTAATCATTATTGCAATTTTATTTGAGGGAGAGGCATAAGCTAACATACTTTCTCTACTTGGATCATATGCACTTAGCAAGCATCCGCAACTACTAAAGATCATTAAGGTAAAACCCAACCATAGAATTAAAGCATCAAGTCCTCTTTATCCCATACGCAACAACCCCCTTACTCGGGTTTGTGTTTCAGTCACTCACGCAACCCACTATAAGCGAATCATGAACGTATTGCAACACCCTACAGCGGAAATCCCTCACGCTTGCACGACACGGAGAGCACCATAGGACAGCACCAATAATAAAACATGCAACTCAAACCAATCACGATCATCAATTAACCCATAGGACAAAACGGATCTACTCAAACATCATAAGATAGCCATACATCATTGGGAAATAATATATAGCGTTGAGCACCATGTTTAAGTAGAGAGTACAGCGGGTAAGAGAGAGGTTACACCGCTGCATAGAGGGGGGAAGAGTTGGTGATGATGGCGGTGAAGTTGTTGGTGAAGATTGCGGTGATGATGATGATGGCCACGGCAGCGTTCCGGCGCCACCGGAAGAGAAGGGGAGAAGGGGCCCCTTCTTCTTCTTCTTCTTCCTTGACCTCCTCCCTAGATGGTAGAAGGGTTTCCCCTCTGGTCCTTGGCCTCCATGGTATGGGAGGGGCGAGAGCCCCTCTAAGATTGGATATGTTTCTCTGTCTCTCTCTGTTTCTGCGTTCTGTGGTTCTGGCCCTTCACCGTTTCGTATATATATGGAGATCCGTAACTCCGATTGGACTGAAATCTTCGCCGTGATTTTTTCCTAAAAATTAGCTTTCTTGCGGCCGAAGAAGGGCATCAACCGCCTTACGGGGGGCCCACGAGGGTCAGGGGCGCGCCCAGGGGGTGGGGCGCGCCCCTGCCTCGTGCCTCCCTCGGGCACCGTCTCACGTTGATTTTCCTTATTCTCCGAATATTTGAAAAATAATTTCCATATGTTTTTATCCCGCTTGGACTCTCTTTGATATGGATATTCTGCAAAACAAAAACATGCAACAAAGCGAGGCGCTGAGCCTTTGGATCAATATGTTAGTCCCAAAAATAGTATAAAAAGTTGCCAAAAATATATGAAAGTTGTAGAATATTGGCATGGAACAATCAAAAATTATAGATACAACGGAGACGTATCACTCCTTCATTTGCTGCTTCCGAAGCAGCTATGTACTCCGCTTCACACGTAGATCCCGCCACGACTCTCTGTTTGGAACTGCACCAACTGACAGCTCCACCATTCAATATAAATATGTATCCGGTTCGTGACTTAGATTCATCCGGATAAGTGTCAAAGCTTGCATCGACGTAACCATTTTCAATGAGTTCTTTGTCACCTCCATAAACGAGAAACATATCCTTAGTCCTTTTCAGGTATTTCAAGATGTTCTTGACCGATGTCCAGTGATCCGCTCTTGGATTACTTTGTTACCTCCCTACTATACTTATAGCAAGGCACACATCAAGTCCGGTACACAGCATTGCATACATGATAGAACCTATGGCTGAGGCATAGGGAATGACTTTCATTTTCTCTCTATCTTCTACAGTGGTCGGGCATTGAGTCTCACTCAAATTCACACCTTGTAACACAGGCAAGAACCCTTTCTTTGACTGATCCATTTTGAACTTCTTCATAATCTTATCAAGGTATGTGCTTTGTGAAAGTCCAATTAAGCGTCTTGATCTATCTCTATAGATCTTAATGCCCAATATGTAAGCAGCTTCACCGAGGTCTTCCATAGAAAAACTCTTACTCAAGTATCCTTTTATGCTATCCAGAAATTCTATATCATTTCCAATCAGCAATATGTCATCCACATATAATATTAGAAATGCTACAGAGCTCCCACTCACTTTCTTGCAAATACAGGCTTCTCCAGAAGTCTGTATATACCCATCTGATTTGATCTCACTATCAAAACGTTTATTCCAACTCCGAGAGGCTTGCACCAGTCCATAAATGGATTGCTGGAGCTTGCACACTTTGTTAGCACCGTTTGGATCGACAAAACCTTCTGGTTGCATCATATACAACTCTTCTTCTAGAAATCCATTCAAGAATGCAATTTTGACATCCATTTGCCAAATTTCACAATCATAAAATGCAGCAATTGCTAACATGATTCGGACAGACTTAAGCATCGCTATGGGTGAGAAAATCTCATCATAGTCGACTCCTTGAACTTGTCGAAAACCTTTTGCAACAAGTCGAGCTTTGTAGACAGTAACATTACCGTCAGCGTCAGTCTTCTTCTTGAAGATCCATTTATTTTCTATGGCTTGCCGATCATCGGGCAAGTCAACCAAAGTCCACACTTTGTTCTCATACATGGATCCCATCTCGGACTTCATGGCCTCAAGCCATTTCGCGGAATCTGGGCTCATCATCGCTTCCTCATAGTTCGTAGGTTCGTCATGGTCAAGTAACATGACATCCGAACCGGATTACCGTACCACTCTAGTGCGAGATCTTACTCTGGTTGACCTCGAGGTTCAAGAGTAACTTGATCAGAAGCTTCATGATCATCATCATTAGCTTCCTCACTAATTGATGTAGTAATCACTGGAACTGATTTCTGTGATGAACTACTTTCCAATAAGGGAGTAGGTACAATTACCTCATCAAGTTCAACTTTCCTCCCACTCACTTCTTTCAAGAGAAACTCCTTCTCTAGAAAGGATCCATTCTTAGCAACGAATATTTTGCCTTCGGATCTGTGATAGAAGGTGCACCCAACAGTCTCCTTTGGGTATCCTATGAAGACACATTTCTCCTATTTGGGCTCGAGCTAGGTTGAAGCTTTTTCAAATAAGCATCGCAGCCCCAAACTTTAAGAAACGACAACTTGGGTTTCTTGCCAAACCACAGTTCATATGGTGTCGTCTCAACGGATTTAGATGGTGCCCTATTTAACGTGAATGCAGCCGTCTCTAAAGCATAACCCCAAAACGATAGCGGTAAATCAGTAAGAGACATCATAGATCGCACCATATCTAATAAAGTGCGGTTACGACGTTCGGGCACACCATTACGTTGTGGTGTTCTGGGTGGCGTGAGTTGCGAAACTATTCCGCATTGTTTCAAATGAATACCAAACTCGTAACTCAAATATTCACCTCCATGATCCGCGATTTGAATGCCATAAAACATATCAAGTGAATCAATAGGATACCTCATTGTCACCTCAAGTATTCATATTGCAAGACATATATCATGTGTTCTCATCTCTGAATATTCAATCCGACAAGACAAAACTTTGAAGGGTAAAGATTCAATTCATCATAACAAGAGTATAGAGGGGAGAAACATCATATGATCCAACTATATTAACAAAGCCCATGATAGAGATCACGAGAGAGAGAGAGATTAAATACATAGCTATTGGTACAAACCCTCAGCCCCGAGGGTGGACTACTCCCTCCTCATCGTGGTGGCTGCCAGGATGATGAAGATGGCCACCGGAGATGATTCCTCCTTCCGGCGGGGTGCCAGAATGAGGTCTAGATTGGTTTTCGCGGATACAGAGACCTTGCGGTGGTGGAACTTCTGATCTAGGTTAACCCCGAAGGGTTTCTAATATTTGGGAGTTTATAGTGCAAGAGAGTGCGGGAGGCCACGAGGTGGGCGCAACCCACTGGGCGCGCCGAGAGGCTTGGCGCCAGTGGTGGTTGTGCCCCTCGAGCACTCCCAGTGCTTCTTTGGCCCATCGAGTCTTCTGCCCATAAAAATCTTCGTGGAGTTTTATGCGTTGTTTGGACTCCGTTTGATATTAATTTCTGCGATGTAAAAGCGAGCAAAAAACAAGAATCCCAGCCTTTGAGCCTTTGGGTCAATAGGTTAGTCCCAAAAAATGATATAAAGTTGCTATAAAATGGTTGTAAAACATCCAAGAATGATAAAATAACAACATGAATACTTCATAAATTATAGGTACATTGGAGACGTATCAGGATCCCCAAGCTTATTTCCTACTCGTCCTCGAGTAGGTAAATGATAAAAGAAATTACTTATGAAGTGTGAATGCTAGCAAAGTGCATAAGTTTGATCAATGATAATTTCAATCACTTTTCCTAGCATCATGCAAACAATGCAAACATAACAGCAATTTGCCAAAACAGTACAGTCTGTAAAGAATGCAAGAGTATCAATACTTACTCAACTCCAAACATTATGAAATTCTACCACATTGTAGAGAATTTATCAGAGCTTAATTTGCAAAAAGTTTCAACATTTCATCACACTCTGACTTTTCTATGGAATTTTTGCAACAGAGGTAAACTTTCTGTTTTCAAAGAGCAACATGAATACTTGCAAAATAAGCATGGTAAAGGCTATCCTTGACATTTTTATTGAAAAGACTGATGGAAAACCTTATTATAGATAACATCAAGCAAATCCTAACAAAATAAATTGACGCTCCAAGCAAAACTCATATCATGTGACGAATGAAAACATAGCTCCAAGTGAGGTTACCGATAATGTTGGAGACGAAAGAGGGGATGCCTTCCGGGGCATCCCCAAGCTTAGTTGCTCGGCTATTCCTTAGATATTAACTTGGGGTGCCTTGGGAATCCCCAAGCTTAGGGTCTTGTCACTCCTTATTCTCCTCATATCGTCATCTCACCCAAAACTTGAAAACTTCAATCACACAAAACTTAACGAAACTTTGTGAGATAGGTTAGTACGATAGAGCAAATCATTTCAGTTTGGTACTGTCAAAGACAAGATTCATAATTGTTCTCACACAATGCCTACTATAGCATATCATTTCCACAATTTATATTGAGCAATATAAGCCATAGAAACTAGAAAACAAGTAAACTATGCATTGAAAACAGAATATGTCAGAAACAGAACAGTCTGTAATGATCCGGATAACTGCCATACTTCTGCTACTCCAAAAATTATGAAACAAATTGGACCACGTGAGCAATTTGTATATTAAACTTCTGAAAAAAGAATCAACTCGCAATCACTCTTCTGTTAAAAATAAGACTTATTTTCGTGAGCGCAACAGTTTCTATTTTTCAGCAAGATCAAATCAACTATCACCCAACATGATCCCAAAGGCTTTACTTGGCACTTTATTGAAACAAAAGCAATAAAACATGATCAATACAGTAGCATAATCATGTTAACACACAAAAACAGTAGGTACAAGTGTTGGGTTGTCTCCCAACAAGCATTTTCTTTAATGCCTTTTAAGCTAGGCATGATGAGTTCAATGATGCTCTCATAAAAGATAAGAATTGAAACACAAAGAGAACATCATGCATCATAAGTTCCTCTCTCATAATAATTTTCAGTAGCATCATGAATAGATTCATCAATCTAACCATTACATAAAGCATTCTCTTCATGATCCATAAGCATAGAAAATTCATTACTCTCTATGGCATACATGCCATCATAATAATCATCATAGAAAGCAACTTTATTGCCATAGTCAATTGAAACCTCTCCCAAAATAGTGGATGTATCACTAAATAAAGTCATGACCTCTCCAAATCCACTTTCATCAATATTTTAATAAGATTAAACACCCTACAAAATAGTGGGATCACTACTACCTAAAGTTGACACTCTTCCAAACCCACTTTTATCAATGTAATCATCATAAATAGGAGGCATGCTATCATCAAAATAAGTTTGTTCATTCAAATTAGGGGGACTAATAAGATCATCTTCGTTAAACGTAGCCTCCCCAAGCTTGGGACAAACATTAATTGCAGCAAATAAATTATCAAACATGTCATTCTCATCAAACATAGCATCCCCAAGCTTGTGGCTTGGCATATCATAAGCATAATCATTCTCATCATTAATAGTATGAATAGCACCAACGGTATAATAATTGCTATCATCATAGTTTCCCAAGTTGGTGCCAAAGAGATTTCCAAGATTATAAGAAGTATCATTATCTTCCCAATCATAATCATCACAACAAGCAATAGGCATATCAAAATCATCATCAATAGTGCTCTCGGTCATTGTGTCATAAGACATAGAAGCAATATCATCATCAAGTGCATCATCTTCCACAATTATTTTTGATTCATTTTCATGAGGCACAACAATAATAGGAGCAACATTATTTAGGAGAAATACCTTTTTACCTCTCTTCTTTCTTCTTTTCTTCTTCTTCACCACATCATGTGTGGGTTTAATTAATCTTTTCAAGCTTCTTATTGATGAGATTGGTTGGATAGGAAGCTCCTCCTCGTTACTTGATTCATCATAATAAACACTAGGAGGGTTTTGGGAAATATTTTCCCTTTCATTAGTACTCTCTTCATATTCCATTTGTTTTCTTGACTTTAGATAGTTGGCAATATACGGATTCTTAATGCAATTCACCGCACAAAACATATAAATTTCCTCTAGATCAAAATCAAGAAATCTATCAAGATTAAATTTTGGAATATCCTTAGTTATACGTTTCATTTCTTCATACCCCAAAAGAAGACTAAGCTCTTTATGATGCTCAAGGGAAATCAAGTTATCACAATGTTTGGACACTATTTGATCATGAAAGAATGTGCATTGAAGATTTAAATGACCATGCTCATTGCAAAGTTCACAAGGATGGCCAAAAAATTACATCTTTCAGCACAATCACCTAGCCTCTCTTGCAAATATTTTGTTTCTAAATATTTATGCTTCTTAAAAAAGCTATCTTCCATTTTTGGTGTGCAAAGACACTCCCAATTCACTCCACAAAAAGTGACATGCTTATAAGAAACATTTTTGTCATGACTGGTGCAAATATCATTAGCATTTTGGATATTCAAAGAATTCACACTAACAACATTGCAACCATGCTCATCATTCAAATATTTTGTGCCAACCATTTTATTGACTTCTTCTTCTAACAATTGAGCACACTTTTCCGATGCATCATTTTCAAGAAAGATATTATAAAGATGATCAATAATATGATGCAACCTCAATTCCATTTTTTGTAGTTTTCTTTTTTAAACCAAACTAGTGATAAAACAAGAAAGTAAAAGATTCAATTGCAAGATCTAAAGATATACCTTCAAGCACTCACCTCCCCGGCAACGACGCCAGAAAAGAGCTTGATGTCTACTACGCAACTTTATTCTTGTAGAGTCGTGTTGGGCCTCCAAGCGCAGAGTTTTGTAGGACAGTAGCAATTTTCCCTCAAGTGGATGACCTAAGGTTGATAAATCCGTGGGAGGTGTAGGATGAAGATGGTCTCTCTCGAACAACCCTGCAACCAAATGCAAGAAATATCTTGTGTCCCCAACACACCCAATACAATGGCAAATTGTATAGGTGCACAAGTTCGGCGAAGAGATGGTGATAAAAGTGTAATATTGATGGTAGAAATATATTTTTATAATCTGAATAAATAAAACAGCAAGGTAGCAAGTAGTAAATGGGCACAAAAACGGTGTTGCAATGCTTAAAAATGAGGCCCAGGGTCTGTACTTTCACTAGTGCAACCTCTCAACAATGCTAACATAGTTGGATCATATGATTATCCCTCAAACTGCAATAAAGAATCACTCCCGAGTTCCTATTAGCGGAGAACAAAAGATAGGAATTGTTTGTAGGGCACAAAACTACCTCCAAGCTATTCTTTTCGTCGATCTATTCAAGAGTTCGTACTAAAAATAACACAAAGCTATTTTTTCCGTACAATCTATCCTAGAGTTCGTACTAGAATAACACCAAAGCAAATTCATATTCATAATACTCAATCCACACAAAGAACTATAAAGAGACCCCAAAGTTTACAGCCGGAGAAAAACATGCATCAACCCCTATGCATAGATTACCCCAATATCACCGCGGGAATCCGCGAGTTGAATGCCATAACACATATCAAGTGAATCAATAGGATACCTCATTGTCACCTCAAGTATTCATATTGCAAGACATATATCATGTGTTCTCATCTCTGAATATTCAATCCGACAAGACAAAACTTTGAAGGGTAAAGATTTAATACATCATAACAAGAGTATAGAGGGGAGAAACATCATATGATCCGACTATATTAACAAAGCCCATGATATAGATCATGAGAGAGAGAGAGAGAGATTAAACACATAGCTATCTGGTACAAACCCTCAGCCCAATTTTAGGGGTTGACTACTCCCTCCTCATCGTGGTGGCTGTCGGGATGAGGAAGATGGCCACCGAGATGATTCCCCCCCCTCGTGGGTGTCTTGAACGAGGTCTAGATTGGTTTTCGGCGGATCTGAGACCTTGCGGTGTGAACTTCTGATCTAGGTTAACCCCGATGGGTTTGAATATTTGGGAGTTTATAGTGCAAAGAGGGGTGCGGGAGGCCATCGAGGTGGGCACAACCCACTGAGTGCGCCAGGGGCTGGCCGCATGGTGGGTTGTGCCCCCCTGCACCCCCTAGGTGCTTCTTTGGCCCATCAGAGTCTTGGCCCATAAAAATCTCTGTGGAGTTTCGGTGTTTGGACTCCGTTTGATATTGATTTCTGCGATGTAAAAATAAGCAAAAAAACAAAGCAAGCCTTTGAGCCTTTGGGTCAATAGGTTAGTCCCAAAAAATGATATAAAGTTGCTATAAAATGGTTGTAAAACATCCAAGAATGATAAAATAACAGCATGAATACTTCATAAATTATAGATACGTTGGAGACGTATCAAACCTCAACACTCATCGGGCCGCATACATCAGTATGTATTATTTCCAACAAGTCTGTTGCTCGCTCCATTGTTCCGGAGAACCGAGTTTTAGTCATCTTGCCCATGAGGCATGGTTCGCAAGAATCAAGTGATTCATAATCAAGTGATTGCAAAAGCCCATCTGCATGGTGTTTCTTCATGCGCTTTACACCAATATGACCTAAACGGCAGTGCGACAAATAAGTTGCACTATCATTATTAAACTTATATCTTTTGGCTTCAACACTATGAATATGTGTATCACTGCTATCGAGATTCAGTAAAAATAGACCACTCATCAAGGGTGCATGACCATAAAAGATATTACTCATATAAATAGAACAACCATTATTATCTGATTTAAATGAACAACCATCTCGCATCAAACAAGATCCAAATATAATGTTCATGCTTAACGCTGGCACCAAATAACAATTATTCAGGTCTAAAACTAATCCCAAAGGTAGATGTAGAGGTAGCGTGCGGACGGTGATCACATCGAAATTGGAACCATTTCCCACGCGCATCGTCACCTCGTCCTTAGCCAATCTTCGCTTAATCCGTAGCCCCTATTTCGAGTTGCAAATATGAGCAACATAACCAGTATCAAATACCCTGGCACTACTACGAGCATTAATAAGGTACACCTCAATAACATGTATATCAAATATACCTTGCACTTTGCCATCCTTCTTATCCGCCAAATACTTGGGGCAGTTCCGCTTCCAGTGACTAGTTTGTTTTCAGTAGAAGCACTCAATCTCAGTCTTAGGTCCAGACTTGGGCTTCTTCACTTGACCAGCAACTTGCTTCCCGTTCTTCTTGAAGTTCCCCTTCTTCCATTTGCCCTTCTTCTTGAAATTAGTGGTCTTGTTGACCATCAACACTTGATGCTCCTTCTTGATTTCTACCTCCGCAGCTTTTAGCATTGCGAAGAGATCGGGAATTGCCTTATCCATCCCTTGCATATTATAGTTCATCACGAACCTTTTGTAGCTTGGTGGCAGTGATTGAAGAACTCTGTCAATGACACTATCAACCGGAAGATTAACTCCCAGTTGAGTCAAGTGATTATGATACCCAGACATTTTGAGTATATGTTCACTGACAGAACTATTCTCCTCCATTTTGCAGTTGTAGAACTTATTGGAGACTTCATATCTCTCAATCCGGGCATTTGCTTGAAATATTAACTTCAACTCCTGGAACATCTCATATGCTCCATGACGTTCAAAACATCGTTGAAGTCCCGGTTCTAAACCATAAAGCATGGCACACTGAACTATCGAGTAGTCATCAGCTGTGCTCGCCAAAGCGTTCATAACGTCCGGCGTTGCTCTGCTGGGTCTTGCACCTAGTGGTGCTTGAGGGACGTAATTCTTACGTAAACAATGAGGATAATCCTCAAGTTATGGACCCAGTCGTGTAGTTGCTACCATCATCTTTCAACTTAGCTTTCTCTAGGAACGCATTAAAATTCAACGGAACGATGTACGGGCCATTTATCTACAAAAAACATAGACATGCAAAATACTATCGGTACTAAGTTCATGATAAATTAAAGTTCAATTAATCATATTACTTAAGAACTCCCACTTAGATAGACATCCCTCTAATCATCTAAGTGATCACGTGATCCATATCAACTAAACCATGTCCGATCATCACGTGAGATGGAGTAGTTTTCAATGGTGAACATCACTATGTTGATCCTATCTACTATATGATTCACGCTCGACCTTTCGATCTCAGTGTTCCGAGGCCATATCTGCATATGCTAGGCTCGTCAAGTTTAACCCGAGTATTCTGAGTGTGCAAAATTGGCTTGCACCCATTTTATGTGAACGTAGAGCTTATCACACCCGATCATCACGTGGTGTCTCGGCACGACGAACCGTCACAACGGTGCATACTCAGGGAGAACACTTGTACCTTGAAATTTAGTGAGCGATCATCTTATAATGCACCCGTCGTACTAAGCAAAATAAGATGCATAAAGGATAAACATCACATGCAATCAATATAAGTGATATGATATGGTCATCATCATCTTGTGCCTTTTATCTCCATCTCCAAAGCACCGTCATGATCAGCATAAATCGCCCGACTTGACACCTTGATCTCCATCGAAGCATCGTTGTCGTCTCGCCAACTATTGCTTCTACGACTATCGCTGCCGCTTAGTGATAAAGTAAAGCAATTACATGGCGATTGCATTTCATACAATAAAGCGACAACCATATGGCTCCTGCCAGTTGCCGATAACTGTTACAAAACATTATTATCTCATACAACAATTTATATATCATCACGTCTTGACCATATCACATCACATCAAGCCCTGCAAAAACAAGTTAGACGTCCTCGACTTTGTTGTTGCAAGTTTTACGTGACTTCTATGGGCTTAGAAAGAACCGTTCTTACCTATGCATCAAAACCACAATGATTTTTCATCAAGTGTGCTGTTTTAACCCTCAACAAGGACTGGGCGTAGTCACACTCGATTCAACTAAAGTTGGAGAGACAGACACCCACTAGCCACCTGTGTGCAAAGCACGGCGGTAGAACCAGTCTCATGAACGCGGTCATGTAATGTTGATCTGGGCCGCTTCATCCAACTATACCACCGAATCAAAGTATGACATGCTGGTAAGCAGTATGACTATTATCGCCCACAACTCTTTGTGTTCTACTCGTGCATATAACATCTACGCATAGACCTGGCTCGGATGCCACTATTGGGGAACATAGTATTTCAAAAATTTCCTATGATCACACAAGATCTATCTAGGAGAAGCATAGCAACGAGCGGGGAGAGTATGTCCACGTACCCTCGTAGACCTAAAGTGGAAGCGTTTAGTAACGCGGTTGATGTAGTCGAACGTCTTTGCGATTCAACCGATCCAAGTACCGAACGTATGGCACCTCCGCGATCTGCACGCGTTCAGCTTGCTGATGTCCCTCGAACTCTAGATCCAAGGAGGTAGGGGAGAGTTCCACAAGACCTGACAGGCGTGGTACGGTGATGATGAAGTTACCGGTGAGGCCGCCTAAGCACTACGACGATATGATCGAGGTGTAAAACTATGGAGGGGGGCACCGCACACGGCTAAAGATCAACTTGTGTGTCTATGGGGTGCCCCCTCCACCGTATATAAAGGAGGGAGGAGGGGAGGGCCGGCTGGCCCCTAGGGCGCGCCCCAAGAGAGGAATCCTACTAGGACTCCAAGTCCTAGTAGGAAT
This sequence comes from Aegilops bicornis, assembly GCA_021605145.1. NCBI lineage: Eukaryota > Viridiplantae > Streptophyta > Magnoliopsida > Poales > Poaceae > Aegilops > Aegilops bicornis. The sequence goes on along the minus strand of CM038673.1, from coordinate 135,044,939 downwards.
CCACCAAGAGGGAGAGAGGAGAAAGGAAGGAAGAGGGGGAAGGGAAGGAAAGGGGGGCGCCGCCCCCTTCCCCTAGTCCAATTCGGACCCAAGGGTGGGGGGGCGCGGCCAACCTCTCCTGGCCCTTCCTCTCTTCCCACTAAGGCCCATAGAGGCCCATTAGTTCTCCCGGGGGTTCCGGTAACCCCTTCCGGCACTCCGGTTTTATCCGAAACTCTCCGGAACACTTCCGATGTCCGAACAACATGTTCCAATATATCAATCTTTATGTCTCTACCATTTCGAGACTCCTCGTTATGTCCGTGATCTCATCCGGGACTCCGAACAACCTTCAGTACATCAAATCACATAAACTCATAATACCAATCGTCATCAAACGTTAAGCGCGCGGACCCTACGGGTTCGAGAACTATGTAGACATGACCGAGACACATATCCGGTCAATAACCAATAGCGGAACCTGGATGCTCATATTGGTTCCTACATATTCTACGAAGATCTTTATCGGTCAAACCGCATAACAACATACTTTGTTCCCTTTGTCATCGGTATGTTACTTGCCCGAGATTCGATCGTCGGTATCACCATACCTAATTCAATCTCGTTACCGGCAAGTCGCTTTACTCGTTCCGTAATGCATCATCCTGCAACTAACTCATTAGTCACATTGCTTGCAAGGCTTATTGTGATGTGCATTATCGAGAGGGCCCAGAGATACCTCTCCGACAATCGGAGTGACAAATCCTAATCTCGATCTTTGCCAACTCAACAAACACCATCGGAGACAAGCTGAGCATCTTTATAATCACCCGATGTCGGTGTACAAAAGTAGGGGCTCTCCTTTTGACCCCTTTACTTGTGCACGGGCAGTCAGAGCCACCCGCCACGACCATGCATAACAAGGTAGGAAAGGGAAGCCAGAGAGAAGCCGAACGCAGAAGACAAATAAAGCAATGACAAGGACCAAGGCCACAAGGATCGGATGGGTGAAGTAGGTTTCCTCGGCAAGGACCCTTGCCGGGGCAGCCTCAGCGGCCCCGGCACGACCCTTGCCGGGGCAGCTCGCCACACCGAAGCGAAGCTACCCTTGAGCCCACCAACGCTCGACAAACGCATTGGGACAGGGCTCGGGAGGCACCTCTGTGGTGGCATGCAGATCTTTGTGAAGACAGAGAACGGTCAAGATCAAGTGTGGATAGGAAGGCAATCATCCTCACCGAAGAAACCCACAAGACCCCCGGCAAGATCCTTGCAGGGACGCTTCAGCGCCAGCAAGACCCTTGCCGGGCCACCCAAGAGGCCCTCGCCAAGCGCACCAGCCCGAGGCTTTGCCGGGCCCGCACCAGCCAAAGTCTCCGCCGCCCGTTCGCATCGCTGCCGACCCAACCAGCTAAGCGAGCACTGCGTGGCAACATGCAACCCGCCGTGGAGGCTCACCGCCGCGCCACCTCGGCTTGCACGCCTACATGGCACCGCATGCATCATCGCTGGCAGGCGCGATGTCGGCAAGGAGGAGCGGCAGACGGACGGACGGGCCTCGCTCCCGCCCGATAAGCGAAGGGACACCTAAGCCTCGCATTAAATGCGCTTTGTCCTGTAACACGAGGATAAGCTCATAGCACAGTAGCACTTTCCGCCTCACGTGTGCCACTTTGTGGCAGCCCTTTTCGCCTATAAAAGGAGGCCCATGGCGCCTTTGGAGAAGGATTCGACTCTTTGAACCTAGCAGCACCTAGAGCTAGTTCACGAGCTCAAGAACACTGAATACAGCCACCAAAGCAGGATCGTAGGGTTTTACGCATCTTTGCGGCCCGAACCTGGGTAAATCCCCCTTGTGTTGCCTGCTAGTCCCGCTCTTCTCACGATCCCCGCGCCCCGCAACCGTAGGAGGGATTCCAGTGATCCCATAGGTGTCGTTTCCCACCGACATCTTTGGCGCGCCAGGTAGGGGGCGCAATTGTGAGAATCAGGTCTAGCAGTCGAACTAGCTATTCTTCATCACCACGACTCCTGCGGAGGAGGCGGCCAAGAAGGCGGCGCTGCCCGTTGGTGCGAAGGACGCCGAGGCGGCAACAAGAGAGCTAAGTCATGCTGAATTTTAAGTTTTTCTCCTTTAATATAAGGTTATTATCCTTGACGGTTCGGCCTATGTATATGGGGAACTTATGCAGAGGGGCCCTCCTGCGATCGGCAATGCCCTTGTTACATTTGAGTCCGCTCAATAGTTCAAGCTGCCGCGTCGAGAGCGGCAGGGTAGCCTTTCGCCATCAGCAATGCTCTAGGTTTTGACTCGAGTCAAGCTCGATAGATCGAGCGGCCGCGCCAGGGGCGGTAAGGTGCTTTGCCCCGCAACAAGCACGCCCGGCAGGCTAATGAGGATCCGTCCTCAAGGCGCCGCCCTGGGTTTACGTGCCGGCAAGCTTACCCGGTAGATGTAGGGTGAACATACAAAGGAAAATCAAACAGGAAAATAACATGCATAGTTTCAGGGGCCCTGCAGAGTTATATTACACAAATTGCCACTGTGGTTCTAACTAAAGATAGCATTGTCTTGGTCATGAACCTGCAGCGGCGACGGAGAACGGGGTGCCTAGTCCCGACGCTGGCCCTCCACCCTCTTGATTTTGTCGATGCGGCTGAGGATGGGCTGGATACGCTCGTTGAGCGCCGCAATGTCGGCGTCCTCTGGCAAGCTCTTCAGCACAGCTCCGAAATCGAGGTCTGGGTGCCAGTGCGCGATCTTGGTGAGTACCCTGGTCATGATCCCCCGGCAGAGTATCCGGGATTCCTCGGCCAGGGAAGCCGCCCGGTTGGAGTGAAGCCGCTTCAGGGCACCGACGACCTTCTCAAAGTATGAGGTCAGGTTGGCATTGGGGCTCAGGCTCGCTTCCGGGGCGTACCTCATCTCCGGCATCCCCATAGTGGACAGCTGATCAGCGGCCGAGTTTGCGACAAAGGCAAGGCGCTCAAGCCAACGTTTATCGCCCGCCTCATGGTCCTTGAGGTTGGCGGTCTCGTTCATCAGCAGCTGCCTCCCCGTCTCCAGCTCCTTGGTCAGGATCCCCTCCCGGGTTCTGGCCTCCGACAGCATCTCCTCGAGCTCTCCTAGCTTCAGCTTGAGATCGTTGATGGAGGTGTTGGCTTCAGAGAGTTCTCCAGCCTTCTTTGGTGACCTCGCCTGCGCCTCCGTCAGGCCTGCTGGCGTATCTTTCTCTGGGCCAGCTTTAGAGCTTGCCCTCCAGTTCCTTCACCCGTCGGCGTGGGCACGAGGCCCAGGTGCCGAGTGCTTCTGATGCCTCGCTCCAGCTCTTGGGTCCGCTGCAGACGAGCTTGCCCACCTCTTCGTCCTTGCCGCGGGCGTGGCGGCAAGCTTCTCCTCGCATGCAGCAAGGTCCTCTTCACAGGTCTTGGTGCGACCTCGTGCTGGCTCCGAACGGCTTTAGCTTCGTCGGCCAACTTCTTCGCCGTCTCCTCGGCCTTCTCGACGTCGGCCAGCTTCAGGGCAAGCTCCACCTCACGGTTGGCCATCTCGCCCTGGGCGGCCTTCAGTTCATCCTGGGCCTGGCGGAACCAGCCTTGCGCCTCGGCGACGCGCTCTCCAAAGTCCGCCTCCGCCTTCTCCTGCTTGCCGTCTGGACTTGACCTTGTCGAGGCAGGCGCGGTGGAGCGCCTGGCTTTCGAGCTGGCGCCCATGTCTGGAGAAGCCGCTCCTCCTGAGCCAGCGCCACCGACGCCTGCTCATTGGCGACCTCGAGCCCGGTGGCGGCAAGCGCCTCCTCGTCGAACACCTCCCACTCAAAAGGAGCCACAGTGCTCGGCCAGCGCCAAGAGATGGACGAAGAGGTCGTCGCTGACCCTCAGGTACCTGCCGGAGCCGGAGGCAGCGGAGGAGGAGGGCAGATCGTCGAACGCCACCTCCTCGGTAGTGGCCTTGCCGGGCTCTTCGGCGGGCCCCTTGGCGACATCCTCGGCGGCGCCCTTGGCGCTCTCCTCGGCAGCAATCCTCTTCGCCTCCGCTGCGGCATCTGCGGCGACGTCCCGGATGGTGGTGTCGACGTCCTCTGAGGAGGGGTCTGTACGCCAAGAAGGAGACAGGGCGGAGTCAAGATCGAAAGCCAGTAAGGAAAAGAGGAAAGAAAGAATGCAAGCAGAAGTGGAACGCGAGTGGCTTACCGTGCCAGGCCGTGAGGCGGAAGTCCCTCCTCCGCCAAAGTCTGGCGTCGAGGCGAAGCCACCGGCGCCTGTGTTCTCCCCCTCCTCCTCTGTGTGCATGGACTCGGCGCTTAGTGCCCTTGCCGGGGACGCCCCTCAGGGCGGCGTGGTAGAGAGGGGCGGCACAATGGGAGAAGCCCCCTGTGGCTCCCCTTGGTGTTGCTCCCCTCCTACATCGACGGCAGGGTCAGTACCAAAGCGTCGTACATTGCGCACATTGACAAGGGATGGGTGATGGACTTACGCTGGGGGCTGGGCTGGGGGCTGCTGTCCGGACTGCTCAACACCACCAGTGGCATACTCGAGGAGCTTGCGGGGGCTGGCCACTTGCCGAAATCCTGGCCCTCTTTATCCTCTGGGCCAGCGCCTCCACATCCCTGCAAGATGAAGACAAGTAAGCAATGCCGTCAGGGAAAGTGTGAGGAATGGGGGAAGGAGGCGGAAGCTTACTCTTCATTATCTTCCTCCTCCTCTGTTGCTTTCCTTTTCCTCTCCGGACTAAGAGGCCCGAGGTCTCTCTCCGGGCTGAGAGGCCCGAAGTCAAACGCAACCCCTGCACCGATGTTTGCCGGCGAGGGGGGAGGCGATGGCGTCCGAGCACGCTTGGACGAAGAAGCAGTTGTCTTCTTCTTCACCGCCGCCTTCACCGGCTTCCTCGCCGCAGCCCTTGTGTGTGGCCTTGCAGGTTCTCCGGGGCTGGCGGAGGCTGCGGCCCGGCCGGGCCAGACCGGCTCCCCGGAGCCGGCCCGCCGCAGGACTCGCCCTCTCCCCATGACCGAAGGGTCAACAGCCCCGGCCTCCCCCTCCAATGACTCGTCGGCCGCGTCCTCAACCAGAGGGGCCTCAGTGCCGGCGCTGCTGGTCCTCCCAGCGGTTGCCGCCCACTGGGCAAACTCCTCCTCCTCCGCGGCCGTCGCGGCCCTATCCTCCACGCCACCGGCGCCGCCGGCTTCCTCGACGAGCTTCGCCTCCATCGCCCTGCCGGCGATGTAGTCCAACTCCGCCTGGGTGGTGTCCTGGACGAGCAGCCGCTCGGCCTCAGCATTAACGTACCCCTCGTGCGGGGTATCGAAGAACTACTGCACCTGGATGTCCTCCGGCTCGACCCAGCTCGAGATGGGGCCGTGTGCTTTGCAATCCGGCATCATGGCGATGATATCGGTCGGTAGCGGTGTTACATAAGCGGGACAATTCCGCCCGGCAACGAACAAGGGCCTTGAAGACCCTGCCCGGCCTTCGCAGCAGCCCTCGCAGCCTTGTCGGTCCGCTCGACTTCACCGTCGTGACCCACATCGATTTGGAAGAGTCATTTGGCGAGATGAGCATCTTTGCATCAACGTGAAATTGTGGTCGAGGCGGCGAAGCCGCATGATGTCGAAAGGGTTGGTGAAGAGCCAAACCGGCCTCCCTTGTTATGCGTTGGAGCAATCCGGCGTGACGAAGTCCGCCCGATCATTTCGGTGAGCCCGGCGGTGGCCAAAGAATCTTGGTGGTGGCGACGATTAGCTTCTTGTCGTCGATCATCGCGTCCTCAACCGCTCTGCAGACCGGCGGCACCCGGCGAATGTCGCAGAATGCCGGCGGGTCCTTCTCTTCAATTCAACGCCACCAGCTCCGCACTCTTCCTACCTCTCCTTCATGGCGCCCTCCGGATACGCTCCCTTGGATCTTGGGATCCAAGCGATGCAACCAGAGATGGCGCCCCCCGGTTGGATCCGAGGAAAGAAGTAGTGACGGAAAAGTGCCGTGTTGGGGTACACTCTGGCGAAGCCTTCACAAAGATGCGCAAAAAGAGCCATGCACGCCATAGCATTTGGAGTAAAATCCAAGAGGCGGAAGCCAAAGGTGTGCATGATATCGCTGAAGAAGTTGGAGAAGGGAGGACAAAGCCCGCAGGAGAAATAGTCGACAAAGAAAGGGTACCGATTCGAGGCAGCCTCGGCCTTGATCGGAGGGGATGCCAGCGCGTGGCTGGATGCCCCGACTTTTCTCCCCCCGTCTTCACCCCCCACAGGGGCCTGTAGGCGTCCCGGAGCTCGTACACGTCCACCATTGAGGGGAAGTAGGCGAGCTGCATCCGCTGCACCACCAACGCACTCTCCGGCGGCTCCGCCGCTCCGGCGTCCTTGGCCGCTCCCTTGCCCTTGGTGGATTTAGGTGCCATGGCGGCTGGGGGAAGCGAGGAGCGAAGGGGCGAAGACACAACAACGACGAACAATGGCAGCTTCAGAAGGAAGAAAAGGGGCGGCGGTTCTGAGATTGGAGGAAAGGCGCAAGGGAGGGTAAAGTGAGCAGCGGCGCGGTTATTCCTTTTTATGGGGAAGGCGCGGGCCGCCTCCTTTCCCATTAACTGCGATACGATGCATGCGCGCGGACGCCGTCCCATGCATGCCTCCCACGTCACGCGCACGCACGACCCCCACATCGCGCGTTCAACATGGGCCGTGGAGAAGCGCGTGAATGAGCCAGGCGATTACGCAGTAAAATCCGCCCTAACTACCCACGCACCGTTACGGGCTGGCCCAACAACGTGTCGCGCTTATGTATGGCCCATGCCGGGGCTCTGTCGGTGTGTACAAAAGTAGGGGCTCTCCTTTTGACCCCCTTTACTTGTGCACGGGCAATCGAGCCACCCGCCGGGACCACGCATATGAGGGTAGGAAAGGGAAGCGGAGAGAAGCAGAAGGCACAAGACAAATAAAGCAACAACAAGGACCAAGGCCACAAGGATCGGATGTGAGAAGCAGGTTTCCACGGCAAGGACCCTTGCGGGCAGCCTCAGCGGCCCGGCAAGACCCTTCTTAGGGGCAGCTTCGCCCACCAACCAAGCGAGCCACCCTTGAGCCCTGGCAACGCTCGACAAAGCGCATTGGGGCCGAGGCTGGGAGGCACTTCCGTGGTGGCATGCAGATCTTTGTGAAGACAGAAGAACAGTCAAGATCAAGTGAGGATAGGAAGGCAATCATCCTCACTGAAGAAACCCACAAGACCCCGGCGCCTGCGCGCCACAGCAAGACCCTTGCCGGGCCACCCGGCAAGACCCTCGCCAAGCACGCCAGCAGGGCCACTGCCAGGCCCGCACCAGCCAAGTCTCCGCCGCCGTTCGCATGCGGCTGCCGACCCAACCAGTTGGGTAGGCACCTGCGTGGCAACATGCAACCCTTCGTGGAGGCTCCACCACCGCGCCACCTCAGCTTCCTGCCTACATGGCACCGCATGCATCGGCCGGCAGGCGGCGTGTCGAAGCAAGGAGGCCGGCGACGGACGGGCAGGGCCTCGCTCCGCCCCGATAAAGCGAAGGACACCTAAGCCTCGCATTAAATGCGCTTTGTCCTGTAACACTGAGGATGAGCTCACAGCTGTAGCACTTTCCACCTCATGTGTGCCACTGTGGCAGCCCCTTTCGCCTATAAAATGAGGCCCATGGCGCACTGCAGAAGGATTCGGCTCTTTTGAACCTAGCAGCACCTAGAGCTAGTTCACGAGCTCAAGAACACTAAATACAGCCACCAAAGCAGGATCGTAGGGTTTTACGCATCTTTGCGGCCCGAACCTGGGTAAATCCCCCTTGTGTTGCCTACTAGTCCCGCTCTTCTCACGATCCCCGCGCCCCGCAACCGTAGGAGGGATTCCAGTGATCCCATAAGTGTCGTTTCCCACCGACACCCAGTTACATTGTGACGTTTGATATCACACTAAGTGTTCCTCCGGTATTCGGGAGTTGCATAATCTCATAGTCAGAGGAACATGTATAAGTCATGAAGAAAGCAATAGCAATAACCTAAACGATCATAGTGCTAAGCTAACAGATGGGTCTTGTCCATCACATCATTATCTAATGATGTGATCTCATTCATCAAATGACAACACATGTCTATGGCTAGGAAACATAACCATCTTTGATAAACAAGCTAGTCAAGTAGAGGCATACTAGGGCCACTCTGTTTGTCTATGTATTCACACATGTACTAAGTTTCCGGTCAATACAATTCTAGCATGAATAATAAAGATTTATCATGATATAAGGAAATATAAATAACAACTTTATTATTGCCTCTAGGGCACATTTCCTTCATGGAGGTGGCCGCGGACGACCGTGGAGGGGCGGCGAGCACACATCGGGGCGGTGGGGCTCATGTGAGCCTTGAGTGGGCGCCTGTGATCCAGGCGTCGCATGGTTGGGTGTCGATTCTATGACGCGATGGAGCAGCAAGCGGGCAGCGTGAAGGGCACGCCATATAGCGGCTAAGCGAGGCTCGAACACTTGCGCATGGGCGGCGAAAGCGGTCTACAGCGTCTTGAGCAAGCGATGGCGGTGTGAGCGGTGGCAGCCAGCGAGAGGGAGGAGGAGGCTGCCGGGTGCAGTCAGTGGCTGAGGCGTGGTGGCAGCGACCTTGATAAGAAGCAGGGCCGGCACGCATGCAGTAGTAACGGCACGGGGTGCCGAGCGAAGCGGAGTTAGGCGAGCGGGTAAGCGGAAGCGAGGAAAGGGAAGGAGAGAGCTCATGGGGGCGTGGGGACTGGGCAGGCGCGGGAGGAGGCAGGACAACGGCGTCGGAGGCAGGAGGCAGTCCGGCGAGGTGTCGAGGAGGAGGGCAACAAGCGGCGGTCCGGCGGCGGTCTGCAAAGGCGGCAACCCCGTTGTCCAGTCTTGTGAGGCGTGTGAGCCCGATCCGATCTAGATCGGGAAGAGGAGAAAGCGGCGATGGGGAGTGGGGTGTCGGTGGTTTAGGGTTACGGTCTATGGGGGGTTATGGAGGAGTGGGGGTGGGCCGGACGACTGATGGGCTGGCTGCCTGGTCCAGGTGGGTCGGCCAGCTGGGCCGTCTGGCCCAGTTGGCCAGGGGTCCTTTCCTTTCTTTCTTTCTTTTGTTAGTTTTGTTTTTCTGTTTTTATTCTTTTCCCATTTTTTGTCTTATTTATTTCAGAGCATCTTAGCATTTTCTAAACATGTGTTTTCTTCACCATAATTACCTACGTAATGTTTGGCACAATCCGAACATTTTTATTTTAATATTTGAAAGCTTTTGATGTTTGCCTCTATTTTGAATTTGAATCGGTTTGAACTAACGAGATTACTTAGCAACGATGTCGAGGTGACGTGGCATCATTAGCAGAGGTTACTATAGCTTTTGATTATCCGAGTGTCACAATTCTCCTCCACTACAAGAAATCTCGTCCCGAGATTTAAGAGGTAGAGAAGGGGGAGCTCTAGTTACGAAATTCTAACGGATCTTCTCGGCCTTGGTTGCTCTTCTCGAAGAGGTCGATCCATTGCATTGACGTCTTCATTTCTCTGCTTCAGGTCATCATGGTGAAGTCATCCTTTTCTTTGGGAACTCCAACGTACTTACGAAACGGTAAGGGGCAGCTTGGCTATGGCAGAATGCTTATGAGGGAAACAATCTGGGGTTAACCCATGAATGAGCTTCAGAGTATCTCTCGAGTTGAACATATAAAATACATCGAGAGTAAGGTACGAAGGTACAATAAGAGGTTCCAAGCGGATAGATAGTTGCTTGAAGTCTGAACCAGAGTGAGAAAGGGGTTCAGAGCAGCGAGAGTAAGTATTGCGTCTGATACCAGAATAGAGCACTAGGAAGGTGGCCCGTGAATTAAATACGAAGCCAAGTGTGAGGAATGACCATTAGAATCAGGGTTGTACAGGAGAGTCAGGTTTTAATCCTGTTGAACTATGGGTTATAGGCCCACCATGTGGGTTAAAAGTAGGAAGGGCGGAGACGTCTTGCGTGATCATGTAATCAAGGCATGTCATAGGATAGCCTGTCATTTATGTCGGCATCAACATCGGTACCAAGGGCGAGGGACGAGGAGAACCATTTTCCTGCTTGTTGAACGAGGCAGACCAATAGGCAAGGTTCTCGTCCATCGGTGGCTACCAGAATGTCATCAACAATAGTAACAGGGTCTTACTGACAGAGTTGTACACCGAGATGTTTACATAAGCAGTGAATTATTACTGCTTAGAACATATATATCACAAGAAAGATTAAACAAAACAATGGAAAGGAAAAGTTCATCATCAGATTAAACAGAACAATGGAAAGAAAAATGTGTTTAAACACATATTTCAGGGGTATATTCTTCCCAAGGACAAGCAGAGCATGTTATCCATGACAGGATAGAAAGTAGAAAACCATTTAGGAAAGGGGAGAAGAATTTCATGACATTACCCATACAACGGTGTTTGGATAATTGATAAAGAAAATTTAGCACTGTGCTTCAAATGTTCTTATTGAAAATTGGAGTACCACTGACATGCTTCGAGATAGCATTGACATGGTCATCAAGTAAATGTCAAACTTTGGATACACAAAGGATTCATCAAGAACAACTTATAGAATAAGTCTTACAATTTCCTCATGGAAGAATGGTTAACTTTGCTAAAAAGGAAGAACTATAACAATAGGTCCTCCGGCCAGGTGTGCTAGGCACGACATCATCTTACCGGGTCATATAAAGACCAATGTTATAACTCTTGGATATATGTTCCAACCATCATATCGTAGAGATTCAGATCTGATTGGTGTCAGGATACCTTAGAGTCAGGATGCCTGAGAAGAAAAAGGTGCGACACAAATTGTCGAGATGACATTCTAAGATTCTCGGGGAAACGAACTATGGAAGCGAGGTCTAACACAATATATAGTTCATCATTAAACCAAGGAGAGGGTGAGGAGACGGCTGATGGATTCAGCGACAATTCCTTGAGATTTCCAGAAGTTGGATCTCCACAATCATGTGAACAAGGAGATAACATTTGCCAGATCAAACGATATGATGGGGTATGCTCGAGGAAAACATACACAATTAAACATGGGTTGAAAGGTGCACCCAAAATATGGGCTTAGGTAGCATGATCGAGGTTAGAATGGTGTTTCAATAACCAATGGTCTAAGACTGAACTGTAGACCATTAACTTCAAAGCAATAAGGTTGCTAGAAATACAGAATCCAAGCAGCACCGTTCACTTGTTGGTATCCCGGTTAGAATCAACCTGGGAACCAAGAAAGAATGGAGATGGTGAGAAGTACCATTGTACCAAGAATTCTTAAGAGGTGGACCAATCCTCACAACATCCTTGACATAAAAGTCAGTAATACTTCAAGGTAGAACATAACTTAAGATGGATAGCAAGGAACTCAAGGTACAAAACAAACCATGAACAAGTTTGCATTGGAGGGAAAGCAAGAATATTTGTCGATAGTAACACAAATCATTGAGGGGAAAGGATGGTATTTCTCATCAAGAATTCGATAGATATCTTGGAAGAGCTCAGGATGCTGATGATGATCACATCACATTTGTCGAGAAATTTCATGAAGATGTAATCGATCGGCGATGACATCAAGTCAAAGCAATGATGAAGCAAAAGGTTATTGGAACCATGGTTACGACACAAACTCGAAATCAAGTTTCTGTTCAAGGAGAAATGATATGACGAGGAAGATCGACGTAAGATTAGCTCATCGTCGAAATTTGTGCTCCGGGAAGAACCCGGATATAGCAGTTAAATTTAGCACGATAATGATGTAGCCAGTCGGGCTAGGAATAACATGATGTAGTATTAAACTTCTCAACAACAAAAGTACTAGGATTCTTTGAATCACGGTGTTGATTTGATTCACTAATCGGTGTTCACGGTTGACGACAACCAAGAACCCATGGAGTGATTATGATGGGGAAAGGTACTACTTCATAAAAAATTCATAAGATGTAGTGTAACGGGTTGATATCCTCTAGATACCAGGGGGTAATACTCGAAGGTGGATCAAAATAGAGGTTGGGCAGGCGTATTGATCTGCAGAAGGCAAGTAATTTAACTTGCTCGAGAAATAGAATCAAAGGAGAACAATCATGAGTCGAACCCACGATTGCAAAGACCAAATCGGATATAAGATGAACTTATACCAAGGGAATAATTAATTTAAGAGAAGCTTCCATGATAAGACCTACATCGTCTGCATGGGCATGAACACAAAGTTCAAGGTCAACTCCCACTTCTCCAATTCATAATCATTCATTCACTGCTCTATAAAAAAATGAATTGGGTGTGAAAACCTACCTGGTGAGGTACCAGAAGAGTATGACCCGTGAAAACCTTCGGGTTCATACAGATTAAGGAAGGCATAGGTTCAACCTATCGGGCACATTAGAAACATATACCACAACTTCAGGAGTAATGTATATACAAGCTCAAAAGTAGAGCATGGTTGAGTAAGCAGAGGATACAATTTACCAAGGCATTATGCATCCGAGGGAAGGCTCACAAGTTTATTGAATACGAAGGTCGCTGTCGGATAAAATCCAACAACGGATCTGGTGGTCCTTAATGGATCGGATGTGAGCATCGGCACTTAATCAGAGGAAGAAGGAATGCCAAGGCATCGGATTATAGAAACAAGCCCACTAATTCAAAGCTCAAATGCAAAGGAATTATGATTTCCAAATCAACGGATCGAAGCAAAAGCAGCCTCGATTAAGAATGGATAAGTTGAATAGACTTAGGGGTACAATCGATGGCAATTTGATTGGCTGAGAACCAGCTCATGTTCAAAATGACGTCTGAGCCGAAAGGATGAATTATAAGATTTTGACTGAGGATTGCGAGCATTCACCACATATCAAATCAAGGCTGAAAATGACGATGACAAGGGATACTAATGAATATTGCTAGACATATGGAACGCAACCATAATGCAAGCAGACAAGTATTTGCAGAGCAACAGCTGGTAGAGAATTACCGGAAGACCAGTTAGTATATCAATGTACCTTGTGGATCATATGATCAACTAGTAATGAATAGTTCCTCGATAAGGGGAAGAATTATTCTTAGGGGTATTCATGCGGCAAGCAACTGCGGGGTAGTAAGCATAAAGAATTCTTGGAACATCGGAGAGTATTTGAGGGCATCTCGCAATAACAAGAGCAACTGGGAGTGAAGGTATGAACGACAAATGTAGGTAGTTATCCATAAGGATTTATCGGTGGTAGGGATCGCAACGGCGAAGGGCATAAGGGTCTAGGGAAAACATCGGAGAGTGTCTTCAGAATCTTCTAGTGCAGCAGGCGATCATCTGGCCTGAAGGGGCACTCCGGAAGAAAGTATTTTGGAGAACCTAAAGTTAGGTTTTAGCAAAATCATACCCAAATAGAAGAGAGATTAGAACCCCAGAGTATAGACGAGGAATAAAAGATCCTAATACCACCCAATGGCGACGTGGGCCTGTAAGCCACACAGCCATGTTAGTAAATGTTTTGGAATGACTAGACTCAACTTCGGCCAAGGAGTTTGGAAGGGGGATTCCTATAGGCAGTCGACTCTGATACCAACTTGTGACACCCCCGATTCAATCATACACTAATCATACACGCAAATGTGTACGATCAAGATCAGGGACTCACCGGAAGATATCACAACACAACTCTACAAATAAATAAGTCATACAAGCATCATAATACAAGCCAGGGGCCTCGAGGGCTCGAATACAAGTGCTTGATCATAGACGAGTCAGCGGAAGCAACAATATCTGAGTACAGACATAAGTTAAACAAGTTGCCATAAGATGGCTAGCACAAACCAGGATCGAGATCGAAGAAGCGCGGGCCTCCTGCAGGATCCTCCTAAACTACTCTGGTCGTGGCGGCAGTACCGGTTCAATATCCGGTGTATCTCGTAGAAGGGTCCTAAGCTAGGCGTGCAGGAGCTATGGTAACATGGACCACGAGGTTTTACCCAACCTTCGGGCTCTCTGATGAGATAATAGCCTACATCTTTGCTTTTGATCGTATTCACATGGGTGTAGTCTGAGTATATGTATCTACCACGAGATTGTAGTAATGAATATGAGATTGTTTATTGACTAGCGACCTCGGTTTATATATACCTTTGTAGGCCTAGGGTTTAGAGGAGTCCTTGTCTTGGGCGCCAAGTCTTGTAGAATCCTCCTTGTATGCGGCATGGGCTGTCGAACTGGCCCAATAGTGAAGCGCCATGGGGTCCTCGGCCCGATCCGGTGGTCAGGAGACGATGTGGTGAGTCCCCTAGTCCGGGACACCGTTAGTAGCCCCCCTGAACCGGTCTTCAAGTTGGGCGCTCCTCGATTCTTCCGAATCGTTCTTCATCTTGGTCGTCGGTCTTGAAAACTGGTTCAACAAATCTTCTCATCTTCTTGAGGATCGCCAAGCGCATCCGAAGAGTTTACACGTCAGGTATCTGAGGAGTCCCTTTAAGTCTCCGGCCTTTATCAATGACCTGTTATTTTTACGCCACACCACGGGTTAGAAGTTGTTCCCGGGCGGCATTGTCCTCTTGCATCCGAGCTCCAACGCCGGACTGCAATCTAGGTATCTTTTGCAGCCGAGCACCAACGCCGGACCGCTTCCGAGCTCCAATGCCAGAATGTATCCGAGCTCCAACACCGGACTGTATCCGAAGAGTATTATTATAGTCGAGCTCCAACACCGAACTGCATCCGAGCTCCAGCGCTGGACTGTATCCGAGCTCCAAGGCCGGACTATGTCCAAGCTCCAACGCCGGACTATGTCCGAAGTGTCATAGATCACCTTGGTTCAAAAAAGTGTTAGCCGAAGCTTAATGCCCGAAATGCCCTCTAAAGGCAAGCCACTTGCATCCGAGCTATATGTCGAATCGCTTCCGAGGTGGCTCGGCACCTCGGTCATGGGCTGATTGTTTGCGGATTTTATTTCCGATCGTATAAATTTATTTCTTGGCGAGATGTATTGCGGTAGCCCTCAAGGTGTCTATTGGCCTAAAAAAATCTGAGATGCGCTGAAGGAAAACATAAAGCTAGCTGATCCTGGTAGCCCTGAGACCCAGTCGTGAAATCGGCTGAGGATCAACTCCTAGCTTCGGCTGACATATATAGGAATAGAAACGCAGCATGTAATATATTAGAGGTAATAGTGATCGTGCGGGCCCCCGAGAGAGGGTCGTGAGAAGTCGCAAGTGATATATCAGCTTGATGTCGGATAACTCCCATATGGTACTTATTGTCATCCGAAGACACTTGTCCATAGTTCTGCCATGCTTAACACCGAAAGCACTTTGAATTTTTTGCATTGAATAGGCAATGCAAGAGTAGCCCGAGACAACGATCGGGTGGCAACACCAGTTAGGGGATCGATGTGCCTTTAATATTTGTAAATAATGAGCGCAAAGCCCGGTAGCCCAGAGCCTTAATGTGGGCACGGGTGGCGAATTAAGGATCGATATCCGTTTGTGAGAAAATTTTGTTATGTTTAACACAAACTTCTCGGAAGAGAAGAAAGATCTCTTAAAAAAAGAGTTTAGAGTTGGTCGAAATCCGAGCTTTCGCCAAGGTAGGCCCCAAAGGGTTTAAAAAGATGGATTGCAAAAATGGATTTTACTACTTAATTTTTATGTGTAATGATTCTATGTATCCAAGTACTTTTCATCATTAATGCTCAAATCCACATTGTACAAAACTTTGTTGACCGACCATCGGCTTCAACCTCCTCGGCCGATGGTCGGGAGTGTTTGTCCTACTTTATAAAGCCGTTATAAGGGCAAAGTTTTACGGCAAACAAAAGGCAATCCGGTCATATGGTTTTATAAACAAAGGTACACGGAGAGATATGTTATATTACGTTTAATGTAAGAAACATATTCCAAAAGAAAATAGTCCCGCTATCGGTTGCTTTCTTTTGGGTGCGTCATGCTTATCATGATCATGAAAACTCACCTCCGATCAATGTGGGAGGAGAAAATATTGAGGATTTAGTTGAAAGTTCCGAACTCTATGGTGATTAATGAACCAAAAATTTTACTTCCGTCGTTGCCGACCAATGTGATCCTTTAAGATTGCTAGCTTTCGGCCTCACCCGGTCGAGGTACTAACTCGGATGACCGGTAGTAACAATCACAGAAGGTGCTCCTTTACCGCCTAAGCCGAACAATCGGGAGCGTAGGGGTAAAGGGGAGCCGAACAACCCAGCTTGGCCAAAATCTTAAGTCAAATTGATGCATATGTATGAAAGCTTTTATAATGATGATTACGGAAGGCAGCCTTTGTATATTAAATACAAAGCGCCGATGATATGTTTATTTTGACTCTGTTGCATTGCTTATTAGTTGAAAGTGGCCCATCGTCGACTTCCGCCCCATTGTAGATGCTATGCGGTGTTTCCGCAATAACAAAACAACCCTTAATCGACGTCTCGGTGCCCGAAGGCGGTTGTGTTAAGCAACGAGGCAATCAGATATCTGGGCTTTATAACTTTCACTTAGTCATAGGAGCTTTAAACACAGGAAGCTAGCTACGAGCCCTCGGTTAGTGTTGGCTGACGGTAAATCAATCGTAAACACTTGGCCAATGTTATGAATGGCCCATCATTTAACATAGTCATCGGATCGTGACCAGTTTACGCTTATTGTGACGGTCGGTTTTAAACTTTCTCCATCGAGGTGCTTAACCATGCGAGCTGGAAGCACAATCGCAGTGGTTCTCCCTTTGCACACCTAGCCAAACAAAGCGGAACATAGGAGGCAAGCACAAGAGTCAGGCAACTCAACTATTGACCGAAGACACAATTCGAAACCGATGCATATATAGCAATATCCGAGAATGTTTTCGCTGAATCTCTAAAGGTGTCCGGCGTTGCACTGCGAGAATTATGTGGGAAACACACAAATAGTTTAAAAGTGCCATAGGCTTGGAAAACCCAACAATTTAGTAAAAACTTGACGTCCGAATTAGATCTAGTGTTCGGTGCCAATCCGAAAATTGGTCAAAAAAGGGTGTACATGCGTGCATTAATATGACACATCCTATCTCAAGACTTCAAGCGGAATTGACCTAAACTTCAACCTCTTATCCCGAAGGTGGAGTACTTCTCGTTAGGCGAGTTTAGCAAACTGAACTCTAGCGGCTTTGAGAGAGAAATTAGGCTCCCCGGCTATTGACCACACACTCGCATCAAAAAAAAGGAGTGATAGAAAAAGATTTTGCAATGACCAAGAAGAAAACATTTATTATAAAACGGCTCATACTAATTTAAGAGCCCCCGAGTGACTTGGGCAAAAGAATTTTATGTATAATGATTGTATGTCTGAAAGTACTTATATCATATATGTGTTCACCGAACTTTAAACTGCGTCTTAACCGGTAATCGGCTTCTCCCTCTTGGATCAAGGACCAAAAGTGTTATATACTCCACTGTCGAGAATATCGGCGGTGTTTCCAATAACCATGCAATCGGACCATAAGGTCAGAATAACAGACAAAGTGCGCTCGAGGGAACTTATGCTACATTCTTGTGAAGTGTAAGAAGCATCTTGAAGAAAATAGTATCTCCACCGATACCTTTCTTCGGTTGCTCATTGTTACTATGAGACTTGTGCAATGATTTTTTGTACTCATGAGTTCCGTTGTGTGCGACCATAATTGAAAACAATAAGGCGCTAGCTTTCGGCTTCACCAGTCCCGAGGTCCGAGCTCGGATGACCCGGTCGTGATAATCGTAGAGGTGCTCCCTTTACTCCCTAGCCGAACAATCGGGAGCGTAAAGGGGTAAACACAGGAGCAAGGCAACCCAGCTTGCGGAACACTTAAGTCAACATGGTGCATATTGTGGCGTAATACATGAACAAGGAGCGAAGCCATACAAGTATAATCATATGCAAGGGGAAAGGCTTCATAAAGGAAGCCCCAAGAAACTGGGGTATTTGAATATGTGTGTCAGAAACAAAGTTTTGACAAGGAAGTTTTCACAAACAACTTTTTGCCAAAAAAAAAGTATAATGCTTGGTCGAACCGAACAAAATTGAAAATTGAAAATTCTGAGCATAAAAGTGACTTAGTTGGTTAATGTGCTCGGTATCGATGCACGTTCCGAGCATACGGTGGGACTAGGTCCCAGCCCCCAAGCCGGTCCCGAGGTGGCGGAGCGAAGAGCTCGGCACTCCGAAGTGGTGACATAGCACGCCCAATGTCAGGCCCTGATGTGACGTCAAGTCCCGGGCTTAGGTTAATGAAGTGATGTGAAGACCTCGGTCCAGCCAAGGTGACGTGAATGCGCTTCAAGACGCCAGAGTCGACAATAGCTGCCCGATCCGGATCCTTTATCTCACGTACGAAAATAGTGCAAGCCGGAGATAATAGGAATAATAATAAATTAAAAAAAATGTTGCATAATAATAATTGATGCAAAGTGAGTAATAAAAGACATATGGCCTGTGTGCCAAACACTCGATGAGGTAGAGCTCTCTCAACGATGCCGAAGTCCCCGAGGCAACCGAACACGTCGGTATGGCAACACGACCAACAAGGTGATCACGTGAGCCGATTTCGCCAATTTGGGACGACGGCGTCGGCTTGCAAGAAGAGACCATGTGACGTAGTCGAAGTCCATTACCAAACCACCATGTGACTGTCGATAATGCGGCCACCATTTTATAGACCTACGTATAGATGATGGAACAAACCAGAGTAATAATTCTTTGGAAAAAATAAACCCAAACAAGCAAAAATTACTAGGATAATTAGCACCTGGTTTATTTGTTGTAGCAATCCGAAGAAAGGTGACTCCCAAAATTGGGACTCGATCCGCACACCCATTGCCTGATGGGCTATAAAGCGACGGCATGGCGATGCTG
The DNA here is from genome assembly GCA_021605145.1 of Aegilops bicornis. Classification (NCBI taxonomy): domain Eukaryota; kingdom Viridiplantae; phylum Streptophyta; class Magnoliopsida; order Poales; family Poaceae; genus Aegilops; species Aegilops bicornis. The sequence goes on along the minus strand of CM038673.1, from coordinate 135,026,068 downwards.
GCAAAGGTTGGCTTGCCGAGACAAAGCCCTCGGTCCGACTAACGTGGCCGAAGCTGGTCGGTGGTGACGCCTTGAAGTCATCGGAGTATGTTGATGAAGAAATAGCCAAGTCTCCAATCCAGTAGAGGTGACAGGCGGTCGGTGAGGAGACATTGTAGCTGCCATGTCAGCCGAGGTGTTGAAGCAGGTCGGCGTGATGGACATCAGCTTGAAGAAGCAATAGTGCAGCCATGCTGACACAGGTCGTGACTTGTGACGCGGTCAATGTCGGCTTGATGAAGTGACCATGCGGCGATGCCAGTGTGCCCGCTCCGTGTAATCCCTGGGGCAGCGACGTTGGTGATGATTTATCCTTCGCGATGCCGAACTCTTGTTCGTCTTGTCGAGATGATGATCGAAGAAGTTGAGCTCGGCTCAACAAAGCGGCGACGTGTCTAGCGCAGGTCGGCAGCCGTGGAGCAATATTACCGGACTGGTTTGACACCAGCGTGATGGTGAAGATTACCTCAGAGGAGGCTTAAATTTTATGGCTACGTGTTTAAAAACAACGCACAATACCCTAGAAAAAAATTCCTTCAAAAGGGTTGTCCAATATTCTGTTCATGAAGAAACATGAACTCGGGCCGGATTCATATTCAGCGCCAGAAAGCGGATCCGAAATTGGTCCACTCATCGGAAGGTTCGCTGAGTTTGAACCGTCGGATCGAGCTGAAATTTGGAGGGGTGGTAGATATGGGAATTCCGCAGCAGATGAAGGTTGATCTTCCAAAGGACCTCCAAGCTGGGCTCTGGAGACCACGCCCTAAACTCGCTCGAGTTCCCCGTCCAGATTTGACAGGCTCGGTATATCGTAGATTGCCGTGAGATTCCTCCATCGAACTCGACGAAATTTGGCATGGTTGTTGTACACTTAATTCACACAATTCCACGAAGGAATCGTCAGCGATGCTCGAGGAGGTGGTGGCAGCAGATACAAGTTTGTTGTTCCAAAAAAAAGCAACCTGCAGTGCCGAGGGCAACGTTGACGTTGAGCCCCCGAGCTCCATGGATGATTCTTCCATGATCATAATAGAGATCGGAGTTGATGTTGATGAAGGCCCTCGTCCGAACATGATGATCGGAAGTAGGGCACATTCCTTGGTTAAGCCAAGGTGGCGGTCAGTGGCGACAAAGATGCCGACATCGACCATAAAGCTCGGCTCCGATCGTGGAATCGTCACTTAGGAGATGATCCGAATTCCCATCGCCCCGTGGCGACCGCCAGCAGACTCTCAATGAAAGCACCAATGTCGGTTCAATATCCGGCGTATCTCGTAGTAGGGGTCCTAAGCTAGGCGTCTGGGAGCGATGGTAACATGGACACGGGGTTTTACCCAGCTTCGGGCTCTTGACACTACTAGGAAAAGGCCTGTTAGTGGCACACCTATTTTGGCCATTAATGGCGCACTATAGATGCGCCACTATCATCACACCACTAGTAACAAGTACTAATGGTGCACCCCTGGTGCGCCATTAGTATAGTAGATAATAGTGGCCCACCACATAGTGCGCCATTACTATCTGACTTAGTAATGGCGCACCACATATCTGGTGCGCCATTACTAACAATTTATTTTCAATTTTTTTTCAGGAAATATTTTTTCAATTTTTTTTCAATTTTTTTTTTCGATTTTTTCTTAATCTCGCGTCACTATGGCTTAATCTCGGGTCAATATGCTTAATCTAAAGTCAAATCGCACTCCATGGTCAAACTTCCTGGAAGGTCACCCACTTAGTAATGGCACACTACTAAGTTTGAACTTTTTTTCATTTTCCCCCTCTAGATCTTAAAAGCCCCGTATCTTTTATTCTGTTAGGTTTTTGGGAATTCGGATGTAACTTTTTGAGTAGATGCTTTTTCATATAAAAAACTTTTTAATCCGAGTTCGTATGCAAAAGTTATGCCCATTTTACTAAATTCCAGAGAGATTTTGCAAATAAAGTCAAAATTCATATTTGTAAATTTTCCCAACAACTAGACCACATATCACGTGGGAAACTTATTTTGTTTTATTTTTTTGACATTTCCATCATTTTCTTTTATTTTTTTAAACTTAAAAGGCGGTCCACAGGGGGGTTGCATTTGGTTATAGTAATGGCGCACCTGTACAAAGTGCGTCATTACTATGTGTATGACTTGGTCAAACCTTGGTCAAAGTTAGTAATGGCGCACTTTGTGTAGGTGCGCCATTACTAAGTTTGACATAGTAATGGTGCACCTATGCAAAGTGCGCCATTACTAAGTTTGACCAAAGTTTGACCCAGTCATACACATAGTAATGGCGCACTTTGTATAGGTGGCGCACTTTGTATAGGTGCGCCATTACTATGTCAACTAGTAATGGCGCACTATCCCCTGGTGCGCCACTGCTAACAATTTTTTTTTCAAAACTAGTAATGGCGCACCACACACCAGGTGCGCCATTAGTAATATGTCAATAATGGCGCACCTGTATCTGGTGCGCCATTAATGTCCATATTAGCTATAGCCCTTTTTCTAGTAGTGTGATGAGATAATACCCTACATGCTGATTTTGATCGTATTCATATGGGTGTAATACAGAGTATATGTATCTATCACAAGATTGTAGTAATGAATATGAGATTGTCTATTGAGCAGAGGGGGAAGAAACAGTAAATACAGAGCAAACAAAGCATCACAAAGCATAACATAGCAATACGCAGTGCTAGGGGTGACCTAACGCAGTACTAGGTGATACCGATGAAGGGGGAAACATCCGGGAAAGTATTCCCCGAGTTTGGCTTTTTTTGGAAAGATGAAATGGAGGGGCCGTTGCAGGTTCTCTATGCTAGGGACGTGTGGCACATGAACGGACTGCATATTCGGATTCGTCTCGTCGTTCTAAGCAACTTTCATGTACAAAGTATTTTCATCTGAGTTACGGATTATTTTATGTTAATTTCTAAAGAGTTAATCAATTGTTAAATTATTAATTTTAAATTAATTCAAAAATAGTATTATTGCATCAACATGATGTCAGCAGTCAACAGAGGTGTTGACTGGGTCAAGCTCATGTGTGGTTCCCGCATGTCATTCACTGATAACTAGCTAACCAGGTTAATTAGTTTAGTTGACAGATTAGTTAAGTTAATTAGCTAATTAGGTTAGTTAATCAGGGTTAATTAATTAATTAATTAATTTTAATTATTATATATATATATTTTAACCGTTCTGGGGGCATGGGGCCCTTTGTCATAGGCCCTATGGGCCTTGAACGCACGGCACGCAGCGCGCGCGGGCTGGCACCCGCCTAGGCCGACAGGAGTGACGGGCGCTTTCAGCCAGCCACAGCTCATGACAGCGATATAGCAAGGGCGAGGGCTGTTGTATTTGGCCAGCAACGGGCGCTGCCATAGAAGAAAAGGTCAGCGTGGCAAGCGTGGTTGCCGAGGTCCAAGCGAAATTGGGTGCTTGTGGCCCGCGACGGCCTTGGCGCTCACACACATCGGGCGGCGGGGCTCGCAGATCTGAGTGGGCGCCTGCATGATTTAGCGCCAGCCGCTGCAGTGGAGCAGCAAGCTGGTGAGGTAGGGCACGGCCATAGCGGCTAAGCCGAAGCGCGAACGCAGCACGCCAATCTTGGTGCGGCCGAGTCTGCGGGCGTCTGAACTGAGTAGTGGCAGCGGCCCAGGGCAACAAATGAGCGAAGGGCAGAGGGAAGGCAATGGCAGGCGCCAGTCCAGCGCCTTGTGTAGGGGCTGGCGTGGTGAGCGAGGGAGAGCGGGCCGACGCTGTGTGAAGGCCACACGGGCACCGAGCAAGTGAGTTAGGCGCGAGCGGAGGTGTGTGAGAAAAAAAGGAAGGAGAGGGGGAGCTCAGGCGCGGGGATCAAGCTGAGGCGCGGGAGGGGGACAGGCACTACAAGAAATATGTCAACTTATGACCCTCACTATTGGTCATTTGAAAGGTCATAGTTTTTCATTTGCGACCTTTTGTGACCAAAAACAGGTCAAAAGCTGGCGGTCGTGGCTGAAATTAACGACCTTCAGAAAGGTCGTTGGTTCTTCGATCAAAATTTTGGTCACTAGCATTGACCTCCCAAGCCACGTGAGGATCCAGCGTGGCAAGTCGACGTGGATAAGATTCAGCCCGTCCGATTAGGTGTCTATATGGGCCGAGCCCATTAATTCAGCCCATTTGTTGTTTTTTTCTTTCAATTTGGGTAAGCTACACGGGCCAGGCCCTATAATTCGGCCTTTTTATTTTTGGGTTATGGCCCATTTTTTCTTTTTTCAAATGGGTCCCAATTGTGAGGTTCTGATAAGTGGTCCCAAATTTCCGATTCTGGTTTGTGGGTCCTTGCTGTCATGGTCATGTTCCTCAAATTTCAATATGCCAATAATTAACGTTCGGAAAGTAAGTCCTCCTAAAGATTGTTCTCCCCAACCCAAGTTCAAGACGACCTACCTAAGAGTACAAAAGATGGACAACCAAAAAGAACTAATATTTAAATCAAAATAGACAGAAAACAAGTGTAATACTTCAAATAACAAGAAGCAACAATCTGTTACATCAACACACATACAACATTTCATTCAAAAAACCGAAAGAAGATACATGAAATTCTGGAGTTCACAATGCCCAGATAACCCAGCTATTATTACATAACTTGCTATACAAAAATGTCTTGGCGCTTCTTTGAACATCTTCTTTTGTCTTGAATTTAGGCAAAATATCTGCCAACAAGAAAATAGAACAGCGAGGATATAGTGAATAACAATGCTGACAAGTGATGGGGTGCTATTTAGTAAGATTAAGTCCAGGAAAGAAACATGCATGAAAATTAAGAAGAGCTAGAGCAATTATGCATGAAAATTAAGAAGTGCTATTCAAGATGAATGCCATGAAGTTTTCGTGCATCGCGTCATGCCAAGTCACCAACACATAGCATGCATGTGGGCCATAAAACATGATCACAGCGATTCAGACCTACAACACTGACACAATGATCAAGCCACGAAGTGATAATAACAGTGTGTGATGAGAAACTGACCACTCTTTTTAATTACTATGAGCAAAAAACATCTAGTTTCAGATACTCAACGGATTCATTCATATACTTATTATATGCTGACATGGATTGTAGAGGTTAACAACAAAACTAAAACTGGAACTTGTCATAAGCTAACAAAAAAACACATTCCAAAACTATCTGGATAAAACATTTATGCATGGATACATTCAAGAACTAGAGAAGTTCAAATAGGTTTATAAATGCACAAATAACTTGAGGAAAAGTAGCCAACTAATGTATGAATCCAGTTCACTAGAGCATTTTATGAAAAAAAAAATATGATGCATTGGAACAGAGCAAGGTACTTCTACAGCAGAACAAAAGAGGGAGCTAGAGGTAGGAGATGGGCTGGCTGTACTTGATGCATGAGACAACCACAAATTATGCTGTGCAGTAGAGGAGGTTGTAGCCGAGTTGGACCATGTGCGGAGCGTCGTCGTGGCGGTGGATACCCTGGTTGTCATCACTAACTTACAACATCAGTAAAATAATAAATAGGTAATTATATAGCAGGAAAACAATAATTCCAAGAATTTTACGTTTACAAGATTATCTATAATGGTTACTTATTTATTATGCAAGGAACCACAACATATTTCTGCAGAAAAAGAACATGTATGCAAACCAAACCACCAAACAAATAACAAGCTGGTTCATCTTATACCAGAATAAGAAGAACACCGACAAGGAATAGAAGCATTCCTTGGTTTTCAAGCACGCCAATTCATAGACATGATTTTGATATGGGAAAGACGAGGGAAGCACGCATCTCAAGACCAGTTGCATTTCCTAATATAACAGTGAACCACAATAGCAAGTGCTATTAATGGCCGATCTTTGGCAAGATCGAATGTAAACATGCATGCTAATCCAAAACCAGCTACAGCCATGACATCAATCAACCTTCATTCAGTTGTGTCAGAATTAACACATATTTTAGATGTCAGAAATAGAATCCTGGACACACCAAAGAATAATCAACCGACTAGCAACGACAACAGATTCGCATATTACATGCAATTTTATAGCATGATGAAAATTCTATGTGCAGAATTCATGAATGAAATTATAGTAGTAGCACAAAGGACGCAAACTGACCTTGTGCATTGCACATGTAAGGTAAGGTAAATAGAGTTCCCAGCAACCCAACGCAGTAATAATCCAAAGGTGATACTAATAAGCAGTAGGAACCTTCCTACTTTTGTGATATAAAATAAATATCAGACCAATTTTGTACCAAGTTAAAGTTACTTCAGATTGTGAACAGTTAGCTCGACTAACATTTTCTGAACAACAAAAAGAAAAAGATTGTGAACAGTTACTTCAGATTGTGAACAGATACTAATAAGCAGTAGGAACCTCCCTACTTTTCAAAAAGAAAAAGAACATACACTTCCAGTTTGTATATTTGAAATTTAAACACTGAAATTTAAGAATGAAAAGATGATTGAACACTGAAAGAGGTTAGCAAGTTGCTTGTTGGTTTCATCACATGTACCAAGAGTATTTTTAAACCTGTGCAAGTCATTTTTAAACCTATGCAAGTACCAGGGGTATTTCACTCCTTTCCAGTGCAAGTACTCAAAATTTGTTTTGAGTAGCAAATCTAGGAGTACAGGCATTGTGATAGCATTAATACAGGCATTGTGGCAGGCCCCAAACGTGTTCAATTGCGAGTTATCCTCCAGCTACATGAACTGTACCACCGTAAGCCGCCCATAAGAATACATCAATTAACAATGCTGCTGGCCACAAGGAGTGGACCAAGTACCATCTCAAGTACCTAACGAAAGTGCCGGACGGATTTGTAATAAAACCGCAGAGAAGCTCATCCCCTATTGATTCAGCAAGCTACTCACATCCACACATAATATTAATATCTAACAGCGCAACAGAAAAAATGATGGCAAGCAAAATCATCAAAGGGTGAACCAGTATAGCTAATACACAACGAAACATGACCCAGAGCTTCATGCGGTAGATCCTGGGATGCTCCTCCGTCGGCGTCGGCAGGCACCTTCCTTCCATGGCGATGGCCTCCTCCTTGACTTGTTACATGGTGATGGTGATGGCCTGCACAAACCAACTACGCAAATCAGATGGGCAAATCCAGAAGAAGAAGAAGACAAGGGGAAGGAGGGGGACGTACGTACCTTTGGCTTCGCCGGAGTCGAGGGACACCACATCAGCAAGCTCGGGTCCCCGCCGAGGAACAGAGAAGAGCTCCATGGGGATGGGGATGGGGATGGGTGGGTGTGGGGCTAGGGTTTCACCCCGGCCATCAATCCATCCGTCCGTCCATGCGTCGGTTGGGGTCGGGCCTCCATGGTCGGCCGGCCTCCCTCGAGAACAATGTGGGCGACAACATGGCTGTCCTGTTCCCCATCCATCCATCCAAGCGGTCGAGGAGGACGTTCTTTGAAGTGGCGGTCGACCTTGGGAGCGGCCATGGCGAGGAGTGTGGGTGGTGGAGACGTGGTCTGCGTTGGGTGGTGGGGGCGGCGTGGGGTGGGGGCGGGGCGGTGGAGCTTTCCACGGGTGGGAGACGGAGGGATACGGAGGCGGGGCGGCCGGGTGCCTCGATCTGGATCGAGGAGAGGGAGGCCGCGCGCTGGATCTTGCCGGAGGGGAGGGAGGGAGGGAGGAGCAGAGCGTGGGGATCTTGACGGAGAGGAGGGAGGGAGGAGCAGAGCACGGCGATCTGGATCGAGGAGAGCGAGGGGAAGGGCGGGTGGCGGCGAGGGCTGTAGTGGGAGGCGATCGAGAGGAGCTCGGCGGATCTGGAAGGGGAGAGGAGGAGAACACAGCGAGGGAAAGAAAGGAGGCGGGGGGTGGATGCAAAATGACCACATGGCAGAGCTAGGGTTTCGGGGATGGTATCGAAGGGCTGAGGACTGTTGTTGGATCCACGATCATCCGGTGTTCGATGCATGATCCGCGTGGAGACGCCCACGGACCAATCGTAATACAAAGATGCGACATTATGACCATCTAAATTGGTCAAAAAATCCATTTTCTATTTTTCGAGTGCCCAGATTGAGCTTTTTTTAAATGACCTACCATATATTTGTTGCAAAATGGGACCAGATAATTTTTATAATATATTAGGACATATGTAAAGGACAATTGACAAAATGGTTGGTTGTCAAAAGTTTTTATACACCTCTGGTGAAAAAGAAAAAATTCCATCGTTTCAATAGGAAGCGGGTCAAATTTGAACTGCAGCTGTCTCATAGTTTGCTATTTATTTTTTCCAAAAAACATTTCTAGGTACATAAGTATCTATTTAATCAGAGAAACATCAAAAAAAATCCAAGATTCACCCACTAGCTAGCAACCCTCATGCTTGCCATTTTGACCGCATTTTGAAACGGGCATGAAAAATTCAAAAAAATCAAAAATTTGGAAAACCTTCGCATTGTGTCATTATATGTGACCAAGTTAGCAGGAAAAATAATAAATTTTTAATACGATAATTCTTTTAAAAAGTGTTCTCAGAAATGAGCTATCATGTGTGGAGATCAATAGCATTCAAACCAAATGATCAATCTTATGGCCACATTCATGACATAGTTTGTTAAAATGATCTCATATCACGCACAAGGGTGCATATTGGAATGGCAAACAATGTTGCCTAAGGAAATTTTCATCTTCTTTGGACGAAAAAATCATTTTCCATTTTTCGAGTGCCCCAAATGAGATTTTTTTGTGAAGAACCTACCAAATAATTGTTGCAAAATTGTACCAAATCATTTTTGTAAAATACTAGTCCATATTTAATTCACAATTGACCAAATGGTTGGGTGTAAAAACTTTTGATCCACCTCTGGTGAAAAAGACAAATTTTCGCCGATTCAGTAGGAAGCGGGTCAAATTTGAACTGCGGCTACCTCATAGTTTGCTATTTATTTTTTCCAAAAACCATTTCTAGGTACAAAAGTATCTATTTAATCAGAGAAACACCAAAAAAATTCCAAGATTCAACCACTAGCTAGGAACGGTCAAGCCCGCCGTTTTGACCGCATTTTGAAATGGGCATAAAAAATTCAAAAAAAATCAAAAAATTGGGAAACCTACGCATTGTGTCATTATATGTGACCAAGTTACCCGGAAAAATAATAAAGTTGTAATATGACAATTATTTTAAAAAAGTGTTCTCAGAAATGAGCTATCATGCGTGAAGATTCATGGCTTTCAAGCCAAATGATCAATCTTATGGCCACATTCATGGCATAGTTTGTTCAAATGATCTCATATTGTGAAAAAGGGTGCATCTTGGAATTCCAAACAATGTTGCCTAAGGGAGTTTTTATTTTCTTTGCACGGAAAATTCATTTTCCATTTCCCGAGTGCCCGAAATGAGTTTTTTTTGTGAAGGTCCTACCAAATAATTGTTGCAAAATTGGACCAAAACATTTTTCTAAAATATTAGGACATATTTAATGCACAATTTAACAAATGGTTGGGTGTCAAAATCTTCGATCCACCTCTCGTGAAAAAGACAAATTTCTGCCGATTTAGTTGGAAGCGGGTCAAATTTGAACTGCAGCTGCCTCATAGTTTCATCTTTATTTTTCCCAAAAATTATTTTTAGGTACAAAAGTATCTATTTAATCAGAGAAACACCAAAAGTTTTCCAAGATTCAACCACTAGCTAGGAATGGTCATTCCCGCCATTTTGACCGCATTTTGAAACGGGCATAAAAAATTCAAAAAAAAATCAAAAAATTGGGAAACCTTCGCATTGTGTCATTATATGTGTACAAGTTCCGTGAAAAATAACAAACTTGTAATACAACAATTATTTTAAAAAAGTGTTCTCAGAAACGAGCTATCACGTGTGGAGATCAATGGCTTTCAAGCAAAATGATAAATCTTATGGCCACATTCATGGCATAGTTTGTTCAAATGATCTCATATTGTGCACAAGGGTGCATATTGGAATGGCAAACAATGTTGCCTAAGGAAGTTTTCATTTTCTTTGGACGAAAAAACCATTTTTCCATTTTTCGAGTGCCCAAAAGGAGGTTTTTTTGTGAAGGACCTCCCAAATAATTGTTGCAAAATTGGACCAAATCATTTTTCTAAAATACTAGGACATATTTAATGCACAATTGACAAAATGGTTGGGTGTAAAAAGTTTTGATCCACCTCTCGTGAAACAGACAAATTTCCATGGAGATTTAGTTGGAAGTGTCAAATTTGAACTGCAGCCTGCCTCATAGTTTGCTATTTATTTTTTCCAAAATCATTTCTAGTTACATAAGTACCTATTTAGTCATAAATACATGGTTTGTTGGCGATACGTCGAGGTTTAGGCGGTGGCCGAGGGCCCCAACTCTAGAGCGCATAAACTCGCATGCCTGGCCAAGGTGGTCACCAAGACTGACCGTATGGCGTTGCCATGTGTTCCGGGCGGCCTAGGCATGTCTAGTGGGTTGGGCACTCCCTGTAGGTGCTAGGGAAGAAAATTACAACATAAGATTCTCACGAGGAGACCGATTGATGCTCAAACATGAATTAGCAGCCAAGTGTTTGATTAGCGGCACGGGAAATGTACATGGCTAATGGGCGTGAGTTTTGGCTGAGGATGATCAGTTACTAAGAAGACCGTCTTCAAAAATTTACAGCTCAAAAGGAGGAGCCTAGGTGGTACTTGCTTTGTAAAGAACCACACTGGACATAAATACGAATGTTGAAGCTGGGCTCAAAATAATGTATGGATTGAGCTGGCATTTGGTGGAGGATGGTTATTTGGGCATAGGAAAGAACCGTAGAAAATGGATACTATTTGGACATGCCAAAGTGGTACTTCCTTCACAAAGTTTTGTTCTGAACAGAATAGGAAAATGAATATTGTTGAATTATTTTTGAACTAGGCAAGGAAGTTTTTTTACATATTTGACGAAGATATGACCCAAAGAATTTATGAGATTTTTTTAGGAATTTTGGGAATGATGCATATATAGGTTGCTTCGTAACACAGGGCAAAAATTGCCACATGGACATGACACATATGCAAAACTGATGAGGTGGCGCCTAGTCATAGCAACCCACCACAATTTACAAGGTTATGACCATCTATATTGGTCGTGATCAGCTAGAAATAAGGCAATGACGGACCAAGTGCTATCTCGCTTTATGACCATTTCGTAAGGAAATTATGACCTTTCCACCAAAATGGTCGTTATAGTTTAGGGTTTGGAGCCCCCCGAACAGTTTTTGACCAATTGGTCTGAAATGGTCATAGATCTATGACCAATTCTTCTAGGGTCACTAACAGAAGGTCACTAGTTGACATATTTCTTGTAGTGGGGGACGACAGCGTCGGAGACGGGAGGCAGTCCGGCGAGGTGTCGAGGAGGAGGACGGCGAGGCGCTGCCTGGGCAATGGTGGATCAGCTGAAGGCGTGGCGCCATGCTGTCCAGCGCCAAGCAGTGAGCCCGATCCGATCTAGATCGGGGGGAGAGGGAGAGGCGACGTGGGGGGAGTGGGGTGTCCGTGAGTTAGGGTTACGGTATGTGGGGGTTTATGGAGGAGTGAAGGGCAATGGGCCTGATCGTGCCATTTGCCTCGTCCAGTGGGTCGACCATTTGGGCCGTCTGCCCAATTGGCTGTGGGCCTTTCCTTTCTTTCTTTCTTTTGTTAGTTTTGTTTTTTTTGTTTTTATTATTTTCCCATTTCCTGCCTTATTTATTTTGGAGCATCTTAGCATTTTCTAAACATGTTTTTTCTTCACTATAATTACCTACGTAATATTTGGCACAATCTGAACATTTTTGTTTTAATATTTGAAAGCTTTTGATGTTTGCCTCTATTTTGAATTTGAATTTGAATCGGTTTCAAACTAGGTGACGTGGCATCATTAGCAGAGGTTACTGTAGCTTGATTATCCCAAGGCCACAGCTTCTTATCCCACATGTCAATCATCTCGATTGCCGCATCGATTATCCTTCATTGCACCTCTTGATGCATTCTTATCATTCAATGCAATCCTTTAAGTAGCATTCATTTCCATTCGCACTTGTTATTTCTGGAAGTGATGTCCCCCCGTCATCTGTCATTTACTTTGTCTTAGTTATCTCTCGCATGTTCCACTCATAGTTCTACCCTGTGCTATCTCATGTTACTGTTTCTGTTTGCTCATTGCATTACAATAGTTATTGTCAAACCTGTGGTAGCCTATACTCGATCAATTGTTGCTCGCTATCTCAAAGGAATTGATCCTTAGTATCCAGTTTGATTAAGTTATTTTCCCTCGTGCCTTTGTCCCGCTGCTGTGTTTGGGTTCGGTTCAAAACATTCGAAAGAATTTTTGAATCTCCCATTCACCCCCCTCTGGTCGATATACTCTCGATCCAAACACAAACCTTTGCCTTCCACATGGTCCACTTGAGCTAGATGACGACGATCTTGACTTCCTCAAGTTGGACCATCTTTCTTGACTGCGTTGGCTCGATGAAGACTAGGTGATTGCTCCCCCATATTCCACTATGGGTGAGTGATACTTCCATTTTGCATCATGCTTTTATATCGATATTTATTGCATTATGGGCTGTTATTACACATTATGTCACAATAATTATGCCTATTCTCTCTTATTTTACAAGGTTTACATAAGGAGGAGAATGCAAGAATCTGGAATTCAGGCTAGAAAAGGAGCAAACATTAGAGACCTATTCTCGCACAACTCCAAAAGTCCCTAAACTCCACGAAAGTTATTTTTGGAAGTAATAAAAAATCTTGAGCTAAGAAATACTAGAGGGGGCCCACACACTGCCACGAGGGTGGGGCGCCCTACCCCTGGGCGCGCCCCTCGCCTCGTGGGCCCCTGCTGGCCCTTGATGCCCATCTTCTGCTATATGAGGTCTTTCGTCCCAAGAAAAATCATAAGCAAGCTTTTGACGAGACTCAGCATGCACGAGGCTAACCAATCTAGGGTTCCAAGAGCTGTTCTCATCGGGGACACTTCCCTCAGGGGGAAATCATCGCCATCGTCATCACCAACGCTCCTCTCATCGGGAGAGGCCAATCTTCATCAACATCTTCACCAAAGACCATCTCCTCTCGAACCCTAGTTCATCTCTTGTATCCAATTCTTGTCTCCAAGTCCAGGATTGGTACACCGAGGTTGCTAGTGGTGTTGATTACTCCTTGTAGTTGATGCTAGTTGGTTTATTTGGTGGAAGATCATATGTTCAGATCCTATATGCATATTAATACTCCTCTGATTATGAACATGAATATGCTTTTTGAGTAGTTACGTTTGTTCCTGAGGACATGAGAGAAGTCTTGCTATTAGTAGTCATGTGAATTTGGTATTCGTTCGATATTTTGATGAGATGTATGTTGTCTTTCCTCTAGTGGTGTTATGTGAACGCAGACTAAATGACACTTCACCATTATTTGGGCCTAGAGGAAGGCATTGGGAAGTAATAAGTAGATGATGGATTGCTAGAGTGACAGAAGCTTAAACCCTAGTTTATGCGTTGCTTCGTAAGGGGCTGATTTGGATCCACATGTTTCATGCTATGGTTAGGTTTACCTTAATACTTCTTTTGTAGTTGTGGATGCTTGCAATAGGGGTTAATCATAAGTGGTATGCTTGTTCAAGTAAGGACAGCACCCAAGCACCGGTCCACCCACATATCAAATTATCAAAGTACCGAACGCGAATCATATGAACGTGATGAAAACTAGCTTGACGATAATTCCCATGTGTCCTCAGGAGCGCTTTTCTCTATATAAGAGTTTGTCCAGGCTTGTCCTTTGCTACAAAAAAGGATTGGGCCACCTTGCTGCACTTTATTTACTTTTGTTACTTGTTGCTTGTTACAAATTATCCTATCACAAAACTATCTATTACCTATAATTTCGGTGCTTGGCAGAGAATACCTTGCTCAAAACCGCTTATCATTTCCTTCCGCTCCTCGTTGGGTTCGACACTCTTACTTGTCGAAAGGACTATGATAGATACCCTATACTTGTGGGTCATCAAGACTCTTTTTCCGCACCGTTGCCGGGAGTGAAGCGCCTTTGGTAGGTGGAATTTGGTAAGGAAAAATTTATATAGTGTGCTGAAATTTCATCGTCATTTGTTACTATGGAAAGTAATCCTCTGAGGGGCTTGTTCGGGGTATCTTCACCCCGACCAGTAGAGCAAAGAGTTGCTCCTCAACCTACTAAACCTACTAAAAATGAAAATTTCTACTTTGAAATTCCTTTGGGTATGTTAGAAAAACTGCTGGCTAATCCTTTTGCAGGAGACGGAGCAATGCATCCTGATGAGCACCTAATATATGTGGATGAAGTTTGTGGATTATTTAAGCTTGCAGGTATAACCGATGATGTTATTAAGAAGAAGGTCTTCCCTTTACCTTTGAAGGGGGATGCATTGACATGGTATAGGCTATGTGATGATATGGGATCATGGAACTACAAACTATTGAAATTGGAATTTCATTAGAAGTTTTATCCTATGCATCTTGTTCATCGTGACCGCAATTATATATATAATTTTTGGCCTCGCAAAGGAGAAAGCATTGCTCAAGCTTGGGGGAAGCTTAAATCAATGTTATATTCATGCCCCAATCATGAGCTCCCAAGAGAAATAATTATTAAAAAAATTATGCTCGACTTTCTGATAACAATCGCACCATGCTCGATACTTCTTGTGTCAGGCTCTTTTATGATGAAGACTATTGAATTCAAATGGGATTTATTGGAAAGAATTAAACGCAACTCAAGATTGGGATCTCGACGAAGGTAAGGAGTCAGGTATGACACCTAAGTTTGATTGTCTTAAATCTTTTATGGATACCGATGTTTTCCCGTAAATTTAGCACTAAATATGGACTTGATTTTGAGATAGTAGCTTCTTTCCGTGAATCTTTTGCTACTCATGTTGATCTCCCTAAGGAGAATTGGTTTAAATATCATCCTCCCATAGAAGTAAAAGTAGCTGCACCTATTAAAGTTGAAGAAAAGACTATCACTTATAATGATCCTATTGTTCCTACTACTTATGTTGAGAAACCACCTTTCCCTGTTAGAATAAAGGATCATGCTAAAGCTTCAACTATGGTTCGTAAAAGCAATATTAGAACCTATACACCCCCTGAGCAAGTTAAAGTTGAACCTAATATTGCTATTTTTAAAGATCTCTTGGCTGATAATATTGATGGGCATGTTATTTATTTCCATGAAGAGACTGCTAGAATTGCTAAACCTTGTGCTAAAGATAAACATAGACATGTGGTAGGCATGCCTGTTATTTCTGTTAAAATAGGAGATCATTGTTATCATGGCTTATGTGACATGGGTGCTAGTGCTAGTGCAATACCTATTGACTTATACAAAGAAATTATGCATGATATTGCACCTACTGAGTTAGAAGATATTGATGTCACTACTAGAAATCCACATTTTACCTAGAGTCATACAAGTGAACAATGCATTAATCAACATAGTTTTCATGGAAAGAAGAAATCATAATACCTACTTGATTTAGAGATGCCTTTCTTCTCTCTGTTGCTTCGATGCCACGAAAGGTGGAAATTTTCTTCAAGCAAACAACACCCGACACTTGTTAGTTTACGAAAAATGTAGAAAACCAATGAAGAATGTTAGAGGACTTCCATTTATTCATAACATAAAACAGAGTCTGGGGTGGAAAAGCCCAACAATTGCAGCTACTAGCTTTCATATGGATAACTAAACAACAATGGTAAAACGTACACGCAGTTTCATGTAGATAACTACAACAATCGTAAAAATGCAGTAATCTGACCACTGTTAACACGAGCATATATAGTAATCAATGAAGCTATTATTTCTATCATTCATGCAATTGCAGTAGCTATGAACAAATTCAATGAAGCTATTGCATTCTGTCATTCATGTGTTCGTGCATCTCCATATCAATCAGTTCTTCTATTTCTTCTTTTGCTAGATATTTCTTTTATTCCTATGACCTTCCATACACCTTTTAACCAAGATGTTTAAATTGAAAACCCCACCTGCTGGAGAAGATACTGAACAATGTCCACATATACTGAATAGTGCACCACCTACTGCTTCCTTCGGATGCTAAAACCAAAACAACAGTTTCAGAATTTTGCTATACATACACAAGTACAACTATCTAAGCCAGCAATCAGACATCTTTCTAAACTAGAGGGGAAGAGAAATAGAGACAACCTTTTGGATGTATACCATGCAGAGAATAGAGCAGATCGGTGCTCGTCCAATCAGTAGTGGCACCATCTCCACATCCAAAGGGCGACTCCACCAACAGAGTTAAGGGCGTCGCAAATGCGGTCACCACCAGGCGTACGACGCCGTCACCCGGGCGTGGCTATGGCCACCACGCCTGTGAATGTCACCAATTCAAGACAGGAAGAAGGGTGTGACGGAGGGGGCGGCCGGGCGCAGAGGAGCGGGCGGGCTGAAGCAGAGCGAGGCAGTGCCGGCGCAATGGAGCGTGGCGGCGCTGGGCAAAGCAAATCACAAGGCACGGGAGGAGCAGGTCATGGCTGGGCGGGCGGGGATAGAAGAGGGGATTTTTTTTTGTCTGGCAGCGCTTGGGGTATGGGTGAAGCTTGAAGGAGGGACCTAGCCAAAAAAATTCCTCTACGCGCCCTTTTTCTCTTCCTTTTCTCACTGATCAGTGGGCCCAACTTGTGCGAGGGGAAAAACTTGGCGCTACCAGTGTCAATAAAGGAGCGCTGAGGCAATCTCACGTGGCCACATCGAGGGCATCTCTTGGTCTTTTTGGCTTCGATGGTATGTACGTGGCACCACCCTAGGGAAAGTTTAGTTTCTAATTTTTTTGGCTGGAAAGACATCTTTCCCTAGAGGGTCCTGTTCATTTCTTTTCTATCCCCTGAGTTAGCTAATGAGCTCTAGGTAAAGAGGTTGGCTCTAGGTAAAATGTGGATTTCTAGTAGTGTGTCACAGTTAAACTTGCCAATAGAGATACTATTTCACCCATGGGAACTGTTAGAGATGTTGAAGTCTTGTGTGGGAAAACTAAATATCCTGTTGATTTTCTTGTTCTTGGTTCCCCACAAGATAGCTTTTGTCCCATTATATTTGGTAGACCCTTCTTGAACACTGTTAATGCTAAGAAAGACTGCGAAAAGGATGTTGTTACTATTGGTTTGGGTGATATGTCTCATGAGTTTAACTTTTCTAAATTTCGTAGACAACACCATGAAGAGGAATTGCCTAGTAAAGATGAAATTATTGGTCTTGCTTCTATTGCCGTACCTCCTAGTGATCCTTTAGAACAACATTTGCTAGACCATGAAAATGATATGTTTATGAATGAAAGAAGGGAAATAGATGAAGTATTCTTTAAACAGAACCCATCCTCAAGCACAATTTGCTGTTGAAATCCTAGGGAACCTCCTCCACCCAAGGGTGATCCAGTGTTTGATCTTAAACCGTTACATGATAATCTTAAATATGCTTATCTTGATGAGAAAAAGATATATCCTGTTATTATTAGTGCTAACCTGTCAGAGCATGAAGAAGAGATATTATTGAAAACTCAGAAGAAGCACTGCACCGCTATTGGATATACTCTTGATGATCTTAAGGGCATTAGTTCCACTCTATGCCAACACAAAATAAATTTGGAGAAAGATGCCAAACCAGTTCGTGATCACCAACGACGACTTAATCCTAAAATGAAAGAAGTGGTAAGAAAGGAAATACTAAAGCTCCTTGAGGCAGGTATAATTTACCCCGTTGCTGATAGTGAGTGGATAAGTCCTGTCCATTGTGTTCCTAAGAAGGGAGGTATTACCGTCGTTCCTAATGATAAAGATGAATTGATTCCGCAAAGAATTATTACAGGTTATAGGATGGTAATTGATTTCCGCAAATTGAATAAGGCTACTAAAAAGGATCATTACCCCTTACCGTTTATTGATCAAATGCTAGAAAGATTATCCAAACATACACATTTTTGCTTTCTAGATGGTTATTCTGGTTTCTCTCAAATACCTGTATTAGCCGATGATCAATCAAAGACCACTTTACTTGCCCTTTCGATACTTTTGCTTATAGATGTATGCCTTTTGGTTTATGTAATGCACCTGCTACCTTTCAAATATGCATGATGGCTATATTCTCTGACTTTTGTGAAAAGATTTGTCAGGCTTTCATGGACGATTTCTCCGTCTCTGGATCCTCTTTTGATGATTGCTTGAGCAACCTTGATCGAGTTTTGCAGAGATGTGAAGAAACTAACCTTGTCTTGAATTGGGAGAAATGCCACTTTATGGTTAATGAAGTTATTGTCTTGGGGCATAAAGTTTCTGAAAGAGGTATTGAAGTTGATAAAGCCAAGGTTGATGCTATTGAAAATATGCCATGTCCCAAGGATATTAAAGGTATAAGAAGTTTCCTTGGTCACGCCGGTTTTTATAGGAGGTTCATTAAGGACTTCTCAAAAATTTCTCGGCCTCTGACTAATTTATTACAAAAGGATATACCATTTGTCTTTGATGATGATTGTGTAGAAGCGTTTGAAATACTTAAGAAAGCATTGATCTCTGCACCTATTGTTCAGCCACCTGATTGGAACCCTTTGAGATTATGTGTGATGCTAGTGATTATGCCGTAGGTGTTGTTCTATGGCAAAGAGTTGATAAGAAATTAAATGTTATTCAATACGCTAGTAAAACTCTAGACAATGCTCAGAGAAATTATGCTACTACTGAAAAAGAATTCTTAGCAGCTTGTATTTGCTTGTGATAAGTTCAGACCTTATATTGTTGATTCTAAAGTAACTATTCACACCGATCATGCTGCTATTAAATATCTTATGGAAAAGAAAGACGCTAAACCTAGACTTATTAGATGGGTTCTCTTGCTACAAGAATTTGATTTGCATATTATTGATAGAAAGGGAGTCAGAACCCCGTTCTGCGCATAACTTTTCTAGGTTAGAGAATGTGCTTGATGACCCACTACCTATTGATGATAGCTTTCCTGGAGAACAATTAAATGTCATAAATACTTCTTGTACTACTCCATGGTATGATGATTATGCTAATTACATTGTTACTAAATTCATACCACCTAGTTTCACATACCAACAAAAGAAAACGTTTTTCTATGATTTGAGACATTACTTTTGGGATGACCCACATCTTTATAAAGAAGGAGTAGATGGTGTTATTAGACGTTGTGTACCTGAGCATGAACAGAATGAGATCTCACGCAAGTGTCACTCCGAGGCTTATGGAGGACACCACGCTGAGACGTAATCGCACATAAGGTATTGCAATCCGTTTTTTATTGGCCTACTCTCTTCAAAGATGCCCGCAAGTTTGTTTTATCCTGTGATGAATGTCAAAGAATTGGTAATATTAGTAGACGTCAAGAAATGCCTATGAATTATTCACTTGTTATTGAACCATTTGATGTTTGGGGCTTTGATTATATGGGATCAAGCTTCTCGCCTCTAATGGATACACACATATTTTAGTTGCTATTGATTACATTACTAAGTGGGTAGAAGCTATTCCAACTAGTAGTGCTGATCATAACACTTCTATTAAAATGCTTAAAGAAGTTATTTTTCCGAGGTTTGGAGTCCCTAGATATTTAATGACTAATGGTGG
Source organism: Aegilops bicornis (assembly GCA_021605145.1). Taxonomy (NCBI): domain Eukaryota; kingdom Viridiplantae; phylum Streptophyta; class Magnoliopsida; order Poales; family Poaceae; genus Aegilops; species Aegilops bicornis. The sequence goes on along the minus strand of CM038673.1, from coordinate 135,006,356 downwards.
TTCACATTTTATTCATGGTGCTTTCCAAAATGCTTGCTAAATATGATGTTAATCATAGAATTGCATCTCCTTATCACCCATGCCTAGTGGTCAAGTAGAATTGAGCAATAGAGAGCTCAAATTAATTTTGCAAAAGACATTAATAGATCTAGAAAGAATTGGTCCAAGAAACCGGATGATGCATTATGGGCTTATAGAACGGCATATAAAAATCCTATGGGTATGTCTCCGTATAAAATGTTTTATGGAAAAGCATGTCACTTACCTCTCGAACTAGAACATAAGGCTTATTGGGCTATTAAGGAACTCAATTATGATTTCAAACTTGCTTATTGAGAAGAGGTTATTTGACACTAGCTCATTTGGATGAATGGAGAACCCAAACCTATATGCCAAGTTGTTTAAAGAAAAAGTTAAAAGATGCCATGACAAAAGGATACAAAAGCGTGAGTTTAATGTAGGAGATTATGTATTGCTATACAACTCTCGCTTAAGATTTTTTGCAGAAAACTTCTCTCTAAATGGGAAGGCCCTTACGTTATCGAGGAGGTCGATCGTTCCGGTGCCATAAAAATCAATAACTTCGAAGGCACAAATCCGAAGGTGGTGAACGGTCAAAGAATTAAACGTTATATCTCAGGTAGTCCTATAAATGTTGAAACCAATGTTATTGAAACCGTAACCCTGGAGGAATACATAAGGGACACTTTCCGGAACGTTTCAGATTCCAAAAAGGAATAGGTATGCGGTACGGTAAGTAAATCATCTTCAAAACAGTTCTAATGGCAATTTTTATCCGTTTTGGAATATTTAGAAAAATAGAAAAATAAGAAGCAGTCCGAAGGACACGAGGCCTCCACGAGGTGGAGGGCGCGCCTACTCCCATCGGGCGCCGCCTACCTCGTGGGCACCTCGGTGCTCTCCGGACTCTGCTTTCTTGCACGATACGTATTTTGGTTGGTAAAAATTCATTATATAATCTCCCGAAGGTTTTGACTCCTGTATCACGCAATTGTCCTCTGTTCTTGTTTCGAGCTGTTTTCTGTCAGGGTTGTCAAGGCCAGGCATTATGTCGGTCCCCTCCTCCAACAATGGTGACAACAATGCTTGGCTAATGAAGATAGAGCTGAAGAGGGAAGAACCCGTGGAGATCAACAAGGATGAAGGGATCAAGAAGGCCACGGAGGACCAAGTTCCTACCGCAGGAGACACCCTTCAACTTGATCACAATCTTCTTACCCCAACTGAGATCGAAGCTTTCAAGATGATTGAGTTAGCTCGTATACAAAACAAGTATCTCACACGTGAAAATATTTTGTTGAAGGAGCATATCGTCACACTCAAGGGCATTATCCGCAAGTTGGAGGATCTCTTACGCTCGATGTGTGATTACCCATTATCAACAACTCCACCTTCTTCATTACCATTTCTGAAGAAGGAGGCATAATCATATGGGTATGGGCACTCCCCTTGGCAACCGCCAAGCTTGGGGGAGGTGCCCCGGTATCATATCACCATCACACTCCTATCTTTACTATTTTTCTTAGTTCGATCCTTTTAGTAGTATTTTGATCTAGTATAATAAAAGTTTTGGTATGATCTAGTATTGAGTTTTGCTTTATGATCCCTCTATAATCGAGTCCGTGAGCTATATAATAAAGACTAGTGTTGAGTTAAGGGCTTGATTATCTTGCTATGATCTTTAGTGAATAAAAGAAAAGAGAAAAGAATAAAAAGAAACAAATAGATCATATTGATTTTATGGAGAGTAATGACTTCACATAGAAAGAGTATGATGATTAAAAGTTGTTGAGAGTTGACAAATATAGCTTTGGTCATCGTTGCAATTAATAGGAAGTAATAAAGAAAGAGAGGTTTCACATATAAATATACTATCTTGGACATCTTTTATGATTGTGAGCACTCATTAAAATATGAGATGCTAAAGAGTTGATGTTGGACAAGGAAGACAACGTAATGGGTTATTTTTTCTTATATCTGAGATAAAGTATATTGTCATGGATCATCCAACATGTTGAGCTTGCCTTTCCCCCTCATGCTAGCTAAATTCTTTTGCACCAAGTAGAGATACTACTTGTGCTTCCAAAACCCTTAAACCAGTTTTGCCATGAGAGTCCACCATATCTACCTATGGATTGAGTAAGATCCTTCAAGTAAGTTGTCATCGTGCAAGCAATAAAAATTGCTCTCTAAATATGTATGATTGATTGGTGTGGAGGAAATAAGCTTTATAATGATCTTGTGATGTGGAAGAAATAAAAGCGACGGATCGCATAATAAAGGTTCATATCACAAGTGGCAATATAAAGTAACGTTCTTTCGCATTAAGATTTTGTGCATCCAACCTTGAAAGCGCATGGCAACCTCTGCTTCCCTCTGCGAAGGGCCTATCTTTTATGTTTATCTTCTACCTTATGCAAGAGTCATGGTGATCATCACCTTTCCTTTTTACATTTTATCCTTTGGCAAGCATAGTATGTTGGAAAGATCCTGATATATATATCTAATTGGATGTAAGTTAGCATGAACTATTATTGTTGACATTACCCTTGAGGTAAGAGGTTGGGAGGCAAAACTATAAGCCCCTATCTTTCTCTGTGTCCGATTAAAACTCCGTAACCACAAGTATTGCGTGAGTGTTAGCAATTGTGAAAGACTAAATGATAGTTGAGTATGTGGACTTGCTAAAAAGCTCTGACATAGACTCTTTCTGATGTTATGATAAATTGCAATTGCTTCAATGACCAGATTATAGTTTGTTAGTTCTCAATAAAGTTTCGATTCATACTTTGCATTGTGTCGGTAGACAAAAGAGGGGTACACTTTTTGTACCCCTATAACTATGCACCTGCAAGGCGATCGAGCCATGGCACCACCGCACTAAGCAAGGCAAGGGAGGTGAGCCAAGGTAAGGCCAAGCTCGAAGGAGCAGAATCTATCGCCAAGACCAAGACCACAAAGAGCAAAGGGGATTTGCGGACTCCTCGGCAAGATCTTTGCCGGAGGCGCTTTTAGCAAACCCGGCAAGACCCTTGCGTGGCAGCTTCGCCCACACCTCTGAGAGCGAGTCACCCTTGAGTCCATCGCCCCCATGGGGCAAGGATTTGGGAGACATCCCGTGGTGGCATGCAGATCTTTGTGAAGACATTCAAGATCGTGATACACACTATAGAAGATGACGACCCTTGGCGGGATCCTGTGCAAGGAGGACCACAAGGCCCCAAGAAGAGCCTTGTTGGATGACAAGAGCGCCACTGCAAGACCCTTGCCGGGCTACCGCGAGGCCCTTGCCAAGAACACCCGTAGGGCCACCATCGTGCCCACGCCAATCAAACCTCCACCACTGCTTCGCATGCAGCTTGCCGACCCAACCAGTTGGGCAGGTGCACTGCGTGGCGGCAAGCGGATCTTCGTGGAGACCCACCATTGCGCCACCTCACCTGCCTCGCCTACCTACATGGCACCATGGGCACCACTGGCCAGTATGCCGTGTCGACATGAAAGGGAGCGGCGACGACGAGACAGGCTCTCCCCGTCCCCGATAAAGCAGGACACCTAAGCAAGACGCATTAAAGGCGCTTTGTCATGTAATGCGAGGGATAGACTTCAGATCATCAGAGCCCTTTCCACCTCCTGTGCCATCGTGGCAACCCCTTTCCCTATAAAAGGAGGCCCAAGGCGACCCGGGGAGGAGGATTCGGCTTTGGAGCTCCTCGTGCCCCATTGCTAGTTCAAGAACACGAGATAAACAAACCACCAAAGCAGGAGTAGGGTTTTACGCATCCTCGCGCCCGAACACTCGATAAGGAAACCGTGTGCTATCTGCTTGATCCGCTCTTCTCACGACCCCGCGCTACCACGAATGTAGTAGGGATTCTTGTGATCCCATAGGTGTCGCTCCCACCGACATCTTTGGCGCGCCAGGTAGGGGTGCGCAGTTGTGAGAATCGGCTTTAGCAGTTAGCCCGGCACTCCTTCATCTTCGTGACCCTTGAAGAAGAAAGGAGGCCAGAGAGATCGACACTCGAGCGATCGCAAATAGAAGCTAAGTTGCACTGAACCCTTATTTGTGATACCCTTCTTATTTGAGGTTATTCCCCCCGGAGATGTCACGCCTTTGTATGAGAAACCTGCACGCTAGGGGGCTCTCCCACGATCGGCAACACCCTTGCCCTGTTTCGAGTCCGCTCAACAGCTCAAGCGGCTACGTCGAGAATGGCGAGTAACCTTCCGCGATCAACAACGCCTCGATTCGACTCGAGTCAAGCTCGATACCGAGCGGCCGCTCGAACGGAAAGGTGGCTCATCCCAAGAAGACGTACCCGGCAGTTTCGGGATCCGGCCCCAAAACGCCGCTTAGGGCTTCCGCCACGCAAGCCTACCCGATCGACGTGGGGCACGCATATAAAGAGGAATTAAACGGGGAAATAACATGCATGAAAATTAAGAGTACTTCAAAGTTATATTACATCACGTCATAGCTGCGGTTCTAACTAAAGATGAAATTTGTCTTGGTCGGGAACCCGCAGCGGCGAATAAGAACGGGATGCCTAATCCCGGCGCTGGCCTTCCACCCTCTTGATTTCGTCGATGCAGTCGGTGATGGGCTTGATGTGCTCCTTGAGCACCGTGAGGTCAACACCATCCGGCAAGCTCTTCATCGCGGCTGCGAAGTCAAGGTCGGGATTCCAGTGCGCCATCTTGGTGAGGACCTTGGTCACGACCCTCCGGCAAAGTCGCCGGGCCTCCTCGGCCAGCGTGGCAAATCACATTGGAGTGAAGATAGGCCAAGGCTCAGGGGCGCCCTCAAGAACTGGCCGGGTCGACTTGGCGTTGACGATCCTGGCTGCGCCGGGCGTACCTCACGCTTGGCATCCCCATGGTGGCCAATTGCGAGGTGACCCTGCGGCAACGACCTCCGGATGGCTGATCCACCTCTTCTCACCCACCACATATTCCCTGGTGGGAGGCGGCCTCGTTGCCCAGCCTGCTTCTCCTCCTCGAGGCTCTGGTCAAGGTCTCCTCCCGAGCTCGCTCTCCGACAACATCTTCTCGAGATCCTCCAGCTTCAGCTTGAGGTCTCGATGGAGTTCTGCGTCGAGAGCTCCCCGATCCTGCCGATGATCGCTCCTTGCGCCTCTACCAAGGCGCGGTTGAGCGATGCTCTTCTCGCCGGACAGCTTGAGGGCCTGCTCCTTCACTTGTCCCGCCTGCTTCCAGCCTCCTTCACCTTGCCGGCATGGGCCAGAGCTTGGGCATCGAGTGCCTCTTTGTGCCTCTGCTCCAGCTCGTGAGTCCGTCGTGCGAGAAGGGCCTCGAGCTCCTCATCCTTGCCGCGGAGCGTTGCGATAAGCTTCGCTTGACACGCGGAGAGGTCATCTTCCTAGGAATCCAAGGCGGCTTGATGCTGGTTCCGGGCGGCTTCGGCCGCGGCAGCCAAGTTTGCCGCCTTTTCCTGGGCCTTCTCGATGTCGGCCATTTTCATGGTGAGCTCCACATTGCGCTTGGCCAATTCCTCCTGAAAGGCCCTCTGCTCCTCGCGAAGTCACGGTGGAACCAGTTCTGCGTCTCGCCGACGCTGCTTTGAAGTCCACCTCAAGCGTTGTCCACCGTTGCCATCCTGGACTTGACCTTGTCCAAAGTAGGCACGATGAGAGCACTTGGAGCTTCCGGAAATTGGCCCCCATGGCGCGGAAAAGCTGCTCTTCTGGAGAACCGTCGCCGCCAACGCCCGGCTCATCAATCACCTCAAGCCCGGTGGCGGCAAGCACCTCGCCGTCAAAAGCTTCCCCTTCGGCGGGCGCTCGGCAGCGCCTGAAAGATGGACGAAAAGATCGTCGCCCACCTTCGAGATATCTGCCGGCCCGAGGTTGAGGAGGAGGGAGGTTGGTCACCCGCCACCTCTTCCTCGGCGGAGGCCTTGCCGGCCTCACCGCAGATCCACTCACGGGCGCCTCGGCAGAAGCTCTCGCCGCCGCCTTTGGCGGCTTCAGCCAAGGCGCGCCCCGGCAAGACATCTTTGGCGGCCGTCAACGACGGCCTCATCAAGATCTTTGGCGGCCTCCTCGGCAATCCTGCTGGCCTCCGCCCGCTGCCTCCTCAAAGAATGTCTCCCACAACAGTGTCCACGTCCTCCATGTCTGCTGAAGGAGGGCCTGGGCAGCAATGGGAGCAATGAAGCCAAGAAAAGAATAAGGGAAAAACAGAGACGAAGGACAGGCGACTCACCAGTGCCAGGCTGTGAAGCAGAAGTCCCCTCTCCGCCAGCATTTGGCGTCGTGGCAGAGTCACCAGCGCCCAAGTTCCTCTCTTCCTCCATGGGTGTGGGCTCCAGGCTCGATGCCCTTGCTGGGACGCCCAGCCAAGCGTAGTCGATGGGGGTGGTGTGTTAGGAGTAGCCTCTGTGGCTCCTCCTGCTGCCGCTCCCCTCCGCAAACCGCAAGGTCAGCATCATAGCGTCGAGCGCCTACCACATGTCGAGTAAGAAGAGGGTGACGAACTTACGCTGGGGCTGCGCCGGGCTGCCGTCCGGGCTGCTCAAGACCACCAGCAGTGTCTTTGAAGCCCCAATGGGGATCGACCGCCGAGGTCCTCGCCCTCTTCACCTCTCGGGCCAACGCCTCGCCTCCTGCAAAAGCAAAAATGGATCAAGACAAGCGACCCGATTCGGGGAAATGGAAATGACAATAAGGAACGGAGTACTTACTCGTCATCCATCTCCTCCTCTTCCACCAGTTTCCTTTTCCTCTCCGGGCTGAGAGGCCCGAGATCAAAAGGGAGCTCCACATCATCATCCGAGTAGACGCCTACTAGAGGAGGTGAAGAAGGAGGCGGGGTTTGTGCGTGCCCGGGTGAGGAAGGGGCTGTCGCCTTCTTCTTCTCAGCGGCCTTCGTCAGCCCCTTCGCTGCCGTGGCCCTCGTAGGGCGCCTGGACCTCCTGTGGTCAATTGAGGTTGCCAGAGTTCGCCTGGCCGGACCGCTCGCGGAGCCACACCGCCGCAGGACTCGCCTCTTCCCCGGCTGGCATCGAGCCCGCCGCCACGCCCTCCTCCTCCGACGACTCGTCGGCCGCGTCCTCGACGAGCGGAGCTCCAAGCCGTCGCTCTTGACCTCCTCGGTGGCCGCCCGGCTCAGTGGTGAACTCGCCTCCTCCGCAGCCCATCGCGCCTTGTCCTCCACGCCTTGCCGCTGGCCTCCATGGCAAGCTATGCCTCCCTCGCCCGGGTGGCGATGTAGTCCACTCCGCTGGGTGGTGTCCATGACAAGCCACCGCCGACGTCAGCATTGACGTATACCTCGATCAAGGAGTCGAAGAATTGCTGCACATCTGCGTCCGTCGGCTCCTTCCAGCTCGGGACAGGGCCATGCGCGTTGCAGTCCGGCATCATATCAATGATCTCGGACCAGCGTGAGTTATTGCACAACGGGACCACCCCCGCTGGCAACTTGAAGAACGACCCCTTGACAGCCTTGCCGACCTTTGCGGCAACCCTCGCGGCCTTGCCGGTCAGTTCGACCTCGCCGTCGCGACCCATCAAAAGGCGGAAAAGCCGCTTAGCGAAGTGGGCATGCGCCATCACCGTGAAGTTGTGGTCGAGGCGGCGGAGCCGCATAATGTCGGCAAGGTTCGTAAAAAGCCAGGTGGCCTCCCCTTATTATGCAGCAGGCGATCCGGCCGGGCGAATGAAGTCCGCCCGATCATCTCCGTGGTGAGCCCAGCCGGGTCAGCGGAGGATCCTGGTGGTGGCGACGATAAGCCTCCGTCGGCAGCATCGACATCACTCCATCGGCTGCCGCGGACGGCGGCCTTCAGCGAACCTTGCGGAATTCTGGCGGGTCTTCGCTCTTCAATCCAGCACCACAAGCCACGCCATTCCTCCCACCTCTCCTTCATGGCACCGTCCGAAATCGCCCCTTGGATCTTTGGGATCCAGGCGACGCATCCAGAGACGGGCGCCTCCGCCGGATTCGAGGGGAGAAATAATGGCGAAAGAGTGCCGTAGGTTGGGCTGCACTCCGCAAAGCCTTCGCAAAGATACGCTGAAGAGCCAGCACACCACCGCATTCGAGTGAAATCCAAAAAGGCGAAAGCCGAAGGTGTGCATGATATCGCAGAAGAAATCGGAAAGAGAGGGGCATAACCCGCAAGAAAGGTAATCGACAAAAAAGGGATACTGATTTGAGCAGGATCGGCAAGCCGGCAGAATGACGCGTCGGCCGGTGCCAAATTCTCCCCGTCTTCACTCCCCATAAGGGCTTGAAGGAGGCCCGAGCTCATGAACATCAACCGACGAGGGGAAGAAGAAGGCGGACTGCCCTGTCCTCTCGACAAGGCCTCCCTCCTGGGCTCCATGGTCCAGAGCCCTTAGCCACCCCTTGCCCTTGGCGGATTTGGGCGCCATGGCGGTCGAGAGGTCTAGAGGATTGAGGAAGAGGGGTGGCGAAGCAACGACGGCGGGCGATGGCGAAAGCTTAGGAAGGAAGGAAGAGAGGAAACGGCGGCTCTAAGATTGGAAAAGGTACGAGAGAAGAGGAGAAAGTGAGCAGCGCGCTCACGGTTATTCCTTCTTATGGGGGAAAATGCGGGCCGCCTCCTTTCTGTTGGGGAACGTTGCAGAAAATTAAAATTTTCCTACGGTTTCACCAAGATCTATCTATGAGTTCATCCAAGCAACGAGTCAAGAGAGAGAGTTTGCATCTACATACCACTTGTAGATCGAGTAGGGAAGCGTTCGAGGGAGTGGTGATGATGGAGACGTTACCAACGTGATTCCGATCACCGATGACCAAAGCGCTGAAAGGACAGCACCTCCGCGTTCAATACACGTACGGGACGATGGCGTCTCCTCCGTCTTGATCCAGCAAGGATGAAGGAGAGGTTGAGGAAGACAACTCCAATGGCAGCACGACGGCGTGGTGCAATTGGTCTGAAGGTTCTCCGGCGAGGCTTCGCCAAGCTCACACGGAGAAAGAGAGGAGTTGGGGAGGGAGGGGCTGCGCCTTCAATTGTGTGTTGCAGCCTCCCTCACCCCTCTATATATAGGAGAGAGAGGGGCAAGGGGCCGGCCCTCTAGGAAAAACCCTAGGGGCGGCGGCCAAGGGAAGGAAAGGGGTGGCTTGCCCCCCCAAGCTGGGGCGCCCCTTTTTCCCTTTAGGGTTTCCTCCCCAAGCTCCTAGCCGCATGGGCCCTAGGTGGAGGTGCGCCCAGCCCACCGTGGGCTGGCTCCCTCCCACTTAGCCCATGTGGCCCCCGAGGTGGCCCCTCCGGTGGACCTCCTGAAACCTCCCGTGGCCCCAAGATTTTACCGGCATGCCCCTCAAACTTTCCGAGTCCGCTTAACCACTTTCCATATATAAATCTTTACCTCTGGACCATTCCGGAACTCCTCGTGACGCCCGTGATCTCATCCGGACTCGAACAACATTCGGTAATCACATACTTGTCTTCCTAATAACCCTAAGCGTCCACCGAACCTTAAGTGTGTAGACCCTACACGTTCGGAGACATGCTTGAGACATGACCGAGACGACCTCGGTCAATAACCAACAGCAGGATCTCTGATACCCATGTTGGCTCCACATGCTCCTCGATGTTGTCATCGGATGAACCATTTATGTCAAGGGTTCAAGCAACCCCGTATTCTATTCCCTTTGTCGACGGTATGTTACTTGCCGAGACTCGATCGCTTCAGTATCCCAATACCTCGTTCAGCCTCGTTACCGGCAAGTCACTTTAAATCGCACTGTAATGCATGATCCCGTGACCCGGAACACTTGGTCACCTTGAGCTCAATATGATGATGCACTACCGAGTGGGCCCGGTGATACCTCCGTAATACGGAGTGACAAATCCATCTCGATCCGTGTCAACCCAACAGACACTTTCGGAGATACCGTAATGCACCTTTATAGTCACCCGATTCGTTGTGATGTTCGGTACACCCAAAGCACTCCTACGGTATCCAGGAGTTACATGATCTCATGGTCTAAGGAAGAGATACTTGACATTGGAAAAGCTCTAGCAAAACGAACTACACGATCTTGTGCCATGCTTAGGATTGGGTCTTGTCCATCACGTCATTCTCCTAATGACGTGATCCCGCTTGTCAATGACATCCGATGTCCATAGTCGTGAAACCATGACTATCTGACCAACGAGCTAGTCAACTAGAGGCTCACTAGGGACGATTGTAGTCTATGTATTCACACGTGTATAACGATTTCCGGATAATACGATTTATAGCATGAATAAAAGACAATTATCATGAACAAGGAAATATAATAATAATCCTTTTATTATTGCCTCTAGGGCATATTTCCAACAGTCTCCCACTTGCACTAGAGTCAATAATCTAGTCACATTGTGATGAATCGAACACCCGTAGAGTTCTGGTGTTGATCATGTTTTGCCCGCGGAAGAGGTTTAGTCAATGGATCTGCGACATTCGCATCCGTATGCACTTTACAAATTTCTATGTCTCCATCTTGAACATTTTCACGAATGGAGTTGAAGCGGCAACTTGATGTGCCTGGTCTTCTTGTGAAACCGGCTCCTTGGCAAGGGCAATAGCTCCGGTGTTGTCACGGAAGAGTTTGATCGGCCCCGACGCATTGGGTATGACTCCTAGGTCGTGATGAACTCCTTCACCCAAATTGCTTCATGCGCTGCCTCCGAGGCTGCCATGTACTCCGCTTCACATGTAGATCCCGCCACGACGCTTCGCTTGCAAATGCACTCACCATCGCTTCCACCATTCAACATAAACACGTATCCGGTTTGTGACTTTGAGTCATCCAGATCTGTGTCGAAGCTAGCATCGACGTAACCCTTCTGACGAGCTCTTCGTCACTTCCATAAACGAGAAACATGTCCTTTGTCCTTTTCGTGTACTTCAGGATATTCTTGACCGCTGTCCGGTGTTCCTTGCGGGATTACTTTGGTACCTTCCTACCAAACTTACGGCAAGGTTTACATCAGTCCGGTACACAGCATGGCATACATAATAGATCCTATGGCTGAGGCATAGGGATGACGCCATCTCTTCTTTATCTTTTGTCATGGTGGGCATTGAGCCGAGCTCAATCTCACACCTTACTGTCTGAGGCAAGAACCCTTTCTTGGACTGATCCATTTTGAACTTCTTCAAAATCTTATCAAGGTATGTGCTTTGTGAAAGACCTATGAGGCGTCTCGATCTATCTCTATAGATCTTGATGCCTAATATATAAGCAGCTTCTCCAAGATCCTTCATTGAAAAACTTCTATTCAAGTAGGCTTTAATGTCAGTCCAAGAGTTCTATATCATTTCCCATCAAAAGTATGTCATCTACATATAATATGAGATATGCTACAGTGGTACCACTCACTTTCTTGTAAAGTGAGGCTTCTACATAAGTCTGCGTAATCCCACACTCTTTGATCATCTAATCAAAGCGAATGTTCGATCTCAGAGATGCTTGCACCAGCCCATAAATGGAACGCCGGAGCTTGCATACTTTGTCAAGATTCTTAGGATCGACAAAACCTTCCTACCGCATCATATACAGCTTCTTCCTTAAGATATCCGTTTAAGGAACGATGTTTTGACGCCCATCCGCCATATCTCATAATCATAGTATGCGGCAATTGCTAACATGATTCGGACGGACTTAAGCTTCGCTACGGTGAGAAAGTCTCATCGTAGTCAATCCCTTGAACTTGCCGATAACCCTTAGTGACAAGTCGAGCTTTATAGATGGTGACATTACCATCCGGCCCGTCTTCCTCTTAAAGATCCATTTATTTTCTATCGCTCCGATCATCGGCAAGTCTGCATCAAAGTCCATACTTTGTTTTCATACATGGATCCTATCTCGGATTTCATGGCTTCGAGCCATTTATTGGAATCCGGGCCCGCCATCGCTTCTTCATAGTTCGAAGGTTCACCGTTGTCTAACAACATGATTTCCGGGAGACGGGGTTGCCGTACCACTCTCACAGTGCGGAACGTGTCCTAGTGGACCCACGAAGTTCAAGAGTGGCTTGATCCAAGTACCTTGATCATCATCATTAATTTCCTCTTGATTTGGTGTGGGCATCACAGAACATTTTCCTGAGCTGCACCACTATCCCGTTCAAGAGGTAGTACTTCATCGAGTTCTACTTTCCTCCCACTTACTCCTTTCGAGAGAAACTCTTTTCGGAAAGGTTCCGTTCTTGGCAACAAAGATCTTGCCTTCGGATCTAAGGTAGAAGGTATACCCAAGGGTTTCCTTAGGGTATCCTATGAAGACGCATTTTTCCGACTTGGGTTCGAGCTTTTCAAAGGTTGAAGTTTCTTGACATAAGCATCGCATCCCCAAACTTTTAGAAACGACGACCAGGTTTCTTCCCAAACCATAATTCATACGGTGTCGTCTCAACGGACTTAGACGGTGCCCTATTTAAAGTGAATGTAGCTGTCTCTAGAGCGTATCCCCAAAAGATAGCGGTAAATCGGTAAGAGACATCATAGATCGCACCATATCCAATAGAGTGCGATTACGACGTTCGGACACACCGTTCTGTTGAGGTGTTCCAGCGGCATGAGTTGTGAAACGATTCCACATTTTCTTAAGTGTGTGCCAAATTCGTGACTTAAATATTCTCCTCCATGATCTGATCGTAAGAATTTTATCTTTCGGTCACGTTGATTCTCTACCTCATTCTGAAATTCCTTGAACCTTTCAAAGGTCTCAGACTTGTGTTTCATCAAGTAGACATACCCATATCTACTCAAGTCATCTGTGAGAGTGAGAACATAACGATATCCTCCGCGAGCCTCAACACTCATTGGACCACACACATCGGTATGTATGATTTCCAATAAGTTGGTTGCCCGCTCCATTGTTCCGGAGAACGGAGTCTTGGTCATCTTGCCCATGAGGCATGGTTCGCATGTGTCAAATGATTCATAATCCGTAGACTCCGTAAGTCCATCGACATGGAGCTTCTTCATGCGCTTGACACCAATGTGACCAAAGGCGGCAAATGCCACAAGTATGTGGGACTATCGTTATCAACTTTACATCTTTTGGTATTGACACTATGAACATGTGTAACATTACGTTCATGATTCATCAAGAATAAACCATTGACTATCAGAGCATGACCATAAAACATTTCTCTCATATAAATAGAACAACCATTATTCTCGGATTTAAATGAGTAGCCATCTCGTATTAAACGAGATCCGGATACAATGTTCATGCTCAAACTTGGCACCAAATAGCAATTATTAAGGTTTATAACTAATCCCGTAGGTAAATGTAGAGGTAAGCGTCTTGACGGCGATCACATCGACTCTGGAACCATTCCCCGACGCGCATCGTCACCTCGTCCTTCGCCAGCCTCCGCTTATTCCGCAGCCTCTGTTGTGAGTTACAAATATGAGCAGCGGCAGGTATCAAATACCCAGAGTTACTACGAGTACCGTAACGTACACATCAATTACATGTATATCAAATATACCTTTAGTGTTGCCGGTCTTCTTATCCGCTAAGTATTTGGGGCAGTTCCGCTTCGGTGACCCTTCCCTTGCAATAAAAGCACTCGGCCTCGTGCTTGGGCCCATTCCTTGACTTCTTCTTCCGGCAACTTGCTTACGGCGCGGCAACCTCTTTGCCGTCCTTCTTGAAGTTCTTCTTGCCCTTGCCTTTCTTGAACTTAGTGGTCTTATTGACCATCAACACTTGATGTTCTTTCTTGATTTCAACCTCTCTCACGACTTCAAGATTGAGAATACTTCGGAATGGTCTTCTCCATCCCTGCATATTGTAGTTCATCACAAAGCTCTTGTAGCTTGGTGGGAGCGATCAAGGATTCTGTCACAATGACCGCCTCGTCCGGAGGTTTATGTCCAATGGGACAAAGCGGTGATGCAACCTGCATATTTTGAGTATGTGCTCAAGCGATGAATCTGTTTTCCTCCATCTTACAACTATAGAACTTGTCGGAGACTTCATATCTCTCGACCGGGCATGAGCTTGAAAAACCAGTTTCAGCTCCTCGAACATCTCATATGCTCCGTGTTGCTCAAAACGCTTTTGGAGCCCGGTTCTAGGCTGTAAAGCATGCCGCATCGAACGAGGGAGTAATCATCAAGACCTAGACCGCCAAGCGTTCATAACGCCTTGGTTCTCTCGATGGGTGCTTCACCTAGCGGTGCTTCTAGGACATATTGTTTCTTGGCAGCTATGAGGATAATCCTCGTGTTTCGGACCCGATCCGTATAGTTGCTGCCATCATCTTTCAAACTTGGGTTTCTCTAGGAACGCGTTGAAGTTCATGGTGACATGAGCGTTGGCCATTTGATCTACAAGACATATTATGCAAAAGTTTTAGACTAAGTTCATGATAATTAAGTTCATCTAATCAAATTAAAATGAACTCCCACTCAGATTAGACATCCCTCTAGTCATCTAAGTGTTACACGATCCGAGTCGACTAGGCCGTGGTCCGATCATCATGTGAGACGGACTAGTCATCGTCGGTGAACATTCTCATGTTGATCGTATCTTCCATACGACTCGTGTTCGACCTTTCGGTCTCCGTGTTCCGAGGCCATGTCTCATACATGCTAGGCTCGTCAAGTTTAACCCTAAGTGTTTACTGCGTGTGTAAATCATCTTACACCCGTTGTATGTGAACGTAAGAATCCATCACACCCGATCATCACGTGGTGCTTAGAAGCACGTAACTGTAGCAACGGTGCACACTTAGGGGAGAACACTTCTTGAATTTTTTAAGGGATCATCTTATTTACTACCGTCGTTTCTAAGTAAACAAGATGTATAAACATAATAAACATCACATGCAATTATAAAGTAGTGACATGATATGGCCAATATCATATAGCTCCTTTGATCTTCATCTTCAGGGCTCCATGATCATCCTGTCACCGGCATGACACCATGATCTCCATCATCATGATCTCCATCATCGTGTCTTCATGAAGTTGTCACGCCAACGACTACTTCTACTTCTATGGCTAACGCGTTTAGCGATAAAGTAAAGTAAGTTACATGGCGTTCTTCAATGACACGCAGTCATACAAAATAAAGACAACTCCTATGGCTCCTGCCGTTGTCATACTCATCGACATGCAAGTCGTGATTCCTATTACAAGAACATGATCTCATACATCACAATATATCATCATTCATCACAACTTAGCCATATCACATCACATGACAATTGCTGCAAAAACAAGTTAGACGTCCTCTAATTGTTGTTGCATCTTTACGTGGCTGCAATTGGGTTCTAGCAAGAACGTTTCTTACCTCTGAATAACCACAACGTGATCTTGTCAACTTCTATTTACCCTTCATAAGGACCCTGTTCATCGAATCCGCTCCAACTAAAGTGGGAGAGATGTACACCCGCCAACCACCTTATGCAACTAGTGCATGTTAGTCGGTGGAACCGGTCTCACGTAAGCGTGCGTGTAAGGTTGGTCCGGGCCGCTTCATCCCACAATACCGCGGAAGCAAGATACGACTAGTAACGGCAAGTAAGTTGACAAGATCCACGCCCACAACAAAATTGTGTTCTACTCGTGCAAAGAGAACTACGCATAGACCTAGCTCATGATGCCACTGTTGGGGAACGTTGCAGAAAATTAAAATTTTCCTACAGTTTCACCAAGATCTATCTATGAGTTCATCCAAGCAACGAGTCAAGAGAGAGAGTTTGCATCTACATACCACTTGTAGATCGAGTACTAGGCTGTTCGAGGGAGTGGTGATGATGGAGACGCCCCAACGTGATTCCGATCACCGATGACCAAAGCGCTGAAAGGACAGCACTCTCCGCGTTCAATACACGTGCGGAGACGATGGCGTCTCCTCCGTCTTGATCCAAAGCAAGGATGAAGGAGAGGTTGAGGAAGACAACTCCAATGGCAGCCTGACGGCGTGGTGCAATTGGTCTGAGAGGTTCTCCGGCGAGGCTTCGCCAAGCTCACACGGAGAAAGAGAGGAGTTGGGGAGGGAGGGGCTGCGCCTTCAATTGTGTGTTGCAGCCTCCCCTCACCCTCTATATATAGGAGAGAGAGGGGCAAGGGGCGGCCCTCTAGGGAAAACCCTAGGGGGGCGGCCAAGGGAAGGGAAAGGTGGCTTGCCCCAAGCTAGGGGCGCCTCTTTTCCCTTTAGGTTTCCTCCCAAGCCCTAGCCGCATGGGCCTGGGTGGGAGGTGCGCCCAGCCCACCAGGGGCTGGCTCCCTCCCACTTAGCCCATGTGGCCCCCCGAGGGGTGGCCCTCCCGGTGGACTGCATGAAACCTCCCTATGGGCCCCAGATTTTACTTCAAGCATGCCCCTAAACTTTCCGAGTCCGCTTAACCACTTTCCATATATAAATCTTTACCTCCGGACCATTCCTAACTCCTCATGACGTCCGGATCTCATCCGGGACTCAACAACATTCGGTAATCACATACTTGTCTTCCTAATAACCCTAGCGCCACCGAACCTTAAGTGTGTAGACCCTACGGGTTCGGAGACATGCAGACATGACCGAGACGACCTCAGTCAATAACCAACAGCGGGATCTGGATACCCATGTTGGCTCCACATGCTCCTCGATGTTGTCATCGGATGAACCACGATGTCAAGGGTTCAAGCAACCCGTATTCTATTCCCTTTGTCGACGGTATGTTACTTGCCCGAGACTCGATCGTCCGGTATCCCAATACCTCGTTCAGCCTCGTTACGGCAAGTCACTTTACTCGCACCGTAATGCATGATCCCGTGACCGCACACTTGGTCACCTTGAGCTCAATATGATGATGCACTACCGAAAGTGGGCCCAAGTGATACCTCTCCGTGAATAATGGAGTGACAAATCCTGTCTCGATCCGTGTCAACCCAACAGACACTTTCGGAGATACCGTAATGCACCTTTATAGTCACCCGATTCGTTGTGACGCTTGGTACACCAAAGCACTCCCTACGGTATCCGGAGTTACATGATCTCATGGTCTAAGGAAGAGATACTTGACATTGGAAAAGCTCTAGCAAAACGAACTACACGATCTTGTGCCATGCTTAGGATTGGGTCTTGTCCATCACGTCATTCTCCTAATGACGTGATCCCGCTGGTCAATGACATCCGATGTCCATAGTCGTGAAACCATGACTATCTCTGTCAATTACCAATGAGCTAGTAAACAAGAGGCTTACTAGGGACGTATTGTAGTCTATGTATTCACACGTGTATAACGATTTCCGGATAATACAGTTATAGCATGAATAAAAGACAATTATCATGAACAAGGAAATATAATAATAATGCTTTTATTATTGCCTCTAGGGCATATTTCCAACACTTTCACATTAACTGCGACGTGACACATGCGCGCAGAGCTCAGCCCCACGCATGCCGCCCACGTCACGCACACCTCCCCACGCCGAGCCACGCGCGGGAGGCATGGGAAGCGCAGTGCGCTAAGAGACTTAACGTGGTAAAAACCACCCCGCCGCTCACAAGACCATTTTGGGCCTAGCCCAACGACGATTATGCTTTAGGTGTGGCCCAGTTCTGGGGCTCCTGCCGGTGTACAAAAAAGAGGGGTACACTTTTGTACCCCTATAACCGTGCGCAGGCAGGTCTGAGCCGCCTTGCGCACCACCGCCTTGAGCAAGGCAAGGGAGGTGAGCCAAGGTAAGGTCAAGCTCGAAAGGAGGAGCAGACGCCAAGACCAAGACCACAAAGAGCAAAGGGGACGAAGCGGACTCCCTGCAAGATCCTTGCCGGAGGCAGTTTAGTAAACCCGCAAGACCCTTGCCGTGGCAGCTCGCCCCACACCTACGGAGCGAGTCATCCTTGAGTCCACTGCCCCCATGGGGCAAGGATTGGGGAGACATCCCCGTGGTGGCATGCAGATCTTTGTGAAGACATTCAAGATCGGATACACACTATAGAAGATGACGACCCTTGGCGGGATCCCAGCCAAGGAGGACCATTAAAGGCCCCTGAAGAGCCTTGCAGGATGATAAAGCGGCGCCACGGCAAGACCCTTGCCGGGGCTACGACGAGGCCCTTGCCAAGAACACCCGTGAGGCCACCATCGTGCCCACACCAATCAAACCTCCACCACCCAGATTAGCATCGGTGCCGACCCAACCAGTTGGGCAGGCACCTGCGTGGCGGCAAGCGGATCTTCGTGGAGACCCGCCACTGCGCCACCTCAGCTCTTGTCATGTAATGCGAGGGATAAACTCGCATCAGTGTACCCTTTCCACCTCTTGTTGTCCACTGTGGCAACCCCTTTCCCTATAAAAGGAGGCCCAAGGCGACTGGGAAGGGGATTCTGCTTTTTGGAGCTCCTCACGCCCCATTGCTAGTTCAAGAACACAGATAAACAATCCACCAAAGCAGGAGTAGGGTTTTACGCATCCTCGCAGCCCGAACCTGGATAAACAAACCGTGTGCTATCTGCTTGATCCGCTCTTCTTCACGACCCAGCGCCCGCATCACCGTAGTAGGGATTCTTGTGATCCCATAGGTGTCGCTCCCACCGGCACATTGTAAATAGATAATTACTTGACATAAGAAATCATATGACAATATCCATATATGTTCTTTGTTATGAGAATAATCATGATGCCCTCATGTCCGTATTTGATTTTATCGACACCTCTACCTCTAAACATGTGGACATATTTATCGTTATCGGCTTCCGCTTGAGGACAAGCAAGGTCTAAGCTTGGGGGAGTTGATACGTCCATTTTGCATCATGCTTTTATATCGATATTTATTGCATTATGGGCTATTATTACACATTATGTCACAATACTTATGCCTATTCTCTCTTATTTTACAAGGTTTACATGAGGAGGGAGAATGTCGGCAGCTGGAATTCTGGGCTGGAAAAGGAGCAAATATTAGAGACCTATTCTGCACAACTCCATAAGTCCTGAAACTCCACGGAAGTTATTTTTGGAAATAATAAAAAAATCTTGGGCGGAAGAAATACCAGAGGGGCCCACACCACAGCCCACGAGGGTGAGGCGCCCTACCCCCTAGGCACGCCCCCACGCCTCGTGGGCCCCTGTTGGCCCTCAGTGCCCATCTTCTCGCTATATGAGGTCTTTCGTCAGAAGAAAAATCATAAGCAAGCTTTGACGAGACTCACGCCACAGGCTAACCTTGGCGGAACCAATCTAGGGTTCTGGCAGAGCTGTTCTGTTGGGGACACTTCCCCCCGGGAGGGGGAAATCATCACCATCGTCATCACCAACGCTCCTCACATCGGGAGAGGCCAATCTCCATCAACATATTCACCAGCACCATCTCCTCTCAAACCCTAGTTCATCTCTTGTATCCAATTCTTGTCTCCAAGTGCCGGATTGGTAGCTTCGAGGTTGCTAGTAGTGTTGATTACTCCTTGTAGTTGATGCTAGTTGGTTTATTTGGTGGAAGATCATATGTTCAGATCCTATATGCATATTAATACTCCTCGATTATGAACATGAATATGCTTTGTGAGTAGTTACGTTTGTTCCTGATGACATGAGAGAAGTCTTGCTATTAGTAGTCATGTGAATTTGGTATTCGTTCGATATTTTGATGAGATGTATGTTGTCTTTCCTCTAGTGGTGTTATGTGAAGTCGACTACATGACAATTCACCATTATTTGGGCCTAGAGGAAGGCATTGGGAAGTAATAAGTAGATGATGGGTTGCTAGAGTGACAGAAGCTTAAACCCTACTTTATGCGTTGCTTCGTAAGGGGCTGATTTGGATCCACATGTTTCATGCTATGGTTAGGTTTACCTTAATACTTATTTTGTAGCTGCGAATGCTTGCAATAGGGGTTAATCACAAGTGGGATGCTTGTTCAAGTAAGGACAGCACCCAAGCACCGGTCCACCCACATATCAAATTATCAAAGTACCAAACGCGAATCATATGAACGTGATGAAAACTAGCTTGACGATAATTCCCATGTGTCCTCGGGAGCGCTTTTCTCTATACAAGAGTTTGTCCAGCTTGTCCTTTGCTACAAAAAGGATTGGGCCACCTTGCTGCACTTTATTTACTTTTGTTACTTGTTGCTCGTTACAAATTATCCTATCACAAAACTATCTGTTACCTATAATTTCAGTGCTTGCAGAGAATACCTTGCTCAAAACCGCTTATCATTTCCTTCTGCTCCTCATTGGGTTCGACACTCTTACTTATCAAAAGGACTACGATAGATCCCCTATACTTGTGGGTCATCAGTGAGCCACTCTTCGGCACATCTTCATAAGTCCATTGTCACCACAGTGGACGGCAAGAATCAAGCATGATCACTTCGTGATGCTCCACTTGAACTTATACATCGCAATCTTGATGACGATCACCACTTGATGTCATACTCCATGGGTTGTATGAGATATTCCTCTTGATGCAAGTCCATGGAAACATACCTAACCCCACATAGAACTCTCACGAAGACCATGGGTTAGTAACCAAAGCATAATTGACATTGTTTACCATACCAGGGGATCACTTGATCCCTCACGGTACATCTTGTACGCTTTGTGTGTTGATCAACTTGAATCACTCTTTGTACTTAGTCTTGATCAACCTTGAATTTTCCAACTCTCTTCATTAAGATGATGTCTTGAAGGTAAACACGAATGTTCGCACAATCTTCTTCTTTAAGACATGCTTGCAATAGGCTCAACTCTCATGTGACCAATCTTTGGATAAATTCTTGAATAGCACCTTGGTCAACACATATTATTCTTTTAATAACCTTGAAACCAACAAATGGTCTTCAAGCAATACCTATGGACAAACTCTTCAAATATAACTCAAGGCAACCATTAGTCCATAGAGATTGTCATAAATTACCAAAACCAAACACGGGGGCACCACATGTTCTTTACAAGCCAACAGAGCCAACATGCCACTATATTCGACATGTCTGATGCAATATCCTGCACCGGGAGTCGTGACAAGTGAGGGATGACAGCGTAGCCAGCATGACCCACTTTCGACTGAGGCCTAGCGACACAAAAAATCTCAATCCATCATCCACAAACTGAAACTTGACCCACTACCACGGGTGCGTGAACGTCAAGCACCGAGTTGCACCCTTGCGAGTCGACAAGGAAAGAGGATCACGAGAGTTGAGCACTTGGTAGACAAAGTGGTCGAGCGTGACAACCAATGATCTCATGTGAGGTGATAGTTTCCCCTTGGAGGTCATTGACCCCTCATCCTCAATGGAGCAGACATCGACCTAGGCCCACAACCGGACCCCAACAAGTCGTCACTAGACAACGACCACAAGGACAACGACAACAACAGGAGACCCCCGTCCTGCATAGTTGCCTCAAAATCACTCAAGGAGACGCTACAACACCTAATGGTCATATCTCCCCTCCCATTTTCTACCATGTTCACATGTGGATCTTTTAAAGTGAAGAGAGCTTTTATTACCACGCGTTGCTCCATGGTTATTTCTGGACGGATGAAATAACGAGCATTTGACGCAAGTGTAGCGGAACACTGGTGTAAGGCCAACTCCAGCGCACGACCCCAAACGGACGTCCGTTTTGCCAGGATTCTGTCCGTTTGGGTAGGGCAATGGGGTCGGTGTCGAGCTCGTTTCGGGATGCGTGGCCGTCGCCCGACGCGGACGCATCCTTTGGCCTCATCCTGTCCGCCACGGCCAAAAAATGCCCATATATTCATATTTCAATGTTCAAAACAAGTTTGCACGTCCAAATATTAATTGTCTGAAAAAAAATAGTTTTACAACCCAATCAAAATTGTCTCTAATAAAATAGTTTTACAACCAAATCAAAATTGTCTTGAATGAACATAATGAACCGATACATCTATTGGTTGCCAATGTGAGTCCACACGTGCTCAACCAAGTCATTTTGAAGATCCAAATGAGTGTGCCAAACACGCATTTCACGATGAAGTTCAAACGTGGCTGGTTCTTGGTGCAGGGGCTCAACATTTTTACATTGAAAATCAAATCCTTGGTCGAAGATCCTGTCATCACGCTCGTCCTCGACGATCATGTTGTGCATGATCACACAAGCAGTCATCACCTCCCAAAGCTTCCCTTCATCCCATATGCAAGGTGGTTTCGAACGAAACCCCATCGGGACTGAAGCACACCAAAAGCACGTTCCACATCCTTTCTAGCACTCTCTTGCATTTGGGCGAATCTCTTTCTCTTCTCACCATGGGGGTTCGAGATTGTCTTCGCAAAAGTTGACCATTGAGGATATATACCATCAGCTAGGTAGTACCCCTTGTTGTACTGGTGGTCGTTGATCTCAAAGTTGACAGGTGGGGAGTGGCCTTCTGCAAGCCTTGCGAAGACTGGAGAACGCTGCAACACGTTGATATCATTGTGAGAACCTGCCATGCCGAAGAAATAATGCCATATCTAAAGATCCTGCGAAGCCACCGCTTCTAATATGACAAAGGCATCGCTTTAACATGCCCATTGTATCGGCCCCGCCAAGCAAATGGGCAGTTCTTCCACTCCCCGGTGCATACAATCTATGATGCGGGCATGCCTCGAAAGCCTCTAGCTGCGTTGGTCGCCAACAATCTCTCTTCAGACGACGCATTTGGCTGCCTCAAGTACTTAGGCCCAAACACCGCCACCACGGCCTTGCGTAACTTGTACGGATAAATGACATGTGGACTCACTCACACGCACATACTCATCCACCAGATCGTCTGGAATTCCATATGCAAGCATGCGGATGGCCGCGGTGCATTTCTGGTAAGAGGAGAATCCAAGCTTGCCAAGGGCATCCGTCTTGCACTCGAAGTATGGGCCATGAGCAACCACTCCCTCTAACACGATTGAACACATGCCTTGCCATACACGAAACGGGCGACGGAATTTATCCGCTTGAAGAGCGGGTGTTCGCAGTAATCGGCATAAAGCGTATGCGTGACCTCTCTCCTTGTTGCGGTTCAGGTTGGGAGCACGGCCAATGAGTGACCCCCTTACCGAGGAAGCTGCCGTTCAATGTGGTCGTGAACGAACAGTGCAGCCACCACAAGATCTTCATCATCCGAGGACGAATCGTCCGATGAATAAATGAAGTGGTGGAAGAAAAATCATCTCCACCGTCCATACCTTTGTGGGCAAAGTGTCAAACACCTTGCGGTCGTGGTGGCAAAGAGGCCGATGATCACCTCGATGCAAAGAGGGTGGTTGGCGGCCGCTAATAGCCGCTCTTGAGCACCGGACTAAGTCGCCATGGTCCATAAACGCGTTACGGCCATCGTTTCTCCTGCCCCGGCCATTTACGGCGATGGCCAAATCTCCTCCAAGCGACGGCCAAAACTCCTACGAAAGCGCAGACGTGGTGGCGGCCATGTGGAGACGTGGTTTTGTATGGACGGCCGGGGGGTGAGCAGTGAGGAGGCGGCCGGAGAATAGTGGCGGCGCCGGCAGCGGGGTGGGGCCGGGGAGAGCGGGTGGAGGCGTTGAAGCTAATGGACTGCTAGTGTACCCGACAGGCGGGCCACGGGGGGACAAGGGCGTGCGTCAAGCCCGTCCGCGCGATGTCCGTTTCACCCCAAACTCGGCGCAAGTTTAGGCCAGGAATGGGTCGAAAACGGACGAAATCCGGACATTTGTCCGTTTGGGGCACGTGTTGGGTCGCACTATTCGTCTGTTTTACCCCAAACGGACGCATCCGGGTAGGATGGGGTCGCGCGCTGGAGTTGGCCTAATGTGTCCAATGTTGGTTTCATCAACAAAGTTACCAAAAAAACCAACGCTGGTGTGAAAACTGCGAAATCTCCCCATAAATACTCAATACTCACCACGTTTTCGTGAAATCGCGTAATCCGCACTCATAAATATGGAAGATATTCACCACCCAGTACCGGCATGGAGCCGGTCCACGAGGGAACCACCAGCCGCCCAGCTGGAAAACCCCGTCCGCACCGCACGCAGCCAAAGACCGAGCCCACGGGCGCTCCGATCCGATCGAGTCTGACTCGGCCCGCACACATGCAGCTGCAGCCACCGTAGAACCCAAACCACCCAAAACCCCAGCCAGCCCCGCGTCCGCCTCCGCGCGCGGCGCCAACCCGAAAAAACGAACCAAAAATGGAAAAAAGAGGGGAAGAAAGAGCTCGCGCGCCAGAGAAATGGCGCCAACCCCGCGCCCCTCTCCCGCCCTGTCTGTCTCGCCCCACCCTCTATTTCCTCACCTCTCCACACTCCCACCATCAAACCCTACCCTGGCTACCCAATCCCATCCGGTCCCGTCCGTCCCATCCTAGCCCCAGCCCCAGATCTCCGCTCCCATGGCCAGCTCCGACGCCGTGTCCGTCGTCCCCGCGCCTGACGCCGCCGCCGCCCCCGCGCAGCCGGCGGTCGCCAAGAAGCGGGGCAGCTACAACTGCGGCCGCTGCGGGCTCCCTAAGAAGGGCCACGTGTGCTCCATCCCCGGCCCCCCTGCCGCCGGGGCCGGGGCCGCGGCGGCCCCGGAGCACAAGCCGAGGCGTGCGCTCCACTTCGACGAGGCGGCGGCGGCGGGCGCGCTGGAGGTGATGCCGGTGGCGGTGGCGTATCCGGCGCCGCACCGCCCCCCGGAGAAGAAGGCGAGGGTGGATGTGGTGGACGTGGATGATTCGGAGCCGGAGTCGGGTGCTGTCGGGAGGCAGGGGTTGGTGGCGGTCGGCTCCGGGGTGCGGGTGCCGGGGGAGGTGGTCATCGAGGTGCTCCGGCGGCTTGCCCCGAGGGCAGTCGCGGCATCCGCGGCCGTCAGCCGCGGGTGGCGTGACTGCGCGAGGCGGGTCTGGCGGGGGGCCGAGGAGCTCCGCCTCCGCGCTGCCGGCGTTAGCACCATCGGGACGCTGCTGCCGCGGTGCCCCGCGCTGTCCAGGCTTGTGCTCCGCATGGAAAGGTTAGGAAAATGCACAAAAAACGAACCCGATCCGGCCGATCCACGAGCAGATCTCTATAACCAACTAATCTTGGTCGAAATGGGAAGACGGACCGAACGTTCTTGCTTAATTCACCATTGCTTAGACGGACTAACGGATGAACACGCCCGATCTACGCTCAATTTGCCAATGTGTGATCCGATCTGGCGCCGTGAGATCTCACACCGTTGTGGACCCTTGATCGGCGCCCGATCGGAATCTATACACAAGTAATTCTCCAGGAAGAAAGGTATCTAGACATGGTAGATATTAGAAATGGACTTGCTGTGGCGAACCTGATCTGCTTTTCAGAAATGTACTTGCTTTGGCGAATCTGATCTGCTTTTTAGAAATGGACTTGCCGTGGCGAACCTTACCTGCTTTTTAGAAATGGACTTGTTGTGGCGAACCCGATCTGCTTCTTTGATGTGATTTTCTTGGGGATACATCTAGTCATGGTACCGTGAGGTCGTTATATGGATCCCTGACCGGTGCCTGACTTGATCTGTGACTGAGAGTTCGGGGTATCTTTGATGCATAATGTGTGCAGTGTGCCCAATGCTAGATCAGCAACATGCTGAATATTTCATTGTTAGTGCAAGTGGGCACAAGTCTCTTATAGATATGCCTGCCTAGCTCAGTTTTTGTGCTGCAATTTATACAAGTAAATGTATAATTCTGGTTAGTTTCGTCACAGATTTTTGTTTGGAGAAAATGTTTCCTGATCCAGTGACCTCAGGGGATTTTATAAGTTAATTATGCAAAGTACAATAGGCAGATCTGTTTTTTCTTTTCTCTGAACCTTACATTTAGTTAGAAACTTTGATTAGTTTTGTCATACTGAATGAGATCTAGTATGGTTCTTCTTGCAATGGGGTCATCAACTTGATCTAGTTCTATGGGACTTTAGTCATGATTAGATCACACATGTTCCAACCTATTTTTGGCCAAAAAGTTCCATTCAGTTTCTTGGCTGAGAGTTATGTTCTAATTACCATGTTCTTTTGGACATTTGATGCAGTGATGTTGATGCCACAATGCTTGCATGCCTTGCATTTTCCTGCCCAAACATGCAATCTCTGGAGATAAGCATGGCTGATAGTGCAGTCAACCGGATGACTGGGTATGTTGAACCTCATCCCTAAATCACAAGTCCTGTGATATTCTATCTTTTCATGCATTTTTCCTCTGAAATATATGCTTTCTAATGTTGTCTTTGACATAAATGATACACACATTCACTAATGTGCACTAGCAAACTGTTCAGTATTATTGGTTGAAGGTGCTTACTGATCAGAATGTTGTTTCATGCTGCCATACGCTGCCTTGCCACGCTGTGCATTGCCTCCATTTACATGATCTGAAAAATAACTTATACAGGACAGTTTATGGATAGATTAGATGATTATAAGACTGAGCGATCTTTTAACAACCACTTGTTTTCTTAAACAGGGATGAGCTTACTAGATTTATTTCGGAGAAGAAGTCTCTCACAGTTCTTAAAGTAGATCGCTGTAGTGGTCTTGGTTTTCTTAATATAAACTCTACAAGCCTTTCAACCCTTTGGCTATCAGATCTTTCCTCCCTTACAAAATCTGTAAGTTGACGCACTTTTACAATTGTTGACTTATTTTCGTATGCTGTTTTATAAATTGACTAGGGTGTTATTTTCTTACAGGTCATAAACTGTCCAAATTTGAGCGAACTCTCGCTGATTTTTTCCCAACAAGATAATGATTCTACTGACCTGATTAGTATGATGGATAGTCTGGGCTGCACCTGCTCAAATTTGAGAAAATTGCACATCTCCTCAATTCACTTGTGCAATGAAGCTGTGTTTGCTCTTGGAGTGCTAATCTCAGGTAAATTCACATATTGCTATTGTTCATATGGATTGTTGCTCAAATTTCAGAAATTGAGCCGACTGAACTTCAATATTATTCTTGCTTATTTCTTTTCGACCATCTTATATTTTATTCTTGTTTCATCAGGGGTTTGTGCATGCTGTCGTTGCTTCTAGGTAAAAAAATAACAGATGCAGCTGTTGCATCTATTGTTCGTTCTTTTACAAGCTTGGAGTTGCTTGATTTAAGCGGGTATGTGCTGGTTTTTATGAAGCCTAATGGTTTGGAGATATTTTGTTTAAATCATGCAAAATAAAGCCTAAACCAACATGGCATGCTTAATCTCCAGATCTTGTATCACTGATAATGGGCTTGGGATGGTCAGCAAGGCATTCCCTAATACCCTAACTAGACTGCTCCTTGCTATGTGCCCAAATATCACCTCATGTAAGTTTGAACCTTAACATTGATTGTGCTCCTTTGTTCTAGTGATTTCAGAAATATCACATTGCCCATAGCTGCAAATATCTAAAAGTTTTCATGTTCATGTGATCTGTAGATGGGGTCCAGGTGGCCACAGCGCAGTTGCCACTTCTTCAGCTCATGGACTGTGGCAAGAGCTTATGTGCCAATATGCAGCCTGAAGCACCCCGATCATACTTTGGTGATCTCAATGGAGGGATTAGGTTTTGCTCGAAACTACAAATCACAAGGAAGCAGCAACCGACTTACCAAAAGTTGATTATAAAGCATGCTAATCTGAAGAAACTCAGTCTTTGGGGCTGTTCTGGAATAGATGTAAGTGCTCAAAAATTCATGATTACTGTTTTTTTGTTTGCGTACAAAATGAAGCTATGTTCTTACTACTGTTCTCTTCATGCATGACAGGCCCTATGTGTAAATTGTCCAGAGCTGAATGATCTGAACCTCAACTCCTGCATAAATCTGAATCCAGGTGTGACATCCTAATTCTTTCTTGTTTGGTTGGTACCGAACTACTCCGTAGATGCTTCTTCAGTGTCCGAACTCATAAATGGTTAGTGCACGAGTATTTACAGCCTGTGAAACTTTCTGCAGAACGGTTGCTTCTTCAGTGTCCAAGCTTGAAAGATGTTCATGTCACTGGATGCCGTGATATGTTAATCGGAGCAATCAGAAACCAGGTACTGCCAATTTTTTAACCTCCCGTGTGATGAGAAAAGCCTTTGCTGCTGCAACATCAATTGCCAAGTTTCGTCTTAATCTTAGGTTGAAATATAGGAGCATTGCCATAATCTTATGTTCCCATTTCTGAACGAGTTGCCACTCTAAATTTTGCCAGGTTCTGAACGAGTTTGCAGCAGCAGAGCCTCGCATGCCTTGCAAGCGCCTTGCGGATGGCTCGAAGCGGGTGCAAGTCCCACAATTCATGCTAGAGCAGGTAATGAACTGCACCTGCAATGCTGCAACCCTCACCAATCTGCATCCACTTGTTGGTTCATCGCTTCTCTGTTGACACTGAGCACTCACATTCGTTTACTGCGAACCCTTTTCAGCAGTTTGAGGATGAGAAATGGTGTGGCGAGTCGCGGCGAAGCCAGTGCGCTGTTCACATCTGAGCTGAAGCAAGGCAGTCACTTGCAGAGCCAGCCGAATAGCTAGCAGTCCCAACAACCTAGGGGGCACAGGAAAGGAAGATTAGTTAGGCTGTGATGTTGTAAGGCTGGCTGAGGGCACATAATCTGAGCCTACTGGTGTTGTAGAACTCTACTGTTTCTTGTTTCTCTGCAAAAATCTCATTTGTTTCTTCCCTGCTGAATTCTTCTGTTGGACAATAAGGGCATGGTGTAGTGTGGCCTAGCACCCTTGGTTCATCCTGGAAAATAATGATGACATAAATTAAATATTTATTGGTGTGTCCATATATAATTTTTGTCATGATCCTACTGATTTGTTTAATCTCTTGTTTCCAAATGGATGCTGCTGTAACTGTAAGCCTGCAAGTGTAGTCTGGTGTAGATTTCCCAGTGTGAGCTGGGGGAATTTTACAGTCGGGTCCTGGGGATGCACTTGCATTGGAGATTAGTATGAGGGGCCCAGATGGGAAGTTCCACCTGCTCTTTTTGTTTTATTTTATTTTTTTTCTCGAAAGAAATTCAGTCCCTTTCTGAATCGGAATCGAGTAGAGTTGAATCGGATAGGGATGAAATGAAATGATTCTGATCCTTACTTAATCCTCTGGATAATCCAGTCTAACCTACTGCAGCGGTTTTGTCGCTTAATCTCACTCTAGAAGAACAGCACGCGCTCCTCGATCCAGAGAGGGGCCATGGAGTTGTCGGGTTCCGTCGCCTGCCCCACGGCGGCTCAGGCGCGGCTGCTCCGGCCGCCGGCTGATCTTCGCCGGCTCGCCTCGCCTCGTAAGTGATCTATCCCCCTTCTGTTTCTCATCTTCCCGGTTCGCAAGTAGGGTGGTTCGGCCCGACGATCTACTGCTTCGTCCCTGGCGCCGGTTTCGATCACGACGAGCTGCGGCGGGGATCGCCGGATCGGCCGGCCGGTGCCGGCCGGTGAGGCTTTGCTCTGCATACGGTTGATTTGTAGGCGGCCGCTGATTCGTAGACTGATTCTACAAACCATGTCTCTGATTATCCAGCAAGACTGACCGACCTGCAGTCAGACACCTGTTGATTCTATTTTATTTCCAAAAAACACGAATGTGCTACTCCGATTCATATTACTTGTCACTGGTTCAGTACAAAGTTGAGGGAGTATCTAGTTTTCTTATCTGTCTTTGCTGAATAGCTCAACGGGCAATGTCTCTGCCTCTTCAGGATACATATCTTGTAGGAGTTTCGCCGTGAGAAGCAAAGTGACCAAGGCAATGCCTTCACTGAGTGTGAGCTTTCAGCCCGCATTTCCTCAGCCAGTTACTCGGGCTACATGGAAGAAGAAACACAATGTGAGCGGCCTTTCCTTCTCACGCAGTTCTATCATGCGTATTTTTTTTGCGATGTTTGACTCCAGCATTGTTTTCCAGATTGCATGCTATCAGAGACAAGGAGCTCCACAGATAGAAGCCAAGTAAGTTGCAAGTGTCATTTATGAAGGAAAACAATCACCACATCGTCAGAATTGGCCTATTTGTTTTAACAAGTTGGTCTAGCACATCCCCCAAAAGTTATATTTGAGGGCAAATCTAGCAGAACATAAGAACCACATATAAGTTGTTATGTTTTCAAGTCCTAGCTCATGAACTAGCACCAGAAATCTGGATTCAGAGGGGAAAGGCATATTCTACAAACATAAGAACGTTAGCTCGTGTCACCAGTGAAGTAGTACTCCCTCTATAAAGAATTATATTTCTTTACAGAGGGAGTATTTATTTTTCATGAATACACAAAGCTTGCGTATCTTTTCATTGATAGAAGAAATAGAATTAGTACAAAGGGTACAACACATGGCACAAACGCAAGAGGGCGTGAACATGGTGCCCGGAGCAGAAACATGGGATGCTCGGCCCAAAAAAGGAAACAACACATCTAACCCCCCCTAGGCCGGACTCAAGCCATGGAAGGCGAAGAGACGGGACACAGGATACCCAGACCACATCATGACCTCGTGAGAACCCCCACCGTGTGGCCATGGCTCCAAACTCGATTGGATCAACGTACCGCCACCAAGAGCGCCCGGAGATCGCCAAGTGGGCTGCAGGACCCAGCCTAGCCGGAGGCGGAAGACATGGGGAAGCACCGTCAAGTCATATATAGCGCCCCGGAAGCCTATTCCTTGAGAGGCAGCCTGAACCAACTTGACATCCAACATCTCCAAAACCAACACCAGGGATGCCGCGAGCAAACAAGACAACGCCTTCAAGAAGGTGAACGACGCTGTAGCGTCGTCGCCGTCCGATCCGAAGAGTTGGACCTACGGTTTCCCCTGGTGCTCGAAGAGGAGCACATATAGAGGCCATGGCAGCGCCTCCAAGGAGGGAACAGCACTCGCAACTTGCAAGCGTCGCCGCTGCCAGCATCGGCAAGCCAAGCAGGGATTTTGCCCCGGCCCGAGTCTGAGCAATCCCGTAGCCACCGGATCAGGATCTGAAGAAATGGAAATCAAACGTTGGTCGAAACCGCCACCACAAGAAGGGGAGCTAGTTTTACTATTTACTGCATCAGTCAGTGCACATTTTTCATGTTTTAAAAGGGGAAAACTACCAGGATGTGTTAATATGCTGTGATTGTCTCACCTTTTTTCAGCAGTAATTTAAACTGGATTATATCTAGAGTAGCTACATGGTGGTACATCTTTTCAATTTTGAGTAACAATGGTTGAGTTGCATCGCATGACTTGAGATGCTAACAAAAGTTCCTCTAATTTTAAACTTGAAGGTCAATGGAGGAAGTATATGATTCTTTGGCTGAGCACCTTCTTTCTGTCTTGAAGAGTATCGATAATCTTGATTCAAAGTAAGCTGTTTTTAGAAATGCTGTTGGGGACTTAGTGAATTATTTCCGCTGCAACAGTTTGTACCCTGTATTATTTATATGTTTCTTCTGCCGTAGAATATCGATTCTTGAACATTTTTATCAATAAGTATACACTGTTATCTGTCCGCCATTAGAAGCAAACAGAGACATAATATTTTTGTCCAACCTATTTTAGAGTCAAATAGGAGCTGGTTAACTGAACACAATATTTTTGGTCCAATGCTATACAAGAACTGTCTGTAGTTTCTTCCTGTTAAATACAGTACCTTACAAGCACCTAGTCAGACAAACATGTTGAGTCTGAAATACAGTGGATCTTTAAGATGTGGATATCATTGAAAACAAGGCATCTTTTATCCCTTTGTTATTTAAAGCATAAAAATGAACCTTATCAATGTAGCTTGTCCTCCTCTCCCTTTATTTCTCCTCCCATTTCCCTTTTTTGGGGCAACTGCTATATTTAACAATTAAGATGGTAAACGAAGAAAATCTGATGAAATTACTGGAACAATAGCTTATGTTAGCTCTCCTGATAGAAATTATTGAATCACAACTCTGCTGATCCACTTAATAATACCACTCGCAAATATTGAACAGATATATTGTTGGTCTGGCTGGCCCACCTGGTGCAGGCAAGTCTACTGTTGCCTCTGAAGTGGTTCGACGCGTCAATATGCGTTGGTCTCAGAAGCATGCAAAAGATAGTTCACTGAATTCAAATGAAGATATTATGCATAATGCTTCCCATGGATGGTTTCCACCTTTATCGATCCCAGCTTGATGCAATGGAGGTTTGCTCTCTGTTGAGAAATCCATTTTCTATTTTTCTTCTTCTAAAGTTATTGACACAGTGGTGCTTTTAGGATCCAAAAGAAGCACATGCAAGAAGAGGAGGTGAGAAGGGTTCTCCGCTTGATATGTTTTAATAAAATATTGTTTTCACAAAGTACTGACATTTGATTTGTTAAATTTAGCACCATGGACATTCAATCCATCACTTTTTCTGAAATGCCTACAGACCCTAAAGGAAGAGGTACTAATTTCATTGTCAAATTATATGAACTCTGCAGCAGTAAATATTTTCGGGCTAACATCTTGGTTCATAGGGGTCAGTTTATGCTCCATCATTTGATCATGGTGTTGGTGACCCAGTCGAGAAAGACATATTTGTAAAGCCGCAGTAAGTTATTTTGCAGAGTATATGGACATGTTTCTTAGCTGACTTAATTGGAATGTAAAACCTGCCCAAATTATTCACAGTAATTAATGGTGCTGAACTACCGACCATAGTACCTTTTGCAGCAACTTGACTTTTATGTCCTTTCTGCTATATAACATTGCAATGTCCTAAGATTATTTTATTTGAAGCAGTGTCCTAACCTATGACGGTATGTGATTGTTCTGCTGTTAATCTTCATCAGAAGTTAACCTCGTTATTTCCACTTCTGTAGTTTCGACGAGAATAGACCCTACAACTGTCATAACTTCTCCACAGTTTCGCTACATTACCGTGATACAGATGGTGCTTGACCCATGCTTTTTGCTACTTACTACGATTTTTGTCAGGCACAAAATAGTGATCGTCGAAGGGAATTATTTATTACTGGAAGAAGATGTTTGGAGGGAAATTAGAGACATGTTCGATGAGAAATGGTGAGTATGCAGGTT
Source organism: Aegilops bicornis (assembly GCA_021605145.1). Taxonomy (NCBI): domain Eukaryota; kingdom Viridiplantae; phylum Streptophyta; class Magnoliopsida; order Poales; family Poaceae; genus Aegilops; species Aegilops bicornis. The sequence goes on along the minus strand of CM038673.1, from coordinate 134,973,421 downwards.
TGACAACCATATTTGAGAGAAATTCAATTTCATCGGTCACAAATACCAAATCTATGTAGCTCTTCAGTTTCATCTAACACAATTCACCCTTGTTTGTTCATCCCAAAAGGGATAAATTGTGTTTCTAATGGCCAAACTTTTATCGTCTCAGGTTCATTGACATTGACATTGATGTCTCCATGCAAAGAGTGCTCCAGAGGCATATTGGCACAGGTTTGCCCCATCCACGATTGCTTTGCTCCTTTGAGATGCACTATCATTTATGTATCTAATTCCATTTTCTGCTCTGTTACTGTTTGCCAGGGAAAGAGCCAGATGTAGCAGCATGGCGGGTAATTATCATCCTCCATTCTTGCCTCTCACACAAGAACAAGCATATGTTGCTTACATACAGCCACATAAAACGCTCATTCAGTGTCTTATGTTGACTTTATAACCTGTGCGTTAGCTTAGACTTGCATATTTCATCTAATAAACAATTCATGCCAAAATGGTTCATTTGTGTTGCCTGTTTGTAGGATTATTTGATTATATTGTTATACCATACGAAAACCTACATAAGTAGCTATTCCGTAGGACATTTTTGGTTAAGCATATGCCATCTCTGTTGAACGAAGACATATCTTTTTCATGCTTCTAATCGCAGAGTTTCTGAACACTACAACTTCTTACCGTCTCAAAATTTGTCTTGTGAATCAGATTTCATACAATGACCGGCCGAATGCCGAGCTTATCATGGAGTCAAAAAAGGCTGCAGATCTTGTAATCAGATCAGTGGACTACTGAAGCTAGACCCCATGTTTCTGATGGCAATTTTGATTTTCAGTAATAATTGTTGCCCTATGCAGATGTTTGTACATAGAATAAGCTGGCTGTTTCCATCCGTGGTGATTTAGTGCATAGAATAAGGTATTCCCCCATCAATTTGTTCTCGAGGAATAACTCAATAAACGACATTATTTTATTTTAATATTCCTGTTTGTACAGTTCTGAATCCATAAAGCTTCAGTGATAATAAATGGTTGTAGTTTGCAAATCTGGAACTTCAGTTCATGTGTTGATGGTAGTTTGTTGATGCAGTAGGTTGCGTATAAGTTGCAACCTTAAGAGATAAGTTATCTAGTTAATCAAAAGATGATCCTCCACCATAGGGCAACTGATTCAGAACTTCAGTTCGTTTGTGTTGCCTGTTTTGTAGGATTATTTTATTATATTGTTATACCATAGGAAAACCTACACAAGTAGCTATTCAGTAAGGACATTTTCGGCTCAATGAAGACATATTCTTTTTCATGTTTCTAATCATAGAGTTTCTGAACACTACAACTCCTTACCGTCCCAAATTTTTTCTTGTGAATCAGATTTCGTACAATGACCGGCCGAATGCTGGGCTTATCATGGAGTCAAAAAGGGCTGCAGATCCTGTGATCAGATCGATGGGCTACTCAAGCTAGATCCCATGTTTCTGATGGCAATTTTGATTTTCGGTAATAATAGTTGCCCTATGGCGATGTTTGTACATAGAATAAGTCAGCTGGCTGTTTCCGTCCGTGGCGATTTAGCACATAGAATAAGGTGTTCCCCCATCAATTTGTTCTCGAGGAATAACTCAATAAATGACACTCTTCAAGTATCTAATCATTATATCATTTCATTTTAACATTCCTATTTGTAACATTCCTGTTTGTATGCAGTTCTGAATCCATAAAGCTACAGTGATAATAAATGGTTGTAGTTTGCAAATCTGGAACTTCAGTTCATGTGTTGATGGTAAATTGTTGATGCAATAGGTTGTGTATAAGTTGCAACCTTAAGAGACAATCTATCCAGTTAATCAAAAGATGATCCATGGCTTGGAGGAAACAATAAGATAACTGCTTGTTTCCATCCATGGTGATCTGTGTACATGTATAATCTATTCCTCCACCAGTTTGTTCTTGATGCACAGTTGAGGAATAATCGGATAATTTCTGTGTATTCTAATAATAAGAGATAGTCTTGCAGCATTTATCTAATAATATTATTTATTTCAGAAGTTTTGTTTGCACAGTTCTGAATCCGTAAAGCTTTGGTCTAAAATGCCAGTATGGACGCAATTCATGCTCTGATGGTAAACTGTTGATGGATGCTAAACATCTTGTATGTTGCAACCTTAAGTGGTTGTTTGGATAACTAGTAATTGGAACAAGTTCTAGTAAAACTAGTTTTAAGAGTATTTTTAGGAAAACCAGTTTTAAGTTGTAATTTTGATAAAGCTGGTTTATAGAATACTTTGTTTGGCGTCTCTTTCGGGTCATCCTCAACCTTGAGAGAACGATTCCAAGCCGTTCACATGAGAGGCAAGAGGGGAGGCACCGCGCCCCCAGATCACAGTTCGTGGTGCTTCCGACGGGCCTTTCACGGACATGGAGCTGGACGCTCGACCACGCCATGTCCATCAAATTGTTGGCCGATGCTGCCCTGCTGGGCCTGGTGCGCGCGGCCACGGGACCTCATGCGCCACGCCACCGAGCTGCGTCGTGGTGGCCTTGAGCGCCGAGGAGATGGAGGCAATGACGGAGACGCGGTGTGTGGAAAGGTGCTATGCGCGTTCGACGTGACGGAAGCCGCGCGTCCGACCAGGCCGGGACGCCGGGTTCGTCGGCGGCCACAACCTTGTCTTCGGCGGTCCCATCACTGCCATCAACCCCACCGTGCTGCACTCCATTGCCCTGTGATGCGATTTCATATATGTGTGTGTCGCACGCCGATCGTTTCATCAGCTGATCTACGCGACGCAAAAGAGCGCGCCAGAGGCCGGCTCCGGCGAGGTAGGTGCTAGTGTTATCGAGGCTGTAGAACGGCGCGAGCATGGGACAGAGCTCGAGTAGCTGCTCCTTGAAGAGGTCAGGCCATGGCCTGCCTCAGCCGCTGCTTCACTGACGGTAAGAATTGTGGGCTCGCCGGCGGCACCAGCGTGCTGGATTTGCAACCACGGCGCCGATGTTATCCTCACCGAGGAGCAGCAACCACGGCACCTGAACGGGGCTTTCCTTGCCGTAGTACACGTACTTAGACGCTACCCACTCGGCGTAGGTCTCATCGAAGTTACAGTCTGCTATTGAAACGAATGATAAACTAAGTTGGTTTGTAGAAAAACGATGATTAGTGGTTTTTCCAAATACTCGTTTTTCTGGTTTATGGGAAACCAAGTTTTCCTTATCCCGAGATTTGGTGGACCAACCAAACATAGTTTTAGGTGGTTAGAATCCTAAACGTGATTAGTGGAAACAGGTTTGGTATAAATCACGTATCCAAACAACCCTTAAGAGACAAACTATCTATTTACTCAAAAGATGACCCATGGCCGGTAAGAAACAATAATATCCATAGTGACCACTTTTAACTGAGCAATTTCTTGGTGGAAGCAACACAAGATTGCCTTGAGAGGAGGACAATGTGCACTTGAAAAGACTCAAGGCTGGCATCATTACCAGGGGACATGATCTCCAAAGGGAAATATGTTTTGCTTAATCTAACATGCAAAGTCACCTTTAGTTGGGGAGATACTCATGGCTAGGAAGGTACAGCTGAAAGTTCCCAGAAATCATGGCAACACCCTCCAGCACTTCATGTTTTTCTTTGTTGGGCCTCTCTAGAAAACAGGGAAAGGACAACTCAACTTTGTCCAACCCTGCACCCTTTATCATGACACAGGGCACAATGCACCAAACAATGGCATGTATAATAATAGTACATGACAGCAAAAGATGCAGCAAAGTGTGACGCCTCATAATAGTAGTGAGAGCTAGTGATTGGTGTATGAAAATCAAGTGTGCACATGGGATGCCTCTGTGCATCCCTCCCCTCCCAGTGGCAGTTGGCTCCAAGTCTAAAAAAACATGGACAGCCAAGTTGACACACACATCGATTTGTATGTCGACAATGCACCATAGAACAAAGCATCTCTACTCTAACATTGAGTCCTCTCATGATTCTTCAGTGGAACACCATTATAAGTTCACAACACCAAAATGAACCATGTCAAAAGGAAGCACCATGCAAGCTCATAATACAATACAATTAACATTTAACACCTTGCAATAAATATTTGTTTTGTTGATACACCATGCTGATAATATTAAACAACTTTTGATGGACAAACTGCAAAAAGATAAATAGGGTGCCTTTGCATTTTGTGCCAAGAAGAGACATAAGAGAAAAAAAAGGAAGAGCAAGCAGAGCAAAAAAGAGAAGACACAATTATGTGGCAGACAGGTACAGATACATCTCACATGTTCTTGGCTTCTTCTTTCTTATGTATATAACAAGATGAGACTTGGGACTGACTGACTGGAAAAGAGAAGATCACAAACCAAAATGACTTCACTGATCAGGAGATACAGACTTAGACTTAAGACAGAGAATATGATACAGGGATGAGCAAGCAAGGTTATAGGTATTTTGATTCTTGCATAACATTTAGTACACCCTCTCCTCAGCTCCTGTTCTTGCATTTCTCCATCGCCCTTGGTGCTGAAACAATTCAAAACAAAACAAAGCAATTCACAATCAAAACAAAAGTCACCCCAAATCTTAACAAAACCTCTAGAAAAAAAAAGCCTTTCATCCGCTGATCTGAAACTTAAGGGAGAAGGGAGATCTACTGACCAAGGCCAATAGCTTCTGATCCCTTCATTATCCGAAGGCGCTTGCATGACTCGACGAACATCCTGAAATTTTAGAAAACGGAGCGTTACATCAGGCCAGCGCTTACCAAAGATTCAGAGTAGTACTTCAGATGTTTGAAATAAAGTACACAAATGGAGCATTATGCATATGGAGAATCAAGGATGCAGCACTCACTCCCACGGGACGTCGCCGACGAGCATCCAGTCGCCGTCCTTGTCCTCGTACGTCGGAACATACTCGGATCCATTGAGCAGATCCATCAGCTTGCTTTCGTTCATGCCGTTCATCCCTGGAGTTCCACAGTTTCCTGATGTCACAACACGTACACTGGGATTAATATCTAATTCCAGAACATCAACAGTACTTTGGAAAATACATAGTGCTAGCTCAGAGCAGTTGTTATGGTCTACTTAACAACGGGAAGTGCCGAATAAAGTACCGTATCAAATCAACGGGCCACAAATCTACAATCACCACAACAGAGAAAAACCAATAATTGTTGTTTTTTGAAACCAACCATTGGTTGCACCTTTTTTAAGATGCACGCTCCAGCATGTTGGATTATTGCTTACTGGGTATCGAGTTAGAACGACTCATGCTAATCATGAACCAACCAAAGATAGCTAGCTGAGTGAGCAGATGCCATGATCATGAGCTTGCTAGCTGTTGTGTACATATGGTAGAGAGACAAGGACATTATGCCACAGACAGGGAAGACACCTACCAAGGAATAGGATCGATGCAAATCATGCACCCCTGGCAAAACCACATGGTGACCACCACCACACATGCAAATGGAAGTGCAATCATATAGGCAAGTCATGCATGCATGTACTATATATAGCCAGTAATTTTATAAATATGTTATGATCTTTTTTGTGTATAAAAGTTCAGGAACACTACAGCTAGATACTAGATAGAAAACAAAAGCTAGATAGATAGCAATCTTGTTATAAATAAATGGGACTAGGGTTTAGGAAACACACTTCTAGAAAATTCAGCGGTCTAATATGCACATTTTTTGTTTTTTTTTACACACACACATATATACGCTCGCGTGAAATTTCGGTGTTCCGAACAGGCCGAGTAGCGTAGAAATATATATACTATATCTTTGTGGCCTAGTTATAAATGAAAAATATTATGGCTGATCTAGTATTATGTTAGAGATATGTAGAGAGGAAGCATGCATACCGATGGTGAAGGAGCTGAACATCTTCTCGAGGGCCTTGGAGAGGTCCTGATAGGTCTTGTACATGTTGAGGTCCACCTTGCGCAGGTAGGGCGCGCCGTCCATGCTCACCTTGACGAACGCCGCCGCCGCTGCCGGCGACGACTTCTCCGCCAGGATGTTCTTCCGGAACGACCGGACCGGAGGCCACCCTACCACCTGCGCCCTGGGTAAAATTAACCACCCACACGATTTGGTTAGTTTTAAACATGTTATGTTAAACTAACATACACACATGCATGAGTTTCTTTCATGATCCATGAGGTGCAAATATATATGAATTCAGATCCATTTTGGTTCCCCTTTTCTTCGCTCTTCTATGAAATGAAAACTTTTGTAGCAACGCATGACATGCATGCAACCTTTGTCCTCTCGTTTTTGTTATCCACACATGGCACATATATGCACATACATCTCCGCAGCACATTTTCAACGGTTTACTCAGATGAATAAAAACAAAAACTACTGCATGTTGGTTACTTTTTACCTACCTTTTTCTTCTTCTTCATACTATATGTATCTACTAAAGGTCTAAAGTGACACAGAATATATATAGAATGTAATAAGTTTGAGCCTGATTTGTACAAGAGGGAGGAGATCAGGACAACGGGGGCAGATAGATCTAGAACGCCGAACCCAACAATGGTGGGGCCATGCCATATCTTCATACAGTGCATGCCATGGCCGGGAAGGAAGGGCAGTATGGGCAATATGACAATCTATTATCTTTCTCCTTGCCATTGTAGCGTGAGGACAGGATACGAGTGATATGGGGATGATGGCGACGTGGACAAAAAAAGTAAACCGTGCGAGAGGGGAGGGAGGGGCAGCAGTGCAGTGGAGTGCAGTGTGCGTGGCTTTCTTTTATCGTGTCGGCACTAGGCACTGTCCCCCACTGCCCCACACGTAACATGCTGCTGTCTCTCTGCTGGCTACTTGCCACTGCTGCTGCAGATGGAGATGGATGGATGAATCTCTCCGTAGATCTCACTCATCATCTCTCTTCTTTCTCGTCCATGATCAGTGCTCGATCTGAGATGATCACCGGCCGTGACTAACCGTGACTGAACATGCATGGAGTAGTACAGGCTAGATCGATCATGGCGAGAGAAACAGAGTGATTCATGTCGTTAACTACCCGTTAATCAAGTTGGTTTTGCTCGCAAACTAGTTAGTTAGGCTCGCGTTTTGATGGGATTTTTTTGTTCTGTTTTTGAAAGCTTGCGTTACGAAGAGCCTACATACACGAGGAAGACGAGCAGAGGTGAGCTGCATGTGTGAGCATGCAGAGCAGAGCGTAGCAAAGAGATGGGTGGGGTGGAGGAGATGGAGATGCACGTACTTGGGCGCGCGCGGCTTCTCGGCGGGGTCGGGCAGCGCGGCGGAGGTGACGACGCTGCTCTGGCTCGGCGACCTCTTCATCTTTCCCCCGTCGGCGTCCGTCGCCGTCTCCTCCTGGTTCTCTGCCGCGGCGGCGGCGACCACGGCCACGTCGGCCCGATCCTCCTCGGCCGGCGCCTCCTCGCCGGCCGGCTCCAGCTTCAGCTTCAGGTCGATGGTCTCGGCGAAGCCCCTCTTGCCGGAGGAGCTCCTCGCCTCCCCCTCGCCGCCGCCGGGCAGGCCGAGCCGGAGCTCGGTCGCGTCGAAGCCCAGGTCCGCTGCCATTGCTAGCTAGCTGGCTCAGCTCCTCGCTTCTTCTTCTTCTTCTACTGCTGCTGCTGCTTGGTTTGCTTCGCCTGTTTCTGCGTTTCTGGGCGAGCTTTTGGGGTTCGGTTTGGCTGTTTTGAGAGGCTGCAATGCGAAAGGCGAGCGATGCAAATGCAGATGGAAATAGATAAAGAGAGAGGCAGAGGAGGGAGGGGGGCAGGCAGAAATAATAATGGCAGCGAGGGTGTTGGCGTGGGCGTGTAGAATAATAGGGCCATGATAATGCATGGCCAGCCTCTTTTGCGCCTAGCCCCTCTGCTAATATTTTTGATTTGTTCTCTAGAGCTATTCATTTGTTTAGGCGCCTTGGACTCAGCTTGTTGTCGATGGAGTATTATATGCTAACTTATTTTATAGTCTGTGGTGGAGAATAGATATAAAATCTAAAAAATTAACTCATTATATACAAATAATGTATAACACATACAAAAACTAGTTTAAAATAACTAGATTACCATGATCCACAATACAATGCCGGCGCAATGCTAGTTTGCTACTCCGGCAAAATAAAATTAACTAAATTAACTGAGTATTGTGCATAATAGACTACAATTAATTGGTTTTCTAAGACAATTCTATATTTAAACATATTATTATCACAACTTAGTACAAAATTATTATCAGTCTTGATCATGTGGCTAGCGTCGTCGCCTCGTCGAAGTGCGTGTGAAGGCGTGTCTCCCTTGGATCTCGTGCGATCCAGTGAGTGTTGGTCTTCGGATGACCTGTTTGGATTCAATATTTGTCTGAGTGTTTGCAAATTTGATCCTTCTGATCTACGACTTCTTCATCAGCGATTGTTATTACTCTTGTGCACTGGACTTGTGAGGCCTTAGCACAATGACTTTCTGACTGTCTACTACAATAAAATTTGTCGGTTCGGTGAGAAGGGGTGATGATGGCAACACGTTCGGCTCATGATATGCTTGTAGTCATCGCTAGGTGGTTCATGGACCTAGTTGTATTTTTTGTTACCTCAGATGTTCTCACCGCTCTTATTGATTATGAATAGATCAAAAGTTTCTCTTCTAAGGAGGAAAAGTGCAAAACTATCAAATTTCTGACCCGAAATGGCTTTACACACGACACACACTGCACGATTTGCGAAGGATACACTGTGCATGCATCAGCAACACAGAAAAAACAATTGCTTCCTGCATGTACGCGCGCTGCTGGCGCTGCCACATGTGATCGTGCATGCATCGGCTGTAATTTCGTCGTGTGTATAGCAGCTCTCTTTCTGACCAAGAAGTACACATGGATGTAGCTGATCATATGGTGCACTTTTGTTTTAGTGCCTCCCACTGCTAAAGCACACATGTAACAATGGCACAAAAATAAGACGCAGTTTAACATGTTGAAAACATATCGACCGAACCTTATAACAAACAAAAGAAAACAATAATAAAGCGCGTATTAGTGCAGCTTGGTTTGCTGGTCAATCACTAAAACGAAACTATCTTTATTTATTTTTAATAGAGCAGTTGGTATTCTCGCTTTCAGGTTTTTTTCGTCTACCTTCCGTGGTTTTTCTTTTTGGTACCTCCTCCCACCTTTGCTGGTTTTTTTTAGATTTCTTTTCGTCCCCTCCCCCACTTCATCGGTTTATTTTCGCTTCACCCTCTCACACAACGAAAGAAATCTGAACGGATCAGAACTTTCCATACTGGCGCAAGTTATTTAGTAATGTAGAATCAATCATGAAGAATCTCTAAAGATCAAATCTAAATTAATTAACCTTACCTTAAATCACTCAATCACATTAATTAGAAAATAAATAATTGATTTTTTGAAAAATCGCTCAATCACACTAACCTTACCTTAACTCACGGATGGTAATCAATCTTCAAACAAAGGAAACAATACATCGAGGGAACAATAAATAAACATGTATATGATCTTCCCTTCCCTCTCCGTTGTCTAGCGTTCTTGATTCTCGAGGCCGATGCTTGGGCTGCCATTGGGTCGCGACGGTGCTGAAGGATCGAGGACGGCGAGGTCGGTGCCGCTGGCACCGCTGGCCGCGCCGTGAAGGGGCGAAGAAGGGCGCTTCCGCCGTGGACGTGGCCGTGGCCTCGAAGTTGGTGCGGTGGAAGCGGCACTTGAAGGACCCCGGGGTGGCCGCATGCAGACGCACTTGAAGCGGGCTCGTGGTTCGCCCGGACGTCAGCCGATGCCGACCCGCCACCTCCTCCGCGTATTCTTGAAGCCGTATCGGCCGATTTACATGAAATTAATTCCCTCAATTGTGGTGGCAAATATAATACACATAATCCATATTGTTATGCACTAGCGTGTGTGTGTGAAATAGATGGATTATGGTCCCGTACCCAATAAGATGGATATGTATATGTGTTAAAAGAGAGAGGGAGAGGGGGAGAGAGAGTGAGGAAGAGGGAGGGAGAGATTGTGTGTGTGAGGATTTGATGGTAAAAAGGTCGCCAATGTCACTTGATATGTATGAGAATATTAATATTGAACTCTTAAAGTTAATGTGGCCATGTTGCAACGCAAGGGCGTTCTTCCAGTACAAGTAACGTGACGGTTAAAAAAAAAGCAACGTGACGCTTACACTTGTTTTCCCCTCTTTTTTTTTGAATGTATGTATGCAGTGGGCGCTCGAAAAAGGAAAAAGAAAAACAGGAAGCAGGGGGAAATAGAAAAGGTGGGGCCATGTCGGGCTTTGCTAGGCTAGCTGGAGGCCAAGAAACCGCATGCGCTGTGTGACCGTGACCCCCACGCGCGAAAATGACCGCCTCGCGGGACCACCACGCGCGATCGCTCACCAGGGATGGTGGGTCCCACGTGCCTGCCACCTTGGTCGCCATTTTCTCTCTCTTGATCCCTTTTCTCCGTTCTGTATACTCCTCTCGCCGTTCGTTCCGCCCGTAGTTGCGTCTGGTCTGGAGCATTTTTTTGACCCTTTTTTTTCGGTATAGAAGGGAGTTTTATATTATTTCAAAATAACAGGGTTACAGTACCGCGATCGAGGGTCTCCGTTCGGTCTGAGTACGAGAGTAAAACTATACTGCGACATCTGGAATGGTACTTGAACTCAAAAGACATGTACGGTCCTTGCGCTGGCTAAAGGAGCACATCTACGGTCCTTGTACTACGTATGAACTCCGTAATTCTATGCCACGCGGTGTGCTGAGGAATGTTTTGAACCCTGCTACACACATTTGAATCCCTAGCTGCTAGTATATGGGAGTTAAAAAAAAAAAATGGAGGCGTACCCCCCCGGCCTCTGCATCATAATGATGCATACAACCATTTTATTAAAAAGTCTCAAGTAATACAAAAATAATACAGTTTGCCAATTACAGTATATTAATTTTGTCCATTTGAGAACGAATGTGACAAGTCGCAAGTGTGACCGCCTCACAAAAAATATCGAGCTTGGAAGCTTGTCTCCCTGAGGTAATCGAGCTTGGCAAGTTGAGTATACCACCAAACGTCTAAACCTGCCTACGTGCAAGGGCTGTGCGTGCAACACGTCCGCGGATTTCGCCGGAGAAAAGGAACACAGTCACACAGTACGGCGAAAAGGAGCGCGCACGAATCCGACGCAATCATGCGTAGCCCGTCTCACGGGCGGTGGGGCCGGGGAACCGCTGGGTAGACGGCGAGGGGTTCGTGTTGCATGTGACGGGGTCCGAGGCGGGGCCCGCGGACGGCGGCCATGTGAGCCTGCGTCCGGGTGTCTCCCTCCCCGCCGTCTGCTGCGCGCACCCGCGGGCGCCCATTTTTGCCCGTACCGCGCTCCCTGGGAAGCGGGGCTGGGCTGCTCAACTGACGACAGTCTCGCCGTTTGCCCGGCCCATTTAATCGTTTTTTTTTGCAAGAGGAGGGTGCTCCTTCTTGATTTGCAAGCAAAAGGAAGCTACTAGCTTAGAGGGTGGCCAAACCTAGGTTAGCATGCATGCATGGGTCAGCTGATGGGTCACCGATCACCAACTATGTATGTAATCCAGCCATCATGGGGGATGGGGGCACCACACGTGTGGGTTAGATGTGATGCTTCCCAATCACAAACGATTAATTCTCCATGAAACGCAGAGTGACCACTTAACTAATTAACCATATCGACTACTAGCTACTCCCTCCGTTTCATAATATAAGAGCATTTTTGACACTAGTGCAGTGTCAAAAATGCTCTTATATTACGGGACGGAGGGAGTAGCTAGTTAGCTAGCTGCTCAGACACCATCGGTAATGACACAATATATTAGAGGCAAATCAGAGCCAAGTGAATTAATTAACTAACCACACACTGGTAACATTTTCCTTTATGACATCTCACTCACTCGCCAGTTGCACCAACCAATCTACGTGGCACGCAGCACGGTCAGAACTAGAGAGATGTTTTGTTCGAGGTTTACTGTTATTGGCGTTGTTATGTTAATCAACTGCTACGTACTCCACTGTTCGAGTATTAGCCAGCTGGATTTGGATGCTCTCGCTTGAATGGGCTACAGTGATGCTGGCTAGCTTCCCATGTCGTGTGCCATACTCAAGCGCACGCCCCTCTAGTAGTATCTTGCATGTCTATCTTCTAGACCAATTAATTCCAACAATAATGCGGCTCTGTTTTGCAAAAAAACAAACAAACAATAAAGTGGCTCTCTCCCTCGCTCGATCCATCTTGTTCATCAAAACTTAGTTTTTATTTTCAACAATTTAAACAGTTGAGCTGCATCATTGCGGTTAATGTTGGCATAACTTAGTTTTATTTTTTCAACATGGAAAACATAGTTTTGATGACAACAAAAGCAGCCTCCAGGGAAGTTTGACAAGGCTACAGTCAAATGGTCAATTGTCTCCGTACGTCCACATACGCAACATTGATTGTTACCGGTCCATCGGCTTCTGATATGCAAATGTCATGACTTTCAGGGGTCCTATGGGTTGACAACTTGTCTTTGTTACATGCGTTCTATGGCCCGTCGCCACTTTTGTCGATGAGAACATTTTGTTCCTAGGACTCTATCAACATACGTAGAGGGTTATATGCATCTCCAATGTAAAGGCCGACGTTGTTAAAGTTTCTGTTTCCTAAAGTTGATATTCTGTTTTATAGCGAGGCGAGGGTTGGACCAAACATAGCATGTGTACTACATACATACATGTATATGCATGCATCTGCCACGGATCGGCGGCCGCCGTCTCTCTCGGTGAAGCTATGGCGCCACTCTGTCCGCTGACTTATTACAGAACCAGCCAAGGCACACATACGCATCCATGCATGCATGCAGGCATGGGTTTCTCTGGTCGCCCATGAAGCGCCCATTTTCTTTGGAGCAAAACGAGATCTGACAGCTCGTTCGATCGATCGATCCGCTCGACACATGTACCTTTCGTGCCAGCTCGAGTTCATGCCATGTACGGCCCTGCAAATCTCATAAAATCATATTCCCTCCGTTCCTAAATAGTACTCCCTCCGTAGAGTCAAAAAACGTCTTACATTATGGGACGGAGGGAGTAGTATTTTTAGAGATTCTATTAATATAAACTTCGTACGGAGCAATGAGTGATCTACACTTTAAAATAGATTTTTATATGAATATACAAAGCAATGAGTGATGTACACTTTAAAATATATTTTTATACATCCGTATATAGGTTACACTAAAATCTTTAAAAAAGCTTATATTTATAAACGGAGGAAGTAGATTTTGTCACAGCAAACCGAATACAGATTAACGTTGGGGCAAGCTAGCTAGGCATGCTGAGTAATTTCTTTTCCAGACTCACAATGTGTCCTATATATATAAGAAGTTAATTCCCATTATCCTATTTATCTTAACATGCACACATGCCACTTTAGCAAAGGCTCACCACTATGTGCATGGGAAAAAGTTTTCATTATTAGTTGATCTCATGCACATTTTTCACCTCACCACACATGACACCTCATTACACTAGTAGGAAACAGGGCTTTGGTCCAGGTCTGGCTAGCCCATTAGTCCCGGTTCAGTCATGAACCGGGACCCGTGGGGGCATAGGTCCCGGTTCGTGAGGCTGTGGGGGCCGGGCCTCGTGGGTATTGGTCCTGCTCCGACACTGATCGACCAATGGGCCTCGCCTGCTCAACCATTGGTCCTGGTTCGTGGTCGAACTGGGACCAAAGGACTTTTTAGTCCTTGCCCACCACGAACCGACCAATGAGATGCCTATATATACCCTCGCCATGAAAGCAGCACTCCACACCGCTCTGCTTTTTCCTGGGCGAGGAGAGCTTTGGTGCTCTAGCTCACCTCCTATGCACATGAGGTGTTCGATGAAATGCCCGAGCCACACCACTTAAGCTTTCTCCTCTCGAAGCTCCTTGTCCAAGCTCCATTTTTCTCGAGATTTGTCTAGGTTTGGCGGTCCGTCATGTCCCGTCCCCGTCCTCATTGTCGTCGATCGCCCGCGCCGATCTCGTCGCCGGCACCACCGTGGTGAGCCTCTTGATCTTATCTTCTTTCTAAAAGGAAAAAGTTCTTACGTGTATGATTTAGATAGATACTTGTGTAATTTTCTTACTTTTATTATTGCTTGTTATTATATAGTGCGATGGTTTTGGTATCCGCCTCCATCGGCCCTCGTCTTGTCTATGATTCGGATGTGGTATATATATATATATTATATTCTATAAATATTTGGTTCATTTATTGTTTATGACAATTATGCAGACCAACGTGACATAGATTTTTTTATCTAGAAGGTATGTGAATCGAAAATTCCAATCGACCCTATTGTCCAGAGGTTAAATTTAGTTGAAGAAGAAAACAATTACTTGAAGGAAAAATAAAAAAAATTGAGGAGGAGAAGATGATATTGGAGTTGCATGTTGCGGATGTCGTCGATGATCACAAGATCAAGATGGATGCAATGAGCGTGAAGATTAGAAAGATTAGAAAATATGCCATTCATACCGAGGCTTGATATCATTATGCCGTTGGATCAATTGTTACCTTGGTTGCGATTATGATCGCATTTGTTGTTGCATTGAAATGTTTTGCATAGTTTCAATGTATGGTTTAATTAGATGCTCTGGAGAACTATGCATGCACTTTGGTTTTAATGTGAAGATGAACTTCTATTAATTTGGTCACTTATCTATTCATGATGTTCTGTAATGGTTTTTGACACACCTAATTATATATAATGCACGTAGATGAACCGGCATTGGACGTACGGTAACAGACGCACCTCCGAGTACATTGAGGGCCTGCATAATTTTCTCGCAGTGGCTGAGGCAAACAAGCAGAATGATTTTATGTGTTGTCCATGCCCTACCTGTGGGAATACGAGGTCTTACTCTGACTCGAAAACCCTTCACACCCACCTGCTTTATAAGGGTTTCATCCTCTTCTTCTTCGCTATCTTCCATCACAAAGACTGCCCGTGACTCTATGTATCTATAACCTTCCTCCTTGGTCGTGCATGAAGCGGAAGTTCATTATGATGCCGCTTCTCATCCAAGGCCCTAAGCAACCCGACAATGACATTGATGTGTACCTAAGGCCATTAGTTCAAGAACTTTTACAGCTGTGGAATGGAAACGGTGTACGTGTGTGGGATGAGCACAAACAGGAGGAATTTGACATGCATGCGTTGCTGTTTGTAACCATCAATGATTGGCCTGCTCTCAGTAATCTTTCAGGACAAACAAGCAAGGGATACCACAGATGCATGCACTGTTTAGATGACACCGAAAGTATATACCTGAACAAATGCAGGAAGAATGTGTACCTGGGGCATCGTAGATTTCTTCCGACCAACCATCAATGTCGAAAGAAAGGCAAGCATTTCAAAGGCGAGGCGGGTCACCGGAAGAAGCCTGCCATCCGTACCGGTAATCACATACTTGCTATGGTCAATGATTTACATGTAATCTTTGGAAAGGGTCCCGACGGACTATCTGGTCTGAATGACCCCGAGGGATGCACACCCATGTGGAAGAAGAAATCTATATTTTGGGACCTACCCTACTGGAAAGACCTAGAGGTCTGCTCTTCAATCGACATGATGCACGTGACGAATAACCTTTGCGTGAACCTGCTAGGCTTCTTGGGCGTGTATGTGAAGACAAAAGATACACCGGAGGCACGGGAGGACCTGCAACGTTTGCACGAAAAATACGGCAATGCCTCCAAAGCAGTATGAAGGTCCTGCCAGCTACGCTCTTACCAAAGAAGAGAAGGAAATCTTCTTTGAATGCCTGCTCGGTATGAAGGTCCGGTCTGGCTTCTCGTCGAATATAAAGGGAATTATAAATATGGCAGAGAAAAAGTTCCAGAACCTAAAGTCTCATGACTGCCACGTGATTATGACACAACTGCTTCCGGTTGCATTGAGGGGCTTCTACCAAAAAACGTTCAATTAGCCATTGTGAAGCTATGTGCATTCCTCAATGCAATCTCTCAGAAGGTGATCGATTCAGAAATCCTACCAAGGTTAAGGAGTGATGTGGCGCAATGTCTTGTCAGTTTTGAGCTGGTGTTCCCACCATCCTTCTTTAAAATCATGACGCACGTCCTAGTACATCTAGTCGACAAGATTGTCATTCTGGGCCCTGTATTTCTACACAATATGTTCCCGTTTGAGAGGTCCATGGGAGTCCTAAAGAAATATGTCCAGAATCGCTTAGGCCGTAAGGAAGCATCTCCATGGGCCATCACACAGAGGATGTTATTGGGTTTTGTGTTGACTTCATTCCTGACCTTAAGAAGATTGGTCTCACTCAATTGCGGTATGAGGGGAGACTGACTGGAAAAGGCACGCTAGGAGGGGACTCAATAATATGTAGGGACATGCATTCTTGGTCTCAAGCACACTACACAGTTCTACAGAACTCTACCTTGGTGACCGCGTATGTCGATGAACACAAGAACATTCTGCGCTTCAAACACCCGGAGCAGTGTGACGACTGGATTACATGTGAACACATCAGGACTTTCGGCAGTTGGTTGGAAACACGTCTCAGAGGTGACAACACTGTTTCAGATGAGCTATACTGTTGTCCGAGGGGACCATCTTCGATCAGATTGACTTACAAAGGATACGAGATAAATGGGAATAAATTTTACACGATCGGCCAAGATCAAAAGAGCACCAACCAAAATAGCGGTGTCCGCTTGGATGCAGCAAGCAAGAGGGGAAAGGACACATATTATGGTTACATAGTGGATATATGGGAACTTGACTACGAACATGATTTTAAGGTCCCTTTGTTTCACTGCAAATGGGTCAATCTGTCAGGAGGCGGGGTACAGGTAGACCCACAGTACGGAATGACAACAGTGGATCTGAACAATCTTGGATACACAGACGAACCATTCGTCCTAGCCAATGATGTGGCGCATGTTTTCTATGTGAAAGACATGTCTACCAAACCGAGAAAAAGAAAAGATAAGGAAGCGAATACATCATACGATGAGCTAAAGCACCACATAGTTCTTTAAGGACAAAGAGACATCATGGGATTGGAGGGCAAGACAGACATGTGTGAAGATTATGAAAAGTTGCATGAAATTCCTTCCTTCAAAGTCAAGGCTAACCCAAACACCCTGTTAAACGATGAAGATTATCCATGGTTACTACAAGAATAAGCAAAGGACACAAGCGAAGAAAAAGTGAAGACTTTCTCTCCACAACTATTATGATGACGCCTTTGATCTAGAATATCATTGCGCTACATGTGAAGAAATGAAATGCCTTTTGTAATGAGATGAGTTTTTGTCCGAAACCGTCATACTTGAAAAGAGATTGTCCATTTTATACACAAAGTGCATCCAGCTTTTGCCGTAACCCTCTCAACTTTTTAGCACATGCTATGTGGGTGAAATGATGATACCATGCCAACTTTCAACCTTTTCGTAGTTCATTTGTAGTGCTTTCCAATTTCGTGGTCATTTAGCTCAAAAAATCAAGAATGCATGAAAAATAACAAATGAAGTCAGAAAGGGTTGAAAATTGATGATGTGGCTTTGAATGGTGCATTTTGAACACACAAAAAGTCTGGAGTTCAAATAAGATCAAAAAAAAGAGAAACCCCTTTGTAACAGATGAGTTTTCGTCCGAAACCCTGATACTTCGAAAGAGATTGTCCATTTTGTACACGAAGTGCATCCAGTTTTTGTTGTAACCCTCTCAATGTTTTAGCACATGCTATGTGGGTGAAATGATGATACCATGCCAACTTTCAACCTTTTCAGAGTTCATTTGTAGTGCTTTTCAATTTCAGGGCCATTTAGCTCAAAAAACCAGTAAATGCATGAAAAATAACAAATGAAGTCAGAAAGGGTTAAAAATTGATGATGTGGCTTTGAATGATGCATTTTGAACACATGAAAAGTCCGGAGTTCAAATAAGTTAAAAAAATGAAATCCCTTTGTAATAGATGAGTTTTCGTCTGAAACCCTAATACTTCGAAAGAGATTGTCCATTTTGTACAAGAAGTGCACCCCTTTTTTGCCGTAACCCTCTCAAATTTTTAGCACATGCTATGTGGTTGAAATGATGATACCATGCCAATTTTCAACCTCTTCAGAGTTCATTTGAAGTGCTTTTCAATTTCAGGGTCATTTAGCTCAAAGAATGAACTAATATAAAAAAGAAAGAAGTAGAAAACTTTTATGAAACTCTAATAGCAAAAATAATGAACTAGAAAACTTTAATGAAACACTAATAGCAAAAAGAATGAACTAGAAAACTTTAATGAAACTCTAATAGCAAAAGGAATCAACTAAAAGATTTTATAAACATTTAGTATTTTTGAAACTAAAATTATATATAATTTATGCAACTCAAATTATCAAAGTAGTTTTTGTTCAAAACATTAATATCAAAAAGAATTTTCATAAAGAAATTTTTTGTTTGAAACTTTAATAGCAAACTAAAATAACAAAATCTGTTTTTGATTAAAATAGATATTTCAAATAACCAAAAAATTACCAAATTGAAAATAATGATAAAACACAGTAATATTAAATAGCAGGAAAAAGAATCACTCAAAAATCTATTTTTCTAGTAAAGTTATTCACAAACTAGTGATTCACACAAATTGCAAAAAATTCAAATTTAAACTATTCAAATTAGAAAACTAATGGCACTAATAGAAAGTCTATAATTTTTATTACCTAAAAGAAAAAAGAATCACTGAAAAACAGTAAGTATTTTTGTCAGTAGTAGAAACAAAATAAAATAAATAAAGCAAAAAAGAAAAAAACTGGAAAAAATAAAAAATGCCACCTACTAGGCCACCACGGCCTGAATACGACTAGAAACCCAACCATGGGCCAGGTAAGGCCCGCAGAAGGCCCAGTAGGCCCACAAGCAGCGAAGTGTGAGATTAGGCCCGTAAGCCTGCATTTGAGAGGAGCTCGAGAGGGCAGCCGCAGTGGGGCTTATAAACCACTCCGAGCCCCTCTCAACTAGCAAGGTGGGACTAAACTTTTGGCCGCGGGAGCACAAGGCCTTTGGTCCCGGTTGGTAGCACCAACCGGGACTAAAGGGGGGCATTGGTCCCGGTTGATGCCACCAACCGGGACCAATGCCCCCCTTTAGTCCTGGTTGGTGCTACCAACGGGGAGCAAAGGCCTCTGCTTCCCGCCCTTTGGGCTGCTGAAAAGAGACCTTTGGTCCCGGTTGGTGGCACGAACCTGGACCAAAGGGGGGCATTCGTCCCCATTTGTGCCACGAACCGGGACCAATGCTCTGGGTATACAAGCAACACTTGTAAATTTTTCAGTTTTCATCGACCATTTGCCCCCCGACGACGCCGAGCTCAACGATGCCGCCAGGCTGCTCATGCTCGCCGTCGTCGTCGCCACCCACTCCTCGTCGCCGCTGCCGCCTCGCCGCCGCCGCCGCTCCTCGTCTCCGTCGCCGCTCCTCGTCGCCATCACCGCTCCTCATCGCTGCCGCCCGCTACCGCTTGCCCCGACGCGCCGCCCATGCCCCTCGCCTGCCGTTGCCGCCGCTCCTCATCTCCGCCGCCCCACGCCTCGCCTGCCCTCGACGCCCGCCTGCCTCGCTCGCCGCCGCCGCCTGCCTCGCTTGACGCAGGCTGCCTTGTGGCCCGCCTTGACGCCGCCCGGCCTGCCTGCCCCGACCACGCAGCCGCCACGTTCGATCCGACCAGCCTTCTCCTCTTTATATATATATATATATATATATATATATATATGATGATTTTTTAGATTATATGTATATGTGTGATTATATGTATGTGTGTATATATGATTATATGTCCTGTTTTTTTTTCCAGATTTTTGTTCATATATATGATGATTTGCTTTTTGCATTTTTAGAAAAATGTATATATGTATGTATGTTCTCTATGTATATATGTTCATATATGCAAAAGTTACATTTTAGAAAAGTTTTATTTATGTATGTTCTCTGATTTAGTGCATTTTAGGTTAGTTTCATTTTTAGAAAAGTTTTATATACCTAGGAAGAAGGAAGAAGGAAGAAGGACGAAGAAGACAAAGTTATATATATATATATATATATATATATATATATATATATCTCTATATATATCTGCGGATGATAAATTTTTAGAATTTTTTTATAGATAGAGCTATGAAGAAGGTAGAAGGAAGAAAAACTTTTATATATGCAAAAGTTACATTTTTAGAAAAGTTTTATCTAGGAAGAAGGAAGAAGGAAGAAGAAGAAAAAGAAGGAGAGGAAAAAGGAAAATAAGAAGAGGAAGAAGGAGAAGAAGGAGAAGAAGAGGAGAGGTAGAAGAGGATAAAAATAAAAAGGAAAACAAAAAAGAGGAGCCAAAGAATATTCTCAAGTATTAGCAGCTGAGTTGGCAATTCAACCACACATGAAAGACTTAATATCTGCAGCAAAGTATTTAGTAGCAAAGTAGTATGGAAGTAACGGTAACGATGACAAAAGTAACAACAACAGTTTTTGTAGTAATCGTAACAGTGGCAACGGAAAAGTAACAAAGATCAATATGTGAAAAGCTCATAGGCAATGGATCAATGGTGGATAATTATGTCGGATGCGATTCCTCATGCAACAGTTATAACATAGGGTGACACAACTAGCTCCAGTTCATCAATGTAATGTAGGCATGTATTCCGAATATAGTCATACGTGCTTATGGAAAAGAACTTGCACGGCATCTTTTGTCCTATCCTCCCGTGGCGGGGTCCTATTGAAACTAAGGGATATTAAGGCCTCCTTTTAATAGAGTACCGGACCAAAGCATTAACACTTAGTGAATACATGAACTCCTAAAACTACGGTCGCCACCGGAGTGGTCCCGATTATTGTCACTTGAGGTTGCGGATCATAACACATAGTAGGTGACTATTGACTTGCAAGATAGGATCAAGAACTCACATATATTCATGAAAACATAATAGGTTCAGATCTGAATTCATGGCACTCGGGCTCTAGTGACAAGCATTAAGCATAGCAAAGTCATAGCAACATCAATCTCAGAACATAATGGATACTAGGGATAAAACCCTAACAAAACTAACTCGATTACATGATAAATCTCATCCAACCCATCACCGTCCAGCAAGCCTACGATGGAATTACTCACGCACGGTGATGAGCATCATGAAATTGGTGATGGAGGATGGTTGATGATGACAACGGCGACGGATTCCCCTCTCCGGAGCCCCGAACGGACTCCAGATCAGCCCTCCCGAGAGAGATTAGGGCCTGTTGGCGGCTCCGTATCGTAAAACACGATGAATCCTTCTCTCTGTTTTTTTCTCCCAAACGTGAATGTATGGAGTTGGAGTTGAGGCCGGTGGAGTCTCGGGGGTGCACGCAGTGAGGCGCACTGCACCCTCGTGGACAGGTGTGGGCCCCGATGCTGATTCTTTTGCCAAGTATTTTTATTATTTCCAAAACATGTCTCCGTGGTTTTCAGGCCATTCTCGAGAACTTTTATTTCTGCACAAAATAACACCATGGCAGTTCTGCTGAAAACAACGCCATCCGGTTAGTTCCATTCAAATCATGCAAGTTAGAGTCCAAAACAAGGGCAAAAGTGTTTGGAAAAGTAGATACGTTGGAGACGTATCAACTCCCCAAGCTTAAACCTTTGATTGTCGTCAAGCAATTCACTTGACAAACTGATAGTGATAAAGAAAAACTTTTACAAACTCTGTTTGATCTTGTTGTTGCAAATATGTAAAGCCAACATTCAAGTTTTCAGCAAAGATTATGAACTAACCATATTCACAATAACATTTAGGTCTCATGTTTACTCATATCAATGGCATAATCAACTAGCGAGCAATAATAATAAATCTCGGATGACAATACTTTCTCAAAACAATCATAACATGATATAAAAAGATGGTATCTCGCTAGCCCTTTACGAGACCAAGAAACATAAATGCAGAGCACCCGTGAAGATCAAGGACTGACTAGACATTGTAATTCACGGTAAAAGAGATCCAGTCGTAGTCATACTCAATATAAATTAATAGCAATGCATGCAAATGACAGCGGTGCTCTCCAACTGGTGCTTTTTAATAAGAGGATGATGACTCAACATAAAAGTAAATAGATAGGCCCTTCGCAGAGGGAAGCAGGGATTTGTAGAGGTGCCAGAGCTCGAGTTTTGAAACAGAGATAAATAATATTTTGAGTGGCATACTTTCATTGTCAACATAAAAACCAAGAGATCTCGATATCTTCCATGCTACACACATTATAGGCGGTTTCCAAACAAAATGGTAAAGTTTATACTCCCCCACCACCAACAAGCATCAATCCATGGCTTGCCCGAAATAACGGGTGCCTCCAACTAACAACGGTCCTGGGGGAGTTTTGTTTGCAATTAATTTGATTTGAGCATGGGACTGGGCATCCCGGTTACCAGCCATTTTCTCGTGAGTGATGAGCGCAGCCCACTCATCGTGAGAATAACCCACCTAGCATGGAAGATATAGACAACCATAGTTGATACATGAGCTATTCGAGCATACAAAACATAATTTCATTTGAAGGTTTATAGTTTGGCACATACAAATTTACTTGGAACGGCAGGTAAATACCGCATATAGGAAGGTATGGTGGACTCATATGGAATAACTTTGAGGTTTATGGAAGTGGATGCACAAGCAGTATTCCCGCTAAGTACAAGTGAATGCTAGAAAGAGATTGGGAAGCGACCAACTAGAGAGCGACAACAGTCATGAACATGCATTAAGATTAATCAACACCGAGTGCAAGCATGAGTAGGATATAATTCACCATGAACATAAATATTGTGAAGGCTATGTTGATTTTGTTTCAACTACATGCGTGAACATGTGCCAAGTCAAGCCACTCAAATCGTTCAAAGGAGGATACCACCCTATCAATACCACATCACAACTATTTTAATAGCATATTGGCACGCAAGGTAAACCATTATAAACTCCTAGCTAATTAATCATGGCATGAGCAATTATAATCTCTAATTGTCATTGCAAACATGTTTCATTCATAATAGGCTGAATCAGGAATGATGAACTAATCATATTTACAAAAAACAAGATAGGCCGAGTTCATACCAGCTTCTCTCATCTCAATGAGTCCATCATATATCGTCATTATTTCCTTTCACTTGCACGACCGAACGGTGTGGATAATAATAATAGTGCACATGCATTGGACTAAGCTGGAATCTGCAAGCATTTAAGACAAGGGATAAGACAAGGTAATATGGGCTCTTGGTTAAATCAACAATAATGCATATGAGAGCCACTCAACATTTTCATCATGGTCTTCTCCTCTCGATCCCAAAGAAAAGAAAAGAAATAAAACTATTTACATGGGAAAGCTCCCAACAAACAAAAGAATAACGAGAAATATCTTTAGGTTTTCTTTTAGTTACTACTACTACAGGCATGGAAAGTAAACAAGCTAAAAGATCAACTATTTTTTTTGTTTTTTCTTAAGGTTTTTCAGACACACAAGAAGAAAGCTTAGAGAAGAAAATAAACTAGCATGGATAGTACAATGAAAAAGTATGAGCATCGACAACTAGAATGAGTCTGTGAACATGAATGAAATGTCGGTGAGAAATACGTACTCTCCCAAGCTTAGGCTTTTGGCCTAAGTTGGTCTATGCCCACGGATCGAAGCTACTCTCTCCGATGTACGGAGGAGTGTCCTCGGGGTGCCACTGGTTGGCGATCTCCTCCGGATCCCACTGATAAAATGTGATCGTCCATAGGGGTCAAGTGGTGGCTCAGGCTCAGGTTCTGGAACTTGCGTCAGCCTCCAGTATGCATAAATGTCCTCGGGCAAGATGAGGTACGTGTCGTGGAGGAAGTCGGCGAGGCCTCCGCAGTGCGAGGAAGATTGTATTTGGGCTTTTTGTTCTCCTTATTCTGCTTATCCTTCGAGCTTCAGCTCGAAGAGCCCCTCAACAATCTCTTTATCATTTTCTTTCTCTGAAAAATTTCTGAAATTTTTAGTGACTCAAAATAAAAGTGAACGAAACTAAACAAGATTGATAGCAACTATGCCCACAAGTGCCTAGAGACCATATCATGCATTAGAACTACTTGGGACCATATAAATTTGACATGCAAGATCAAGAACAGGGTCACCTAAGCAGCAAAAATTTGCAAGAAATAGAGCACTAGAACAAAAACTAATTGGACCATTGGAGGAGTCACATACCGAAGAACAATCCCCCAAAACAGTTTTGTGAATGAAGCTTTGAGCAAGGAGATCGAAAATGGCACCAAGATGAGCTAGAACACGGGTTTGAGCTAAGGGAGGATTTTTTCTGGAGGAAGACGAAGTGAGTGAGTGCTGGAATAAGTGGAGGGGGTCCACGTGGGGTCCACGAGGTAGGGGGCGCGCCCCAGGAGGGTGGGTGCACCCTGCACCCTCGTGGCCAAATGGTGGGGCCCCCTGGTGCGTTCTCAGTGCCAGATATTCTTAAATATTCTACAAAAAAACATATTTCATTTTCAGAACGTTTGGAGAAATTTTATTTTTGGGGTATTTTTTATTGCAAGGATAATTCAGAAAACAGACAGAAAATACTATTTTTGCTTTATTTATTCTAAATAACAGAAAGTAAAAGGAGGGTACAAAGAGTTGTGCTTTCTAACTTCATCCATCTTATGCTCATCAAAAGGAATCCACTAACAAGGTTGATCAAGTCTTGTTAACAAACTCTTTCCGAATAACATGAAACCGGAGAATTTTCGAATAAGACTAGGTTACCTCAATGGGGATATGCACGTCCCCAACAATAAGAATATCATATTTCTTCTTGACAAGATGGGAAGAGGAATTCAAAACCTCCAATAGTAATCGTTGAAATTTTTCCAATAGAATTGATACTGTGGACTTCAGGTTGTTTCCTCGGAAAGTGTACCATATGCTCATTACCATTAACATGAAAAGTGACATTGCCTCTGTTGCAATCATTAACAGCCCCTGCAGTATTCAAAAAAGGTCTACCAAGGATAATCGACATACTATCGTCCTCGGGAATATCGAGAATAACAAAGTCCGTTAAAATAGTAACGTTTGCAACCACAATAGGCACCCTCACAAATGCCGACAGGTATAGCAGTTGATTTATCGGCCATTTGCAAAGATATTTCAGTAGGTGTCAACTTATTCAAATCAAGTCTACGATATAAAGAGAGTGGCATAACACTAACACCGGCTCCAAGATCACATAAAGCAGTTTTACCATAGTTTCTTTTAATGGAGCATGGTATAGTTGGTACTCCTGGATCTCCAAGTTTCTTTCATATTCCACCCTTAAAAGTATAATTGGCAAGCATGGTGGAAATTTCAGCTTCCGGGATCTTTCTTTTATTTGTAGCAATATCTTTCATGTACTTAGCATAAGGATTCATTGTAAGCATATCAGTCAAACGCATACGCAAAAAGATAGGTCTAATTATTTCAGCAAAACGCTCAAAACGCTCATCATCCTCTTTCTTGGATGGTTTAGGAGGAAAAGGCATGGGTTTCTGAACCCATGGTTCTCTTTCTTTACCGTGCTTCCTAGCAACGAAGTCTCTCTTATCATAACGTTGATTCTTTGATTGTGGGTTATCAAGATCAACAGCAGGTTCAATCTCTACATCATTGTTATTGCTAGATTGAGCATCAACATGAACATCATCATTAACATTATCACTAGGTTCATGTTCATCACCAGATTGTGTTTCAAAGATCGTAAATAGAAATATCATTGGGATTCTCGTGTGTCAACAACAGGTTCACTAGAAGCATGCAAAGTCCTATCATTTTTCTTTTTCTTCCACTTAGAAGGACTAGGTGCATCAACATTAGTTCTCTCGAGAATCTTGCTCAACTCCCTTAGGGTGGCCCTCAGGAAACAAAGGTTCCTGAGTCATTTTACCCCCTCTAGTCATAACACTAACACCATTACCATTTTTCTTATTATTTAATTCATTGAGCAAATCATTTTGAGCTTTAAACACTTGTTCTACCTGAGTGGTAACCATAGAAGCATGTTTACTAATAAGTTTAAGGTCACCTTTAACTCTAGACATATAATCACTCAAGGGTTCAATCATATAAGCATTTCGTCTCAATTGTCTACCAACATAAGCATTGAAGTTTTCTAGTTTAACAATAAAACTATCAAACTCATCCAAGCATTGACTAGCAGACTTATTACGAGGGATATCGCCTTCATCAAATCTATAGAGAGAATTTACCTTTACTACCTGTGTCGGGTTATCAAGACCATGTATTTCTTCAATAGGTGGTAAATTCTTAAAATCTTCAGCTTTAATACCCTTTTCTTTCATAGATTTCTTTGCCTCTTGCATATCTTCAGGACTGAGAAATAGAATACCCCTTTTCTTCAGAGTTGGCTTAGGAGTTGGTTCAGGAAGTTTTCAATCATTATCATTACTCAATATATTATTCAATAGCAATTCAGCTTGCTCAACAGTTCTTTCCTCGAAACCCAACCAACACAACTATCCGTGTGGTCTATGGAAGCATCGGTTAGTCCATTATAAAAGATATCAAGTATTTCATTTTCTTGAGAGGATGATCGTGCAAAGCATTAAGTAATCGGAGAAGCCTCCCCAAGCTTGTGGGAGACTCTCTTCTTCAATTTGCACAAAATTATATATTTCCCTTAAGGCAGCTTGTTTCTTATGAGCGAGGAAATATTTAGCAGAGAAGTATAAATCATATCCTGGGGACTACGCACACAACCAGGAGTAAGAGAACCATGTTTTAGCATCACCCTTTAACGAGAACGGATATAACTTAAGGATATAGTAGTAACGAATTTTTTCCTCATGAGTGAATAGGGTGGCTATATCATTTAATTTAGTAAGATGTGCCACAACAGCTTTGATTCATGGCCATAAAAAGGATCAGTATTCAGCCAAAGTAATTAACTCAGGATCGACAGAGAAATCATAATCCTTATCAGAAATACAGATAGGTGAAGTAGCAAAAGCAGGGTCATATTTCATTCTAGCATTCAAAGACTTTTCTTTCAACTTAGCTAACAGTTTCTTAAGATCATATCTATCTTTGCAAGCAAAAAGATGTAACATCCGAAATTTTCAATTTGGCATGTTATACATAGGTCATCATATGCATATCATGTTTTATTTGCATTTCGCTCGCGATCCTAGAAAATCCTAAGCAACTCAAGGATCCATGGAGAGAGTTGGGGATTTCATTATTTTCATATTTGAATTTTCTCAAATTTGAAAGGAGGATCATTTTGGTTTTAATAATTTTTCTCTTGGAAATATTTTCGAAATAAAAATAGAAGAGAGGGGATAAAATGACTTCTCCAAAATAAAAGAAATATTGGAGGAAAAATATTAAAAATCAAATAAATAATTTTATTGGGAGTTTATTGCTATTTTATATGAATTAGAAAAATATGCATTTTTTAAATTGCATTTTAGGCCGTAAAAGGTTCACTTGCTTTTAAATATTTTATTTAGACGGTGAATATTGCTTTTGGCATTTTTAAATTTTTTTATATTTATTTAGGATTTTCCCTTTTTGGCAAAATTTATTAAAAAATATCTTTTCGGATCAAGACTTGGTCAAGGCCCACCGCCTTCCGCCACCGCTTCTTCCGCTGCGTTCATGACGGACTCGAGTCCGATCCCGAAAGCTGCCGCCCGCTGCCCCAAGCCGCTGCACTTATTTATAACCGACGCCACGGGCCCTTCTCTCCACTTCCCCGACCAGCCAGAGCCAGAGCCGCCGCGCCACGCCGCTTGCTCGGCCACGCTTAACGCCCTACGACCTCGCTACCGCCTACGGATCCGATCCCGACGCCGGCCACGGTTTCGCTGAGAATCGGTAAAACCGCAAAAAGCCGTCGCCGTCTTCTTTTAAACCCTAGATTGGTTTTTTATTGGGTCGGGTTTTTCTCGGTCTTCTTCGGTTAGTTCTATTTTACGAACGTTTGTTCGTTTAGTTTTTATAACGAACGAATTCGTTCGTTTGCCTTTGTTAGCGGACGTTCGTGCCGTAGTCTTTTTCTTTTTATTTTATTTTCGCCAAGGACCTATCCGTGATTATTTTTATCGCAGATTAGCCCCTGATCTTCAAACCCTCGCAACTTTTTAACCGTTCGTCTAAATCCAGTGAAACCAACGCCAAAATCTTCTTCTTGAACCCCTCTTTACGTTTAAACAACTTGAACATGATTTTGACAATTTAAAATTTGGTTTCAAGCAGATTTGATTTTGATTTTTGTTTGATCGTAGTTTGAGTTTCGTAGCTCCGATTTGGTTGATTCTTTTTGCAAATCGAAGCTCTTCGGTTGAATTTTCAGTTTGGATCTTTTATTTGAGTTTTACCCTTGCATCTATGCTTGAGTGCTTATGTATGCTATTGTTTGTTTGCGATAGAAATCCTGGAGTGCGAAGCGTACTACTACGAGTCTCTAGGGTTTGCACGTCGTCAGCAAGGCAAGTAACACATTGATCATACCCCTTTATTACCCAGTTTTTATGCATTAGTTTCAACCCTCAAACATTGCATGATTAGGATCTGATAAATATGTGGGTTTTGGGAAGTAGATGATGAGGTAGAACCTATTGCCCTTTATCTCAAACCCTTGGGAGTTACTTCTACGTTATGCTTATACTGCTATGCTATGCTCAGAGACGTGGTTTGGTTTGAGAGATCCATGACAGATGTGAGATTGTTAATTTAATGGTTAACTTAAGGTGGCTACTTAAATACACATCCGTTGGATTGGTTGCACACTGGAGAATCCAGATCTTGTCCTAGGATATCCCGGAGTACCCGTGTGATCATCCTATGGTTCGCCACCCGTGCTCAAAGGGATCATAAGATTATTCATGCTAGAAACTTCCGTGTGCAGCCACAAGCCATTATGGGCTCTGGCATAGTTGAGTATGTTGCGTGACCTCTTTCAAGCAGTAGGCTAGCAGATGTAGGGGAAAGTAGGTGTAATCGCTCACCCAGAGTAAAGAGTTAATGCTTCCGAAGATCTGTGTCTCGGCCATCCGCTTTCTCAAACACCATGTAGTGCGAGAAATCCAACGGATGAGATCGAGTGTTGTGGGAAAAAGTGCGCAAACCTCTGCAGAGTGTATAAACTAATCATGGTTAGCCGTGTCCCCGGTTATGGACATCTTGAGTATCTGGTACTTGAATTATTGATTTGATCTCATCACTCTAAATTAATTTGTTGGGTTATTAACTATGCTTAATTGGGATTGAGTTGGAGGAACCTTCTCAATGTTTCAACTACCATGATAGTTAAATAAAATTTACTCCTTTGTTGTAGGAAAAAATTGGCTTTTCGCAAAAACATTATAACCATAGAGCCTCCACCAGCCATATATGCATGTAGTGATAGCATTTACTTGTTCATTGCTCTATTGTGTTATCTTGCCAAGATATTCCATGTCTTTGACCCATTTCGGGCTGCAACATATCATGTTGCGACTTTTCGCATTTAAGAGTAAGGTGCGCTAGGTCATTGTCGTGCACTCGGCTATGCCGCTGGAGTTGATGGACTCATTTACCTTTGATGCTTCCGCAGCTTATCTAATTTAGATGGCCTTAAGCCATATTATTGTAATAAGTTCTCTTTTGAGACATTTGATGTAATAAGTGTGTGATTGCACTCTGTTATAAATCCTTCTAGTACTGTGTGTGTCAGCATTACCGATCCAGGGATGACACTTTCGCACAGATATTTGACCGTTTGAGGTCGGATCGCTACAAGATGGTATCAGAGCACACGCTGAATGTAGGACACGACAACTAAGATAAGCCATAGGTCACTATTCTCTACTCATTTCTGACTCCTCTCCATTTCCCACTCTATAGATGGCGGACCCAAGGAACAAGTTTTCTCAACCGGATGAAGACACACCTTTTGGACGACACTTGAAGGAAGTCACTAGGTACCTAAACATCGGAATACCAAGCTTCACCGGGACCTACACCGCCACTTTACCGTAAGAGGAGCGTTGGATGATTCGAGTTCATGTTCCAGAAGGACATTCATGCCGCCATCGAGCCCATAGAGTTTTCCTTTGATGCACCAACCTGGAGTCTAGGTAAGAGCATGGCAGCCCACATCACCATGGGACGCATCGACGAAGTTTATCACAAGGATCTTAAGGACACCATATACCATATATGTGGGCACCGAGATGAGCAATGGGAGATGATCAGCACCAGGAGGGACCGGTCCATTGCAGCCTTCATCCAGGAGTTAAACCAACACATTCGTCGCCAGGAGAACCAAATGTGCGCGAGCATGATAGATCTGAAGAAGGTGATGACCAGGAACATGGAGCTTGAAGAAGTCAAGTCTACACGTGACGGATACGAGGAGGAAATTGCAATACTAGTGGAAAAGAATGATGACCTAACAAGGAAGTTAGGAGTATTCATGGGAGACCCCGCGCCAGGAGGAGATGACGACCATCCCGAGGACTACATCATCGACGACACCGACTCCGACCCCGACGGTAGTGATGATGATTACGAAGACGAAGCTGGAGCGGATATCATGGAGTCTTCCACCGATCAAAATTTCTAGATGACCACCATATTATCAGTAGTAGTATTCCCCCATGTATATAGTAGTAGTCTGAGTATTTTGTAACGGTAGCTAGATCAATTGTATGCCCTTGTTTGAATTGATTGATGTGATATGATTGTGTTTGTCTCATGTGCATATGGGTAGTGCTTTCTCACTAGACCTCACTCTATTCTAATCTCTCCCCTCTAAACCCATCAGATGCCTCCGAGACGTGACCCCGGATTTGTCTTCCCACCGGAGCTCCCTCAGTTGATCCAACAGCAGAATGCCTTGATGCAGTTGCTAGTCCAGAATCAAGGCAACAACAACAACAACAACAACAACCCCCCGCCACCACCTCCAGTTGACAACTTAGCCCATTTTCTGAGGTTGAATCCGCCGGTGTTCTCCAGTAGCACCGAGCCGATTGTTGCTGATGACTGGCTACGCATGATTGGAAGGGAGTTGACCACCGCAGTTGCATGAGATGCTGAGAAGGTGCATTTTGCCGCACACCAACTGGATGGACCCGCAGCCTCATGGTGGGAGAATTACACAACCACTTTCCCCATAGCCAATGTCACTTGTTATCAGTTTCAGCAAGCTTTCCGCACTGCACATGTCTCAACTGGAGCTATGAGCATGAAGAAGCGTGAGTTTCGCAACTTACGCCAGGGAAATCATACTATGGGGCGATGCATTGGATGAGTTCAAAGCAAGCTAGCTCGCTATGCCCTTATGATGTGGCCACAGATGCCGCGAAGCAGGAGAAGTTTATGGAAGGGCTGAATGATGAGCTGAGTATGTAGTTGATGGTAGCAACATTTGCTAACTACCAGGAGTTGGTAGACAGGGCTCTTATGATTAAAGGGAAGCAACAATAGATAGAGAGCCGCAAAAGGAACTATGGACAAGGGAAGTACAATTCAGGAGCTCAGCAGAGACTTCGTTTTACCCTGAACTCGGGAGGACACACTCACCATAAACATGGAGGCCACACTCACAATGGAGGAAGTTCACATAATCATAGTGGCCCCAAGAATGGGAATGGAAATGGAGGAAGCAGCAGCCAGAACCGTTCCAACCCAACAATGCCCGCCAAGAAGGATCTAAGTCACATTACTTGTTTCAAGTGTAGGAAGACTCGACAGTACACCACCGAGTGTTCTGAAGCCAAGAATGGAAATGGCAATGGAAGCGCTGGGAAGAAGCCCAACCCTTTCAACTGGGGACAAGTGAACCACTTTAATGTGGAGGAGGTTGAAGAGCAGCGATGCATGCGATTATAGGTAAGTTTTTGGTTAAGTCATTTACTGCAATCGTTCTTTTTGATACTGGTGCATCACTTTCATACATATCAAGGGGATTTGCGGATAAGTATAAGTTGCCCACTAAAGTTCTTAGGACACCTATGTTAGTAAGCTCGCCAGGAGCGGAGTATATGGCAAGCCAAGGATGTTTTCAGATGCCATTGACCATAGGTAGGCATGTTTTATCCTCAGACCTAATAATTTTGGAGTCGCAAGGATTGGATGTGATACTAGGCATGGATTGGCTATCGATGTATGGAGGAAACATCGATTGTGCCAGTAAGTTAATTCTGCTCACCACCCCGGAGGGAAAAAGGATTAAGTATGTATCCAGGCATGCGCCAAGGAGGACCCAAGTAAATTCCCTCTCAGGAATTGTTCAGGAGGAAGTGCCTGTAGTGAAGGATTACCCAGATGTATTTCCAAAGGAACTACCAGGCATGCCGCCGGATCGAGACATTGAGTTTTTGATAGAGTTGTTGCCAGGCACCGGACCAATATCGAAGAGACCATACCAAATGCCCGCGAATGATCTGGAGGAGATTAAGAAGCAACTTAAGGAGTTATTGGAGAAAGGCTACATTCGTGATTTAAGTTCGTCACCGTGGGAGCCCCAAAGGTTTTGGTTGATAAGAAGGATGGATCTTTGAGAATGGTTGTTGATTATCGTGCATTGAATGAAGTGACGATCAAGAACAAGTACCCACTACTGATGATCAATGATTTGTTTGACCAGTTGCAAGGAGCTAAAGTATTCTCCAAGATCGATCTGTGATCAGGATACCACCAGCTGAAGATCCGAGAACATGATATACCTAAGACAGCCTTCACCACAAGGTACGGGCTATATGAGTACACAGTTATGTCATTTGGATTGACTAATGCCCCTGCCTATTTCATGAGCATGATGAATAAGGTGTTCATGGAGTTCTTGGATAAGTTTGTTCTGGTGTTCATTGATGATATTCTGTATACTCAAAGAATGAAGAAGAGCACAAGGTGCATTTATGCTTAGTTCTCGAGAAGCTTAGGGAACACCAGTTATATGCCAAGTTCAGCAAATGTGAGTTTTGGTTGAAGGAAGTTGGATTTCTTGGACATGTTATATCAGGAGAAGGTATAGCGGTAGACCCTACTTAGGGAGTCCTGGACTAGGGGGTGTCTGGATAGCCGAACTATCATCTTTGGCCGGACTCCTGGACTATGAAGATACAAGATTGAAGACTCCGTCCCGTGTCCGGATAGGACTTTCCTTGGCGTGGAAGGCAAGCTTGGCGATACGGATATGTAGATTTCCTACCATTATGGCCCGACTGCTGTGTAACCCTAACCCTATTCGTGTCTATATAAACCGAAAGGTTTTAGTCCGTAGGAGGAACAACAATCATACCATAGGCTAGCTTCTAGGGTTTAGCCTCTCTGATCTCGTGGTAGATCTACTCTTGTACTACCCATATCATCAATATTAATCAAGCAGGAGTAGGGTATTACCTCCATCGAGAGGGCCCGAACACAGGTAAAACATCGTGTCCCTCGCCTCCCTGTTACCATCCGCCTAGACGCATAGCCGGGACCCCCTACCCGAGATCCGCCGGTTTTGACACCGACATTGGTGCTTTCATTGAGAGTTCCTGCCGTAGTCGTCACCTATAGGCCCGATGGCTCCTTCAATCATCAAGCAATGACGCAGTCCAGTATGCAGACTTTTCTCCCCGGACAGATCTTCAGATTCGGCGGCTTTGCAATCGCAGCCAATTCGCGAGCCATCCGGAGCGGTCAAGCTTCGCCCCTGGCCATCGTGTCAGATTTAGAAGTTTGAACTATACGACCGATGTCCGCGGAGACTTGATCTTCGACGGATTCGAGCTGCGCCGAGCGAGCCGCCTTGTCTCGATGGGTACGATCTAGCTCGCCGCCAATCAAGCGATTCTCGAGGCCGCTGATTCCCGCTCCAGACCCTTAATCCGGAGCCAGTTTTGCCGATCGAGGACGGTTGGTTGGACACCGCCTCGGGCTGAAATCTCTACGGCGATTGAGCCGAACACCATCCCTATCCTTGCGAAGCTTCGTGACTCCTGTGTGCCGGACTCCTTTACGGACTCGAACCTCTCGCGCCCTGCGGTCGAATCCGGCCCGGGCGCTGGTTATGGAATTCACCGCCATGGACATCTTCCAAAGACTCGCCTTTGGCGATATCCTGAACTCATTAAAGTCTCTCTCTTTGTCGTGAGCCTGGCCGGATTATGGTCAGAAGGTTGGGATTCGGACGACGAAGAAATTCAACGCCCACCCACCACCCACTTTGTAGCCACTGTCGATTACTTAACCGACATGCTCGACTTCGACTCCGAGGACATTGACGGTATGGACGACGACGCCGGAGACGACCAAGAACCAGCGCCCATGTGGCAATCGGAGGGCCACCTCAACTTTATGTATACATGGTGGACACACCTAAGGGAAGCGATAACGAGGAACGACGGGGACGCGAAAGATAATTCCCTCAGGAAGCGATCAAAGCGGCGGCGTAAGCGCGCTACCAAAACCCCACCTCGACAAAGATAGCGCCCACACATACCCAGCCATAGAGCAGGGTGAGCCACCGGCATTTAACATGCCATTGAGCAACCATCCGAACAGGCCAACTGGACAAACAACCCGTCCCCTAAGAAGATAACAATCGGACGATCTCACGCCGGACACGCCATTGGAAATGTAGGACCTCCACAAAGAGCTCCTCGCCACTACACGTAGCTTGAAAAAGCAGAAACAGAGGCTCAGAACAGCGGAAGACGCACTCTGAATAAGAAGGAGTAAAGTACTCAACATCGCAGACAGATACGGCAATAGCCGCCAAACAAAGAGCTACCCAAAGCGCAAACTACTGCCCGAATTCGACGAGGAGGCCGTAGAGCCCCCACGATTAAAAAACAAAGAGACCGCCCGGTCGGGTAGACGACCACATGGCACACATAGAGCGGCAAGCGGCACCGCACATTAAGCCGACACGCGATCCGCATAAGGATTCGCACTAAAAGGATGGCCCAATCGAGATCTATCTATGGGCCAAGGAAACAAGCTCTAGCAAACAATACAACACGTCAAGTGTCCTAACATCACGGCATACCCAAATACAGGGCGCGCACCCTCTATGTTTCACCGATGAGGCTTTGGATCATGAATTCTCAGTGATTCAAACCAGAAACATAAAGGCATCTGACGGAACAACAGACCACAGAGTCTGGATTGAGGATTATATCCTCCACATACACATGGCCGATGAGATGATCTCCACGCCATAAAATACCTACCCTCAAGCTCAAAGGGCCAGCCCGGCATTGGCTTAAAAGCCTCCCCGAAAACACCATTGGTAGTTGGGAAGAGCTTGAGGATGCTTTTCGGCCAATTTCAGGAACCTATGTCCGACCTCCTGGACGCAGACGATTTAAGTCACATAACCCAACAGCGTGAGAGTCAGCCCAAAATTCTGGAACAGGTTCCTCACCAAAAGAACCAAATAGTCGATCGTCCGGACCAAGCCTTAGCAGCTTTTAAACACAACGTCTGGAGACGAATGGCTCGCTGAACACCTTGGCCAGAAAAGCCAAGAACAATGGCCGCACTAACAAGTTTCATGACCCGCTTTTTAGCTGGAGAGGATAGTCAGCTAGCAAGATGCGCACCAGTGACCCAAGTACATCCGAAGTCAGGGATGGGAATGGGAAACCACGACGCAGCAAGGACCAGCACCGGATTAAGGGGAACAGTCCAAAGAGCGCGGCAGTCAACGCCGGATTCAAAAGCTCACGGCAGAACAATAAAAAACTGCCCCTTAAGGATAATAGCGATGAGCTATCCAACTTAAACAAAATCTTGGACAAGATATGCCAAATCTACTGATTACTCAAGCCCGCAAACCATACCCACAGAGATTGTTGGGTCTTCAAGCAGTCCGCAGACTCAACGCCATACACAAGGGGCTCGACACACCAAGCGAGGATGATGACGAGCACCACAAGCGTAGCCCTGAAAACAAAAGAATTTCCCACAAGAGGTCAAACAAGAACTTACTTCAAGTAACAAAAGGGAAAATAGAGCGGCGCCCATTGAATTACGCTACCGCATAGTCTACCCCAAATGAGTCCCAACACTGGTTGTCAAAACCAAACACCTTCGACCATCAGGACTACTCCGAAAGTAACCGAAACGCAGCATCGACAGACTTGATACTGGAACATATAATCGACGGTCATCAATTTACGAAAGTCCTAATGGACAGCGGCGGTGATTTAAACCTGCTATATCAGGACACAATCCGCAACATGGGGATAGACCCAAACAGGATTAGCCATAGCAACACTTCCTTCCAAGGAATAATGCCGAGCACATACGCCCATTGTAATGGCTCCCTACTATTTGAAGTTATGTTCGCTCACCCGACAACTTCCGTCATGAAAAGTTGGTCTTCCACATCGCCCATTTAAAAGTAGCCATCAAGCACCTCTTTGACGCGAAGCTTTCGCCCGCTTTAACGCAATACCGCATTATGCATCTCTTAAACTTAAAATGCCCGGTCCACGAGGCATCATTTCATTAAGGGGAAGCTGCGCGTGTCCCTCAAGGAAAGAATGTGAGACTGCCTTAACAACCTCACACTAATACGGCCTTACTGGCCAAAAGCGTCTAAAGCAGGTCGTTCGCACCACGGACACTACGCTTGAGTCCGGCATAAATAAACATGATGCTTACTAGCCGCTGCACTCCCTTACAAGGGCTCCACGCATGTACAACAAGAGACAATAAAGCTCAATTTTATTCATTTTTGAATCATACTATGATTATTTCCAATTACATTTTCGCATCGCATCTTTTTCAAACTAATTTCCTCTCTTTTTTTACAGATGAACGCCAGTGCTATAAATCCGAGGATCTGCTGCATGACGGAGACACAGTTGTAGACGTGCATCGTGGACCCGTTGCAAGGATTCTTTTCAGATTAAGACCCTCGTAAACCTTTTTTCACTGCCTCTTGTTGTTACTCATCCCCGTTCTCTTATTATAACCGAGGAGGAGGTCTGGCGTTTTGGCATCGCCACGCCGTAATTTTGCACGCACTGGAGACCAGGGGCTTGTTACCAAGGGCATTGTTCGCCCGCTTTATAAAAGACCGAATACCTTAGGGAGTGTTCGGCGCCTCGAAGTTAGGCCTTATATGCATCAGCTCGAATCATGTCTTGGGTCAACTGTTGGGTTTGCCCGCCTCGTGTTTTGCTGCCTTACGTTCTGCTCTATCGGCTAACGCTGGCACCAGGAGAACTAAGCGACATTGTGCCCGGTTCGCCGGGTGAGCACCTCGAGAGAAAGCCAAAACCGACTGTCATGATATAGCGAGAGATCGTCAACCACTGGATGACTCCTGAATGTTTAGAATTCCTCCGCATTAGACGAAGGACCGCTTTCGGTCGAGCACATACGCACTTCAATTCCCGGAGAGTGCGGTGCCCTCGAGGCTATATCGTAGCCCCACCATCGAACTCCTATGGCTAAGTGAAAGTGCTAAAGCATTATAGCCCGGTTGCCTAGTTTGCTACGCTACCACCTCCTTTATAGGACCAAGATGTTGGATTAAGTGTGAAAACGCGACTTATTTGCAAACACCCCGCACTATGTGCGTGGGGGTAAATAGTCAAGGCTGCCATCTTTCAAAGTTATATACATATATACATCAACGGCCGCCTGACAGAGGTAGTTTGCTACTTGAAGGCACAAGTATAAAAAGCTCTTACATTAAATCGAACGCTGTTTCATAAAATTACACATGTCATTCAAACATAACATCCTTCGAAAGCATCGCTGCCTCTATTAAACGAAGCGCCCGGAAGAACTTCCTCAAAATATCGCCGATCCGTACTCGGCTTCCGTCTCAACTGGGGACGCGATATCGGTGGGCCTTCATCTCAGCCCAGTATGCCTTGACACGGGCAAGAGCCATCCGCGCCCCCCTCAATACCACGCCGACCACTTCATTGCGTCGACACGCGGCACCGCATCAAGGAACTGCTGCACTAAGCCAAAATAACTCTTCTACCGGGGTCCGCTTTGACCACAAATGAGTCATGACATGCTTCATGGCAAGTCCGGATAATCGATTCAGCTTCGGCCCATTCGCCAACTGATCGGTCAACGGAAGAGGACGCTCCGACTATGGAATTGCGACCAAAATAGCTCTTCCCTTCGCCCCTTCCGCCTCGGAAGTGCTCAATCGCGTCCGCGGCCTTCGCCGCTAAGTCCAGATAAGCATCCTCCGAACTCCTGACTTGTCCAACCGAGCATACTTCCGGATCCGTATATTTCCTCGCAGCGTAAACGGTTTTCCAGCCACAATATCCCGGCCTGACTCAGCTCCTCCTTGGCAGCTCTCGTGGCCGGAGCAGGCATCCTTAGCTTCAAGCGGTGGCCTTTTTCAGGCCCTCTTGTTCCGCTTTGACGTTCTTTTTCAAGAACCCCGCAGCTGATCGGTAGCATTCTTCAGCTTGAGGCCATATTGGCCATTTCCTCTTTGCTTGGCGATGGAGCAGCCCGTTTGGCTTTCAGCTCTTCGGCCGCCTTTAAAGCAGCCGCATTACCCTTTCGGGATTGCTCTTTAGCTCGGGCGAGTTCCGCCCGCAGCCTCTCCACGGCAGCAGCGCCATCTGCATCAAAGCATACAAGTAGTAAGGCATGGGCGTCAAGCTCCCTTACCAGTGCCCGGAGAAGTCGCATACCTTGTGACTCGTCAAACCGTTTATTGACCACCGCGATGTCCGTGATCCGCCTCGTCAAGTTGCCGCTTTAGTTCGGCAAATTCGTCGATCCGGGCCACCGGACGCCCGCCACCTACATAGGAACGGCGACATGTTAGTAATCGAGATTATGATCCTCGACACGCTATCGGTTTTGACAACATACCGAGTCTCGGGGCTACTATCTATACAGGCGCATTCTATATGCATAAGCTGTCGGAAGATACATCATCTTTTTTTCTCTCATACCTCAAACCCCGCTGGAATCTTACGGCGGCTTGCGTAATCCGCTCTCGCCGGATGCAATTCTTTCAATCACCATAGCCATTAGCGCATCGGTGATCTTCTCGAGATAGATACTCGCCCGAGCAGGTCCTTCAGCTCCTCCGATCAGCAGCGCCCGATTGGCGCGGACCTTCCGGCCCCACGGACTCGGGAAACTCTCCGTGATCGACACCTCAGGTCCCCGCCTCGCATGAAGGCACGATAGGTGGATGCGTTTCGCTCTCTATCATCTCCGGACGAAGATCCCTCAAAGATGAGCTCTGCTGAGAAGGGCTGAGATCCGAACTACAAGGTACAATTTCGGTTATCTTCAGAAATAAATACAGGGATATCCTTTATTCACAAGACCCCTTCTTTTACTTACGGCTCATTGAGGGCTGATCCCTCGGGGAAATAGTGCGGTTGGGTATTTCAACACGGACCGTTCTGGACGAAGACTTCTTTCCCCGCTTTGAGGCCTTGGCTTCCGGGTCTTGAGGCGGTCCTCTTCTCCCCTTGGAGGGTAGGATCCTTGATTCCTCCTTCCTTGAAAGCCTCCTTCGTGGAGGCGCTTGTTTCCCTGCTCCCCTTCACCTTCTTCAAAAGGCGCGGCCTTCAACATCTTGGTCAAGATAGGATCCGGCGTGGTCTCCGGGAGGGAGCCGGACACCTTATCAACTTTGCCTTGGCTATCCACTCATGTTCAAGGAACGGCTCCCTTAAAGGGCATATATATGATAAATGAATGAACAGTCTGTCCGGTTACAGGACTACTTGCTTGAGTATCTGGGCGATTGCAGCTTAGTCCTGCGTCCTCAACAAGTCCGGACACTTCTCTCGTGATCTGAAGAAAAGTTTATACATCTCCACAGGCGTCAGCGCCCATAAAATGTTGGAGAGCTCGTGGTCCATCCGGATTAAACTCCCATGCATTTTAGGGGACGGCGCTGCGGCGAAGGCACCGAATTAGCATAACTGCGCCGCCATGACCAGATTGATCTCTTTTCTGGAGGTCTCGAATACACGGCCCTCGCAACAGAGGAACGCCTTGGGCGGCCCCGCCGAGCCCCGGTTAACCCATGACGCCAAATTGTGGTGGACCTGAGCGGAAGGCGGGTGGCGCCACCCATTTGGTGCCCCTAGGAGCGGTGATATAAAACCACTCCCGTTGCCACAAACCAAGCTCGTCCTGAAAAGAGCCCTCGGGCCACGGAGCATCATCGCACTTGCTTATGACCGCCCCTCCGCACTCTGCTTGTTGCCCCTCGATCATCTTGGCTCCACCTTGAAGGTCTTGAGCCACAATCCAAAGTGAGGGGTAATATGGAGGAAGGCTTCACATACGACAATGAATGACGAGATGTGGAGGATGGACTCGGATTCAAGTCATGGAATTCCAGCCCATAATAAAACATGAGCCCTCACAAAGGGATCCGCCGAGACCTAAACCCGAAGGAAGTGAGACACGAACACCACGCTCTCGCCGGGCTCGGGAGTGGGAATGACCTGCCTGGAGCAGCAGCCTATGTGAAATCTCGCCGGTTAGATACCTGGCGTCTCGCAGCTTTAGCACATCTTCTTCCGTGACGGAAGAAGACATCCATCGGCCGAGCTGGTCGGAGCCGGACATCATCGAAGGTCCGAAGCACCTAAATCCAAAGCTTTGGGTGTTAGAACTCGAAGCGCGAGGCGGATTCGACGGAGGGGGGAAATAAGAAGAGGGCCTTGGTCTCATTATAAAGAGGTTGAATACCAAGAGCCCTCCCTGTGGCCGATTGGGACTCGCCTTCGATAGAGGAGGCGTGCCGACGGGCATGGTTGGGTTACCCACGTCCGTATTGATGAGAATCCCGGAATAAAGGGAAACCGTCTAAACGCTACCTTGGTAGTCGGAAAAAAAAATGATTCAATAAAGGCTTGGCAGTGGTGTGATGTCACGCCAAATACGTCGTGGATTTGTGCAAAAATTATTCTCTCTACGGTGGTATGTGGAACTTGTTTTGCAGAGCGGACACTATCCTTGTGTTCAAAACCTTCTATGAAGTATGCGGAGGAGGAACCCGCCTTGCAATGTCAAGACAATGTGCGCCACGGACTCGTCGTCATTGAAGCCTGGTTCAGGGCTACTTAGGAGTCTGGACTAGGGGTGTCCGGATAGCCGAACTATCATCTTTGGCCGGACTCTGGACTATGAAGATACAAGATTGAAGACTCCGTCCCCGTGTCCTGATAGGACTTTCCTTGGCGTGGAAGGCAAGCTTGGCGATACGTTTATGTAGTTTTCCTACCATTGTAACCGACTCTGTGTAACCCTAACCCTATTCGGTGTCTATATAAACTGAAGGGTTTTAGTCCGTGGGAGGAACAACAATCATACCATAGGCTAGCTTCTAGGGTTTAGCCTCTCTGATCTCGTGGTAGATCTACTCTTGTACTACCCATATCATCAATATTAATCAAGCAGGAGTAGGGTATTACCTCCATCGAGAGGGCCCGAACCTGGGTAAAAACATCGTGTCCCTCGTCTCCTGTTACCATCCGCCTAGACGCACAGTTCGGGACCCCCTACCCGAGATCCGCCGGTTTTGACACCGACA
The DNA here is from genome assembly GCA_021605145.1 of Aegilops bicornis. Taxonomy (NCBI): domain Eukaryota; kingdom Viridiplantae; phylum Streptophyta; class Magnoliopsida; order Poales; family Poaceae; genus Aegilops; species Aegilops bicornis. Next base: position 134,931,824 of record CM038673.1, on the reverse strand, counting down.
CCTACCAAGGTTCAGTCCGTCACTGATTGGCTAGCACCCACCTTAGTAGGAGAGATCCGCAGTTTTCTTGGACTAGCGGGATACTACCGGAGATTCATTGAGAATTTTTCCAAGATTGCGAAGCCTATGACGGAGTTATTAAAGAAAGACACTAAGTTCAAATGGACAGAGGAATGTGGAGGCAAGTTTTCGTGGAGCTGAAGAAATGTTTGGTTACAGCCCCAGTGTTGATTCTGCCGGATATACGCAAGGATTTCCAAATGTATTGTGACGCTTCTCGCTTAGGACTTGGAGGAGTACTTATGCAAGACGGAAGAGTGGTTTCATACGCCTCACGTCAGCTTCGACTGCATGAGTTGAATTATGCCACGCATGATTTGGAGTTAGCAGCCGTAGTGCATGTACTCAAGACCTGGAGACATTTTCTTATTGGAAACCACTGTGATGTGTACACGGATCACAATTGTTTGAAGTACATTTTCACATAGAAGGAGCTCAGTCTCAGGCAGAGGAGATGGTTGGAGCTCATAAAGGATTATGATATGAAGCTACATTATCACCCAAGAAAGGCCAATGTCAGAAAGCAGACGCTTTGAGCCTAAGAGTTATGCCAATACCCTCATAAGCGGAGGACTACCAAAGGAGTTAGCCGAAGATCTCAGGGAGCTTCGTTTGGAGATAGTCCCAAGAGGTTTTGTTTCAGCAATGGAGGTATAATCAACATTATCAGGAAAGATTCGAGAAGCTCAGAAGGATGATAAGGAGATTGCTGAAATAAAGGAGAAGATGAGCGAAGGAAAGGCCAAAGGTTTTTCGTGAGGATGAGCCGCGACACTTTATGGTTTGAGGATCGTGTTTACGTCTTCAATAATGTGGAGATCGTGAAGTTAATACTTCAGAGGCCCATGACTCGCCATACTGATACACCGGAAACACCAAGATGTATTTGGATTTGAAGGAGCGTTTCTTGTGGACAAGTATGAAGAAGGATATTGCCGAGTATGTAGCCATATGTGATGTATGTCAGAGAGTGAAGGCAGAACATCAAAAGCCAGCAGGATTACTGCAGCCTATGCCCATACCCGAATGGAAGTGGGATAAGCTTGGCATGGATTTCATCACCGGGTTACCCAGGACCCGATCGGGATATGATTCTATCTGGGTAGTAGTTGATCGCTTGACCAAAGTGGCTCACTTTATCCCAGTAAAGACCACCTATACGAGTGCGAAGTTGGCCAAGATATATATGACCAGGATCGTATGTCTGCACGGAGTTCCGAGGACCATCGTATCAGATAGAGGAACACAGTTTACTTCAAAGTTTTGGCACCAGCTGCACCAGACTTTGGGTACTAGGCTAGAGTTCAGTACAACCTTTCATCCGCAGACACATGGACAGACAGAGAGAGTCAATCAGATTCTGGAGGACATGTTGAGAGCTTGTGCACTAGATTATGGATCTAGTTGGGATGATAATTTGCCGTACGTGGAGTTCTCATACAACAACAATTATCAAGCTAGTTTGAAGATGGCCTCCCTGCCGATTGTCAAACCGGCGGATCTCGGTAGGGGTCCCGAATCGCTAATGCGTCTAGGCGGATGGTAACAGGAGACAAGGGACACGATGTTTTTACCCAGGTTCGGGCCCTCTCGATGGAAGTAAAACCCTACTCCTGCTTGATTAATATTGATGATATGGGTAGTACAAGAGTAGATCTACCACGAGATCGGAGAGGCTAAACCCTAGAAGCTAGCCTATGGTATGATTGTTGTTTGTCCTAAGGACTAAAACCCTCCGGTTTATATAGACACGGATAGGGTTAGGGTTACCTGAGTCGGTTACAATGGTAGGAGATCTACATATCCGTATCGCCAAGCTTGCCTTCCACGCCAAGGAAAGTCCCATCCCGGACACGGACGAAGTCTTCAATCTTGTATCTTCATAGTCCAGAGTCCGCCAACGGTGATAGTTCGACTGTCCGGACACCCCCTAATCCGGGACTTCCTCAGTAGCCCCCGAACCAGGCTTCAATGACGATGAGTCCGGCGCGTAGATTGTCTTCGACGTTGCGAGGCGGGTTCTTCTCTAGATTCCATATACTTGTCGAATAGTGTCCGACTTCTGATAAATGCTGCGCTCCTTGGCTTCCACGCCCAATAATGGCCATCTTCCACGTGTTGAATGAATGCGAAAAGCTGTGGTATTTTTACACTTATCCCCTAGCTGCATAAATGAGCCGTCTATAAAAGGGACGAGGATCTAGATCCGAGTCACACCATCCTCCCTCCGCATGAAGCTCTCATCGGGCGCCTCGACAAAATCCATTCCATGATGGACCGATCGTGTGGCTCCTCCTCTCACGCTCCAAATTTCTCACCGAAATTGGGAGAGATGCTCAGCTCCGCATAGCGAGCTAGTGACACTCCAAACCAAGGGACTTCTTCCACTGCCTTCATGGTTCCGGGTTCGAGCGGGACTCGCCACCTATAAGGGCGGAAAGCAAGCGAGAGTGTCCCCGATCCCTCCAAAGGAGAGCGGGTATGCTTTTTTCTCTTATCTAGTAAGAGGACTCGGATTTCAATTCACCGTTTCTCCGGGGCTCTTGGAGTTCTACAGCCTCCAGCTTGCACCACCTTACGCTGGTTCCATTTTGCACATCGCGGGCTTCAGAGCCCTTTGCGAACTGTTCTTAGGCGTCGAGGCTCATTTTGCTGTGGAAGAGATTATTCGCCTTGTACCCCGTTCTCACGAGGGGTCAATATATCAAGTGGGCGGAGCCGAGCTGTGGCGCATCGCCGTGACCGGATATCTATCCGGAACCCCAAAGAAGGCGTCCGAAGACTGGCCTTCGGAATGGTTTTATATAGAAGACGTCCCGCTGCCGGATCCTGTTCGGATCAGTCTCCCGGAGTTCAGCAATGCTCCTTTGAAGAAACGCCTGATTTGGCGCCATGAGCCCCTGTAGGGAAGACGACAGGACGCCCTTTACCGATGAGCCGAATAAGATTGTTAGCTCATTACGATCGACCATGATCGGTGTCATGGCCACATGCATTATGCGGGGGTGCAGCCACTCCAAAGATAGGGGCCACCCATGTGGGATTTCAACGGGAGGACGATGCCACCCGTTATGGCCAGAGGGGCCGGATCGGTCACCGATCTGTTGAAGATCTTGTCCGCGCTGCATAAGGGAGAAGAGGAGGATTTTCTCCGCGTCCGGTCCATTGAACGGATTTTCTATGAACAATCCTCGAAGCTGGGTAAGCGGACATTTCCTTTTAGCATCCGATCCGTATTCCCATGGTTAGGTGCCTCATTTTGTGATTTTGACGCCGAACTGCGCCAGTCAGTAAAAGACATAAACAGCCCGCCTCCACAACCCGAGGATCCGGAACGGCTCCTCGATCCGGCTTCTCAAGAGGATCCGGACATATTGGTGGAGTTGATTGATGGGGTATTTCACCAACTGAGCATCGATAATGCCTTGGTTGCCATTACGGCCGACACCCGGAATACTTCCAGCCTCCGTAATCGAGACCGAAGCCCCAATACTTTGATAATGACCCATCCGTGCTTATTTTGATCACCATATACCAATGGTGTTTCAAGTAGGGGCGCCTTCGAGGCAGAGGCCGAGCTCGCGGGCTGACTAGCCAAGGGGCAAAGACGCAGCCACGCAGCTAAAAAGAAGTGCGGTCCGGATTGAAACGCCGCCCTTAGCGGTAAGGTGTGTCACCATATTTCAGGATTGATTCCGAAAGGTATATTAACGCCGGTGCTCCTTTCGGAAAAAAGAGCGCCACGGACTGTGTCCGGAGAGATGGTTAATCGAGCCTCCGCCACCAGCTCAACGCCGGATCCTAAGCGGAGGTAAACACGAAGGCGCAGGCTGGATGCTCCTCCGGCGATGAGGATGCCGACAGATTGTCCGCCACCAACTCCGAGGTGGAGAGTGCCATGAATCACAAAGCGCCACGACAGCTTCTTAGTGGCGCATGTTTCTCCCAAGAGGCATTGAATGCCTTCAATTGAGATGCGCACCTCCGTGCATCAAGATGGTCTAGCCAGAGCCACGGGCAGTATGTAAAGGACATACGGGTAAGAAAATTTGATGATTATATATGCCAGTAGCCCCCGAGACTTAAAATAGTTAGAAGAACTGACTTAAGGATCATTTGTTATGCAGGATCTTACGGAAAAGAATACCCGACTGTCCCATGAGCTTGAAGAGTGCAAGGCCCAGCTTGAGGCCGCACTAGCCGCCACAGGGGGAGCCACAGAGACCCACTCCGGTAATATATACTTCGAAAGATAAGTAGTTTGTGAAGTGCGGCGTGTGTATAAGTCTGACAATAATATTGCAGATGGCACCGGACTAGATCCGGACAAGCAACAGCTCTGCCCGGTTAAAGGCCTATGAGAATGTGCTTACAAGGGTGAGGCAAGAGAAAATAATCTCCAAGATGCCAACACCCAGCTGGGTGAGGAACTAAAAGATGTTCGAGCCAGGTGCCGACTCAGATTAAGGAGAATCGGGCGGACTTCGTCAGCGGCATTTATAGTAAGTGCTTGAGCGAACTGTTGAAAAAAGAGTTCGGCGAGGAAGTCGACTAATAGAAATATGTCTCGTAGGTATGCTCACGTGTCGTCCTCTACGAGGAAATTCCCGATTCAACGGGTGACCTACTTTTCCGAAGCTGCAGAATTTAACGAAGTTCTAAGCAGCGGCGATGAGGCGTCGCCCGAGCCTTGTGGCCATCCATCTCCTACCCAAGGCCTTGGAGAGCTTATGGAGAAGCTTTAGGAAGCACGGCGGCGCTTCCGCTATGGAAGATATCAGCATTGTCAAAGGCGCCAGGAGGCTGGGCCATGGGGACGACGCGGTACACAAAGGCTGACCCAAACCACATGGCCGAGGTCGGACCTGTGGGGCCCGATGGGAAGGAGATCCATGTGAGCTTAGTGTACGGCCAAGTAGAGTTGGCCGCAAAGTATTCCCAGAAGGACTGGAAACTAGACAACCTATTAGATGGTATTGAAGAGGAATACAATCGATCAATTTGACTATGTAATTTAAAATGACATGTAAAATGCCTTCTAGCCGGATTGTAGATCGCTTTGTCGAAGCGGACCTTCGCTTCAACCTCGGGACCCGACAGTCCGGAGTGTGTCCGAATACCCTCGCGGTTATGTAAGCACCGGGGCATGCGTGGAGACCAGGCGTAGGGGTCATAAGTGCTGTATCAGACAAGTGCCCAACTAGCTATATTATATTACATGGTTAGTAAGAAACATCTTCCAGGGAGAATAGTTCCGTTAAGGGTTCCTTTCCACAGGAGGCATGCCCTAAAGTGCATGTCCGGACTGTAAAAAGCGTAAAAACATCCGGGGCAGATAAATGAATAGGTAAGAAATCATCTTTTAGTTCACCGACCGAATATTCCCTTAAGAATGCTAGCTTTCGCTTCACCCAGTCTGAGGTAAATGCGTGTCCGCTGACCGGGCGGTAACAATCGCAGAGGTGCTCCCTTTACCACCTAGCCGAACAATCGGGGAGCGTAGGGGTAAGCACAGAGCCAGGCAACCCAGCTTGGCCAAAACTTAAGTCATATCGATGCATATAATGGTGAGAAAAAGGTACATGCGGAAGTGTGACACATGTGTTGGGCATAAAGCCCAGATAAATAAGCTTACATTAAAGAAGCCCCCAGGTATAATGAGCGCGGATAAGCGCGTCAAGTTTAATGCGAACAATGCATAAAAGCGAGCCTTTAGCAGCCGAGAAAAAGTAAAAAAGAGGAAGAAGGAGAGAAATAAAAGGCGGTTAAAGTATAAAATATAGACGGAGGAAGGAGACGAACTTCGAGAATCCGGCGCTAGGCATAGAATCTTCGGAGACGGGCTGCGTTCCATGGGTTGGCTCGAGTCGATTATCCGGCGCATTTGGCAGACGATGCAGCTCCATTTGGTTAGGACTTGGTCGATGATGAAGGGACCCTCCCATTTGGGCTTGAGTTTGTCCTTTTCTTGTCCGACAAAGCGTAGAACTAATTCGCCAACATTGTAAGCTTTGGCACATGCTTCCTCGCTTTGATATCTTCGAGCACTGCTGCTGATAGAATGCGGAACGAAGCTTTTGCCACGTCAGCGCTCCTCCTCCAAGGCGTCAAACTGTCCCGCCGATCGAGCTCGGCTTCTCTTTCTTCGTACATGCGCGACGGTGGTGAGTCATGAATTATGTCGCGAGGGCAAAACTGCCTCTGCGCATACACCATAAAAAATGGTGTGAATCCGGTAGTACGATTCGGGCGTGGGTCCGCAGCTCCCCTGTGAGTACGTAGTCGAGCTCCTCTACCCAAAGGCGTATTAGATTCCTTGAGGGACCGCACTAGTCCGGGTTTAATGCCGCTCATGATTAGACCATTTGCTCGCCGACTTGACCGTTAGTTTGAGGGTGATAGATCAAGCGTAGTCGAGCTTGATGCCCATGTTTTTGCACCAGAGTTTGACTTCCTCGGTAGTGAAGTTCGTGCCATTATCATTGATGATGCTATGGGGACGCCATATACGGTGTACTACCCTCGATATGAAGTCTATCACGGTCCCGATTCGACCGTCTTAACAGTGCTTTGCCTCTATCCATTTGGTGAATTTATCCACCATGACCAATAGGTATTTTTGCTTGTGGGTTCCTCCTTTAAGGGGTCCAACCATATCAAGCCCCTGCATCGCGAACGGCCAGGGTGATGGGTATAGTTTTGAGGGCGGTGGGTGGCATGTGGCTTTGATTAGCAAAGAGGCGGCAACCGACGCATCGTTGGACTAAGTCCCGAGGCTCCCGCCTGGGCCGTCGGGCCAATAAAATCCTGTCACGGAAGGCCCTCGCCTACAAGGGCCTGGCTGCGACATGGTGCCCACCGAGTCCGGCATGAATTTCAGCCAGAGATTCCGCCTTCCTCTTCGGAGATACACCTTTGAAGGACTCCGGTTGTGCTTTTTCTTATAAAGCTCCCCTCATGGACCTTATAGGCTTTAGATCGCCAAGACTATGCAGCGGGCCTCGTTTTGGTCCTCGGAAGTTCCTGCACCAGTTAGGTAGGCTAGGTATGGTTCTGTCCACGGGGCAATGACCTGCCATTATTATTGTGTGGGTACGGTGTTATTTCGTTAAGCGTAAACCACCAACTATGTCAGAATGTTCGGTGTGGGGTAGTGTGGTTGGGTCCGGGATGTTGTTTCCGGACTCTCCCTCCCATAATACGGATGGCTTGAAAAGCCGCTCTAGGAAGATGTTGGGAGGGACGGCATCGCGCTTTGCGCCAATGCGTGCCAACACGTCTCGCTGCTGGTTGTTCTCCCTGCTATATGGTGAAATTCGAGCCCCTCAAACCGAGCCGACATTTTTAGGACGGCATTATGATAAGCTGCCATTTTCGGATCCTTGGCATCAAAGTCTCCATTTATTTGGGATATCGCGAGGTTTGAATCCTCGCGGACCTCTAGGCGTTGAATGCCCATGGAGACCGCCATCCGAGAGACCGTGTAGAAGGGCCTCAGATTCGGCTGCGTTGTTGGAGTCCGTGTACATTATTTGAAATACGTATTGGACAGTATCTCCGGTTGGGGGACGTCGAGCAGCGCTTGACCCCTAGGCCAACATTTTGGAGCCGTCGAAGTGCATGATCCAATTGGAATATGCGCCGTACTCTTTAGGGAGTTCGACTTGATCCATTCGCCGTGACTAAATCGGCAAAACTTGCGACTTAATAGCTCGCCGTGGCTTGTAGGTTATGTCGAACGGGAGGAGCTCAATGGCCCATTTAGCAATCCGGCCCGTTGCGTCGTGGTTGTTTATAATGTCATTAAGAGGTACTTCGGAGGCTACTGTTATCGAACACTCTTGAAAGTAGTGTCACAGCTTCCGGGATGCCATGAACACCGCGTATGCTATCTTTTGATAATGCGGGTACCGTGACTTGCATGGAGTTAGGACAGTGGACACGTAGTAAACTGGGTTTTTGGAGAGGGAACTTGTGTCCGGCCCGTTTCTCATTCGACAACGAGCACCGGCGCTTACAACTTGATGGGTTACCGCGATGTATAATAGCATTGATTCGCCCATGTTGGGTGCGGCCAGACCGGATTTGTTGCCAATATGGCTTTTGATTTCTTTGAGTCTCGGCCGTGGCGACATCAAATCCACTCGAAGTGTTGATTAGCGCCCGCAGAGGCGATAAAGGGGTAATGCCTTTTCTCCTAAGTGGGAGATAAAGCGGCTTAGAGCCGCCATGCATCCAAATCAATTTTGTATTTGTTTGAGGTCTTTTGGGATATCCAATTGTGACAGAGCTCGGATCTTGGCTGGGTTTGCTTCAATTCCTCTACGGATACAATGAAGCCCAAGAGCTTTCCTACTGCGCCCGAAAACGCATTTTTCCGGGTTGAGCTTAATGTCATATGCTCGGAGATTGTCGAATGTGAGCCTCAAGTCGTCTACAAGAGTTTCGACATGCTTGGATTTGATGACCACGTCATCTACGTATGCCTCCACTGTTTTGCCGATCTGGTTTGCCAGACATGTCTGAATCATGCGCTGATATGTTGCACCGGGCGCTTTTGAGCCCAAGGGCATTGTGTTGAAGCAGAATGGGCGTATGGAGTGATGAATGCCGTTATGCTTGGTCTGGCTCTGCCATCTTAATTTGGTGGTAGCCGGAGTATGTGTTGAGGAAGCACAATGAATCGTATCCTGCGGTAGCGTCGATAATTTGATCGTTGCGGGGGAGGGGGAAGGGATCCTTTGGGCAAGCCTTGTTAAGGTCTTTGAAATCGACGCATAGGCGCCAGGATTTGTCCTTCTTTGGTACCATTACCAGGTTTGCTAGCCAGTCCGGATGTTTTATATCTCTAATGAATCCGGCCTCCAATAGTTTGGCTAGCTCCTCTCCCATGGCCTGTCTCTTAGGTTCGGAGAAACGCCGAAGAGCTTGTTTGATCGGCTTGAATCCTTTTAGGATATTTAGGCTGCTTTCGGCCACCGGCGTGAGATTCCTGGCATGTTTGAAGGGTGCCAGCAAAGATGTCCCAATTTTCGCAATTCTCGTAGTCGCGCGTCTACATCGAGGTTTAATTGTGCCCCGATAGAGGCCGCTTTTGTAGGGTCCGTTGGATGGACTTGGAATTTGACTATTTCGTCCTACCGGTTTAAAAAGAGGTGGACTTGGATCTCTTATCGAGTATCACATCATCCCTGTTCACCGTGGAGCCGCAGCTGCAGTTGAGTTCCTCGGTCGCTAGGGCTTTGATAGTGCCTCAAGGGCAAGTGCGGCTGTTTTATTTTCGGCGCGGAGTGCTATGTCCGGGTCATTAGCAAGAGTGATGATTCGTTGGGTCCGGGCATTTTGAGCTTCATGTACTCGTAATGGGGTATATCTTGAAAAATTGTGAATGCCTCTCGCCCTAATATAGCGTGGTATCCGGCTGCTGAGCAGGCCACTTGGAATGTGACCTCCTCGGACCTGTAATTATCCCGGCCGTGCGAACACCACATCCAGTGTGATTTTTCCTCTGACATGCTTCCCGATCGGGATTATTCCTCTAAAGGTTGTGCTGCTTCGCTCAATGCGGCTCCAGTCTATTTCCATTTTTGAAGGGTTTCCTCAGTAAATGAGGTTTAATCATTGCCGCCATCCATGAGTACCTTGGTAAGTAAAGTCCGTCCACTATTGGACCGAGGACCAATGCGGCCGGTGCTCGGGCTGTTCGAATTTAGGTTCACATCCGCGGCGTTAAAGGTAATAGCCGTGTCACCCATGGATTTATTGTTGCTACCGGTGGACTTTGCAAAGGCTTGAGTGTTTGCTTCCGCATATTGTTTGATGCGTAAAGTTTCAAGACTATTAATACCGCATCGTATTCTTTGGGCTGGTGCTCTGGAGCTAGAAGCTCTTCGCCACTTTTGGCCACCGCCGTAGTATCCAACATGCTCTAAGGCTATGAGTTGGAGTGGCGCCCTACAGACTATGAATTTTGGTGGTGGTCCATTGAGCCATCCCTCCAAAGACGGTTCCATGCCCTTTAGAGGGTTTTTGCTTTTTGGTATTTAACCCGGTGCCTCGTAATGATGCACTCTTTTACTTTGGACTAAGGTTGTGTTCAAGGCCGGATTATCCCAAAATTTGATTTCGGTTTCAGCGCTCTCCGCCATACGACAAGATTTCATTACTATGGACGCCAAGTCGACAAAAGCGTGTAATTTGTGATGACTTACGGCATTGAGGATTCCTTCGTCCGTGCAATTAATGCGGAAGAATGAAATTGCGTCCTCTTCACGGCAAGTCCTTTATCCTGCTCATGACCGTGGAGGAATGCAGCCTAGTAATGATGTCTTGTTTCACGGGCTCTTGCCGGATTTGGGATAGATCGCTTATGTTTGGGTGGGCGGGTGGAGTTAAATTCCGAACTCCGTCTCACCTAAGACTCGAGGGCCAAGAAGTTGCCGGACTTGGAGCTTGGGTTTTGGACGTTGTCCAATGAATCTAGCCTGGCTGCCTCACTTTAAGTTCGGGGCTTGAGTGGTGTTCTCCTCCGTGGAATCCGGCATGGAGGGTCGAGAATCCGGACATAGCTAGTCCTTAAGATAGAAGAAGGGTCGCCGTATTGTTCCTCTACCACAACAATGTGGTGGGTAGCCTGGGGAGAGTTAATCTCTCTCAGATTGGTTTTAAGCCCAATCTGGTCGTAGTCTATAGCGACTCCCAGTGCGGCGATGCGATCCAAGAGCTCGTTTAAGGAACAGAGCTCCATCGGATCTAACTGCTCGGCGAGTTCCGAGTTGACGTGAAGATTGCTTTTAATGACCCGAGAAGTCATCGTTGGCGCGGCGGCCGAACAGGCGGTCATAAGAAAACCGCCTAGCCGGAGAGTTTGGCCGATGGCCAAAGCTCCTTTGGCAATGGTGCCGTCTTTAAAGATGGGACGAGGCATCCTTCCTGATGGCGACATAAAGATGAGGAACTCTCAATGAAAGCACCAATGTCGGTGTCAAAACCGGTGGATCTCGGGTAGGGGGTCCCAAAGCTGTGCATCTAGGCGGATGGTAACAGGAGACAAGGGACACGATGTTTTTACCTGTGTTCGGGCCCTCTCGATGGAGGTAAAACCCTACTCACCGCTTGATTAATATTGATGATATGGGTAGTACAAGAGTAGATCTACCACGAGATCGGGGAGGCTAAACCCTAGAAGCTAGCCTATGGTATGATTGTTGTTCGTCCCCACGGACTAAAACCCTCTCGGTTTATATAGACACCGGATAGGGTTAGGGTTACATGTAGTCGGGTTACACTGGTAGGAGATCTACATATCCGTATCGCCAAGCTTGCCTTCCATGCCAAGGAAAGTCCCATCCGGACACGGGACGAAGTCTTCAATCTTGTATCTTCATAGTCCAGGAGTCCGGCCAATGGTGATAGTTCGGCTATCCGGACACCCCCTAATCCGGGACTCCCTCAGCCCCGTTCGAAGCCTTGTATGGAAGAAGGTGCAGGACACCGTTGATGTGGGATGAAGTAGGAGACCGTCAGTTGTTCGGACCAGATTTGATCAAGGAGTCCGAAGAGAAGGTCAAGTTGATTCGCGACATACTGAAGGTAGCTCAGTCCAGGCAGAAGAGTTATGCAGACTCAAAACGCAAGGAGGTAATCTATGAAATCGGAGACAGAGCGTATCTACGAGTGTCACCACTTTGAGGAGTTAAACATTTTGGAGTGAAGGGAAAGTTAGCGCCGTGATTTGTAGGAACATACCGAGTTTTGTATTGCATGGGAGAAGTGGCCTACAAGTTGGACTTACCCGAAGGACTGTCAGGAGTTCATGATGTGTTTCATGTTTCCTAGTTGAAGAAGTGCCATGCTGAGATGGCCGATATTCCTCACGAGAGATACAAAGGCCCCTCGAAGCAATTGAGTTGGATAGTGATTTGACCTACGAGGAGAAACCGTCAAGATTCTCGAGTTCGCCAAAAGTTACACGTAAACAAGGTTATCAAGTTTTGAAAAGTTCAAGTGGAGCCACCATATCGATGATGAACCCACACAGGAGCGAGAGGAAGACTTACGCATAAGACCACCCACACCTATTTGCTAGCCAACCCGAATCTCGAGGGTGAGATTCATCTTAAGGGGGGTAGGTTTATAACATCCCAAATTTTCAATTTGGAATGTTATACATAGGTCATCATATGCATATCATATTTTATTTGCATTTCGCTGGCGATCCTAGAAAATCCTAAGCAACTCAAGGACCCACGGAGAGAGTTGGGGATTTCATTATTTTCATATTTGAATTTTCTCAAATTTGAAAGGAGGATCATTTTGGTTTTAATATTTTTCTCTCCAAAATATTTACGAAATAAGAATAGAACAGAGGAGATAAAATGACTTCTCCAAAATAAAAGAAATATTGGAGGAAAAATACTAAAAATCAAATAAATAATTTTATTTGGATTTTATTGCTATTTTATTTGAATTAGAAAAATATGCATTATTTAAATTGCATTTTTAGCCAGAAAAATGTTCACTTCGTTCTAATTATTTTATTTAGACGGTGAAATTGTTTCTCGCATTTTTAGATTTTTTTTATATTTATTCAGGATTTTCCCTTTTCGGCGAAATTTATTAAAAAAAACTCTTTTCGGATCAAGACTGGTAGGTCAAGGTCACTGACTTCGCCTTACAAGAACGGACTCAGTGAGTCCGATCTCGAGCTGCTGCCACGCCCTACCCCAAGCCGCGCACCCACCCCCTTTATAACCGACGCCCCCTCTCCACCCTTCGTCCGACCCGAGGCGTCATCAAGGCCGCCATTGTCTCGCCAAGACGGACGCCCATGACCGGCCATGTGAGCCTCCTCAACGCTGCCACGCTGCCGACCTTAGCGCCCTGCTCACGGGATCCTGGCCCTTGATTTGCCGATTTTACCGAGAATCAGAAACCGCAAAAAGCCGTCGCCGTCTTTTTTTTAAACCCTAGATCGGTTTTTTATTAGATCAGTTTTTCTCGGTTTTCTTCGGTTAGTTCTATTTTTCGAACGTTCGTTCATTTAGTTTTTATAACGAACGAATTCATTCGTTTGCCTCTGTTAGCGGAAGTTCGTGCCGTAGTCTTTTTCTTTTTATTTTATTTTCGCCAAGGACCTATCCGTGATTATTTTTATCACAGATTAGCCCCTGATCTTCAAACCCTCGCAACTTTTTAACCGTTCGTCCAAATCCAGTGAAATCAACGCCAAAGTCTTCGTCTCAAACCCCTCTTTCCGGTTAAACAACTTGAACATGATTTTGACAATTTAAAATTTGGTTTCAAGCAGATTTGATTTTGATTTTGGTTTGATCGTAGTTTGAGTTTCGTAGCTCCGATTTGGTTGATTCTTTTTGCAAATCGAAGCTCTTCGGTTGAATTTTCAGTTTGGATCTTTTATTTGAGTTTTACCCTTGCATCTATGCTTGAGTGCTTATGTATGCTATTGTTTGTTTGCGATAGAATTCCCGAAGTGCGAAGCATGCTACTACGAGTCTCTAGGGTTTGCACATCGTCAGCAAGGCAAGTAACACATTGATCATACCCCTTTATTACCAAGTTTTTATGCATTAGTTTCAAGCCTCAAACATTGCATGATTAGGATCTGATAAATATGTGGGTTTTGGGAAGTAGATGATGAGGTAGAACCTATTGCTCTTTATCTCAAACCCTTGGGAGTTACTTCTACGTTATGCTTATACTGCTATGCTATGCTCGTAGACGTGGTTTGGTTTGAGAGATCCATGACAGATGTGAGATTGTTAATTTAATGGTTAACTTAAGGTGGCTACTTAAATACACATCTAGGTGGATTATTTGCGGGCACCTGGAGAATCCAGTGTTGTCCTAGGGTATCCCGGAGTACCCGTGTGATCATCCTATGGTTCGCCACCCAGGCTCAAAGGGATCATAAGATTATTTATGCTAGAAACTTCCTATGCGGCCACAAGCCATTATGGGCTTTGGCATAGTTGAGTATGTTGCGTGACCTCTTTTAGTGGTAGGCTAGCAGATGTAGGGGAAAGTAGGTGTAACTGTCTACCCAGAGTAAAGAGTTAATGCTTCTGAAAGACTGTGTCTCGGTCATCCATTTCTCAAACACCATGTAGTGCGCGAAATCCAATGGAGGAGATCGAGTCTTGTGGCGAAAAGTCATAAACCTCTGCGAGTGTATAAACTAATCATGGTTAGCCGTGTCCCCGGTTATGGACATCTTGAGTATCTGGTACTTGAATTATTGATTTGATCTCATCACTCTAAATTAATTTGTTTGGTTATTAACTATGCTTAATTGGGATTGAGTTGGAGGAACCTTCTCAATGTGTCAAGTACCATGATAGTAAAATAAAATTTAATCCTTTTTTGTAGGGAAAAATTGGCTTTTCGCAAAAACATTATAACCATAGAGCTTCCACCAGCCATATATGCATGTAGTGATAGCATTTACTTGTCCATTGCTCTATTGTGTCATCTTGCCAGCATATTCCATGTGCTGACCCGTTTCGGGCTGCAACATATCATGTTGCAGACTTTTCTGATGAAGAGTAAGGTGCGCTTAGGTCGTTGTCGTGCACTCGGCTATGCCGTTGGAGTTGATGGACTCATTTACCTTCGATGCTTCATGATTATCTAATTTAGATGGCCTTAAGCCATATTATTGCAATAAGTTCTCTTTTTGAGACATTCGATGTAATAAGTGTGTGATTGCACTCTGTTATAAATCCTTCAAGTACTGTGTGGGTTAGCGTTACCGATGCAGGGATGACACTTATGCACAGAGATTTGACCGTTTGAGGTCGGATCGCTACAAAAGATCTCTAGCAGTTTCTTCATCCATAACATAACCCTCAGGCACATCAGGCAATTCATATCTAGGGGGAGAATCTTCATCATCACTTTCATCAATATTATCAGTTTCAATAATTTTGTTCTCTCTAACCCTAGCAAGTTGTTCATCAAGAAATTCACCTAATGGCACAGTATTATCAAGCATAGAAGTAGTTTCATCATAAGCATCATGCATAGCAGAAGTTGGTGTGATTGGCTGGTTTTTCGGGGGTGCCGTGTATCTGGCACGAGCGATCGAGTATTCGGTCCAAACTGGACGGGCCCGGAGTATTTCTTTTAAATGGCCTTTTCCACGACCGGGTTTAGAGCCTCTGAATCCGGCATTAACTGCCATATCCTCGGCATTGTCGCCGATTAATCGCGGCGCTTGTGCTTGTTGCGACGCGACCTGCCATTGCTGTCCTTGGTATCCGAATTACGTGGCTCTTGGTCATATTATTACTACGAGCTAGCCAGCTGTGTTCTCCCGCGCAAAAGCGTGTCATGAGTGTTGTGAGGGCTGCCATGGATTTCGGCTTTTCCTGTCCTAGGTGCCGGGCAAGCCACTCGTCACGGAGGTGCTGTTGGAAGGCTGCAAGGGCCTGCATCCGGACGATCGACTATTTGATTTTTCTTGGTTAGGAACCGTGTCCGAAATTGTCGGCCAATTCCTACGGCTGCTGAATTATGTGGCTTAGGTCATGCGTCACGGTGGTCGCATTACAGGTGCCACAGAAATTGTCGAGGAATGCGGCTTCCGAGTCCTCCCAACAACCAATTGACTCTTTGGCAAGCTGTTAAGCCAATGCCGAGCTGGTCCTTTAAACGAGTTGGAGGTATTTGATGGCGTGTAGATCATCACCGCGAGCCATGTGGATATGAAGGGAGATAATCCTCGATCCATACCGCAGATCTGTTGTGCCATCGTATGATTCGATATTCTGGGTTTGAAACCCTCGGGATTTGATGATCCATTACTTCATCTGTGAAGCATAGTGGGTGTCTGGCGCCTCTCTCTTTGGGCTATATCACGGCGTAGCTCAAATGAGCTTTGTCTCTCATGTTCGCCTCGGCGGATTTGCCATATTAGCGTGTGATTTGCAAATCACGTGTCGTAAGCGCCACGCGATCCGTGAATCGATCTTGTTTGCCTTGCCTTGTCCTCCAATATATCTCGCAAGTCTGGCGCATTTCCCGATGCCTTAGTATTTTTTGAGCTGACGCCGGTGCGGCTTGAGTGGAGGGCCGAGAGGCCTCTTCGCCATGTGACCACGAGGTGGCTGGTCGGCCGCGTCGATGCGCTTGTGATGTAGGTTTAGGTGCTTCCTCCTCTAATCGGGGTAGCAGCCCTGCGCTTTGGGTAGCTCTTGGAGGGGCGTTCGAGTTAGTACTCTTGACGCAAGGACTTGATCCATCCGCCGGCTAGCAAGTCTTGGTCGACTCTAAGCTGTTGCTATTTTTCTTGAGGCTGCTCGCATTGGCCCATAAGCCCCTGCGTTTGAAAGCGCTCTTGTTCGACGGGATCCTCGGGCACGACAAATTCGTAAATTAAATCGTCACGAGGCTTGCCTCGTCTTCAAAGGAGGCATGTAATTATCGTCCTCTACCTCTCATGTCTGCGCTCTCTCATGAGGGCTCGCTTCTCCATCCTCTGCTATTTGAGTCCACGGTGGAGGGGTTGTCTTGACACCTTTGTCAGGGGTGTTATTATCTCCCGTGCGGAATCACCATTTTGCTTTGGCGGGATTTAAATGGCGCGGCGCCCACGCGCTTAGGCTGCTTCTTGGAGGGTCATCCTCCGTTGTTCCATCGCTGTTCCCTTCTTTTGGGGTGTCCACCATGTATATGTCATCTGACGAGGTGGCCTTCCAGTGCCTCGTAGGCCTGGTTCTTGATCATCTCCTGCGCCAGCGTCCATCACCGTCGATGTCTTGAGTCAGTCGAGCATGTCGGTTAAATCATCGGCGGTGGCTCTGAAGTGGGTGGTGGGTGGACTTTGAATTTCTTCGTCGTCGCATCCCAATCTTGCTGACCATAGTCTGGCCAGGGCTCTCCGATAAAGAGAGACTTTAGTGAATTGAGAATGTCGCCCGAAGAAGTCTTTGAAAAGATGTCCGCCATGGCGAACTCCATAATCGCCCAATCGGATTCGATTAGCGGTAGCGGAAGGTTCGGAGTCCCGAGAGGAGTCGGCACATTGAGTCCACGGGCTTCCACAGGAGGACAAGGCTGGTGTTCGGCTCGATCGCCCGTAGAGATTGGAGCCTCGAGGCGGTGTCCAGCCACCCGGCCCTCGATCGGCGCAATCGACTCGAGCTAAGGGTCGGGCGGACATGGGTGCGGCCTCGGGCAGCGCTGTTACCGTGCAGAGCTAGATCATGCCCATCGTAATGATGAGGCGCTTCGAGGCTGTGGCTCGAACCCGTCGAAGATCAAGTCTCTGCGTCGTCGGCCGTGTTGTTCAAACTTCCAAATCTGACCTGATGGCCGGGGCGTAGCTTTCGATCTGCTCCGGATGGCCATGAATTAGCCCCTTGATTGCAAAGCCGCCCGAATCTGAAGATCTGTCACGGAGAAATGTCTCTGGACCGCATCGTTGTTGATGATCGGACGAGCCATCGGGCCTAAAGATGACGACACAGAGGAACTCTCAATGAAAGCACCAATGTCGGTGTCAAAACCGGCGGATCTCGGGTAGGGGGTCCCGAGCTGTGCGTCTAGGCGGATGGTAACAGGAGACAAGGGACCGCGATGTTTTTACCTGTGTTGGGCCCTCTCGATGGAGGTAAAACCCTGCTCCTGCTTGATTAATATTGATGATATGGGTAGTACAAGAGTAGATGTACCACACGAGATCGAGAGGCTAAACCCTAGAAGCTAGCCTATGGTATGATTGTTGTTAGATCCTCACGGACTAAAACCCTCCGGTTTATATAGACACCTGGAGAGGGCTAGGGTTACCGCAGGCGGTTACAATGGGAGGAGATCTACATATCCGTATCACCAAGCTTGCCTTCCACGCCAAGGAAAGTCCCATCCGGACACGGGACGAAGTCTTCAATCTTGTATCTTCATAGTCCAGGAGTCCGGCCAAAGGTTATAGTTCGGCTATCCGGACACCCCCTAATCCGGGACTCCCTCATCTGCCCTTTCACCGTTTCGTATATATATGGAGATCCGTAACTTCGACTGGATTGAAACCTTCGCCGAGATTTTTTTTCTCCGAAAATTAGCTTTCTTGCGGCCAAAGAAGAGCAGCAACCGCCTTAAGGGGGGACCACTGATAACCCACAAGTGTAGGGGATTGCAACATCTTTCGAGGGTAGAGTATTCAACCCAAATTTATTGATTCGACACAAGGGGAGCCAAAGAATATTCTTAAGTATTAGCAACTCAGTTGTCAATTCAGCCACAGCTGGATAACTTAATATCTGCAGCAAAGTGTTAAGTAGCAACGTAATATGATAGTAGTGGTAATGTTAACAAAAGAGTAATGAAAGCAAAAGTAATATTTTTGGTGTTTTGTAATGATTGTAACAATAGCAACGGGAAAGTAAACAAGCATAAACCAGTATATGGAAAGCTCGTAGGCATTGGATCGGTGATGGACAATTATGCGGATCACGGTTCATCATGTAACGATCATAACATAGGGTGACACAGAACTAGCTCCAATTCATCGATGTAATGTAGGCATGTATTACTGAATATAGTCATACATGCTTATGGAAAAAGAACTTGCATGACTTCTTTTGTCCCTACCCTCCCGTGGCAGCGGGGTCATAATGGAAACTAAGGGATATTAAGGCCTCCTTTTAATAGAGAATCGGAACAAAGCATTAGCACATAGTGAATACATGAACTCCTCAAACTATGGTCATCACCGGGAGTGGTCCCAATTATTGTCACTTCGGGGTTGCGGATCATAACACATAGTAGGTGACTATAGACTTGCAAGATAGGAACAAGAACTCACATATATTCATGAAAACATAATAGGTTCAGATCTGAAATCATGACTCTCGGGCCCTAGTGACAAGCATTAAGCATAGCAAAGTCATAACAACATCAATCTCAGAACATAGTGGATACTAGGGATCAAACCCTAACAAAACTAACTCGATTACATGGTAAATCTCATCTAACCCATCACCGTCCAGCAAGCCCTACGATGGAATTACTCACATGCGGCGGTGAGCATCATGAAATTGGTGATGGAGGATGGTTGATGATGACGACGGCGACGAATCCCCCTCTCCGGAGCCCCGAATGGACTCCCGATCAGCCCTCCCGAGAGCTTTTAGGGCTTGGCGACGGCTCCGCATCGTAAAACGTGATGATTTCTTCTGCTCTATTTTTTTCTCTCCAAAAGCAAATATATAGAGTTGGAGTTGGCGTCGGAGGAGTTCCAGGGGGCCCACGAGGTAGGGAGCGCGCCCTAGGGGGGCGCCCCCACCCTCGTGGACAGGGTGTGGGCCCCCTGGTCTTCATATTTGGCAAGGATTTTTTTATTATTTTTTACTAGATGTTCCGTGGAGTTTCGAGTCATTCGAGAACTTTTGTTTTACGCACATAAAACAACATCATGGCAATTCTCATGGAAAACAAATCGATCCGGTTAGTTCCATTCAAATCATGCAAGTGTTTGGAGAAGTAGATACGACGGAGACGTATCAACTCTTCCAAGCTTAAACCATTGCTTGTCCTCAAGCAATTCAGTTGATAAACTGAAAGAGAAAAAGAAAAACTTTTACAAACTCTGTTTGCTCTTGTTGTTGTAAATATGTAAAGCCAAGATTCAGGTTTTCAAAGAAAGATTATAACTAACCACATTTGCAATAATTCTCAGGTCTCATGTTTACTCATATCAATGGCATAATCAACTAGTGAGTCATAATAATAAATCTCCGGATGACAACACTTTCTCAAAACAATCATAATATGATATAACAAGATGGTATCCACGCCAAATTTCTTCTCGAGACCGCCAAAACATAAATGCAGAGCACCTTTAAAGATCAAGGACTGACTAGACATTTGTAATTCATGGTAAAGAGATCAATCATAGTCATACCCAATATAGATTAACAAGAATGGATGCAAATGGCAATGTGCTCTCCAAATTAGTGCTTTTAATAAGAGGGTGATGACTCAACATAAAAGTAAATAGATAGGCCCTTCGCAGTAGGGAAGGCGAGGATTTGTAGAGGTGCCAGAGCTCGATTTTGAAATAGAGATAAATAATATTTTGAGCGGCATACTTTCATTGTCAACATAACAACTAAGAGATGGCAATATCTTCCATGCTACACACATTATATGCGGTTCCCAAACAGAATGATAAAGTTTATACTCCGCCTCCACCAACAAGCATCAATCCATGACTTGCTCGAAACAACGAGTGTCTCCAACCAACATCGGGTCCCAGGGGGAGTTCTGTTTATAATTATTTTGATTTAGTTTGCATCAAGCATTGGACTGGGCATCCCGGTGACCAGCCATGTTCTCGTGAGTGAGGAGCGGAGTCCACTCCTCTTGAGAATAACCCGCCTAACATGGAAGATAAGGGCAGCACTAGTTGATACATGAGCTATTCGAGCATACAAAAGCAGAATGTTTATTTGAAGGTTTAGAGTTTGGCACATAGAAATTTACTTGGAACGGCAGGTAGATACCGCATATAGGAAGGTATAGTGGACTCATCTGGAATAACTTTTGGGGTTTTAAGGGATTGGATGCACAAGCAGTATTCCGCTTAGTACAAGTGAAGGCTAGCAAAAGACCGGGAAAGCGACCAACTAGAGAGCGACAAAAATCATGAACATGCATTAAAATTAATAAACATTGGATGGAAGCACGAGTAGGATATAATCCACCATGAACATAAATATCGTGAAGGCTATGTTGATTTGTTTAAACTACATGGGTGAACATGTGCCAAGTCAAGTCACTTAAATCATTCAAAGGAGGATACCATCCCATCATACCACATTACAACCATTTTAATAGCATGTTGGCATGCAAGGTAAACCATTATAACTCATAGCTAATCAAGCATGGCATAAGCAACTATGATCTCTAATTGTTATTGCAAACCTGTTAATTCATAATAAGCTGAATCAAGAACAATGAACTCATCATATTTACAAAAACAAGAGAGGTCGAGTTCATACCAGCTTCGCTTATCCCAATCAATTCATCATATATCATCATTATTGCCTTTCATTTGCACGACCGAACGATGTGGATAATAATAAGAGTGCACGTGCATTGGACTAAGCTGGATTCTGTGAGCATTCAATAAGTAGGAGAAAACAAGGCAATATAGGCTCTTGGTTGAATCAACAACAATGCATATAAGAGCCACTTCAATAATTTGATCATGGTCTTCTCCTATCGACCCCCAAAGGAAAGAGAGGAAATAAACCTATTTATACTGGAAAGCTCCCAACAAGCAAAAGAAGAACGGGAAATATATTTGGGTTTTATTTTTAATTATTACTACTATAGCAGGAAATGTAAACTAACTAGAAGATACACTAATTTTTTTTTGGTTTTCTTAAAGTTTAACAAACACATAAGAAGAAAGCAGGAAAAAGAAAATAAACTAGCATGGATATTACAGTTGAAAGAGTATGAGCACCAACATTTAGTAATGAGTGGGTGAACATAAATGTAATGTCGGTGAAATACGTACTCCCCAAGCTTAGGCTTTTGGCCTAAGTTGGTTCATGGCGAGGATGGCTGGCGGATACCGTGAGGTGTAGGCCGGGGGTCGTCTTGTGATGCAGCGGCTATCGCCTCCTGAGTTGCAGCGTGGCATCGAGCTGCCTCCGCTCTCCTCTCGTACTCATCTGCCTCCTCTCTGGTAATAACATGTCTTCCTTTTGTCTGAGAATCAAAGAAGGCAGGTGTCGGTGTCAAAACCGGCGGATCTCGGGTAGGGGGTCCTGAACTGTGCGTCTAAGGCAGATGGTAACAGGAGGCAAGGGACACAATGTTTACCCAGGTTCGGGCCCTCTCTATGGAGGTAATACCCTACTTCCTCGCTTGATTGATCTTGATGAATATGGAGTATTACAAGAGTTGATCTACCACGAGATCGTAGAGGCTAAACCCTAGAAGCTAGCCTATGGTATGATTGTTGTTGTCCTACGGACTAGACCCTCCGGTTTATATAGAACCTTGGAGGGGCTAGGGTTACACAGAGTCGGTTACAACAGAAGGAGATCTACATATCCGTATCGCCAAGCTTGCCTTCCATACCAAGAGAGTCCCATCCGGACACGGGACGAAGTCTTCAATCTTGTATCTTCATAGTCCAACAGTCCGGCCAAAGGATATAGTCCGACTGTCCGGATACCCCCTAATCCAGGACTCCCTCAAGAGACCTGAACCGAGGCTTCAATGAAGATGAGTCCGGCATACGCCAGATTGTTTTCGGCATTGCAAGGCGGGTTCCTCCTCCGAATACTCCATCGAAGATCTTGAACACAAGGATAGTGTCCGCTCGCAAAAAAAGTTCCACATTCCACCATAGAGAGAATAATATTCACAAATCTAACCTGGCGACGATTTGACACCATGACATCATGCCATGGCCCAGTTATTATCGAACCGTGTTTTTTGACCAGCCTGGGCGCATATCGCGAGGCGGTTTCCTTGGCACGTCTTGTCGAAGCGGAGATCGTGTCCCCTTATCACAGGATTCTCATCAATACGGGCGTGGGTAACCCAATCGTGCCCGTTGGTATGACTCCTCGGTTATAGGCAAGTCCCAAGCGGTCACGAGGAGGACGCCTTTGGTATTCACCCTCTTTATAAAGAGACCAAGGCCTATCCTTTTTTATTCCTCGAACTAAATCGAATCCCTCCCCACCTCGAGTTCCAACACCCAAAGCTCAGGTCAGGCGCTTCGGACCTTCAACCATGTCCGGATCCAACCTTCAAGGTCAGTGGATGTCCTCCTCCGTCACGGAGGAAGACGTCAGAAAGTTCTTGACCGGCGAGATTGCGCACCGGCTGCCTGCTCAAGGGCAGGTCATACCTACTCCCAAACCCGGCGAGAGCGTAGTATTCATATCTCACTTCCTTCGAGGGCTAGGCCTGGCTCTGGATCCCTTTGTGAGGGGGCTCATGTTCTATTACGGGCTGGACTTCCATGATTTAGCTCTGGATTCTATTCTCCACATCTCGTCTTTTAACGTCGTGTGCGAAGCTTTTCTCCGCATCACCCCTCACTTAGGCCTGTGGCTCAAGACCTTCCAAGTGGAGCCGAAGACAATCGAGGGGAGGTATGCGTAATCTTGGAGGTGTTGTAATAAGCAAAAGCGCCCGATGCCCCATGGCCCGAGGATTCTTTCCAGGAGGTGTCCAGCTTATGGCAACAAGAATGGTTTTATGTCACAGCTCCCAGGGGTACCAAATGGGTGGCCCCACCCGCCTTTCGCTCGGGTCACCCTCCACGACTAACGTCATGGATCAACAAGGGGCTAAACTGGGGGCCAGTGAAGGACGTGCCCATACTGCAGGGTCGCATCCGGGATCTTCTCGAAAGAGATATTGATCTAGTCACAGTAACGCAAGTAATGTTACTTCGCCGAACCCTGCCCTGTAAATGTCGTCCCCTCCATCTGTGGGAATTCAATCCGGAGGGACCGCGAGCTATTCAGCACTTCCTCGGCATGACGCCCAAGGAGATGTACAAATTGTACTTGGACCTGGCGGTGTGTCCGGATTCCACCGAGGACGCAGGTCTGAGCTGCAATCGCCCGAGATACCCAAGTAAGTCGCCCTATGGCGAACACGTTGTATTTCTATTCATCATGACATCATTACGAAAAGTCGCTCCTTGACGAGGATTGGATAACAAAAGGCGAAGATGATCGGTGTCCGCCCCACTCCCGAGGTCTCACCGGATCCGATACTAGTCCGGATGTTGGGCTTGCGCCCTACCAAGCGCCCTCGGGGAGGATAAAGGTGGGAAGAAAGAGGCTGACGCCTCCGCGAAGGCGAACAACCGGGGAGAAGAAGCCAAAGATCCCTCTCCCCAAGGAAGGAGAAGGACCGCCTCTGAAGGCTCGGAGACAATAGTCTCTAAACGGGGGAAGAAATCTTCGCCAGAGGGTCCTGGCAGGGAGATATCCGGCCCGTCACAGTGCCCGCAAGAGGATCAGCCCTCCATCGAGCTGTAAGTAAAAGAAAGGGTCTAATAGTAAAAAACATCCTGCTTTACTTCTGAGGAAAATAACCGAAACATCATTCTTGTAGTCCGGATCGTGACCCTTCTCGGCAGAGTTCGTCTTCGAGGGATCTTCCTCCGGAGATGATGGAGAGCGAAACGCCTCCCCACACCATCCCGCCTTATGAGGCTGGGCGACCCCAGTGTCGTCTCGAGGGCTCCTCCCGATCCGGCAAGGCGGAGGGTGATTCTCACAGCCACCCGAAGTCCTCAGTATCCGGCTCTTGGAGAGAGCAACCGGAAGGGTCCGGCTCCGCCTATCATGCGGTCGGATCCACTAAAGGATCTGCTAGAGCAGGCGGCTATCTTAGAAGGGCACCGTGCGCTAATGGGCGCGGTGGTTGAGAGGGTTTCATCCGCAGAAAGCGGGTTGCATGAAGCAACTATGAGCTTTCTTTGAAAGGTTTTGAGGTACACAAAGTGGCGTGTATTTTTAACGGTACCACACATGTTTAAAGCGTGCCTGTGCGAGATAGTAGCCCCTGAGACTCTGGTTTGCCTTGAAGCGGCGGTAAGCGAGAGGATCATAATCGCAGTAATAATCAGGCGTTTTTCATATGCGGTGGCGGGGAGGTCCGGTGGCTAGCGGACTTGTGAGGTTGCCGAAGCTAACGCGGCGACTTGATGCGGCGAATGCCGACATCATGCTTGTCAACAAAGCGGCTTGACGAGGCACAAGGTATTTAATTTCTCCGGATTTCAGCATATGGTAAGAGGAGCGTAATGCCAGTATCTTGAACATGTTGTGAAATGCAGATGGAGCTGCGGCGGTGGAGACCCTTCGGGCAGAACTTGCCTGAGCCAAAAAGCAAGCCAGGCAAAGTGATGCGGCCGCTCAAAAGGCGGCTGAAGAGCTGAGGGCCGAACAAGCTGCCCATTGCTAAAGTAAGGAGAAGATGGCCAAGATGGCCGTTGAGTTAAGTGATGCCGCCGACCGTCTAGAAGCTTCTTGAGAAGAAGGAAAGCGAGCGAAGGCTGCCGGGCTGGAAGAAGGCCATGGTAGCAGCCAAGGAATCCCGCTCTACAATTAGAAGCGATGAAGGAGGAGCTGCGTCACGCCGGGGGATATCATGGCTGGGAAGCCCTTTATGCTTGCATGGATGAAGTTCGTAGATCCTAAGTATGCTCCTCTGGACCGGTGTGAGAGTTCTGCGGATGCCTACTCTGGATTTGGCGGCGAGTCTTTCTTTGATGCGATCGAGTTCTTCAAGGATCAAAGAGATCGTGAAGTGGAGAAGCTGTTCAAGTTGCAATTTAATGGTCCAATGTGTCCGCTTCCTCTCAGATGAGCCGAATGGCGAATGGGCCGAGCTCCATAGGTTGTCTGGACTCGCCATGAGGTCTGTTGTGGATCACCTGTGGCGGCGGAATGAGGCCAAACGATTACTTCAACTTGGTGCAGCCGGTTCCTTGGTGCCGTGCCACGCATTGGCGCTATGAAGAGGTCGGTAAGCGCGCATTGAGGGTGCGCGGATGGCGCTTGCCGTGTCAAAACACCTTTGGCGGAGATGGAAGCCACCGCAATTGCAGCCCCTAGTTCGGTAATTAGCCGAGTAGCTGCCGAGCACTACTTTGATGAGGTCCTTGAAGGCGCTTCGTTCAATAGAAGCGCAATGCTCGAAGAATATTATGTTCGAATGACATGTATTCCCATTGAAAAACAATGTTTTTACAGAAATTATATAAAGGCTATTTTATACTTTTGCCTAAAAGTGTTATGATGCCTCTGTGCGGCCGTTTATGTATATGTTTATATAACCTGAAAGTTTGCGATTGTAAACTTCAGCTCCCACGCATACAATGCGGGTGTTATAAAGACGCATGTTCACACTTGATCCAACGTCTTGGTCCATTAAGGAGGTGATAGCGCAGCGAACTAGGCAATCAAACTATATTGCTTTAACACTTTCACTTAGCCATAGGAGTTTCACAGTGGGGCTACTATATAGCCCCTGGTGGCTTCGCGCTCATCCAAATACGGGGCGCGGTCATGCCTGGCCGGGAAACGGCCCATCGTTAATCACGGAGGAATCCGAAGATTCCGATAAGTCATCAGTGGTTGACTAGTCTCTCGCTTTATCATGACGATCGATTTTCGGCTTTCTCTCTTGAGGTGCTCGTCCGGGCTAGCGAGCACTGTCGCAGATAGTTCTCCTAGTGCCACCTTAGCGATAGATGGCGGAATGTAAGGTAGCAAAACACAGGGCAGGCAAAGCCAACATTTGACCAAAGACATGATTCGTAGCTGATGCATATAAGGCCTAACTCGTGACGCCGAACACTCCCTAAGGTGTTCGGTCTTTGAAACATATACTAGGCTTAAGTGATGCCCTTGGATAGTGAACCCATTGTGTCAGTACGAGCAATATTACAGCGTGGCCACATGCCAAGGCGTCGACATCCTTCTCGGTTGTATTGAGAATCCGGAGGATGTCGACAACAAAAGGCAGTAAAAAAGGTTTACACGAGGTCTTAATCTAAAGAGAAACCTTTATGCGGGTCCCTGCTGCTGCGTCTGCGCTGTGTCTCTTTGTCTTAGTATCACGATGGTGTAGCACGATCGTCATCTGTAAAGAGAGGTGCTTAGTGAAAAGTTGTTGTGCAAAAATTTGGTTATTATAAATAAACCATGAAAAATTGATATGGGTAAAGATGAGCGAATTATTGCGGAGAAGCCCCTGAAACACCTGCCGTCTATACGGGTGTAACCATCGAACCAATATCTATCAATGATTGGCGGACTCGTCTAACCATGTCCCATGGTCCTAACGACGGTCATCGTCTGGTGATGAGGCCGTCTAGTGTTCATTTATTAAAGCAGCCGTCGCGTTCTTTTTGCTTTCGGAGCGAGCGCTCAACATTTCCATGTCTTTGTGATGGTGCCGTGCGGACGGGCATTTAAGTTGGAGTAAAGAGTAATGTCGGTATTGCATTGAAGCGGGTGAAAAGCCTCTCGTCCGAAGTGGCAGCTTGATAGCCACTTGGAATGGAGCAATGTCGAAGGTTAACCTTCGCTCCGGAGGTTGTCGGACAAGCCGAACACAACCTCTAAGCGCTAGAAGCCCGTGCGGTGAGGCTCTGTGCACAGTATTACTCCCTTGAAGGTAGTATTACTGGCTGATGTTTGTTGGGTTTATCCCCATTTTAAATCTGATGTCTGGTATATCAGATTTAGACTACTGTCGCCGTCCATAAGGACTCGTGTAAGGTGGTATCCGTTTACTACTGGGTCCAGCACCAAGGCGGCTGATCCTTCCTGCCAGATACCTGTTAGGTGATCCCTGCAATCGAAAGTGACCGGGCAGGCCGACCAGTGGCGGGACTCATGGGTGATGGGCTCTATGGCTCATGTATTTCGGAGTGTGTATTTGCCTCTCCACTTTTTCACGTGGACAACATTTACTGTTTTGACTTCTGGCAGGAATTTTTCTGTCCCCAAGTGTCTTGCTGGCGAGGCGTATCCTCGTCCTCGCTTGGAGTGTCCTCCCCCTTGTGTTCGGCATTTAGCTTGCCAGCCTGCTTGAAGACCCAGCAATCTCTGTGGGTATGATTTGCAGGCTTGCGAAAATGCCGTGGATCTGACATAGTTTATCTAGAATTTTGTTTAGGCCGGTCGGTTCATCTCTGTTGCATTTAGAGGGCTTTTTCCGCTGACCCGGTCGAGAGCCTCTAAATCCGGTGTTTACCACTGTGTTGTCTGGGCTGTCTTCTTTATTCCGGGCGCTCGTTTTTCTTTGCGTCACGGTTTTCCATTGTCGTCCGGACCTTGAATGTGCTTGGGTCGCTGAGTCTTTGCCACGAGCTAACCAGCTGTCCTGCGCCTAGCATAGCGGGTCATGTGGCTTGTTAGGGCTGCCATTGTTCTCGGCTTTTCCTGGCCAAGGTGTCTGGCAAGCCATTCGTCTCTAACGCTGTGCTTGAAAGCTGCTAGGGCTTCAGCGTCCGGCCAGTCGACAATTTGGTTCTTCTTAGTGAGAAACCTGTTCCAAAGCTTTCGAGCTGACTCTGTTGAATTATATGACTCAAATCATCAGCGTCCCGGGGTCGGACCTAAGTCCCTTGAAAGTTAGTGCGGAAAGCGTCCTCGAGCTCTTCCCAACTTCCAATGGAATTTTTGGGGAGGCTTTTCAGCCAGTGTCGAGCTGGTCCTTTGAGATTTAGGGTAAGTATTGGATGGCGTGGAGATCGTCTCCACGAGCCATGTGAATATGGAGGATGAAGTCCTCGATCCAGACCCCAGGGTCCGTGGTTCCGTCGTATGCCTCTATGTTAACTGGTTTGAACCCATCTGGAAATTCATGGTCTAATACCTCGTCGGAGAAGCATAGGGGGTGTGCGGCACACCTGTATTTGGTTGTGCCATGGCGTTCGGACGGTTGTGGTATTTGGTGTTGGCGGAGTGCTGGAGCGTGTTTCCTTGATCCGTAGATGGATCTGGTTGCGTCGGCCCGTTGATGCGGGTCCTCGCGTTGGTCATGTACTGACTTATGTGCGGCCTCATTGGCCATCCTATTGCGTGACCGAGTTAAATCGTCCGACCGATCGGCGGTTCTATTTTTGGTTACGAGGATTGAAGGCCTCGTCATCGAACTCCGGCTGACAGCTTCCACTTTGGGTAGCTCTTCGTGGGATCGGCTGAGGGAGTCTGGATAAGGGGTATCGAGACGGACGGTTGTATACAACGTCCGGACTATTGAAGCGTAAAGATACAAGACTCAAGACTTCGGCCCGTGTCCGGATGGGACTCTCCTTGGCGTGGAAGGCAAGCTTGGCGATCCGGATATTGTGTTTCCTTCCTTGTAACCGACTCCATGTAAACCCTAGCCCTCTTCGGTGTCTATATAAACCGGAGAGGATGGTCTAGAAGGCCGATCACATTTACAATCATACCATCATAGGCTAGCTCTTGGGGTTTAGCCTCTACGATCTCATGGTAGATCTACTCTTGTACTACCCATATCTTCAATATTAATCAAGCGGAAGTAGGGTTTTACCTCGATCGAGAGGGCCCGAACACAGGTAAACATCTGTGTCCCTTTGCTTCCTGTTGCCATCAACCTTGATGCGCCTGATTGGGACCCCCAACCCGAGATCCGCGGTTTTGACACCGACATTGGTGCTTTCATTGAGAGTTCCCTACGTAGCCGTCGCTATGGGGCTCGATGGCTCCTTCAATCATCATCAACGACCACGGTCCTGGGGGAGACTTTTCTCCCCGGACAGACTTCGTGTTCGACAGCGTCATAGCTTCTTGAAGGGCCAATTAAACTTGGCCTGAGCAGATCGATGACTTCGCCACAACCTCCAGTTAGATCCATGGCTTTGAACTACGCGGCTGACCTTCACAGAGACTTGATCTCCGGCGGATTCAGGGCTGCGCCGGGGAGCACCGGATAGCCACAGCCGGGCATAGCCTTGACCTGCTTTGTCGAGGCGACACTCGGATATTACCCTGCGGTAGCCCGGGACTCAAATCCGGGCGGGCTGCGTCGCCCTAGGGCGGAGGGCTAGATTTAGTCCCGCGAAGCTGCACACTCATCGGCGATGGAGCGAACATGGGTCTCACCTCCATGGTGGCGTGACGTTGGACCCCAGTTCGTATCCGGTTGTTGGTTCAGTCCACGCACCCTTGAGCCTACCGAGCGAGGTTGGACTCCGATAATGGAGTTCAACTTGCTGCGGATATCTTCCGGCACTCGCCTTTTGGCGACATCTTTGAAAGTCGTTAAAAACCCTCTCTTTGACAGAAAATCTCGGGCGAACTATATGTACAGGTTGGGTGGGAAGCGAGCGAGGAAACTCATTACCCACCCACCACCCACTAATAGCCACGGTCGATGATTTAGCAAGCGTGCTCGACTTCGACTCGAAAGCATCGACGGTATGGGCGGCGATCACGGGGAGAAGATTTAGAATCTATAAGGTGCGGACTTCGCCCCATCACACGACATATACATGGTGGACACGCCCAAGAAGGACGAAGGCGACAAGCCGGAAAGATAAAACCCCTTGGCAAATGCCAAAGCGGCCAGCGCGAGAGCCATTCCAAGGCCAGCAACAATAAAGATAGCGGCAAGAGCACCGGAAGGATCGATACTCCGGTCAACCCGAAGGCAACAACGACCATACGTAACCGGCGATGGGCGGGGCGAGCGAGTCACGTCAAACAAAGTCCGGAGCAGGCGCTGAGGACAATGATCCGAAGGGCGAGATCATCAAACCGGTGCAGAACAAGAAAGATAGTCCGGACGACGATGAATTCACCATTCCGGAAGAACGCGTGGAGCGATATAACCTCCACGAGAAAGCTTATGGCCACAACAAGAAGTGCGAAGAAGCGAAGCAACGGCTTAAAACCGTGCGAGGATACGCTCAATTGAAGATGGAATAAAGTGCTGAACCTTTGAAGAAAGATATGGCGACTATTGCCACACAAAGAGCTATCCAAAACGCAAGCTACTGCAGAATTCGACGACGAGACTGTTCTACCAAAGAGTAACGCAGCCAGGAAGCCAGGCGTACCACTTCATAACGGCAACAAAGCAGCTACCGACGCCGCACACGATCCACATGAGCACCCGAATAAGAAGGCTGGCGCAACAAGGACCATCTACGGATCCAAAGGACACACCACGGCGAGGATATGGTCATCAAAAGCGATTATACCGATCAAACACCAGTTCGGAATAAACACGGATACAACAACGGTGACGGCATGCCATAGAATGTCCCGTCACGAGGGGCTGCTCACCCACATGCTTCACCGAAGAAATCTTTGGACCATGAATTTCCACAAGGCTTTAAACACAGCGAACATAGAGGCATACAGCGGGCAACGACAGACCAGAAGTGCGGATAGAGGATTTTATCCTGCATATACACATGGCTCGTGGGGATGACCTTCCACCATCAAATACCTTCCCCTCAAACTAAAGGGACCAGCTCGACCTTTGGTTGAAAAGCCTCCCAAAATTCAATTGGGAGTTGGGAGGAACTTCGAGGATGCTTTCGAGGCCAATTTTCAAGGGACTTATATCCGACCTCCGACGCCGGCGATTTAAGCCACATAATCGAACAACCGGAAGTCATACAAGCTTTAGAACAGATTCCTCACTAAAAAGAATCAAATTGTCGATTGTCCGGATCTGAAGTCCTAGAGGCATTCAAACCACAACATCCATGACGAGTGGCTGCTTGAACACCTCGGCCAAGAAAAGCCAAGGACAATGGTAGCCTTAACAAGTCTTATGACCCGTTTTTGCGCGGGTGAGGATAGGCAGCTAGCCAGTAAAGGCACCAATGACCCCAACACATCGAAATAAGGGATGGCGGCGGAAACCACGCAGTAATAAAAACAAACGCCAAAACAAGGAAGGGAGCCGGATAACACAGCGGTTAATGCGGATTCAGGGGCTCTCGACCTAATCGACAAAATAAGCCATCTAAAAGGCGATGAAGGAGGACCGTCGGTGCGAGCGAGTCTGGACGGAACTATGCCATATTCATGGCACCTGATAAACCTCTGCGAACCACACGCACGGAGAGTCTTTGGGTCTTCAAGCGAGCCCGGCAAATTAAATAGCGAACACAAGGAAGGGAGACACCAAGTGAAAGGCGAGGATGAACCTCGCCCGGCCCGAACAACGGGGCGGAAAAAAAATTCCGCCGGGAGGTTAAAGCAGTGAACATGATCCCACGCGACCCGTACATCCACGAGAAGGCACACAAGCGTGCACATAGAGGCCAGCAGCGATCTGAGCCCATCGTACCTACACCTAACTCTTTGGATGTCTCACCCAATCACTTTTCGATCGCCGGGGCGGCGAACTAGTATTTAAGCGCTTGAAGGATCAGAGGCCTTGGTGCTCGACTCAATAATCGGGGATGCCCATCTTACCCGTCCTCATGGGCGGCGGCAGCGATCTCAATCTAATATATGAGGACACTTTGTCCATGAGAATGAGATAGACCCATCGAGAATCGATCGAAACTAACACCACCTTTCAAGGGGTGATACGAGGCGTTGAAGCCTAGCAGAGGCTCAATCGTCTTGGAAGTCACTTTCGGCTCTCGGGCAACTCGAGCGAAGAACTACTGTTCATCCTTCGCACCCTTCAGCGACTATCATGCATTGCTTGGAAGAAGCGGCATTCGTCCGATTCAGCGCATTGCCGCACTATGGCTACCTCACACTCAAGATGCCGGTCCACTTGGTGTCATCACCGATTAACGGAATAACGAGCGCTCTTCACCTTGTGATGGAGCCTGTGACGGCCCTAGTGGCGGACTATAGCGGCCTCAACATCACAAAAAAAGAAACATGATTAGAACCGCGAGTCCATTAGCCCAGATATAATCAAATCGAGGCACCGTATATGTAATCCATAGAGGACACGGGGGCTATAAATAAAGCCCCACACTTTGCTAAACTTTACCAACATGCCAACATCTTATACTCTTATCATCCATCGCATACTTCGTTGTACTCTTCTATGAGTTCTCTTTTTACAAACAACATTAGCGCGATGCCCTTCGAGGATCTGGCTAGCGGAGACAAAAGGCGGCGAGAGCGTGCAGCGAGGCCCATTGTTGGTGTCAAAATCGGCGGATCTCGGGTAGGGGTCCCGATCATCTTGCGTCAAGGCTGATGGTAACGAGGAAGCAAGGGACCACAGTGTTTACCCAGGTTCGGGCCCTCTCGATGGGTAAAACCCTACTTCTTGCTTGATTAATATTGATGATATGGGTAGTACAAGAGTAGATCTACCACGAGATCGTAGAGGCTAAACCCTAAGAGCTAGCCTATGATGGTATGATTGTAATTGTGATCGGTCTCCTAAGGACCAACCTCTCCGGTTTATATAGACATCGGAGATTGCTAGGGTTTTACATGGAGTCAGTTACAAGGAAGGAAATATAATATCCGGATCGCCAAGCTTGCCTTCCACGCCAAGGAAAATCCCATCCGGACACGGACCGAAGTCTTGAGTCTTGTATCTTCACGCTTCAATAGTCCGGACGTTGTACACAGTCTGGCTGTCCGGATACCCCCTAATCCAGGATTCCCTCAGTAGCCCCTGAACCAGGCTTCAATGACGATGAGTCCCGTGGCATGATCTTGTCTTGACATTGCAAAGCGGGTTCCTCCTCGAGAATACTCCAAAGTGGTCATCGAACCGTGGTAGGCCGTGTCTGGATCTACAAGATAATCTTCATATGGTATAGATCTGATCTGGCTTTGGCAATCTTCGTGCATCATGTCCTTGCATCGGGGCTTGGTCAATGTGAACCGGCGTTTCCTGCCCCTAGCGACTTCGTGTGGCGGCGGCTTTATTAACTTGCGTCCGTCGGCGAAATCATTGCTCCTCTTATTACGGGATTTTCCATCAATATGAGCACAGCGTGACCCCACGATGGCTGTTGGTATAACCCGCATTTTTTAGATAAGCCTCAAGCGGTCACACGAGGACTCTTGACATCCACCCTCTTTATAAAGGGGTCAAGACCTCGCCTCTTTTCACCTTCATCAGCGCCTTCTCGCACCTTGAGTTCTAACACCGAAACCTAAGCTCCACCCCTCGAGTCCTCAATATGTGGGATCGACCCTCAAGGCGGAGGGTGGCCTCCTCGATTGAAGAGAAGGACATTGCAAAGATTAGGGAGGTCGGATGCACGATCCACAGATATAAACGGCTGGGCTCCCTGCTCGAGGCAGGTCATCCCTACGCCGGAGCCCAATGAGTGTGTCGTTTTCGTCCCACACTTCCTCCTCGATGCAGGTTTCACCCTCGATCCCCTTCGTGAGGGGCTCATGTTCTATTATGGGTTGGATTTTCACGATCTGGCCCCCAAGCGCTATCCTCCATATCTTGTCGTTTATTATACGTGTGCGAGGCTTTTCTTCATATGCGCCCACACTTGACTTATGGCTCAAGACCTTCAATGTGGCCTTGAAGATGATGGGGAGACATGTGGAGTCTTGAGGTGTTGTAATAAGCGAACACTGATGCCCCATGGCGGAAGGTTCTTTCCGAAGTATCCGATATATATGGCAGCGGAGGTGGTTTTATGTCATAGCTCCCGAGGCACAAAGTGGGTAGCTGCCCCGAGTTTAAACTCGGGCCCTTCGTCGCGATTAGGCGTCTTGGGCCGGGCGTGGGGCGGAATTGGGGGCCCGTTGGTGATATCTCCGATCTTTGCAGAACTGCATCCGGGAGCTTCTTGAGAGGGACATTAACCTTGTCTGCATAATGCAAGTGATGTTAATCCGGCGGATGTTGTCGTGCCAACGCCGGCCCCTCCGGATGTGGGAGTTCAATCCGGAGGGTCCGCGGACTGTCAAGCACTTCTTGACGAAGCTTCGAAGAGATGTGCAAATTATTCTTCGGACGGAAAGTAAAGTGTCCGGACACCACCGAGGATCACGAGGCCTAATCTGCAATCTCCTAGATACCCAAGTAAGTAAATTTGATACGGACACCGTGTTTTGTATTTGTCGTAAGTGTTTATTCTGAAAATCATCCGTGTCTGGAATGGCTCGACAAAAGGCGGAAGAATTAGGTGTCGGCGCACTTCACGAGAGCTGTTTACGCCCACCATAGCCAAGATGCTCGGCCGGGTACTCAATGGCAGGGGATGCCTTGAGGGAAAGACAAGGAGAAGGATGAAGAATCCGAACCCCACGCTTCGCATCGAGCAAGAGGTGTTCCCTCCCTAAGGAGGATAGTGGGAAGGGAGGCTAAGGCCTCCTCCCAGCAGGGAAGAAGAGGGCCGCCTCAGGGACTCGGAGGCGGAGATGCCCAAGCTTAGAAAAAAGAAATAACACCGGGAGGCTCTGCCCTAGCAGGCACCCTCACGCATCATGCCCTGTGGGCCAGCCCTCCACCCCGAGCTGTCGTTAATTTTTAATTTGAAGAGTCTGTGTTCCTCCTAGATCAATAACCAGGATTTATCTTTTCGCGATCCGTCTAGCAGCCCTTCTCAGCGAGTTCATCTTGAGGATCTTCCTCCAGGAGATGATGGAAGCAGACCCCACCCACCTCTCCGGCTCATGAGGCGGGCGACCTTTGAGGTGTAAATCACGGAGGAATCCGGATCTGCCAGAAGGCCCGGAAGCCAATCATGACCCTTGAGCCGGAGCATTTGGCTCCTGCGGCGATGGGAAGGTCAGCCGCGATTCGATGTCGGCGGACATCTTGGCGGGCCCTCTTGGGCGAGGCTGCGCTCTCGGAGGAGCACAGCTCATTAATGAGTGAGGTGCTCAAGAAGATTTCGTCACGCTACAAGCGGTTTGAATGAAACATTTGCAAAATGCCTTTCGAGGCTTTGAGGTATGTAGTGGAGAATACACTGTTTTTTGGCTGTGAAGGCCGCATTAGGTGTGCTCCATATAGATAGTAGCCCTGAGACCTGGTTGCCCGCCCTAGGGGGCAAGCGAGAGATCATAAATCAATAATTGCGCTATAAATATATGCGGTACACATGAGTCCGGCCGCCGACGATCACGTGGAAGTTTCCGAATTGACCGGGCATATTCGATCGATTGATGCGATATCACGCTGGTGAGCAATGACTAGACAAGTCACAAGGTATGTGCTCGCCTTCCTTTGTATAGGGAAACTATGGATCTGGCATGATATTAATGTAATATGTTAGGACTCTGCGATGGTCTGCTGCCGTGGAATACTGAGGCGAGAACTTGTCAAGCCAAGGAACAAGCTTGGAGTTAGCAATGCGGCTGCCCTAAAAGGCGACCGAGGCGAGAGCCAAACAAAGCAGCTCATCGCCGAAGCGAAGAAAAAGATGGCGAGATGGCTAATGAGTTAAAAAATGCGGCTGACGGTATGAGCTCCTTGAAAAGGAGCATAAGGAGTAACTTGCCGAAGCTGGACAAAGGCCGCGGTGCCACCAAGAAATCTGGACCGAGCTTAGGGGTGCGAGAGGAGCTTCAACAGGCGGTAAAATTGTGGCTGGAGGTTCCTACTTGCTGCGGATGAAGTTTTTCGATCCGATGCGCTCCCTGGATGGTATTTGGAGTCTTGAAGACGGCGTATCTTGATTCGGTGAAAATGCGGTGGCCTTTGCCAAGTTCTTCGAGGTCGGTGATAAGGAAGTGGAGAAGATTTTTGGTGCAATTCAATGCTCCCTTTCGCCGCTGCCATTAAATGAGAAGATGGCTGCTGTGTGGCGGAACTTCCTGAGCTATTGGTCTTGCAATGCGGTCTTTGATAGACCATCTTTGGCGGAAGGGCTTAGGCGGACAGTTACTTTGGCTTGGTGCAGAAATTCCTTGGGGCGTGCCTTGGATCGAAATGCCATGAGGAGGTCGGCGTGCATAGAGGTGCACGGATGGCTCTTGCCAGCGTTAAAGCCTATTGGACGGATATGGAGGCCAATATTATAGCGACCAAGATCCGGCGGGGGCGATATCCGGCCAGAGCACTACTTGGCGCGGAGTCATAGAAGGTGCCCGCCTAATAGGCGCGATGCTTTCGAAGAATGTCTTATTCGGTGATAAATCGAATTATTGTAAGAACAATGTTATTTTGGTTATGAGAGTATATTTATACTTTTTGCCCGAAAGTATTGTTGTGTCCCCTATGCGGCCGTTTACATATATATATATATATATATATATATATATATATATATATATATATATATATATATATATATATATATGCATGTGTAATCTGAAAGATAGCGATCGTCGGCTTATTTACATAAACAATGCGGGGTTGTTATAAAAAATATATGCATAATCACACTTGATCAACGTCTTGGTCCATGAAGGAGGTGATCGCCCGTCGAACTGAGCAGCCGGACTATATAGCCGTAACACTTTCCCGCTTAGCCATGGGAATTAATGTTGGGGCTACTATGCAGCCCCTGGTACATTTAGCGTGCATCCCGAATGAATATGGGCGTGTGTAAATGGCAGGAAAGCGGTCCTTCGTTAATCTTGGAGGGATCCTAAAGATTCCAATAAGTCTTGAGTGGTTGAACGGTCTCTCGCTGTATCATGACAGTGATCAGTGTTTGGCTTTCTCTCTTGAGGTGCTCGTCCCAGGAATAACCAGGGCACAATCGCGATAGTTCTCCTTTAGCCACCTTAGCCGATAATAGCTTGGGCGTAAAGGCGGCAAACCCGAGGCCGGGCAAACCCAACATTTGACCAAAGACATGATTTGGAGCTGCTGCATATAAGGCCAAACTTCGTGACTGAACACTCCCAAGGGTATTAGGACTTTATAATAGTCGATGGGCTCAAGAATGCCCATTAGTTATAAACCCTGTTTTTTCCAGTGCGTCTGCGTTAATCTGTCGTGGCTAGATGCCAAAAACGGCAATATCCTCTGTGGGTATGGGACCCATGGGATTGTTAAACAACAAGAGGCAATAAAAAGGTTTTCCCAGGGGCTTAATCTAAAAAGAAACTTGTTTTAAGGAGGCCCTGTTACTTGCGTACATGCCTTTGTCTCCGTTGTGTATGCCGTATCCTAGAAGAATTGTATCCTTGTGGCGTTAATACGTGGATAAGAGAAAAACTTCGTAGAAAATTACAATGTAAGTATCGATGGATAATAAAAGTGTAAGATGTTGGCCTACCCATAAGGTTGAGCCAAGCTGTGGGACTATATTAAGTATTTATAGCCCACTGGTGTCCACTATGGGATTACATATCACGGTGCCTGGTTCCAATTTTATCAAGGCGACGGACTCGTCTAACCAAGTATGTGGTCTTTAAGGACCAGCCATGTTTTTCGATGTTGGAGGCGCTTATAGTCCGGCCGCAAGGGCGTCAGCGTGTTCCTCTGCGGCGTGTGAGTGCTCTTTAGTCGCTAATGTTGATGGCGCCACGTGGACGGGCATCTTAAGTGTAAGGTAGCCATAGTGTGGCAATGCGTTGAAGCGGCGAAGGCCGTTCTTCCGAGCAACTGCGTGATGAGTCGCTTTGGAAGGGTGCGATGATGAAGAGTAGTTCTTAAGCTTACAGGTTGCACTGGAGGCGAATGTTACCTCCGGTATGACGGGCCTGCGCTATGGGCTTCAGCATGGTATCACCCCTTCAAAAGGTGGTGTTGCTTTGGTTGATTACGGATGGGTGTATCCCCATCCTGCGGATAATGTCCTCATATATTAAATTGAGGCTACTGCTGCCGCCCGTCCATAGGAGCAGCAGGTGAGGAGACGGTATCCGTCGATTATCGGGTCAAGCACCAAGGCCTTTGATCCTCCGCCGAATACTAGTTACATCATCCGAGTTGCTCGAAAGTGATCCGGATAAGGTATCCGATGGTTGGCGTGGAAATGCGATGTGTTCTATGTCGGCGCGTCTCTGTCGCAGCGTTAGTGCCTCCTCATGGATGTGTGAGTCGCGTAGATCATGTTCCTTTGGTTTAACCTATAGCGGAAATTTTTACGTCGCCCGGTGTTAATTTGTGAGGTTCATCCTCGTCTTCTTAGTGTTTCCCTTTCCTTGTGTTACGTCATTTAATTTGCGGCTGGCTTGAAGACCCGGCCTCTCTGTGCATATGGTTTTGAGGTTTGTCGAGTGCCATGAATTTGGCATAGTCTATCTAGGACTCTATTCAGACGGACGGTCCCTCTTTGCTGCCTTTAGATGGCTTGTTTTGCTGATTGGGTGAGAGCCCCTGAATCCGGCATTAACCATCGTGTTATCGGGATCTCTTCCTTGTTTTGGCGTTTGTTTTATGGCCAGTGGCTTCCATTGCCATCCCTTATTTTGGATGTCTTTGGGGTCATTTGGTGCCTTCTGGGCTAGCCTTGACTATCTTTTCAGCATAAGCGGGTCATAAAACTTTATTAGAGGCCATTGTCCGGTTTTTCTTGGCGAGGTGTCTGGCGAGCCACTAAATCCCGCAGATCTTTGTGCTTGAATGCAGCTAAGGCTTGACATCCGGACAGTCAACAATTTGATTCTTCTTAGTGAGGAATCTGTTCCAAAGCTTCTTGAGGCGGACTCTCCGGGCTGTTGGACTATGTGGCTTAAGTAAATTCGACATCCAGGAGGCGGACATAAGTCCCTTGAAAATTGGCCCTAAAGCATCCTCAAGTTCCTCCAGCTCCCAATTGAGTTTTAGGAGACTTTTCAGCAGTGCCGAGCTGGTCCCTTTAGTTTAATGGGAGGTATTTAATGGCGTGAAGGTCATCCCCACGAGCCATATGTATGTGCAGGATAAAGTCCTCGATCCGGACCCACAGGTGCAATCGTTCCGTCGTATGCCTCTATGTTCCACGAGGTTTAAAAGCCACATGGAAATTCATAGTCCAATACTTCATCGGTAAAAGCAGAGGGGTGAGCAGCCCCTCTGTGTCTGGGCGTGTGGTGTGGCATGTAAATCGGCTATTTTTAGAAGCGGCGATAGTGGGAGAGGTCCCATGACTTTGTATTAAAAAGTTAAGGGGTTAATACAGTCCAAACAGTCCGGTCATTCTACAATCTCTTGTATAAGTCACATCTACATGCGAGAAGGGGAAGAGAATTATAGAGGTGATATCCCCTAATTACAAAAGCAGCTACAAGTGACAAGATATAAAGGGCAAACTCTGTTTGGCCCTATGGATAACGAGCAAAGTCATGCACAGATACATCCTTCCAAGAGCTAAAATTCGGTTGGATCCCCACAAGTGTTTGTCATTCCTCTCCTTCCGGATCCCCAAGCTGCCACGATGAACACCTCCATGAACATTTGCCCATTCCAAGAGCTTTTACCGCGTGCGATGTCTTGAGTCTGCGATCTCAAGCGGCCATTGTACCCCAACACTATCCCGGCATCTCTTCTTGAAAATCTTTGTTAAAGAAGAAAGAGGTGAGTAATGCGTCTTCTTACGGTGGGTTTTGTGAGCAAGCATGTGTAATCATCATTACGGATTTTGTAGTGTCTCCTTCTCAACATATTTACGGTGTTGAGACGATCAGCCAACAGCCACGCATAAACATTTTCCATTGCATGGTACACTTGGTTTTCGAGATCGACCAAAGGCATCGTCCACTGCACATTTACGAAGCAATGTTCATGAAACTTAGCAGCCTTAAAATCAACTCCACCCCCAAACACATTTCCAAATATCAGCCCTATCGATTGAGCCACATCGGGGCGTGTCCGGTACCAAATTGGTCACTTCAAGCGAGCCTCCTTTGAAAGGGAGGTGGAACACATCATAACCTCTCCAGGATAGTAGGGATTGAATGACATATCTGGTTTCCTTGGCAAAGAAAAAGCTCTCGGGGAATGTGTCTTGGGTAGCCCATCTTTCCTCATCCTTCCAAAAAGGATCAAGTCTCGACCCAACAGATGCCTTGGTAACCCCTCTATAGATATCAGACAGCTGCATGAGATCTCTCCACCAGAATGAGCCATAGGGGTCCATTGCATGGGGGCTTCGGCCATTGTAATAAGAGTCCCAGATGAGTTGTACCCATGGAACATCAAGCTTGTTATAGAATTTATGGAGTTGTTTCAATAACAGTCCCTGGTTCTGTATTCTGAGGTTTATTGTAACATCCCA
Source organism: Aegilops bicornis (assembly GCA_021605145.1). NCBI lineage: Eukaryota > Viridiplantae > Streptophyta > Magnoliopsida > Poales > Poaceae > Aegilops > Aegilops bicornis. Next base: position 134,891,143 of record CM038673.1, on the reverse strand, counting down.
AATTTTCAATTTGGAATGTTATACATTAGGTCATCATGCATATCATATTTTCTAGCATTTTCCGATCCTAGAAAATTTCAAGCAACTCAAGGACCCTCGGAGAAGTTGGAAGTTTCATTATTTTTCATATTTGGGATTTCTCAAATTTTGAAAATAGGATCATTATTTATTTAATTATCTTCATAAAGTTTTCCTATAACAATCTCAAGAGAGAGAATAATATGACTTTCCCAACATTTAGGAAAAATGAAGATATTATAAATAAACCAAATTTGGTTTTTGAAGATTTATTTTGCTTAGGCAAAAATGAGCATTTTAAAAATATTATGCATGTTTGCTGTTTTAAAGTTCATTTTTGTTAGACTCATTTTTAGGAGTCGGGAAAATTGTTTTATTTAAATCGGAGTTAGTTTGATATTTTTCTAATTCGTTTGGTTTTATTTATAAAAAAAGCAGCCCTTACAGGCCCAAGGCCGGCCCATTGACCAGGGCCCAGCCAGTAGCGCCCAGCCCACCTCCTCTCCTCCTCGCTTGGCTCGGCCCGTGAAACCCGCCGCCCGCCGCCACCGTCGCCGCCCGTGTCAGGGTGGGACACCATGTAATGCCCCCTCCTCCCAAGGCAGGCCCCCTCCTATTTAACCCGCGGACCCCTCTCTCCTCAAATCGCCCGTCGCCGCCGCCTCCCAACCCGGCCCGCCGCCCGCCCTTGAGGCCGCCCGGCAATGCCTCGCCGCCCCTCGCGCTTGGGACCCCTCGTCGCCCTCCCGACCCGCCGCCACCCTTGAGCCTCGCCCGAGCCCATGGGAGACCCGCCGGAGCCCAGCCGGCGATCGCGGAAGGTAGCCACCGCCCAGCGCCGTTCGATCGGTTTTCCCTAAAAAACCCGGTCCGGTTTTTCTGCGATGTTAGGTTTTTTCAAAAACCTAGATTGGTTTTTATTTTTATTTTTTGGTTTTCTTATTTAGTGAGCGTTCACCGACCCGTTCGTTTCAATGAAACAGCGTTCGTTGGATTGAGTTACGATGTGACGTCCGATCATTTAATCCGTTAAATGCGTTTTTTATTCGGATTTAATCCGTTATTTTTTCAGATTAGATTTACGATCCGATTTTCAAATCTGTTTTATTTCTTGCTCGTTTATCGGAATCAGGTGATTCAAGCGCACAGGTTTAAATGAGAAACGAAAATGAATCAGACTACCCTACTTACCACGAGTTTTGCTACTATGAAATTTTGACCTAGTTTCAGATTTCTAAACAAAGTCGTTCTCTCTCGAGTTCCGACTTTCGATGCTTTATTTGATTGATTCTTTTGCAACGGGGTTCTTAAGTTGAACTATCTGGTTAGATCTTTTATTCGAGATTTCCTGTGCATTAGATGAGTACTTATTGTATGCTTGTTGTTTGTCTGCGTTAGATCACCGGATGCGCGCTTGTTACTTGAATCTCTAGGACTCGCGGATCATCGACAAGGCAAGTAACACTTTGATCATGCCTTTTCTACTACCCGATTTTATGCATTAGATCAAACCCTCAAACACTTGCATGTTTAGGATCTAATTAAATTGTGGGATGGGAAGTAGATTGAGGTAGTACCTATTACTGTTTTACTTATGAAACCTTGGGAGTTACTTCTACGTTTGCTTGATTATGCCATGCTATGCTAGTAGACGTGGATTGGGTGAGTGAATATCCATGATAGATGTGAGATTGTTAATTAATGGTTTATTTAAGGTGGCAACCTAAAAACACATCTGGGTGGATTGAGGCTGGTTTCTATCGAGGACTTGCTGTATTTCTTGGACCGCCACCCGAGGCTCTAAGGGATCATAAGATTATTCAAGCTGAAACTTCCGTGTGCAGCCACAAGCCAATTATGGGCTCTGGCGTAGTTGACTAAGTTGTGCGAACTCTTACGGGTAGGCTAGGTGATGTAGGGGATGTAGGTTGATGCGGTCTACCCACATGTAAGGTGCTAAGCGCTACGAAAGACTATGTCTCCGTCATCCAGGTTTCTCAAACACCATGTGGTCACGAGAACCAAGCGGAGAAGCGATCGAGTCTTAATGGGGAAAAGTCATGAAACCTCTGTGAGTGTATAAACTAATCATGATTAGCCGTGTCCCCGGTTATGGACAAATCTTGAGTATCTAGTACTTGAATATCATGTGAATCTCAACATGTTACTTCTAATAATAAAGTTATTGGGTTTTTAATTGAGTACTTTTAATTGGGATTGAGGATCTTTGTCAACCATTCTCAATGTTTAACAACCACCATGATAGTTAAATAAAATTATTCCTTTGATGTAAGGGAAAAATCAGCTTTATGCAAAAATGTAACCGTAGAGCCTTACCACCAGCCATATATGCATGTAGTATAGGCTTATTGCTTCATTATTCTCTATGTGTTACATTGCGGCATATTCCATGTCTTGACCCGTTTAGGGCTGCAACTTTTCATGTTCTTGCGGACTTTTTGACAATGACAGGTGTTAGGTGTTGAGTGGTTCTATACTTTCGGTGATCTTGCGTTGGAGTTGATGGACTCATTCGTTTTCCAAGCCTTCCGCTGTTATTATTAGATGGCCTTAAGCCATATTATTGTATTAAGTTCCCTTGTGGACAGCGATGTAATAAGTGTGTGATTGCTACTACGCTATAAATCCTTGAACTAATTATTGGTGTCGTATTCTTGATCCGGGGATGACCTTTGAGCACAGGCAGCTGGATCCATTAAAATCTGAGTCGCTCTGAGAGAATGGTATCGAGCACCACGCTGTTGTATGAGACACGACCACTAAGTTAAAACCATAGATCACTACTCTCTTCTCATTTTCTAACCCCTCATCTTTTCTACTCTCTTTAGGATAATGGCCGGACCACGAAGATCAAGTACACCCAACGGATGAAGGCACACCTTTTGGATTTCACTTGAAGGAAGTTACCAAGTACGAACATTGGATTACCAAGCTTCATAGGGACTTTCAACGCCACTCTGCTGAAGAGGGCCATTTGGAAGATTCACGCTCACGTTCGGGAAGGACATTCACCCCAATCACCAAGCCTATAGATAGTGTTTTGATTGCACCAACTTGGAGTGCAGGAAAGAGCATGGCAGCTCACATCACCATGGGGCGCATTGGAGAAGTTTATCAAAGAAGACCTCAAGGACACAATCTACCAGATTTGCGGACGCCCAGAGATGACAAATGGGGCGTCGTCGGCACCAAGAAGGATAGATCCATTGCAGCATTTATCCGAGTTAAACCGGCACATTCGGCGCTTGGGAGAACGGATGTCTGCAATGATATGTTGGAGTTGCAGAATGCAAAGGAAGGATCATCGAGCTTGAAAAAGAACTAAAGACATCTACATAAGGACTATATGGGCCGAGATCGTAGCTCTAGCAAGACACAATAACGATCTTAAATGCAGATTGAAGGCGAAGAAGAAAGAAGTTGGCGCTCGAGGAATGAAGACCGGTATGTCGATTGCCCAGCGACTACATCAACATCGGCGACACCGATTCGGATCCAAGTGAACCCGACTTTGAAGGCGAAAGCTGGGAAGCGGAGACATTATGGAGTCTTCCACGGTTCAAATTAGTAGAAGTCCCCACATATTAGTAGTATTCCCCCATGTAAACATTATAGTACCGCACTTTGCGATAGTTAGATCGTTGTAAGCCTTTGTTTGATTGAATGAAGTGATTTTGTGTGTATTTGCTCATGTGCATTGGGTAGTGATTTCCCCTTAGACCTCATTCTATTCTAAATTCTCATCTTTTCTAAACCCATCGGATGCCTCAGGAGGCGCGACCCGGATTCGTTTCCCTTGAGAGATCACCCAATTGATCCAACGGCGAGAACACCACGATTCAAACATTGAGTGCGAGAACCGGGGCAACATCAACAACAACAACAACCCACACGCCACCACCACTGCGGATCATCGACTCGTTTCCTTAGACTAAACCCGCGGTGTATTCCGGTAGCACCGAGCCAATTGTAGCAGATGGTGGCTCCATAAGATAGGAAGGGCTGACCCGCTGCGGGGATGCGGATGAAGAAAGAGTGAAGTTTGCGGCACATCGACTTGAAGGACCCTTGACTGACATGGTGGGAGAATTTCACAGCCACTTACCTGTGAACCTTTGTCACATGGGATCAATTTCAGCAAGCTTTTACGCCTTGCCCATGTTTGTGAGGAGCTATGGCCATGAAGAAGCGTGAGTTTCACAACTTCGCCATAAGGAGGAAGGGTGTTGGCGATGCGTGGATGACTTTAGTAAACTAACACGTTATGCCCCGGATAGCGTTGCTACTTGATCTGCTGACTAAGCGGGAGAAGTTTCTAGAAGGAATTTGAATGATGAGTTCAGCATGCCGTTGATGGTAGCCAGTTTCAATAACTACGAGAGTTAGTAGGCCGAGCCCTCATGATTGAAGGAAAGCGGCTGACAAATTGAGAGCAAATGGCGGAAGTATGGGCAAGGAAGTATAACTACGGAGCTCGGTGAAACCTCGTTATACCCCTAAGTCAGGAATTGATTTGACATACCCATGGAGGAAGTAATTCACATAACCATACTTGACACTAAGAATGGGAGCGGGAATGGAGGAAAGCAGACGAATGAGAATCGCACCAACCCGTCAACACCATCCAAAGTAGACTGAGTCATATTACTTGCTTTAAGTGCCCAAGAAGGCGGGCATTATGCCAATGGTATCCGGAAGGCGAATGGAAATGGCAATGGAAGCTACGGAAAGAAGCCTAACCCTTTCAGCGAGGACGGTGAACCACATTGAAGTGGAGGAGGTTGAAGATCGGCCCGATGCGATGTCGGTAAGTTTTTGGTTAAGTCATTCTTTGCAGTTGTTCTTTTCGATCTTTGGTGCATCGCATTCCATACATATCAAGGGATTTGTGGATAAGTACAAGTTACCAACCCAAGCCCTTAGGTCACCCATGCTAGTAACCTCACGGGAGGCGAGTACATGGCTAGTAAATGGTGTGATCGGCGCCATTAAGATTGGACACTATGTTTCCCCTCGGACCTAATAGTTACGGAATCCCAAAGGATTGGATGTGATATTAGGTATGGATTGGTTATCAAAGTATGGAGGAAACATTGATTGCTCCACTAGATCATTTTGCTCACCACACGGAAGGAAGAAGGATTAAGTATGTATCACGGCCTGCGAGCGAGGAGAGCACAAGTTAATTGCTTATCGAGGTGAATGCAGGGAAGAAATACCGATGGTGAAGGATTTTCTGATGTATTTCGGAAGAGTTGCAGGGAATGCCACGGATAGAGACATTGAGTTTTTGATAGAACTTTTGCGAGAGCAGGCCCGATATCGAAGCGGCCAAGTATAGGATGCCCGGCCACGAGGATTTGGCGGAAATCAAGAAGCTGATTAAGGAGCTTTTGGATAAAGGTTTTATCGCCCAAGCTCTTCACCTTGGGGATCACCCGTTTTGCTAGTGGAGAAGAAGGATGGATCGTTAAGAATGGTTGTTGATTATCGTGGATTGAATGAAGTAACAATCAAGAACAAGTACCCACTACCTATGATAAATGATGCATTTGATAAACGCTTGCAAGGAGCAAGGTGTTTTCCAAGATCGACTTGCGATCGAGGTACCATCGATTGAAGATTAGGGCGAGGACATACCCAAGACAACATTTACCACAAGATATGGACTATCTGAGTATACCGTTATGTCATTTGGACTGACTAACGCACCAGCCTATTTCATGAACACGATGAACAAAGTGTTTATGGAGTTTTTGGATAAGTTAAATGCGTGGTGTTCATTGATGACATTTGATTTTCTCGAAGAATGAAGAGAACACAAGGAACATTGCGATTGGTTTGGGCGAGGAACACCAGTTGTATGCCAAGTTCAGCAAATGTGAGTTTTTGGTTAAAGGAAGTTAGATTTCTCGGACATGTTATATCCGGAGAAAGGAATAGCAGTTGACCCCACAAAAGTTGAGACCGTAACCAAATGGGAAGCACCAGCAGCAGTTGGAGAGATTGAGTTTCCTTGGACTCGAGGATACTCTAGAAGGTTCATTGAGAATTTCTCAAGGATTGCTAAGCCTATGTGAAATTGTTGAAGAAGGAAAACAAATTCATATGGATTTGAGGATTTGTGAGGCAAGTTTTTCGGGGAGTTGAAGAAAAGATTGGTTACCTCACGGTTTTGATATTGCGGATCAGACTAAGGATTATGAGGTGTATTGCGGCGCTTCACGTCGAGGACTTGGAAGCGGTGCTTATGCAGGAAGGAAGAGTTGTTTACGTATGCTTCCGACAACTTAAGCCCCATGAGTTGAATTATGCCACTCATGATTTAGAGTTAGCGACCGTTATTGTGCATGCCACGAAGACATGGAGACATTTTCTCATTGGAAATCATTGTGAAGTATATATACGTATCACAAGAGTTTGAAGTACATCTTCACACTGAAGGAATTGAATCTCAGACAAAGGAGATGGTTAGAGCTTATCAAGGATTATGACATGAGATTGCATTATCACCCCGGGAAGGCTAATGTCGTAGCAGACGCATTGAGCCGTAAGAGCAACACAGAAGAGGTACCCATGGAGAAAATGCATCTGATCCACCCAATCCACTTCTCATCAAAACCCATGTGCCTCATGATCTCAATCATAGGTTCATGTTGTATTAATGTCAAAAGCTTTGGCAAAGTCTAACAAGCGGGCAACCGCATACGATCGGAAGTTTGACATTGATGAATGTACTCGAGCCCAAAGCTAAACAATCACATGTCGATCTCCCTTAAGAAAGCCATATTGGTTCTTGTGGATGATTTTGAGAATTACTTTACACGTAACGATTAGCCCGAGGAGCTTGTCGGTTTGAGTTCAGCAGACCCTTAAGGTTCGAACTTTCAGGAGTGCGTAGCGGAGATCCAACCCTCCACCGTCTCGTACTTCACCGAATCGCGGGGACCTAAACTACTAGCAAGAACAACACAAGAGGCCTTAAGATTTATCTTTGGTTCGAGGCCACCATCGTGGTGTAATACCCTACTCCGATTATTGTGGTGTGTGGATTGCCTCTGGGGGCGATGAAGAAACGATGCGAGGGAAGAACAGCCTCGCGAGGGTCTGTTCTTGGTGGGTGTGATGAACTGCTGAGTGGTGTCCCGTCGCTCTGGCTTGAGGATCGGGTCTCTATCTCTCTCTCTCTGGATTCCGAATGGCGGATCCTTCGTCCCCCTTCCTATGGTGGCTAGCTCTACTTATATAGACGAGGGCCCTGGGCCTCTTCCCAAATATTGAGCGGGAAGGGCGCCAACAATGGAGCCATTTCGAAGGGGAACAAGCAGGTACACTTATCCTGACTAAAGTTGGTCCTCGCTTTGCCAAAGGCTCACAGTGATGGCCTTTGCTTGGGCTCCATGATGACCGCATTCCAGCCGTTGGGGCTGGTCTTGGTCTTGTTGCACAAGCGGATGCCTTTGCTTGATGCTCTTGCACTGCGCTTGCTCCCTTTGCACCAAAGAGGGAAAGGAGGGCCATTGCTGGCAGCTGGCGCCCGGCCCAGCGCCCTTGGTAAATCATGGCTTGCGTCATGGGCACCTCGCGAGTACCCGCCTTGAACTCTCCGCCTCCTCATGAGCCGGCTGGCGAGGCCGTGCACGAGGAAGCTCTTGGTCGTCCGCCCAGGCTCAGCCCCTCGCGAGGTCTTGAGCTTGTGTTGATGAAGATGGGCTGTCACGGGCCTCCTTTGAGCAGCGTCGCGAGGCAGCGGCGAGCAAGTCTGAGACCCCGTTCCCGAGAACAAGCCGAGCTTGGTTATCAACTTCAGGCAGCAGTTAAGGAGGGTGATGGGCCTGTAATCATTTGCAGTCTCAGGTGAGTAAGTTTTCGGAATCAAGGTGATAAACCCCGAGTTTAGGCTCTGCAGATCAAGCTTTCCATCATAGAAATCAGCAGAAGGTGTAAAAATCATGCTTGATGATGTGCCAACAAGACTTGAGAAAACACCCATTAAAACCATCGGGGCGGGCACTGCAGTGCGATGGCATTTCACGAACCACTTTATCTATCTCCTCGTGCGTGAAGGGTTTTGTCAGATCCTCGAGCCCTTCCACCTTTTTAATTAGCCGATCAAGATCAAATTTCATGTCATGCGGTTCCAATCTGCCCAACCTGTTTTTATATGTCTGATATAGCTCTTGTGCCTTCCCTGCATGATCAGACACAACCGAACCATCAGACAACTTCAGAGATGCAATCGAGTTTCTCCTGAAATGCTCACTCGTTGCACAGTGAAAGAACTTAGTGTTATCTCCCCCACACTGAAACCATCGCACCGTGTACCTCTGCTTCCAATACTCCCGTTTATAACCAAGGAGAACAACTAAATGTTCTTTAAGAATAACACGGAAGTTTTTCTCCGGGGTTGTGAGAGGCCTCAAATCCTCAATCCCATCTAACTCTAGAAGAGCCGAATTAGAATTATAAATGCACAAATTCAATCTGGAAATGTTTTTGCTCCACTTCTTCAGGGCATATCTCAGATGTTTAAATTTTTCTGAGCGAGCAGCTGAGTTATGAGCAAAGCAACTTTTGTTCCACGTTGATTGCACAACTTCAAAAAAACCAGGGTGTGATATCCAGAAGTTTTCAAAACGGAAGATTTTAGATTTAGGGACTGAGGTCTCAATAGAGATCACACACGGCACATGATCAGATACCGGTTGTGGGAGTGGTGCCATTGTCGTATTGGGATAGCTAGAGGTCAATTGGCGAGGTGAAAAACCAATCAAGTTGCTCTAGAAGTGGAGTGCATGCGCATGTTACTCCATGTAAACCTCCTCCCTTTGATTGGTAGTTCCACTAAGGCTTGCGATTGGATGAAATCATTGAAAGTTAACATGTCATTAACATTCCCTCGAGGGCTTATTACGATTATCGGTGCTCGATATAATTGAAATACATACATAGCAGCAAGTCCTCGTCAAATCCGGTATTTCAAGATCAAACAGCTAGGAGGTAAAAGTTGCTCTAACAGGGCCATCGCATGGGCCATACACATTAAACATATTCGAGGATTTAGCAGTTTGCGGTGAGGTAAATTTCATACCCAAAGCAAAAGATTCAGAGCATATAAGATCTCCAATAAAGGTCGAACTATCCCACAGAGTGATCAAACCCCCAGAGGCCCCCAGGGAGGGCACCACCTCAAATTTATCAAACCGTTTAGGACAGAAAGTTCTTACAAAAGACTGATCAAGAGAAGCACGCTTAGTTCCCTGAAGGCAAATAACAGAGCAGCCACTACTATCAATTGCATTACGCAAAGCCAAAAGTTTCTGATTGGAGTTGATCCGACGCACGTTCCAGCACAACACCTTCCACGCCTTACGCATCAGTGTTGTGAACGTCTCGCTCCTATGCCACCGAGGATGATAGCAGTTTCTGCTTGCTTAACTGATTTGGGCGCAAGCCACACATATTAGTACCAATAGATTGTATGGTAGAAATATGTGTGGGAGGAGATCACTGCTGTTTACCTTGACTTTTTATGCGAAGCACAAAGGTAAAGTAGTAGAAGAAGAAAGCACTGCATCAGGGAACTTTCCTAGGCTTCACTTTGGACATCACAAGTTTTTGTCGGACATCGGCGACACTTTAAACTCATCATACTTGTTAGATAAATGCGCTCGGCGCAACATACTTGATATCCACATGTGCTTGCTCATTAACAAGCAAAGAGTTAATATGCTCGGCCACGAAGAGGATCTCGGCAAGTTACGCTCATCAGATGGAGGGGGCTCAACTGAAACATTGGCAGTGTTGAAGCACCTAAAGTCAATGATGAAGCTCTCAAAGGACGAGCTGAAGATGCGACCAAACACATCCACATCGGGAGCGATGGAGTCCATCAGAGCATTGCGAATCACCTGAAGCTGCTTACGCAAGAAAAGTAAAAGAGTTGAAGCGGCAAATAAGCTCCTTGAGGTGAGCAAGCAGTAGCAGCGACTTTGTGTAAATCCTCTTGACATACTTCCAATCCAACGCAACAAATCAACGTCTGCAGATATCAAGAAAGAGACAGACACTACCCCAGCCCTAACAAAAGCAAACTGCACAGCAGGGACTCCATTGATAAAATTATCAGCCAGTTCTTGAACCTGAGAGTATTCAGACCAGACATCTGACAGGTTGTCAACAATGTTATTTTCCTGGTGCACACCGTCCAAAAGGGAGGGACCATCATACTCAAAGAACGTTCTGAAGCTAAAACCAGTGCAAGGGGGTGGGACAATCGGCCATGCTGCCCAACCAGAATCCAGAATCGCATCTTGCACCTGCCCAGCAGCATTCCACAACTGCTCGTTGGCCGCCTGCTGGGCCTCCATATCATTGATCCTGGCTTGCTGCAATAGAGTATAGTACGGGAGTTGATATGGGTGTGGGGAAGCATTGAGGAGGGGTGGAGCATCCTCATTGTCAACTAACCCGAACGCGGTGTCTACGCCATTGAACATAAGCGAGCCTTGACCAAGATCGGCCCAAACCGGGAAGCATGCCCTCTAGACACAACGGGGCGTAGTGTGGTACTTGCGCGACATCCTTGATGTGGCATAACCAAGATCTGAATTAGGCCTCGACCAAAGTATAAGCTTTCGAAGTTGGAGACTGACCTTGTGCACATAATGTTCGGTCATGTAATCCATTGGAAAAGCTAACATCATAATCCACACTTCATCTTTGAAAGCGAGGCATCCATATTGATGCCTTCATCATGAGAAGCGAGTGTGAAGTAAGAATCATCATCTATAGCATGAGGCCTTATCTAATGGCCTCATCTAAACTGCAAATCCTCAAAAGCGACACAACCAACACCAAGCGGATAAATAAACTCATCTGAAATCTGATACTCCGGATCCTCCCTAATGATCACGGCAAACCTCTTCTAACCAAAATCTCTTGATGATCGGAGGAGGAGGCTGAATCAAGATGATAGTATACCTGTCATAGTTTAATGGCGGGTCATCCACCACCATGACACTCCTCGATGGCGATGATCTGGCCCTCTCTCAATCTTTGGCACGGCCGAGGCGAAATGACCTTGAGCAACTGACCGGAAAGTTAAGCCATCTTGTCGCCTCCGATGATCACCGGTGCAGGTAGAGTTCTTGGATGGCGATGGAGGAGGCGAGTTTGGAAGAGGAGAGGTGGTTTTGGAAACATGGGAGGCCCGGACAGGATTGGGTCCCTCGGGCGGTGGAGTTAGCCAATTTGAAAGCGAGGGGGGCGTATCGGCATGCAATGAGAAGGTGCCATGTCAACATGTGGTGGGATATTCTGTTTAGCTTGCCAAACTGACCTCCGATCTTTTCCTAAAGCGTTGCGATTTCCACGATTTTGTTTTTGGGAGCCAATCGGGAAAAAACCATCTTGAGCAATAAACCCAGGGGTACCCGAGGCGGGTATGGGCTGCCAAAAGTATTTGGGCCAATGAAGCTGCTGTTGTTGACCATGGGCTTTATGACCGAAAAAACCAAACGAATCACACCGAATAAGACCCGGACATTGGTTAGCTTGGTGGTCCTCTCTGGCAGGCTCGGCATGCGAGTTCTGACCCATCTTGCATGCATCCTCCGTCGAGCGTGCCAAAGTGCAGGTGCACTCATGTTCGATTGAACACATCTTTGGCAAAACTTCTAGGGGCGATCTCGACCAAATGGCCAAAAGCGAGCAGTTCAAACATTTCAATAATCTTGCATCAATGTAATCCTGAGGAGGCACATCTTTGATCTGAACCATAGCTTTAACCTCGTTATTTGAATACCCAGCTTGCCAACCATCCATAATGTGAAGTAGCTTTTCATCCGGGATAGATTGCCAATAAAATTCCTTGAATTGAGGGCCTTGAAAAGATGTGCGGGCTGTAGGCAAGAAATCCTTCTGATTGAAAGCGAATTCCCCCAACCGAATATGCAAATCATGATCCGGAAAGATCGGAAAGTTGAACTTGCCAAGCAGAATACTCTCATCGGCCGGTGAGGTAACCACACTTTCATTCTTGCGGCTGCTCCATGAGAATGAGAATTAACTAATAGTTGCTGATCACGAAGCCATTTAGATCGTATAGCGATCGGTTTTAGCTGAACCTCAGGAAGATGTTTGTCTACATGCCAGCTCATGTCCGAATGATCCATACCAGAGAGATCACCGTGGAAGAGGTGAAAATGACAAATGAAATCAGGCCAAATGCAATCCTTAAGACCATAGACAAAATGTCCAACTCGATTAGAGGCCACAGAAAACCGAAAGCGACGATCACTTAACCGCAAGACCCTAAACCCCGAACTAATTCCTCCAATGCAAGATTGGGGCAAGGGCCACAATTCTTCTTTAAGAGGAGCGAGGCGAGGAGAAGAAACCACGAGGAAACATTCCTTGGCGAGATCTGGGGTTGGCGGTGAGAAGTGCACCGTGAATTGGAACTTATCACGTACACGAGATTCAATCGCGGACCAGGGGAGAAATACCAATGGAGAAGACTCTCCATGAGAGGAAGGTGGCTGTCACCGCCGGAGTGGCCAGGGACAGGGGGGTGGTGGCCGCCGGGGCCAGAGTGGACACCGGCGGAGGGGCAGTCGCCTAGAAGGGGGAGTCGCCTAGGAGGAAGTTGTTCCTGTCCTCGTCGTCGGCTGTTGTTGTGTCCGGTCTTTATTCCGGACTGGTATTCGATTGGCGTAATCGTTTTGGCGGCCGTAGTCGTTCGCCGGGGTGCGTCCTTTGGATCCATAAATGGACCTGGCCGCTCCATCTTTCTTATTTAGGTGTTCATGTGAATCGCTAGCCGCTTTTTTGCGGTTATGAAGTGGTACAGCTTCATCGTCGAATTCCGGCAGTAGCTTGCGTTTTGGATAGCTCTTTCTATGGCGATCATCGCCGTATCTTTCTTCAGTGTCTAGCAATTTATTCCATCTATGGTTGAGCATTTCCTGTGCGGCCTTGAGCCGTTGCTTCTGCTTCCTTAGACTTCTTGCGGTGGCCATGAGCTTTCTGTGGAGGTTATCTCGTTCCACATGTTTTTCCGGGATTGCATCATTATATGGACCGTTTTCCTGAGCTGGTTCGTCTTGATGACCTCGTCCGTCGGGATCATTGTCCTCGGGCGTCTGCTCCGAACTGTGATCGGGGTGACCTGGTTCGCCCTGCTCCATCGCTGGGTCTGTATGGTCGTTGTTGCCTTCAGAGTTGATTGTAGTGTCGATCCCTCTGGTGCTCTTGTCACTATTTTTACTGTTGCTGGACTAAGAATGGCGTCTGCGCCGTCGCTTTGGCTTTTGTCCGGGGGTTTTATCGTCCGGGATTATGCGCCTTTGTCCTCTTTGGGCGTATCCACCATGTATATGTCGCGTGACGAGGGGGAAGTCCGGCGCCCCACAGATTCCGGATCTCCTCTGGCATCGTCGTCCATACCGTCGATGTCTTCGGAGTCGAAGTCAGGAATGTCGGTTAAATCATCGACCGTGGCTATGAAGTGGGTGGTGAGTGGGCAACGAATTTGTTTGTCGCTTGCTTCCCACTCGAACCGGGCATAGTTTGGCCCAGAAATTTCTGTCAAAGAGAGAGTCTTCAACGAGTTTAGAATGTCGCCAAAGGGTGAGTGCTGAAAGATGTCCGCGGCGGTGAACTCCATTACCGGAGCCCAACCTGGCTCGGGAGTGCGCGGACCGGACTCAACATCCGGATATGAATCCGGGGGTCCAGAGTCATAGGCCACCGTAAAGAGTAAGGCCGTGTTCGGCTCCATCGCCCGATAAGTATCTGACTAACGGGGTGAGGTCAGCCCTCCGCCCCCAGTGCGGCGGCATGGTATCATGGTATCCCGAGCTTTGTCAGGCATCGAGGCCTAAAATCGTGCTTATGTCGTATTTGTCCGGTGCCCACAGGAGAAAGTCCGCCCAGACGGTGTCTTCAATGATGATTGAAGGGGCCATCGAGCCTGACGGCGACGACCTAGAGGAACTCTCAATGAAAGCACCAATGTCGGTGTCAAAACCGGCGGATCTCGGGTAGGGGGTCCCGATCTGTGCGTCAAGGCTGATGGTAACAGGAAGCAAGGGACACAGGTGTTTACCAGGTTCGGGCCCTCTCGATGGAGGTAAAACCCTACTTCTGCTTGATTAATATTGATGATATGGGTATTACCAGAGTAGATCTACCACGAGATCGTAGAGGCTAAACCCTAAGAGCTAGCCTATGATGGTATGATTGTAATTGTGATCGGTCTTCTAAGGACCAACCTCTCCGGTTTATATAGACATCGGAGAGGGCTAGAGACTACATGGAGTCGGTTACAAGGAAGGAAATATAATATCCGGATCACCAAGCTTGCCTTCCACGCCAAGGAAAGTCCCATCCGGACACGGGCCGAAGTCTCGAGTCTTGTATCTTCACGCTTCAATAGTCCGGACGTTGTACACAGTCCGGCTGTCCGCATACCCCCTAATCCAGGATTCCCTCACCCGCTCAACAAGTTTCTTTTTAGATTAAGCCCCTGTGTAAACCTTTTCTATTGCCTCTTGTTGTTTAACCATCCCATGGGTTACATACCCACAGAGGATACTGTTGTTATTGGCATTTCGCCATGACAGGACTTCATGCGCGATACACGGAAACACAGGGTTTATAATGAATGGGCATTCTTGAGCTCATCATCTATCATAAAGTCCGAATACCTTCGGGAGTGTTCGGCGTCATGAGTTTGGCCTTATATGCATCAGCTCCGAATCATGTCTTTGGTCAAATGTTGGGATTGCCCGGCTCTTGGGTTTGCCGCCTTACGTTCCGTTATTATCGGCTAAGGTGGCCAAAGGAGAACTACTGCGATTGTGCCCTGGTTATTCGGATGAGCACCTCGATTAGAAAGCGGCCCTGTCATGATACAGCGAGAGACTGATCAACCACTCAAAGACTTATCGGGGTCTTTAGGATCCCTCCGCGTTAACGAAGGACCGTTTCCTGGTCATGTACACACGCGCCCGTATTCGGATGCAAGCGTAAGTACCAGGGGCTACATAGTAGCCCCACCATCAGACTCCCATGGCCAAGCGAAAGCGTTACAACTATATAGTCCGGTTGCCTAGTTCGACGTGCGATCACCTCCTTAATGGACCAAGACGTTGGATCAAGTGTGACTATGCATATCTTTTGCTCGAACACCCCCGCATTATATGCGTGGGGGCTGAAGCCAACGACTGCTAACTTTTGAATCTCACACACACACACACACACACACACACACACACACACACACACACACACACACATATATATATATATATATATATATATATATAAACAGCCGCACAGGGGAATTGTAATATTTTCAGGCAAACAGTATAAATATAGCATCAAAATATACATTGTTTTTTCCAATGATTCGATTCATCACTCGAACAACACACCCTTCGAGCACTGCGCTTCTATTAGGCGGGCACCTTCTATGACCTGCGCCAAGTAGTGCTCGGCCGGATATTGGCCCCCCGCCGGATCCTGGGTCGCTATAATGGTGGCCTCCATATCCGTCCAATAGGCTTTGACACGGGCAAGAGCCATCTGAGCACCCTCTATGCACGCCGACCTCCTCATCGCATCAATCCGAGGCACCGAGGAATTGTTGCACCAAGCCAAAGTAACTGTCTGGCTTAGGCCCCTGTGGCCAAAGATGGTCTATTACAGACCGCATTGCAAGCCGGACAGCACTGTGAAGCTCACTTCTGACAGCCATCTTGTCCTTAACGGCAGCGGCGAGTGGGAGCATTGAATTGCGACCGGAAAAGCTTCTCCACTTCCTTGTCACCCTGATCTTGAAGAATTTGGCAGCGTCGGTGTACTCTTCGCCAAATCTGCATCTGGCGTCCGCGAGTTCTAAGCGTCCATCCGAGGATCGTACTTCGGATCGAAAAACTTCGTCCGCAGCAAGAAGGAGCCCCCAGCCGCGATTTTGCCGGCCTATTGAAGCTCCTCTCGCGCACCACTGAGTTCGGTGCGTATCTCCTTGGTGTCATTTAGTGCCTTGTTCAGATCGGCCGAACTATCTTTATGCTCCTTTTTAAGGAGCTCATACCGGTCAGCGGCATTTTATAACTCAACAACCATTTCGGCTATCTTCTCCTCGCTTCGGCGATGAGCAGCCTATTCAGCTCTCAATTCAACGGCCGCCTTGAGGACAGCCGCATTGCTCACCCGAGCCTGTTCCTTGGCTTGAGCAAGTTCCGCCCTCAGGGCCTCCACGACAGCAGCACCCTCTGCAAGTCCAAACATATTGCATTAACACCATGTCGCCTTCATATTTTTCCCATACAAAGGAAGGCGGAGCACATACCTTGTGATTTGTCCAGCCGCTCATTCACCAGCGTGATATCGGCATCAATCGATCCAATCTGCCTCGTTAGTTCGGCAACCTCAACGGACTGGTCGGCGGCCGTACCCACAGGTACCTACACATATTTGCAGCGCAGTCATTGACTTTTGATCCCCCGTTTGCCGCCTAAAGTGGCGACCCGAAGTCTCGGGGCTACTATCTCTGAGGGAGCACACCTGGCGCGTGCCTCACAACCAAAAATAATAAGCGTATTCTTCTCTACATACCTCAAAGCCTCACGGCGGGCTTGTAAACGCTTCATTCAAACCGCTTGTAGCGGATGAAATTTTCTTAAGCACTTCACTCATCAGTGAGCGGTGCTCCTCCGGGAGCGTAGCTCGCTCCAGTAGGCCAGTCAGTACGTCCGGTCGGACATCGAACTGTGTTGGACCCTTCCCATCGCCCTCCGTATGAGCCAAATGCTCCGGGCTCAGGGCGGCTGACGCATTGGCTTCCGGCTTCGGCAGATCCGGATTCCTCCATGATGACACCTTCGTGTCGCCCACTTCATGAGTCGGAGAGGCAGGTGGGGTCTCACTCTCCATCATCTCCGGTGGAAGGTCCCTCGAAGACGAACTCTGTCGAGAAGAGCTGCTAGCCAGACTACAAAAGACGAATCCTGGTTATTAATCTAGGAGAAACACAATACCTTCAAGTTAAACAATTGACTTACGGCTCGGTGGAGGGCTGTCCCGTCGGTGGGCATGACGCGGTGAGGGTGCCCATTGGGGCAGGGCCCCCTGGGGAAAGCTTTTTCCCTGGTTTGGGCATCTCTGCCTCCAAGTCTTCGGAGGCAGCCCTCTTCTTCCCACGCGGGGATAAGGCCTTGGCCTCCCTTCTCGGACTATCCTCCTCAAGGGAGGTAGTAATTTCCCCGGTCTGGATGCGTAATGTGTGAAGTTCGGCTTCACTGCCCTTTTCTTCGCCTTTCCCCGAAGGGATTTTGCTGAGCGCCCGGCCAAGCATCTTGGCGATGGTTGGACCAGGCGAGCCTTCGGGAAGTGGCGCCGGACACCTGATTCTCTCCGCCTTGGTAAGCCATTCCTGGCCGCGGAGGGTTTTTCAGAATAATGATTATGACAAATATAAACAAAGTGTCCGGCTTTAAGGTTACTTACTTGGGCATCTAGGCAATTGCAGCTTAGGCCCGCATCCTCGGTGGTGTCCGGACACTTTACTTGTGATCCGAAGAATAATTTACACATTCCTTCGAGCTTCAGGCCGAAGAAGCGTTTAATAGTCTGCGGACCCTCCGGATTAAATTCCCACATCCGGAGGGGCCGACGTTTGTATGGCAACATCCGACGGATTAGCATCATTTGAATTATGCTGACAAGATTTATGTCCCTCTCAATAAGCTCCCAGATGCGGTTCTGCGATCTGGTACATCGCCGACATGCCCCCAATTTAGATCCCTCGTCGGTCCAAGATGCCAAGCTGTGATGGGGGCCCGGCGGAACTTCGAGGCGGCTGCCCACTTTGAGCCTCACAGGAGCTGTGACATAAAACCACCTCCGTTGCCATAAATCGGATACTTCCGGGAAAGAACCCTCTCGCCATTGGGCATCGGCGTTCCTGCTAATTGCGGCACCTCCACACTCTGCATGCCGCCCCTCGATCATGTTCGGCTTCACATTGAAGGTCTTGAGCCATAAGCCGAAGTGGGGGGTAACATGGAGAAAGGCCTCGCACACAATAATGAACGACGAGATGTGGAGGATGGTGTCTGGAGCCAGATCGTGAAAATCCAATCCATAGAAGAACATGAGCCCCCTCACGAAGGGGGTGAGGTGAGGCCTAGGCCTCGAAGGAAGTGAGAGCGAACACAACACTCTCGTTGGGCTCTGGCATGGGGATAATTTTCCCTGGAGCAGGTAGCCTGTGCTGAATATCGGCGGTCAGGTATCCGACCTCCCTAAGCTTCGTAATGTCCTCCTCTTTGATTGAGGAGGCCACCCACCGGCCTTTTGCGTCGGATCCGGACATACTGGAGGATCTGGAGGGTCGGAGCTTAGGTCTTGGGCACTGGAGCTCGAGGTGCGAAAAGAAGCGGGAGAGGTGGAAAAGAGGCGTAGGCCTCGACCCCTTTATAAAGGGGATGAATATCAAGAGTCCTCAGCGTGGCCGCTTGCGACTTATCCAAAAGAAACACACGGAGTCATACCAACGGCCATCGTGGGGTTGCGCCCCCGTATTGATGGAAAATCCCGTAATAAGAGGAGCACGATCTCTGCTTTGGCAGGACGTGCAGATAAAACCGCCTCACAACACGAGTCGAGGTAGGGCATGAAACGCCGGTTCGTATTGGACCAGGCCATGATGCAAAGACACGACGTATAAGGGTCGTCGGCATAACGGATTCATAACCTGTGGAGATCATCTTGCGGAGCCGGACACTATTCGTCATAACAGGTACTTTGGAGTATTCGGAGATGGAACCCGCCTTGCAATGCCAAAGACAAGACTGCGCGCCAGACTCATCGTCATTGAAGTGCAGTTCAGAACTCTTTGAGGAGTCTGGATAAGGGGGTATCCGGACAGCCGGACTGTATACATCGTCCGGACTATTGAAGCGTAAAGATACAAGACTCAAGACTTCGGCCCGTGTCCAGATGGGACTCTCCTTGGCATGGAAGGCAAGCTTGGCGATCCGGATATTGTGTTTCCTTCCTTGTAACCGACACCATCTAAACCCTAGCCCTCTCCGATGTCTATATAAACCAGAGAGGATGGTCCTTAGAAGGCCGATCACATTTACAATCATACCATATAGGCTAGCTCTTAGGGTTTAGCCTCTACGATCTCGTGGTAGATCTACTCTTGTACTACCCATATCTTCAATATTAATCAAGCAGGAAGTAGGGTTTTACCTCCATCGAGAGGACCTGAACCTAGGTAAACATCTGTGTCCCTTGCTTCCTGTTACCATCAGCCTTGACCCACAGATCGGGACCCCCTACCCGAGATCCGCCGGTTTTGACACCGACAACTGCCACCGTACTTTTCTACCGTGTCGAGCACTTTATTCCATCTACTATTGAGTGTGTTTTGTGCGGCCTTGAGCCTTTGTTTCTGCTTCTTCAGACTTCTTGCAGTGGCCATAAGCCTTTCTTGCTCCGGCTACCTTTCCAGATGATCGCTCGTCGTCGTCCGGACTGTTCTCTGACCGGAGAGGCAGGTTGGTTGTCTTGATGCTCGGCGTGGCAAATGCTCGGACAATGACTCCGCACTTTGTTAAATCATCCATTTGGCTTACCACTGCTTTCTGTCGCTGGGTCAATTTGGCTTCTTGTTGCACTGTTGTTGCTATTTTTGCCAAGGCGGGATTTAGAGTGGCGCTTACGTCGCCGTTTTGATTGCTTGTCGTGGGAGCTATCTTTCGCTGCATCCTCGTTATTATTTTATTTGTGTGTATCCACCATATATACGTCATATGATGAGGTGGCGGTCCGATTGCCACAATAGGCGATGGTTCTGTTAAATCCCGGCATCGGTGTCCATACCATCAATGTCTTGGTCGAAGTCGAGCATGTCGGTTAAATAAATCGACAGTGGCTACTAAGTGGGTGGTGGGTGGGGATTGAATTTCTTCGTCGTCTGCATCCCACTCTAGCCGGACATAGTTCGGCCAAGGTTCTCCGGACAGGGAGAGGGATTTTAGTGAGTTCAATATGTCGCCGAAGGGCGAGTGCTGAAAGATGTCTGCGAAAGTGAACTCCATGATCGGCGCCCAATCCGATTCGATAGGTATGGGCACGGGTGGTACGGAGTCCGTGGCCGAGGACAAGTCTAGCAGTTCGGTGACACAACTCTCGTGAGGGGTAAGGTCGATTGGCTCTACTCGCCACCGAGGCGCGGCCTCCGTGGTGGAGTCTATCCTCCCGTCCTCGGATGGCGCGATCTGCTCCGGACTAGAGGCCGGAGTAGTTGCTGGCATGATCTCCCGAACACCGTCCGACGGCAGAGCTATATCATGCTTGTCGTGATCGTGCGGCACACCTGGCATGGGCCCGAACCCGTTGAAGATCAAGTCTCCACAGATATCGGCGGTGTAATTCAAGTTTCCAAACCTGACCTGATGGCCAGGGGGTAGTTTTCTATCTGCTCTAGATGGCCAAATGAGTTGGCCTGCAGTGCGAAGCCGCCGAACACGAAGATCTGTCCGGGGAGGAAAACCGCACCCTGGACCGCATCGTTGTCGATGATCGAAGGGGCCATCGAACCTTGCAGCGACAACACAGTGGAACTCTCAATGAAAGCACCAATGTCGGTGTCAAAACCGGCGGATCTCGGATAGGGGATCCCAAATTGTGCGTCTAAGGCGGATGATAACAGGAGGCAAGGGACACAATGTTTACCCAGGTTCGGGCCCTCTCTATGGAGGTAATACCCTACTTCCTGCTTGATTGATCTTGATGAATATGAGTACTACAAGAGTTGATCTACCACGAGATCGTAGAGGCTAAACCCTAGAAGCTATCCTATGGTATGATTGTTGTTGTCCTACGGACTAAACCCTCCGGTTTATATAGACACCGGAGGGGGCTAGGGTTACAGTCGGTTACAACAGAAGGAGATCTACATATCCGTATCGCCAAGCTTGCCTTCCACGCCAAGAGAGTCCCATCCGGACACGGGACGAAGTCTTCTATCTTGTATCTTCATAGTCCAACAGTCCGGCCAAAGGATATAGTCCGGCTGTCCAGATACCCCCTAATCTAGGACTCCCTCAGTAGGGGCAGGGAGAGTAATACAAACAACATGTCATTTGTTAAAGATTAGTCGATATTGGAGAGGTGATTCAGTCCTCTCGACAAACTGATCTTGAAACCATAGAATCAAAATCTAAATAAGTAGGGGGCAACTCCATATCACCCTCACGAATATCTATCTCAAGAAAATTAGCTAAGCAGGTTGCATAAATTCCTCGAAAGAAATCTCCCTTATATCTATTATGATGCAACCTACGAGCTACAATGGCTCCCATATGATAAGATTGGTCTCCTAACACAGCACTCCTGAGAATGCTAAGGTCAGGAACACACATGTGACATGCTTCATCCTTAGCATTTATGCACCTACCTATGAAGAGAGCAAAATAATGTATAGCGAGGAAAGTGAATGCTCCCTATAGTGGCTTGCTTTATATCTCTAGATTCCCCACAGTTATACTAGCAAGAAAGTCTCTAAATTCATATTCTGAGGATCAGCGGTACTACCCCATTGTGGGAGTTTGCAAGCAAAAGTAAAATCCTCTAAGTCCATGGTATAAGATTTATCATAAAGATCAAACATGACGGAAGGAGAATTACGCGAAGATGAAAACTCAAACCTCCTCACAAATGAACTAGTGAGATCATAATCTGTGGGCATTTATGCGCCTCGAAGTCCACAAGACTGGCATTACGCAAATATCGTTAAATTCTTCTTTGATTCCCGCTCGGTCCATAAAATTTTCCAAGGCCATTCCACGAGGGCCTCACGGAGGCGTCCCTTGGGTTCTCCTCATAGGCATTGCGCATTGCAAGCCTAGGGCCTTGCTTCCTTGAAGAACCACCTTGGAACATCTTCCTAAACATATTGTTTTCTCTGAAAAAAATTCTGAAATTTTTAGTAACTTCAAACAAAAGTGAACCAAGCTCAACAAAATTGATAGCAACTACTCCTACAAGTGCCTAGAGCCTATATCAAGCATTAGAACTACTTGGAACCATATAAATTTGACATGCAAGCTCAAGAACATGGTCACCTATGCAGCACAAATTTGCAAAGAATGAAGCACTAGAACAAAAACTAATTGGACCAATGGAGGAGTCACATACCAAGGAACAATTTCCCCAAGCAGTTTTGTGAGAGGTGCTTTGAGCAAGGAGATCGAAAATCACAGCAAAGTGAGATGAAACTCGTGCTTGAGCGAGATATTCGTGTTTCTGGGAGGAAGAAGAAGAGAATGGGTGCAGGAATAAGTGGAGGAGGGCCACCGTGGGCCCACGAGGCGCGCATACAGGGGTAGAGGCGCGCCTCCACCCTCGTGGCCGGTGGCAACTCCCAGCGGTAATTTTTGCACCATAAATCCTCAAATATTCCCAAAAAATCATATTAAATTGGCATGGCATTAGGATAACTTTTATTTTCAGGTATTTTTATATTGCAGATAAATCGAGGAAGCAGAATGAAAAATACTATTTTACTTTATTTCAACTAAATAACGAAAGTATAAAGAGGGTACAGAAGGTTGTGCTTCTAGTTTAAATCCGTCTCATGCTTATCAAAAGAATCCACTAACAAGGTTGATCAAGTCTTGTTAACAAACTCATTCTGAATAACATGGAGCAGGAGAAATTTCGAATAACACTATGTTACCTCAACGGGGATATGCACATCCCCTATAATAAGAATATCATATTTCTTCTTGACAGTAGGAAGAGGAAATTCGAAACCTCCAAACATAATCGATGGAATTTTTCCAATAGAATTGATACTATGAACTTGAGGTTGTTTCCTCGGAAAGTGTACCTTATGCTCATTACCATTAACATGAGAAGTGACATTGCCTTTGGTGCAATCAATAACAGCCCTGCAGTATTCAGAAAAGGTCTTCCAAGAATAATAGACATACTATCGTCCTCGGGAATATCAAGAATAACAAAGTCCATAAAATAGTAACGTTTGCAACCACAGCAGGCACATCCTCACAAATACCGATAGGTATAGCAGTTGATTTATCAGCCATTTGCAAAGATATTTCACTAGGTGTCAACTTATTCAAATCAAGTCTACGATATAAAGAGAGTGGCATAACACTAACACCGGCTCCAGGATCACATAAAGCAGTTTTAACATAATTTCTTTTAATGGAGCATGGTATAGTAGGTACTCCTGGATCTCCAAGTTTCTTTGGTATTCCACCCTTAAAATTATAATTAGCAAGCATAGTGGAAATTTCAGCTTCCGGTATCTTTCTCTTATTAGTAATGATATCCTTCATATACTTAGCATAAGGATTTGTTTTGAGCACATCAGTTAATCGCATACATAAAAGATAGGTCTAATCATTTCAAAAGCGCTCAAAATCCTCATCATCCTTTTTCTTGGATGGTTTGGGAGGAAAAGGCATGGGTTTTTGAACCCATGGTTCTCTTTCTTTACCATGTTTCCTAGCAACAAAATCTCTCTTATCATAACGTCGATTCTTTGATTGTGGGTTATCAAGATCAACAACAGGTTCAACTTCTACATCATTATCACTACTAGGTTGAGCATCATCATGAACAAGATCATTAACATTTTCGCTAGGTTCATGTTCATTACCAGATTGTGTTTCAACATCAGAAATAGATATATCATTTGGATTCTCAGGTGGTTCAGCAATAGGTTCACTAGAAGTTTGCAAAGTCCTATCATTTTTATTTTTCTTCCTTTTAGAAGAACTAGGGTGGCCTTCAGGATACAAAGGTTCCTGAGTCATTCTACCAGTTCTAGTAGCCACTCTAACAGCATAATCATTTTTCTTACTATTCATTTCATTGAGCAAATCATTTTGAGCTTTAAGTACTTGTTCTACTTGAGTGGTAACCATAGAGGCATGTTTGCTAACAAGTTTAAGTTCACATCTAACATTAGCCATATAATCACCCAAATGTTTAATCATATAGGTATTTTGTTTTAATTGTCTACGAAAATAAGCATTAAAATTTTCTTTGACAATAAAATTATCAAACTCATCCAAGCATTATCTAGCAGACTTATAGTGAGGAATATCACCTTCATAAAATCTATAGAGAGAATTTACCTTTACTACGTAGCCGGGTTATCAAGACCATGCGTTTCTTCAATAGGTAATGGATTAAGATCATATGTTTCTTCAGCAGTGATGAAATTAAGACCATGTATTTCTTCAATAGGAGGTAAGTTCTTAACATCTTGACTTTAATACCTTTTTCTTTCATATATTTCTTTGCCTCTTGCATATCTTGGACTGAGAAATAGAACACCTCTCTTCTTGAGTTGGTTTAGGAATAGGCTCAGTAGTTGGAGCAGGAGCTGGCTCAGGAAGTGCCCAATTATTTTCATTTGTCAACATATTATTCCATAGAATTTCAGCTTCATCCGGTGTTATTTCCATGAAAACAGAACCAGCACAACTATCCAGGTAATCTCTGGAAGCATCGGTTAGTCCATTATAAAAGATATCAAGTATTTCATTTTTCTTAAGAGGATGATCAGGCAAAGCATTAAGTAACTTGAGAAGCCTCCCCCAAGCTTGTGGGAGACTCTCTTCTTAAATTTGCACAAAGTTGTATATTTCCTTTAAAGCAGCTTGTTTCTTATGAGC
Organism: Aegilops bicornis; assembly: GCA_021605145.1. Classification (NCBI taxonomy): domain Eukaryota; kingdom Viridiplantae; phylum Streptophyta; class Magnoliopsida; order Poales; family Poaceae; genus Aegilops; species Aegilops bicornis. The sequence goes on along the minus strand of CM038673.1, from coordinate 134,866,370 downwards.
AGGGAAATATTTAGCAGAGAAGTAATAAATCATATCCCGCGGAGTACACACACAACCAGGATCTAGAGAATTAAACCATATCTTAGCATCACCCTTTAATGAGACGGAAATATTTTAAGGATATAAAAGTAGCGAGATCTCTCGTCATTCGTGAACAGGGTGGCTATATCATTTAGTTTAGTAAGATGTGCCACAACAGTTTCAGATTCGTAGCCATGAAAAGGATCAGATTCAACCAAAGTAATTATATCAGGATCAACAGAGAATTCATAATCCTTATCGGGAACACAAATAGGTGAAGTAGCAAAAGCAGGGTCAGGTTTCATTCTATCTCTAAGAGATTCTTTACTCCATTTAACTAATAGCCTCTTAAGTTCATTTCTATCTTTACAAGCAAAAATAGCTGCAGAAGATTCCATATCAAAAACATAATCCTCAGGAATAATGAGGCATATCTTCATCATCAATTTCATCAACATTTTCAGATTCAATAATTTCTTTCTCTCTAGCCCTAGCAATTTCTTCATCAAGAAATTCACTAAGAACACCTGATAGTATCAAGCACAGTAGTTTCATCATAAGTATCATCCATAGCAGAAGTGCCATCATTAATAACATGCGACATATCGAGCGAATAGCGAAGCGAGGTTTAGGTGTCATAAGCTTACTCATAACAAAAGGTGAATCAAGTGCGAGCTAGATGGCAGTTCCTTACCTCCCCTCGTAGTTGAGGGATAAATTTTTGTCTTAGCGTCTTTCATATTCTTCATAGTGTCCAGCAGATATAAATCCCAAGTGACACAAAGAATAGAGCTATGTTCCCCGGCAACAGCGCTAGAAATTAGTCTTGATAACCCACAAGTGTAGGGGATCACAACAGCTTTCGAGGGTAGAGTATTCAACCCAAATTTATTGATTCGACACAAGGGGAGCCAAAGAATATTCTTAAGTATTAGCAACTGAGTTGTCAATTCAGCCACACCTGGATAACTTAATATCTGCAGCAAAGTGTTTAGTAGCAAAGTAATATGATAGTAGTGGTAATGGTAACAAAAGAGTAATGAAAGCAAAAGTAATATTTTTGGTGTTTTGTAATGATTGTAACTATAGCAGGAAAGTAAATAAGCGTAAACCGATTATATGGAAAGCTCGTAGGCATTGGATCGGTGATGGATAATTCTGGGATGCGGTTCATCATGTAGCAATCATAACATAGGGTGACACAGAACTAGCTCCAATTCATCAATGTAATGTAGGCATGTATTCCGAATATAGTCATACATGCTTATGGAAAAGAACTTGCATGACATCTTTTGTCCTACCCTCCTGTGGCAGCGGGGTCCTAATGGAAACTAAGGGATATTAAGGCCTCATTTTAATAGAGAACCGGAACAAAGCATTAGCACATAGTGAATACATGAACTCCTCAAACTATGGTCATCAACGGGAGTGGTCCCGATTATGGTCACTTCGGGGTTGTCGGATCATGACACATAGTAGGTGACTATAGACTTGCAAGATAGGATCAAGAACTCACATATATTCATGAAAACATAATAGGTTCAGATCTGAAATCATGGCACTCGGGCCTTAGTGACAAGCATTGAGCATAGCAAAGTCATAGCATCATCAATCTCAAAACATAGTGGATACTAGGGATCAAACCCTAACAAAACTAACTCGATTACATGATAAATCTCATCCAACCCATCACCGTCCAGCAAGCCTACGATGGAATTACTCACGCCGCGGCGGTGAGCATCATGAAATTGGTGATGGAGGATGGTTGATGATGACGACGGCGGCGAATCTCCTTCTCCGGAGCCCGAGCGGACTCGAGATCAGCCCTCCAAGAGCTTTTAGGGCTTGGCGATGGCTTCGTATCGTAAAACGCAATGATTTCTTCTCCTCTATTTTTTTCTCTCCGAAAGCAAATATATAGAGTTGGAGTTGGCGTCGGAGGAGCTCCAGGGGGCCCATGAGGTAGGTGGGCGCGCCCTAGGGGGGCCCACCCTCGTGGACAGGGCGTGGGCCCCCTGGTCTTCATCTTTGTCAAGGATTTTTTTATTATTTTTGACTAGATGTTCCGTGGAGTTTTAGGTCATTCCGAGAACTTTTTTTTTCTGCACATAAAACAACATCATGGCAATTCTGCTGAAAACAGCGTCAGTCCGGGTTAGAGTCCAAAACAAGGGCAAAAGTGTTTGGAAAAGTAGATACGACGGAGACGTACCAACCACGAGGGGGGTAGGCGCGCTCCCTGCCTCATGCCCCCCTCGGGCACCGTCTTGCGTTGATTCTTCTTCCCATATTCTCCAAATATTCCAAAAATATTCTCCATCTATTTTTATCCCGTTTGGACTCCGTTTGATATGGGTTTTCTGCGAAACAAAAAACATGCAACAGACAGGAACTGGCACTGGGCACTGGATCAATAGGTTAGTCCCAAAAATAGTATAAAAAGTTACCAAAAGTATATGAAAGTTGTAGAATATTGGCATGGAGCAATCAAAAATTATAGATACGACGGAGACGTATCAGCATCCCCAAGCTTAATTCCTGCTCGTCCTCGAGTAGGTAAATGATAAAAAAGATAATATTTGATGTGGGATGCTACCTAGCATAATCTTGATCACATAATCTAATCATTGCATGAATATTAAGACACGAGTGATTCAAAGCAATAGTCTATCATTTGACATTAAGACAATAATACTTCAAGCATACTAATAAAGCAATCATGTCTTTTCAAGATAACATGGCCGAAGAAAGTTATCCCTACAAAATCATATAGTGCAGCTATGCTCCATCTTGACCACACAAAATATTCACATCATGCACAACCCGATGACAAGCCGAGCAATTGGTTCATACTTTTTAACGCGCTTCAGCTTTTTCAACCCTCACGCAATACATGAGCGCAAGCCATGGATATAGCACTATAGGTGGAATAGAATATGATGATGGGGGTTATGTGGACAAGACAAAAAATGAGAAAGTCTCACATCGACGTGGCTAATCAACGGGCTATGGAGATGCCCATAAATTGATGTCAATGTGAGGAGTAGGGATTGCCATGCAACGGATGCACTAGAGCTATAAGTATATGAAAGCTCAAACTGAAACTAAGTGGGTGCATCCAACTTGCTTGCTCATGAAGACCTCGGGCATTTGAGGAAGCCCATCATCGGAATATACAAGCCAAGTTCTATAATGAAAATTCCCACTAGTATATAAAAGTGATAACTCAAGAGACTCTCTATATGAAGAACATGGTGCTACTTTGAAGCACAAGTGTGGTAAAAGGATAGTAACATTGCCCTTTTTGCGGGCTTATTTGGCCCCATTTTTTCATTTAGGATTCTTTGGCCTCTTTTTTTGGGGGCAATGCTCTAATAATGATGATCATCACACTTTTATTTACTTACAACTCAATATTACAACTCGATACTAGAACAAATATATGACTCTATATGAATGCCTTGATGTGTACCAGGATGTGCAATGATCTAGCGTAGCAATGACATCAAAAAAACGGACAGGCCATGAAAACATCATGCTAGCTATCTTACGATCATGCAAAGCAGTATGAAAATAAATGCTCAAGTCATGTATATGATGATCATGGAAGTTGCATGGAAATATATCTCGGAATGGCTATGGAAGTGCCATGATAGGTAGGTATGGTGGCTGTTTTTAGGAAGATATAATGAGGCTTATGTGTGATAGAGCGTATCGTATCACGGGGTTTGGATGCACCGGCGAAGTTTGCACCAACTCTCGAGGTGAGAAAGGGCAATGCACGGTACCGAAGAGGATAGCAATGATGGAAGGGTGAGAGTGCATATAATCCATGGACTCACATTAGTAATAAAGAACTCATATACTTATTGCAAAAGTTTATTAGCCCTCGAAGAAAAGTACTACTACGCATGCCCCTAGGGGGATAGATTGGTAGGAAAAGACCATCGCTCGTCCCCGACCGCCACTCATAAGGAAGACAATCAATAAATACCGCATGCTCCAACTTCGTTACATAACGATTCACCATATGTGCATGCTACGGGAATCACAAACCTTAACACAAGTATTTCTACTAATCCACAACTACCCACTAGCATTAATCTAATATTACCATCTTTATATTGCAAAACTATTGCAAGGAATCAAACGTATCATATTCAGTGATCTACAAGTTTTATGTAGGATTTTATGACTAACCATGTGAATGACCAATTCCTGTCATCTCTCTGAATAGATATAAGTGAAGCAAGAGAGTTTAATTCTTTATACAAAAGCTATGCCCACGCTCTAACAAATATAAGTGAAGCAAAAGATCATTCTACAAATGGCGGTTTTCTATGTGAAGAGAAACAGGCAATCCAAACTTCAAATGATATAAGTGAAGCACATGAAGCATTCTATAAAGCCATACTCAAAAGATTTAAGTGAAGTGGTAAGAACATTATATAAATCAACCAGGGACTACCTCATACTAGCATGGTGCATAAAAGAAAAATGAAAATAAAATGCAAAATACGCTCCAAGATTTGCACATATCGCATGAACGAAACGAATCCGAAAACATACTGATACTTGTTGAAGAAAGAGGGGATGACTTCCGGGGCATCCCCAATCTTAGACGCTTGAGTCTTCTTGAATATTTACTTGGGGTGCCTTGGGCATCCCCAAGCTTGAGCTCTTGCCTCTCCTTCTTCTCCTCACATCGAGACCTTCTCGATCATCGAACACTTCATCCACACAAAACTTCAACAGAAAACTCGGTAAGATCCGTTAGTATAATAAAGCAAATCACTACTCTAAGTACTATTGCAAACCAATTCATATTTTTTTTGGCAATGTAGCTACTGTAATATAACTTTTTCATGGCTTGATCCACTGATATAAATCGATAGTTTCATCAAAACAAGCAAACTATGTATCAAAAACAGAATCTGTCTAAAACAGAACAGTCTGTAATAATCTGAACATTCACGATACTTCTGATACTTGAAAAATTCTGCCAAATTAGGAAAAATAAATAACTTGTATATAAAGACAGTGCAAAAATAATCAGAACCTTTTGACATTCCAGTAAAAAAATAAAATTAAGCACTACTGACCAAAGTTTACATCACCTTGCACCGTACAAACCAACAAGCATTGTAAACATCCTAAAGGCAAACCTTGGCACATTATTTTAATAATACAATGAAATTGTACAAGGGGATAATTATTTTTGCTGAAAAGTTTCTGTAATTAAGATTCACAGAGTTTCCATGGGCATGAACAAAGTTCAAGGATGTCCCCCACTTTCACAATGCTCGTCTATCTCACTTTCACTTTTCTTTTTGAAAATTTTTGGGTTCCCCTCTTTATTTGTTTGTTTTTAAACTATATAAAAGCACTCAACAGAAATAAATGACTCTCTAAAACTTCCGGGTTGTCTCCACAGCAGCGCTTTACGTAAAAGCCGTTAAGCTAGGCATATAGTGCTCAAGTAGTGAATCCACCCGGATCCCAAGGTATATCAAAGCCAATTTTAGTTAGCAATTATTTGGCATTTAGTAGTGAGAACAAGGCAACATATATCAAGCAATGATGAAGTCTAACTCTCTTCCTATGCATCGGCATGTCATAAAAGAACAATTCATGCACACATAGTAAAGGCCAATGCATAGTATAAACAGTTTCTTGCAATTTTTTCGTGTTGGAAATATGGAGAGGCGGAGATGTAGTTCCTCTCTCATAATAATTGCAAGTAGGAGCAGCAAGCACATGCAAATTATATTCAACAAAATCATCATGTGCCACGGTAAAAGGCAACCCATCAATACAATCCTTAATAAAAGCAAAATTCTCTGATATAGTGTAGTTTGGAGAATTCAAAAAGATAATAGGACTATCATGTGTGAGTGCAATATCAACAATTTCATGTTTAACATAAGGAACTATAGCAAGTTCATCTCCATATGCATAATTCATATTGGCATCTTGGCCACAAGCATAGCAAGCATCATCAAAAAGGGATATTTCAAAATAATCAACGGGATCATAACAATCATCATAGCAATCATCCTTGATGTAAGCCACGAAGGAAATTAAACAATGTATGAGTTGAAGAGTTACTCCCATTATAAGGTGGGCACGGGTAGCTAATCCGCTCTTCCTCCTTTTGTTCTTCGCTCTCCTCATCTTTTTCATCCAATGAGCTCACAGTTTCATCAGTTTCTTCTTCCATAGACTCCTGCAAAATATTAATCTCTTCTTGGACAGCGGAGACTTTCTCAATAAATGCATCAATATCGGCATTGTATTCATAATTCTCATAGCAATATTTAAGGATAGCTAAATTTTCAGGTCTATAAACAGCATCATAAAGATTATCAAATTCTTTGAACATAGATTCAATTTCATAAGCACCCATAAAAGCAGCAACTTCCTCCATTTGTTCCACAACATAGTAATCATATATACCATTATCATAATAAGCTAAGGTTTTATTATCATTAAATTTGCATGAAAAGGGACGGTGTGGAGACTTCATCCTAGAGCAAGAAGCATAATCATATCTCAAGCATAGTTTCCTAGCATACCACTTCAACATATGAATTTGATCCCAGAGTCAAGCGATAATCCCTAAAGTATTCACGTTGATCCAACGTGTCTCCCATTACGTAATTGAATGGGGTTTTCTCTAGATTATCAAAGTAGTACATAATATCTGTCACATAACGAGCATCGAGGGTTTTAGGAGGTTCCCATCTCCATGAGTAGCAAGTACACCTAATTTTTTTGGTATTTCGTGTTCCATATCCATAACTCAAGATAAAGAACAACTAAGAACAACAAATAAAAATTACTCAGTGATAAAGCAAACAAGCACACACGAGAATATTCACCCCACGCTATGACTCCCCGGCAACGGCGCCAGAAAAAGGTCTTGATAACCCACAAGTATAGGGGATCAATTGTAGCCTCTTCGATAAGTAAGAGTGTCGAACCCAACGAGGAGCTAAAGGTAGAACACATATTCCCTCAAGTTCTATCGACCACCGATACAACTCTCATGCAGCTTGACGTTAAGCTTTACCTAGAACAAGTATGAAACTAGAAGTACTTTGTAGGTGTTTTGGATAGGTTTGCAAGATAATAAGAGCGCGTAAATAAAAATAGGGGTTGTTTAGATAGAGAAGCAATAAAGTTAGTATAGTGAGAGTGAAAAAGTGGTGGTAGGAGTTGCGAAATTGTCCCTAAGAAATTGACTACTTTACTAGACCGATAGCAAGTTTTATGTGGGAGAGCCACTGCTAGCATGTCAACCCTGACTTGGAATTCTATGCACTTATGATTGGAACTATTAGCAAGCATGCGCAACTACTAACGTTCATTAAGGTAAAACCCAACCATAGCATTAAGATATATTGGTCCCCCTTCAATCCCGTATGCATCAATTTCTATGCTAGGTAGAAGCTTCTGTTACTCTTGCCCTCCAATACATAGTCCTATCAACATACAATTAACCCTATGGTGTGATCCACGCGTGCGCTCATATGATGGGCACCAAAGGATACCAACATAACCACAAGCAAATTAAATCAATCATAGCAATTCATCAACCACCGATAGGACAACGAAAATCTACTCAGACATCATATGATGGCAACACATCATTGGATAATAATATGAAGCATAAAGCACCATCTTCAAGTAGAGGATGCATCGGGTTGCGAGAGAGTGTACTGCTATAGATAGAGGGGGGAAGGTGATGGAGATGTTGGTGAAGATGGCGGAGGTGTTGGTGAAGATCGCGGTGATGATGATGGTGGCCACGGCAGCGTTCCGGCGCCACCGGAAGAGAGGGGGAGAGGGGGCCCCTTCTTCTTCTTCTTCCTTGACCTCCTCCCTATATGGGAGAAGGGTTTCCCCTCTGGTCCTTGGCCTCCATGGCATGGGAGGGCGAGAGACCCTCCGAGATTGGATTTGTCTCTCCGTCTCTCTCTGTTTCTGCGTTCTTGTCGTCTGCCCTTTCAACGTTTCGCATATATATGGAGATCCGTAACTCCGATTGGATTGAAACCTTCGCCGAGATTTTTTTTCCAAAAATTAGCTTTCTTGCGGCCAAAGAAGAGCAGCAACCGCCTTACGGGGGGCCACGAGGGGGGCAGGCACGCTCCCCTGCCTCGTGCGCCCCTCGGGCACCGTCTCGCATTGATTCTTCTTCCCATATTCTCCAAATATTCCAAAAATATTCTCCGTCCGTTTTTATCCCGTTTGGACTCCGTTTGATATGGGTTTTCTGCGGAAAAAAACATACCAGAGCGAGGAGGCGGCCTTTGAGCCTTTGGATCAATAGGTTAGTCCCAAAATAGTATAAAAAGTTACCAAAAGTATATGAAAGTTGTAGAATATTGGCATGGAACAATAAAAATTGTAGACACGATGGAGGACGTGTCGAGTCCACTCATCGTGAGAATAACCCACCTAGCATGAAAGATATAGACAACCCTAGTTGATACATTAGCTATTCGAGCATACAAAATAGAATTTCATTTGAAGGTTTAGAGTTTGGCACATACAAATTTACTTGGAACGGCAGGTAAATACCGCATATAGGAAGGTATGGTGGACTCATATGGAATAACTTTGAGCTTTATGGAAGTGGGTGCACAAGCAGTATTCCCACTTAGTACAAGTGAAGGCTAGAAAGAGACTGGGAAGCGACCAACTAGAGAGCGACAACAGTCATGAACATGCACTAAGATTAATCAACCCTAAGTGCAAGCATGAGTAGGATATAATTCACCATGAACATAAATATTGTGAAGGCTATGTTGATTTTGTTTCAACTACATGCGTGAACATGTGCCTAGTCAAGCCACTCGAATCGTTCAACGGAGGATACCACCCTATCATACCACATCACAACTATTTTAATAGCATATTGGCACGCATAAGGTAAACCATTATAAACTCCTAACTAATTATGCATGGCATGAGCAACTATAATCTCTAATTGTCATTGCAAACATGTTTCATTCATAATAGGCTGAATCAGGAACGATGAACTAATCATATTTACAAAAACAATATAGGTCGAGTTCATACCATCTTCTCTCATCTCAATCAGTCCATCATATATCGTCATTATTTCCTTTCACTTGCACGACCGAACGGTGTGGATAATAATAATAGGGCACATGCATTGGACTAAGCTAGAATATGCAAGCATTTAATACAAGGGATAAGACAAGGTAATATGGGATCTTGGTTAAATCAACAATAATGCTTATGAGAGCCACTCAACATTTTCATCATGGTCTTCTCCTCTCGACCCCCAAAGAAAAGAAATAAAACTATTTACACGGGAAAGCTCCCAACAAACAAAAGAAGAACGAGAAATCTTTTTAGGTTTTCTTTTAATTACTACTACTACAGGCATGGAAAGTAAACTAGCTAAAAGCTACAACTAATTTTTTTGTTTTTTCTTAAGGTTTTTCAGACACACAAGAAGAAGGCTTAGAAAAGAAAATAAACTAGCATGGATAGTACAATGAAAAAGTATGAGCACCGACAACTAGAATGAGTGTGTGAACATGAATGAAATGCCAGTGAGAAATACATACTCCCCCAAGCTTAGGCTTTTGGCCTAAGTTGGTCTATGCCCACGGATCGAAGCTACTCTCTCCGGTGTACGCAGGAGTGTCCTCAGGGTGGCACTGGTTGGCGATCTCCTCCGGATCCCACTGATAAACAGACTGTCAATAGGGGTTAAGTGGTGGCTCAGGCTCTGGAACTTGCGTCAGCCTCCAGTATTCATAAATATCCTCAGGCAAGATGAGGTTCGTGCTGTTCGCGCTGGTCGTGGAGGAAGTCGGTGAGGCCTCCGCAGTGCAAGGAAGATTGTATTTGGGCTTTTTTTCTCCTCATTCTGCTTATCCTTTGAGCTTCGGCTCGAAGAGCCCCTCAACAACCTCTTTATCATTTTCTTTCTCTGAAAAATTTCTGAAATTTTTAGTGACTCAAAATAAAAGTGAACGAAACTAAATAAGATTGATAGCAACTATTCCCACAAGTGCCTAGAGACCATATCATGCATTGGAACTACTTGGGACCATATAAATTTGACATGCAAGCTCAAGAATAGGGTCACCTAAGCAGAAAAAATTTGCAATCAATAAAGCACTAGAACAAAAACTGTAGCGACCCGACCTCAAACGGTCAAGTCTCTGTGCTTCAATGTCATCCCTGGATAGGTAATGCTAACACACACAGTACTCGAAGGATTTAAAACAGAGTAGTAATCACACACTTATTACATCGAATATCTCAAAAGAGAACTTATTACAATAAATATGGCTTCAGGCCAACTAATACGATAACAGCGGAAGGCTTGGAAGATAAAGCGAGTCCATCAACTCCAACGGTATAGTTGAGCTGCACGGCAACGGCCTAACGAACCTTACTCGTCGTCTGAAAAGTCTGCAACATAATACGTTGCAGCCCGAAAACGGGTCAGCACATGGAATATGCTGGCAATATAACAAAATAGAGCAAGAACAGAATAGTGATATCACTACATGCATATTTGGCTGGTGGAAAGCTCTATGGTTATAGTTTTTGTGAAAAGCCAATTTTTCCCTACAACAAAGGAATAGATTTTGTTTTAACTATCATGGTAGTTGAAACATCATTAAGAAGGTTCCTCCCACTCAATCCCAATTAAAGTAGTTATCAACCCAACAATATTAATTTAGAGTGATGAGATACTTAGGATACTCCAAGTACTAGATACTCAAGACTGTCCATAACCGGGGACACGGCTAACCATGATTAGATTTTACACTCTGCAGAGGTTTGCGCACTTTTCCCCACAAGACTCGATCGCCTCCGTTGGATTTCTCGCACTACATGGTGTTTGAGAAATGGATGACCGAGACACAGTCTTTCAGAAACAATAACTCTTTACTCCGGGTAGACCATACTAAACCTACATCCCTCTACCTGCTGATCCACCTCTTCAAGAGCTCATGCAACTTACTCAACTATGCTAGAGCCCATAATAGCTTGTGGCTGCACACGGAAGTTTCTATCATGGAAATATCTCAGTTCCCTTTGAGCCTGGGTGGCGGACCTTAGGATGATCACACGGGTACTCCGGGATATCCTAGGACAACACTGGATTCTCCAGGTGCCCGAAAAGCAATCCACCTAGATGTGTATTTAAGTTGAACCATTAATTAACAATCTCACATCTGTCATGGATTTCACTCACCCAAACCACGTCTACGAGCATAGCATAGCAATATAAGCAATACGTAGAAGTAACTCCCAAGGTTTGAATATAACAGGGCAATAGGTTCTACCTCATCAACTACTTCCCAACCCACATGTTAATCACATCCTAATCATGCAATGTTTGAGGATTGAAACTAATGCATAAAACTGGGTATGAAAAGAGTATGATCAATGTGTTACTTGCCTTCTTTGACGATCCATAAAACCTAGGGACTCGTAGTATGCACGCTTAGCACTCAGGAATTCTTTACAAACCAAACAATAACATACATAAGCAATCAAGCAAAGATGCAGGCAAAACTCAAATAAGAAGAATTGACCAGAAAGTTCAACTTAAGAACTCCGGTTTACAAAAGAATCAAATCAAGCGAACAGCGAAACTCAAAGCTGCGAAAGAAACAAGATCCGTTTACTAATCTGAACTAAAGTCAAATTCTGATACCAAAATGTTGTTCAAGTTGATTAAACAGAAAGAGGGTTTCGAGACGAAGACCTAGGTGCTTGAATCGCCTGATTCCGATAAATGAGCGAAAAGATAAACAGAAACGAAAATTGGATCAGAAATCACGACCGAAAATAATCGCGGAAAAATCCGAGAAAAAGAAAACTGACGAACAGGCTAACGAGCGAGCGTTAGATTTATGCGTAACTATCGAGCGAAAACCGTTCATTAAAACGAACGTACGGACGAACGTCCGCTAAGTAACTAAACCGAGAAAAACCGGTGAACCGACCTAAAAAAACGAACTAGGGTTTCTAAAAAAACCGGATTGATTTTCTTAAAAAAAACCGGCGGCGTCAACGGTAGCGTTACCTCCGGCGAGGCAGTCTTGTGAGGCTCTGTGTGGCGGCGCTGAACAGCGCGACACGGCAAAGCGTGGCAGCGCCGCTGATCGGTCAAGGCTGGGCGGGGTTAGTCTTTGGAGGTCCGAGGGCGGGGTATTTAAGGAGGGGGGGGGGCTGCTTGGGGGAGGCGGCAAGGCGGCGCGGGGAGGCGGAGTCCCGACCGGACTCGGGGTCGAGGCGTGGCGACCTCCGGTCTCTGGAGGAGAGGCGTGGCGCTAAGCGGGCCGGCTCGGTGAGCCGGCCCGGTCTGAAACTTTTTTTTTAAATAATTCCACCGAAATAAAATAAATCCTAGATAATAAAATAAAAATCAAAAAATGCCGAACAAATTTTCACAGTCTAAATAAAATATTTAGAACGAGATGAACATTTTCTTTGCCCTAAAATGCAATTTTGAAAAACGTGCAATTTTTGTAATGCAAATAAAATAGCAATAAAATCCGAATAAAATCAAATATTTGATTTTAATCTTTTCCATCCAATATTTCAATTATTTTGGAGAAGTCATATTATCTCCTCTCATATATTTTAATATGAAATATTTTACAGAGAGAAAAATAATTAAAGTCAATAATCTTCGTTTCAATATTGGATAAAATTCAAATATGAAAACAATGAGATCCCCAACTCTCTCCGAGGGTCCTTGAGTTGCTTAGGATTTTGAGGATCGTGAAACAAAATGCAATAAATTATGATATGCATGAATGATCTATGTATAACATTCCAAATTGAAAATTTGGGATGTTACAAACCTACCCCCCTTAAGATGAATCTCGCCCTCGAGATTCGGGTTGGCTAGAAAATAGGTGTGGGTGGTCTTTGCGAAGATCGTCCTCTCGTTCCCAGGTGGCTTCCTCCTCGGTTTGGAGGCTCCACTAAACTTTGCAAAACTTAATAACCTTGTTGCGGGTGACTCAACTGGCAAATTCAAGAATCCTGACTGGCTTCTCCTCATAGGTCAAATCAACTGTCCAAGCGAATACGCCTCCAAAGAATGCAGATCTCTTAAAAGGTATATCGGCCATCTCGGCATGACACTTCTTGGTGTGAAACGTGAAACACATCATGAACTCCTGACAGTCCTTGAGTAACTCCAACTTGTAGGCAACTTCTCCCATACATTTCCAAAACACGATCTTGTCCTACAATTCTAAGGCTAACTTTCCCTTAACTCCAAAACGTTTCACTCCTCGCAAGGGTGATACTCGCATATATGCTCTATCTCCAATTTCATAGGTTACTTCCTTGCGTTTCAAATCTGCATAACTTTTTTGCCTGGACTGAGCTACCTTCAGTCTATCTCGGATCAACTTAACATTCTCTTCAGACTCCTTGATCAAGTCTGGTGAAAACAACTGTCGGTCTCCAACTTCATCCCACATCAACGGTGTTCTGCACCTTCGTCCATCTGAGGCTTGAGCGGTGCCATCTTCAAACTGGCTTGGTAGCTATTGTTGTATGAGAACTCTGCGTAAGGCAAATTGTCATCCCAACTAGATCCCTAATCTAGCGCACAAGCCTTCAACATGTCCTCCAGAATCTGGTTGACTCTCTCGGTCTGTCCATCCGTCTGCGGGTGGAATGCTGTACTAAACTCCAGTCTTGTTCCCAAAGTCTGGTGCAGCCGATGCCAAAACTTGGATGTAAACTGTGTTCCTCTATCTGATACGATGGTCCTCGGAACTCCATGTAGACATATGATCCTGGTCATATATATCTTGGCCAACTTCGCACTTGTATAGGTTGTTTTCACTGGGATAAAGTGAGCTACTTTGGTCAAGCGATTGACTACTACCCAGATAGAATCATATCCTGATTTGGTCCTTGATACGTCTCCAACGTATCTATAATTTATGAAGTATTCATGCTGTTATATTATCTATCTTGGATGTTTAATGGGCTTTATTATACACGTTTATATGATTTTTGGGACTAACCTATTAACCTAGAGCCCAATGCCAGTTTCTGTTTTCTCCTTGTTTTAGAATTTTTCAGAAAAGGAATACCAAACGGAGTCCAATTGACGAGCCAATTTTTGATGATTTTTTATGGACCAAAAGAAGATCTCGGAGTAAAAGAGTTGGGCCAGGAGAGTCCCGAGGTGCCCACGTGGGTGGGGGGCGCGCCAACGCCCCCCCCCCCCCAGGCACGTGGGCCTGCCTCGTGGACACCTCGGGTACCTCCTTGACGTGAGACCGACGCCAAAAATTCCTATAAATATAGAAACCTTGGAAAATTAACCTAGATCGGGAGTTCCGCCACCGCAAGCCTCTGTAGCCACGAGAAAACAATCTAGGCCCTCTCTGGCACCCTGCCGGAGGGGGCCCTAATCAACGGTGGCCATGGAGGAGTATCCCGGAGGGGCCATCATCATCATGAAGGCCAAGGACCAGAGGGTGGAGGCCATGGAGGAGGAAGCACAAGGTGGAGAACCTCTCCTCCTCTCTCTTGGTGGCACCGGAGTGCCATCGGGAGGGGAATCATCGCCACGGTGATCGTCTTCATCCACATCACCATCATCATCACCATCCTCATCTCTTTTACGCGGTCCACTCTCCCGCACCCCGCTGTAATCCCTACTTGAACATGGTGCTTCATGCCACATATTATGATCCAATGATGTGTTGCCATCCTATGATGTTTCGAGTAGTTATCTTTTGTCCTTGGGTTGATTGATGAGCTAGATTGGTATGAGTTGTATGTTTTACTTTGGTGCTGTCCTATGGTGCCCTCCATGTCGGCATAGCGTGAGGGATTCCAGCTGTAGGGTGTTGCAATCGTTCATGATTCGCTTATAGTGGGTTGGTGAGTGGTAGAAACACAAACCCGAGTAAGAGAGGATTGTTGCGTATGGGAATAAAGAGGACTTGATGCTTTAATGCTATGGTTGGGTTTTACCTTAATGATCTTTAGTAGTTGCGGATGCTTGCTAGAGTTCAAGTGCATACGATCCAAGTAGAGAAAGTATGTTAGCTTATGCCTCTCCCTCATATGAAACTGCAATAGTGATTACCGGTCTTGTTAACAATTGCCTAGGACAATTCCGCACACCGATCCATCATTATTCCACACTCGCTATTTATATTATTTAGTAATATATTCTAACTTTATGATAACAGCACCTACTTTTATGTTTTAGCTTTTCGATATCATGCAAAGTTATCCTCTTCGTACCCACATCGTAGTTTTATTTCTCGTTTCTAGTTGGAAGTAAGCGTTGATTGCGTGAAATTAAATGTCGATGGCAGATAGGGCTTGAGAGAATATTGATCTTACCTTTAGCTCTTTGTGGGTTCGACACTCCATACTTATCACTTCCACCTTTGGAAAGTTCTCGATGATTCCTTGCACTTGGGGATTATCAAGCTCTTTTAAGCGCCGTTCTTAGAGCAATAGCGTGGGGTTGATATTCTCGTGTGTGTTTGTTTGCTTTCTTCACTAAGTAGATTTTGTTTTTCCTTTTTGTTTCTGTTTAGTTGTGGGTGAAACATACAAAAAAAATTACTTGCCTTTCGTGCCTAAAAAAGTTTTTCAAAAAGAGAAGCGATTGGAAAGTTATGCATTGAAGAAGTGAGGGTCGACCTTGAGCACTCGTGTTCATGCTCACGGAAAAAATGTAGAATTTTTCATGGAAGTTTCTCTGTAAATAATTATCCCCTTGTATATATTTATTGTATTATAAAAATAATGTGCCAAGCCTTGGTTTTAGGATGATTAGATTGCTTGTTTACTATGTGCAGAACAAATACAGAAACTTTGGCTGTAGTGCGTGAATTTACATGTTTTACTGGAAAGTCAAATGGGTATGAATATTTTTGCACATTACTTCTGTACAAATTTTTCAAATTTTCATATTTATTTCATAATTTTAGGAGTTACATAAGTTTCCCAAACTTCCAGATTACTACAGACTGTTCTGTTTTTAACAGATTCTGTTTTGCGTGTGTTGTTTGCTTATTTCAATGAATCTATGGCTAGTATCGGGGGGTATGAACCATAGAGAAGTTGGAATACAGTAGGTTTAACACCAATATAAATAAAGAATGAGTTCATTACAGTACCTAAGGTAGTGATTTGTTTTATTACACTAACGGATCTCACAAGTTTTGTTTAAGTTTTTGTGAATGAAGTGTTTGAAGAAGCGAGGAGTTACCGATGTGAGAAGAATAAAGAGAGGCAAGAGTTCAAGCTTGGGGATGCCTAAGGCCCCCAAGTAAATATTTCAAAGGGTACTCAAGCATCTAAGCTTGGGGATGCCCAGTTGGCATCCCATCTTTCTTCTTCAACGATTATCGGTATACCTCGGTTATTGTTTTGTTCACATGATTTGTCTCCTTTGTATTTTTCTTTTTTTTTCAAGAACCATGCTAGCATGAGATAGCCCTTCATTGATTTATAGAATACTTCATGAGCTTCACTTATATCTCTTAAGTATGATTTTATAGAATTGCTCGTTGTGCTTCACTTAAAATCTTTTAAGTATGGTTTTATAGAATGCTTCGTGTGCTTCACTTATACATTTTGAGCTTGGTTAGTCTATATTAATTGTAGAATGCTCCATGAACTTCACTTGTATCCTTTGGAGTATGAATAATACTATAATTTAAAGTGGGTTTGGAAGAGTGTCAACTTTAGGAATTAGTGATCCCACTATCTTGGAGGGTGTTGAATCTTCGTACGAAATTTATGAAAGTGGATTTGGAAGAGTGTCAACTTTAGTTAGTATCCCACTATTTCTGAAGAGGTTCCAATTGAGTATGAGAACAACTTAGCTATCCATGATGCTACTGAAAGTTATTATGAGGGAGGAATATGTGCTTGTAGGAGTTGCAATAATATCAAGTTTCCTCCGTATGTGCTTAAAAGTTTTAAAGTTATACTTGTTTTGCCTTCCTATGCTAGTTGATTCTTGGTCCTATAAATTGTGTGCTCACAAAATACCTAGGCATAGGAATTAGGTTATATTTAAATGTGCTAGTCATATTATTCAAGATGCTCTCTTTGTGCTTCAATTCTTGTCTATTATGTGAGCATCATTGAAATCATCATGCCTAGCTAAAAGGCATTAAAGAAAAGCGCATGTTGGGAGACAACCCAATATTTACCCTTACTATTTTTGTGTGTTTACATGATTAAGATACTGTAGTAATCATGTTTTATAGCTTTTGTTTCAATAAAGTGCCAAGTAAGACCTTTGGAAAGACTTGGGTGATAGTTAATGTGATCTTGCTGTAAAAAAACAGAAACTTCGCGCTCACGAGAATAGATGTCATTTTTTACAGAGGAGTGCTATTGAGTTGATTATTTTTGCAGAAGATTAATATACAAATTACTCACGTCCACGAATTTATTTCATAATTTTTGTAGTAGCAGAAATATGGTTATTGTTCAGATCATTACAGACTGTTCTGTTTCTGACAGATTCTGTTTTCATTGCATAATTTGCTTGTTTTCTAGTTTCTATGACTTATATTCCTAAATATAAATTGTAGAAATGATATGGTACAGTAGGAATTGTGTGAGAACAATTATGAACCTTGTCTTTGACAGTACAAAAGTGAATGGTTTGCTCTTTATCATACTAATCTATCTCACGAAGTTTGGTTAAGTTTTGTGTGATTGAAGTTTTCAAGTTTTGGGTGAGATATCGATATGAGGAGAATAAGGAGTGGAAATACCCTAAGCTTGGGGATGCCCAAGGCACCCCAAGGAAATATTCAAGGAAGACTCAAGGTCCTAAGCTTGGGGATGCCTCGGAAGGCATCCCCTCTTTCGTCTTCAAAACTATCGGTATGCCTTACTCGGAGCTATATTTTTATTTGTCACATGATATGTTTTTTGCTTGGAGAATCAATTTATTTTGCTAGTATTTGCTTGCTGTTATGTAGAATAATGTTTTGCATCTTTATTTTCAATAAAAATGTCAAGGATAGCCTTTTACCATGCTTATTTTGCAAGTATACATGTTGCTGTTTGAAAACAGAAAGTTTACCGCTGTTGCAAAAATTACTTAGAAAATTCAGAATGTGCTAAAATGTTGAAACCTTTTGCATAATAAGCTCTGATAAATTTACTACAGTGGGAATTTTCTTTCATAATTTTTGGAGTTAGGGAAGTATTATGAATCTTGCATCCTTTACAGACTATACTGTTTTGGCAGATTGCTGTTATGGTTGCATTGTTTGCATATGTTTGCTTATTTAATGATTCTATTTGAGGATAGAAGTGTTAAATATGCAGAAGCATTTAGTATGCAATGTTGAATAATAATTTTAGTAATTTGTTACAATAGAAAATGATAAGGTTTTGCATTGGTTTATACTAACCTATCTCACGAGTTCTTGTTGAGTTTGGTGTGTATGAAGCTTTTGAGATTTAGGAAACCGACGTATAAAAGGAATTAAGGAGACACAAAAGCTCAAGCTTGGGGATGCCCAAGGCACCCCAAGACATTATTTCAAGAATTCTCAAGCATCTAAGCTTGGGGATGCCCCAGTAGGCATCCCACCTTTTCTCTTCAACAACTATCAGTTAGTATCGATTGAACCTCAGTTTTTGCTTCTTCACATGAGTTGTGCTATCCTTGCAATGTCATTTTATTTTGTTTTTCTTGTTGTTTGAATAAAATCATTGGATCTGAAATATTGAATGAAAAAGAATCCTCCCATGGCTAGTTAATAATTTTACTACTCAGTGTTCTTCACTCATATCTTTTGGAGTAGTTTGTCATTTGCTCACATGCTTCATGTCTATCCTATGAGTAAATGGTTGAATGAATTGAATGTCATAAATCTGAATTTATATATGTTTCATATGCTTATAACTTGGATAGTAATGACTTCACATATAAAGAGTATGAGGCATAAAAGTTGTTGAGTGTTGACAAACATAGTTTTGGTCATCGTTGCAATTAATAGGAAGTAATAAGGAAAGAGAGGTTCACATATAAATATATTATCTTGGACACCTTTTATGATTGGGAGCACTCATTAAGTATGACATGCTAAAAGAGTTGACGTTGGACAAGGAATACACCATAATGGTTTATGTTTTCTCACATCTCAGTTAAAGTATATTGTCATTAACCTTCCGAACATGTTGAGCTTGCCTTTCCCCCTCATGCTAGCCAAATTCTTTGCACCAAGTAGAGATACTACTTGTGCTTCCCAAAACCCTTAAACCAGTTTTGGCATGAGAGTCCACCATATCTACCTATGGATTGAGTAAGATCCCTCAAGTAAGTTGTCATCGGTGCAAGCAATAAAAATTGCTCTCTAAATATGTATGATTGATTGGTGTGGAGGAAATAAGCTTTATACGATCTTGTGATGTGGAAGAAATAAAAGCGACGGACTGCACAATAAAGGTTCATATCACAAGGGGCAATATAAAGTGACGTTCTTTCGCATTAAGATTTTGTGCATCCAACCCTAAAAGCGCATGACAACCTCTGTTTCCCTCTGCGAAGGGACTATCTTTTACTTTATGTTTTACTTTATGCTTGAGTCAAGGTGATCTTCAGCTTTCCCTTTTTCATTTTATCCTTTGGCAAGCTCTTCGTGTTTGAAAGATCATGATATATATATCCAATTGGATGTAAGTTAGCATGGGCTATTATTGTTGACATCACCTAAAGGTGAATACGTTGGGAGGCAATACAATAAGCCCCTATCTTTCTCAGTGTCCGGCTGAAACTCCATAACCACAAGTATTTCGTGAGTGTTAGCAATTATAGAAGACTAAAAGATAGTTGAGTATGTGAACTTGCTGAAAAGCTCTATTGATGACTCTTTCTGATGTTATGATAAATTGCAATTGCTTCAATGACTGAGATATAGTTTGTTAGTTCTCAATGAAGTTTCTGAACCATACTTGACATTGTGAATAGATTGTTACTTGATCATGAAAAGTTTTATGAGATGAGCTATTGTTATGACATATAATGATGCTATAAAAAGTGATTGGAATTATCATTGATCAAACTTAAGCACTTTCTAGCATTCACACTTCATAAATTATTTCTTTTATCATTTACCTACTCGAGGACGAGCAGGAATTAAGCTTGGGGATGCTGATACGTCTCCAATGTATCTATAATTTATGAAGTATTCATGCTGTTATATTATCTATCTTGGATGTTTAATGGGCTTTATTATACACTTTTATATGATTTTTGGGACTAACCTATTAACCTAGAGCCCAGTGCGGTTTACATTTTCTCCTTGTTTTAGAGTTTTGCAGAAAAGGAATACCACACGGAGTCCAAAGACGAGCCAATTTTTGATGATTTTTTATGGACCAAAAGAAGACCTCGGAGTAAAAGAGTTGGGCCAGGAGAGTCCCGAGGTGCCCACGAGGGTGGGGGGCGCGCCCCCCAGGCGCGTGGGCCTGCCTCGTGGACACCTCGGGCACCTCCTTGACATGATACCGACGCCAAAAATTCCAATAAATACAGAAACCTCGGAAAATTAACCTAGATCGGGAGTTCCACGGCCGCAAGCCTCTGTAGCCACAAGAAATCAATCTAGGCCCTCTCTGGCACCCTGCCGGAGGGGGCCCTCATCACCGGTGGCCATGGAGGAGTATCCCGGAGGGGCCATCATCATCATGAAGGCCAAGGACCAGAGGGTGGAGGCCATGGAGGAGGAAGCACAATGGGGAGAACCTCTCCTCCTCTCTCTTGGTGGCACCAGAGTGCCATCGGGAGGGGAATCATCGCCACGGTGATCGTCTTCATCAACATCACCATCAACATCACCATCATCATCACCATCCTCATCTCTTTTACACGGTCCACTCTCCCGCACCCCGCTGTAATCCCTACTTGAACATGGTGCTTTATGCCACATATTATGATCCAATGATGTGTTGCCATCCTATGATGTTTTGAGTAGTTATCTTTTGTCCTTGGGTTGACTGATCATAAGTGCATATGATCCAAGTAGACAAAGTATGTTAGCTTATGCCTCTCCCTCATATGAAACTGCAATAGTGATTATCGGTCTTGTTAACAATTGCCTAGGACAATTCCGCACACCGATCCATCATTATTCCACACTCGCTATTTATATTATTTAGTAATATATTCTAACTTTATGATAACAGCACCTACTTTTATGTTTTAGCTTTTCGATATCATGCAAAGTTATCCTCTTCATACCCACAACATAGTTTTATTCCTCGTTTCTAGTTGGAAGTAAACGTTCGGTGCACGTAGAGTCGTATTAGTGGCAGATAGGGCTTGAGAGAATATTGATCTTACCTTTAGCTCCTTGTGGGTTCGACACTCCATACTTATCACTTCCACCTTTGGAAAGTGCTATGATGATTCCTTGCACTTGGGGATTATCAGTCCTGGGAAATCCGGTGACAAAACCCATGCCAAGTTTATCCCACTTCCATCCGGGTATCGACCTAGGCTGTAACAATCCTGCTGGCTTTTGATGCTCTACCTTCACTCTCTGACATACATCACATACAGCTACATACTCGGCAATATCCTTCTTCATACCAGTCCACCAGAAACGTTCCTTCAAATCCAAATACATCTTGGTGTTTCCGGGGTGTATCGAGTATGGTGAGTCATGAGCCTCCTGAAGTACTAACTTCCTGATCTCTGTGTTATTGGGCACATAAACACGGTCCTCAAACCATAAGGTGTCGTGCTCATCCTCACGAAAACCTTTGGCCTTTCCTTCGCTCATTCTCTCTTTTATCTCGGCAATCTCTTTTTCATCCTTCTGAGCTTCTCGAATCTTTCCTAACAAGGTAGACTAAACTTCCATTGTTGCAACAAAACCTCTAGGAACAATCTCCAATCGAAGTTCCCTGAGATCCTCTGCTAACTCCTTTGGTAATCCTATGCTCACTAGGGTGTTAGCATAACTCTTCCGACTCAAAGCGTTTGCTACAACATTGGCCTTGCCTGGATGATAGTGCAGCTTCATGTCATAATCCTTTATAAGCTCCAACCATCTCCTCTGCCTAAGGTTCAGCTCCTTCTGTGTGAAGATGTACTTCAAACTCTTATGATCCGTGTACACATAACAACGGTTTCCAATAAGGTAATGTCTCCAAGTCTTGAGCGCATGCACTACTGCTGCTAACTCCAAATCATGCGTGGCATAATTCAATTCGTGCGGTTTTAGTTGTCATGAGGCATACGAAACAACTCTTCCGTCCTGCATAAGCACACTTCCAAGTCCTAGGCGAGAGGCGTCACAATACACTTGGAAATCCTTGCGTATATCCGGCAGAATCAGCACTGGGGCTGTATCAAACGTTTCTTTAACTCCTGAAAACTTGCCTCACATTCTTCCGTCCATTTAAACCTGGTATCCTTCTTCAATAACTCCGTCATTGGCTTCGCAATCTTGGAAAAATTCTCAATGAATCTCTGATAGTATCCCGCGAGTCCCAAGAAAACTGCGGATCTCGCTAACTGAATTGGGTGCCAATCATTCAGTGACTGATTGAACCTTGGTGGGGTCTACTGCTATACCTTCTCCTGATATAACATGTCCAAGGAATCCGTCTTCGTTCAACCAAAACTTGCATTTGCTGAACTTGGCATACACCTGATGTTCCCTGAGTTTCTCGAGAACTAAATGCAGATGCTCTTTGTGCTCCTCCTCATTCTTTGAGTATACCATTATATCATCAATGAACACCACAACAAACTTGTCCAAATATTCCATGAACACCTTGTTCATCATGCTCATGAAATAGGCAGGGGCGTTAGTCAGTCCAAATGACATGACCATATATTCATACAACCCATACCGTGTGGTGAATGCTGTCTTTGGTATATCCTTCTCTGAATCTTCAACTGGTGGTATCCTGATCGCAGATCGATCTTCAAACACACTTTAGCTCCTTGCAGCTGGTCAAGAAAATCATTGATCATCAACAGTGGGTATTTGTTCTTGATCATCACCTCATTCAAAGCACGATAATCAACAACCATTCTTAGAGACTTATCCTTCTTCTCAACCAAAAGCACTGGGGCTCCCCATGGTGATGAACTCCATCGAATGTAACCTTTCTCCAGTAACTCCTTGATCTGCTTCTTAATCTCCTCCGGATCATTTGCGGGTATCCGATAGGGTCTCTTTGATATTTGCCCTGTACCTGGCAATAGTTCTATCAAAAACTCGATGTCTCTATCCAGTGGCATGCCTGGTAACTCCTCTGGAAAAACATCCGGGTAATCCTTCACTCTGGTACTTCCTCCTGAACAACTCCCGTGAGGGTATTTACTTGGCTCCTCCTAGGGGCATGCCTAGATACATACTTAATCCTTTTTCCCTCCAGGGTGGTGAGATAAATCGACTTACTAGCACAGTCAATGCTTCCTCCATACTTTGACATCCATTCCATGCCTAATATCACATCCAATCCTTGTGACTCCAAGATTATTAGGTCGGACGGAAAAACATGGCTTCCAATGGTTAAGGGTATCTGGTCGCACCATCGACTAGCCATATACTCTGCTCCAGGTGAACTCACTAATAGAGGGGTCCTAAGGGTTTGGGTTGGTAGTTTAAACTTATCCACGAATCCCCTTGATATGTGTGAATGTGATGCACCAGTATCAAAAAGAATAAGGGCTATAACCGCGTCTGGCTGCTCTTCAACCTCCTCCACGTTAACGTGGTTCACTTGTCCTTTATTGAATGGATTGGGCTTCTTCCCAGCGCTCCCATTTCCATTTCCATTCTTTGCTTCAGGGAACTCCGTGGCATAGTGTCCAGTCTTCCCGCACTTAAAGCAAGTAATGTGACTTAGATCTCTCTTGGCGGGTGTGGCTGGATTGGGGCGGTTCTGATTGTTGTTTGTTCCGTTCCCAGTCCCATTCTTAGAACCATTGTGGTTATGCGAACTTCCTCCGGTGAGGTTATGACCTCCATGGTTATGAACAAATCCTCCCAAGTTCGGGGTTAGGCGAGGCTTCTGCTGAGCTCCTGAGTTAGACCTTCTGTCGATGTCAAAACCGGCGGATCTCGGGTAGGGGGTCCCGAACTGTGCGTCTAGGCGGATGGTAACAGGAGACAAGGGACACGATGTTTTTACCCAGGTTCGGGCCCTCTCGATGGAGGTAAAACCCTACTCACCTTGATTAATATTGATGATATGGGTAGTACAAGAGTAGATCTACCACGATATCAGAGAGGCTAAACCCTAGAAGCTAGCCTATGGTATGATTGTTGTTCGTCCTACGGACTAAAACCCTCCAGTTTATATAGACACCGGAGAGGGCTAGGGTTACACAGAGTCAGTTATAATGGGAGGAGATCTACATATCCGCATCGCCAAGCTTGCCTTCCATGCCAAGGAAAGTCCCATCCGGACACGGGACAAAGTCTTCAATCTTGTATCTTCATAGTCCAGGAGTCCGCCAAAGGTTATAGTCCGGCCATCCGGACACCCCCTAATCCAGGACTCCCTCAGTAGCCCCTGAACCAGGCTTCAATGACGACGAGTCCGGCGCGCAGATTGTCTTCGGCATTGCAAGGCGGGTTCCTCCTCCGAATACTTCATAGAAGATTTTGAACACAAGGGTAGTGTCCGGCTCTGCAAAATAAGTTCCACATACCATCGTAGAGAGAATAATATTTACACAAATCCATCCTGCTGACGTATTCTGCAGCGTGACATCACACCACGGCCAAGCCTATATTCGAATCGTTTTTACTGTCCCACCTCAGCGCACTTAGCGAGGCGGTTTCCTTGGCACGTCTTGTCAAAGCAGAGATCGTGTCCCCTTATTCCGGGATTCTCATCAGTATCGGCGTGGGTAACCCAATCGTGCCCGTTGGTATGTCTCCTCCATCGAAGGCGAGTCCCGAACGGTCACGGGGAGGGCTCTTGGTATTCCACCTCTTTATAAAGAGACCAAGGCTCGACTCCTTTCTTTCAATCTTAATCGAATCTGCCTCTTACCTTGAGTTCCAACACCCAAAGCTCCAGATTCAGGCGCTTCGGACCTTCGATGATGTCCGGTTCCGACCTTCAAGGCCGGTGGATGCCTTCCTCCGTTACGAAAGAAGACGTGCTAAAGCTAAGAGATGCCAGGTATCTGACCGTCGAAATCTCGCATAGGCTGCCTGCTCAAGGGCGGGTTATTCCCACTCCCAAGCCTGGTGAGAGCGTGGTGTTCGCGTCTCACTTCCCTCGGGGGCTTGGTTTCCCGATGGACCCCTTCATGAGGGGGCTCATGTTTTACTATGGGTTGGAATTTCACGACTTGGCTCTGGAGTCCATCTTCCACATCTCATCGTTCATTGTCGTTTGCGAAGCCTTCCTCCGTATTACTCCTCACTTCGGATTGTGGCTTAAGACCTTCAAAGTAGAGCCGAAGACGATCGAGGGGCAAGCCTGTAGTCTTGAGGTGCTGTTATAAGCAATAATGCTGACGCTCCATGGCGCGAGGGCTCTTTTCAAGAGGGGTTCAGCTTATGGCAACGCGAGTGGTTTTATATCACAGCTCCCAGGGGCACCAAGTGGGTGGCGCCACCTGCCTTTCGCTCGGGTCCCCCACCATAGCTAGTGTCATGGGCCAATAAAGGGGTTTGACTGGGGCCGTCCAAGGGCGTGCCCTTGTTGCGAGGCCGCATTCGAGATCTCCTAGAAAGAGACATCAATCTGGTCGTAGTGACGCAGGTCATGTTGATTCGCCGCACCTGCCACCTGCAAACGTCGCCCCTCCGCTGTGGGAGTTTAATCCGGAGGGACCACGAGCCCTCCAACATTTCTGGTAGCGACGCCCATGGAGATGTAAAAATTGTTCTTCGGATCACAAGCAATGTGTCCGGACTCGACCGAGGACGCAGGTCTGAGCTGCAATCGCCCGGATACTCAAGTAAGTAGCCCTGTACCCGGACACGCTATCCGTATATTTATCATAAAATTGCCCTTAAAAGAGCTGTCCCTTAAACAGGAGTGGATAGCGAAAGCAAAGCTAATCAGGTGTCCGGCCCCCCTCCCTGAGACCACACCGGATCCCGTGTTAACCAGGATGCTTGAGGTTGCGCCTTTGAAAGAAGGCGAAGGGGGGAACAAGCAAGCTACCGCCTCCCCGAAGGAGGCTGTCAGGAAAGGAGGAATTGAGAATTCCTCTATCCAGGGGAAGAAGAGGACCGCCTCTGAAGACCTGGAGACCATGGTCTCAAAGCGGGGGAAGAAATCTTTGTCAGAGGGTCCTACGCCGGGGGATGCCTCGGCCGCACTATGCCCACAAGGGGATCAGCCCTCCACCGAGCCGTAAGTAGAGAGGGGAATTTTAAAATGAGAGACATCCCTGTTCTATTTCTGAGGAAGATAACCGAAATTTTACCTTGTAGTTCGGATCTCAGCCCTTCTCAGCAGAGCTCATCTTCAGGGGATCTTCGTCCGGAGATGATGGAGAGCGGAATGCCTCCCCCTGCCGTACCGCCTTGCGAGGCGGGCAATCCTGAGGTGTTGTCACGGAGGGTTTCTCCAAATCTGGCAGGGCCGGAGGGCAGTCGTATAGCCCCCCAAAGCCCTCCGTGTCCGGCCTTCGAAAAAGTCCATCGGACGAGTCCGGCACCGTCTGGTGCATGGTCGGAGGAGCTGAAGGATCTACTCGGGCGAGCGTCTATCTCAAAAGAACACCATGCGTTGATGGGTACGGTGATTGAAAGGATTTCATCCGCAAAGACCGGGTTGTACGAGGTCGTCAGGAGTTTACTGATAGGTTTTGAGGTACGCGAAATGATGTACCTTTTGACAGTTCCGCATATATAAGATGCGCCCTGTGTAGATAGTAGCCCCTGAGACTCGGTGCGTTGTCAAAAATGACGGGGCGCCGAGGATCATAATCCCAGGTATAATATGTCTCCCTTCGTATGTAGGTGGCAAAGTGTTCGGTGGCTAGCCAGACTGATGAATTTGCCGAGCAAAAGCGGCAACTTGACGTGGCAGATGCCGACATCGCGCTTGTCAACAAGCGGCTTGACAAGGCACAAGGTATGTAATTTCTCCAAAGACACCTGGTAAGAGGAGCTTGATGCCCGTATCTTACAACATGTGTGCTTGATGCAGATGGTGCCGCTGCCATGGAGAACCTTGGCGGAACTTGCCCGAGCCAAGGAGCAGGCCAGAAAAGTGATGCGGCTGCCTTAAAAGGCGGTGAAGAAGAGCTGAAAGCCGAACAGGCTGCTCCTTTGCCGAAGCAAGAAGGAAATGGCCGAGATGGCTGTGAAGTTGAAAAATGCTACCGACTGCTGCAAGCTTCTTGAAAAAGAAGATCGGGCGGAACTGAAGGACCTGGAGAAGGCCACTATCGAGGCCAAGGATACTCGCTCTACGATGAGAGCTATGAAGGAGGAGCTACGTTAGGTAGGAGATATCACGGCCGGAAAGCCCTTTATGCTGCGGATGAAGTTCGAGATCCTAAATATGCTCCGTTGGACCGGTACGTGGAGTCGCGGACACTTATCTAGACTTGGCGGTAAGTGCCACGGACGTGGCCGAACACTTCCGAGATCAAAAGGATCATGAAGTGGAAAAGCTTTTTTGGTCGCAGTTCCACAATCCAGAGCGCCCACTTCCATTAACCGATTGTTTGGCCGCATGTGCGGAGCTGAATAGGTTATCCGGACTCGCCATGAAGTATGTCGTGAGTCATCTGTGGTCAGAAAGGCCCGAGCCGAAGAGTTATTTTAGCTTGGTGCAGCAGTTCCTTGGTGCGGTGCCGCATATCAATGCAATGAAGAGGTCAACGTGCATAGAGGGTGCGCGGATGGCTCTTGCCCGTGTCAAAACATCTTTGGCGGAGATGAATGCCATCGCTATTGCATCCCAAGATTCGGACAGAGCCGAGTACCGCCGAGCACTATTTTCGTGAAGTTCTGCGCAGGCGCTCGTTTAATAGAGACGCGATTGCTCGAAGGATATTATGTTCGAATAACATGTATTATTGTAAAACAATGTTTCGAGGGAATATAAAAGCTTTTTATACTTGTGCCTTCAAGAAGTAAAATAGCTCATGTGCGGCCGTTAATGTATATATGTATATAACCTGAAAGATGGCAGTCTTGACATTCACGCATATAATGCGGGGTGTTCGCATGACGCATTTTCACCTTGGATCCAACGTCTTGGTCCTATTAAGGAGGTGATAGCGCAGAGAACTAGGCAACCGGACTATGATGCTTTATCACTTTCACTTAGCCATAGGAGTTTGACAGTGGGGCTACTATATAGCCCCTAGGGGCACCGCGCTCACCCGAATTGGGGGCGCGTGTGTGCCTGGCCGGGAAACGGCCCTTCGTTAATGCGGAGGAATCCTAAAGATTCTGGCGAGTCATCGAGTGGTTGACCAGTCTCACGCTATATCATGACAATCAGTTTTCGGCTTTCTCTACTGAGGTGCTCGCCTGGCCGAACCGGGGCACAATCGCAGTAGTTCTCCTGGTGCCGCCTTAGCCGATAGAGCGGAATGTAAGGCAGCAAAACACAGGAGCCGGGCAAACCCAACATTTGACCAAAGACATGATTCGGAGCTGATGCATATAAGGCCAAACTCGCGACGCCGAACACTCCCTAAGGTATTTGGTCTTTATGAAAACGGGCTGAACAACGCCCTTGGTAATAAGCCCCTAGTGTCCGTGCAGCAAAAATTCTCGACGTGGCCACATGCCAAGACGCCAGCCTCCTCCTCGGTTATACCAAAAACCGGGGATGTGTATCAACAAGAGACAAGTGAAAAAGGTTTACGCAGGTCTTAATCTAAAAAGAATCCTTGGAGCGGGTCCCTCTGCATGTCTGCGCTTTGTGTCTCCGTTGTGCCATTATCTTTGGGCCAGGTGTAGCACGGTGTTCATCTGTAAAGAGAGGAACTTACTTGAAAAGATCGTGCGAAAATGTAAGTTATATTAAATAAACAAAGTATAATTCAAAAAATGGGTAAAGTTGAGCTTTATTGTCTCTCGTTGTACATGCGCGGAGCCCCTTGTACTGGGGTAGGCGGCTAGTAAGCCCTTGTATGTTTACGCCGGACTCGTCTAGCCATGTCTGGGGTCTGAACGACCTGTTTAGGTGCTTTGATTAGTGAAGCCAGTTTAGTGTGTGGCTGTCAAGGCAGCCGCACAGTCTTCCGCGCTCGAGGAACACTCGATGTTTCCCTTTAATGAGATGATGCCTTGCGGACCGGGCATTTTAATCGTAAGAGATGCATAATGCGGTATTGCGTTAAAGCAAAGCGAAGCTTCAAGGCCCCAAAGAGTGCTTGATAGCTACTTGTAAATGGGGCGATGTGGAAGGTTAGCTTTTGGCGGAAGTTGTCGGGGAGCCGAACATAACTTCTAGAAGGACAGAACCCGAACAAAGGGCATCTGGGCCTGGCGTTACCCCTTGAAAGGAAGTGTTGCTATGGCGAATTTTTGGTGGGTCTATCCCCATTTTGCGGATTGTGTCCTGATATAGCAGGTTTAGATCACTGCCGCCGTCCATTAAAACTTGTGTAAAGTGGAGTCCGTCAATTATCGAATCTAATATCAAGGCAGTCCAGCCTGCATTCCGGATGCTTCTAGAGTAATCCTGATGGTCGAAGGTGATTGGTTTTAACAACCAGTGGCGGGACTCCTCTGGGATAGGCCGTATGGCGCGTATCTCTATAGGCGCCACTCTGTTTTCCCCTTTTGTCACGTGAAGTGAGTTTACTGTTTTGACTTCTTGTGGGAAATTCTTTTGTTTTCCGGTGCTCTGCTTGTGGGGTTCGTCATCGTCCTCGCTTGGTGTGTCGAGCCCCTTGTGTTCGGCATTGAGTTTGCCGGATTGCTTGAAGACCCAAAAATCTCTATGGGTATGGTTTGCAGGCTTCCCGGGAGTATTGTGGATTTGGCATATCTTGTCCAAGATTTTGTTTAGGTTAGATAGCTCGTCCCTGTTATCCTTGAGGGGCAGCTTTTTCTGATTTTGCCGAGAGCTTTTGAATCCGGCGTTGACTGCCGTGCTCTTCGAGTTGTTTCCCTTGGTCCGGCGCTGGTCCTTGCTGCATTGTGGTTTCCCGTTTCCATCCCTAACTTCGTATGTACTTGGGTCGCTGGTACTGCATCTTGCCAACTAGCTATCCTCTCCTGCGCAAAAGCGGGTCATGAGGCTTGTTAATGCGGCCATTGTTCTTGGCTTTTCTTGGCCGAGGTGTCTGGCGAGCCATTCGTCTCGAACACTGTGTTTGAAAGCTGCTAAGGCTTGATTGTCGGAGACAGTCGACTATCTGGTTCTTTTTAGTAAGAAATCTGTTCCAGAGTTTCCGGGCTGACTCTCCGGGTTGTTGAGTTATATGACTTAAATCGTCTGCATCCGAAGGTCGGACATAGGTCCCTTGAAAATTTGCCCGAAAAGCATCCTCGAGATCTTCCCAACTTCCAATGGTGTTTTCGAGAAGTCTTTTAAGCCAATGCAGGGCTGGCCCTTTGAGCTTGAGGGGTAAGTATTTTATGGCGTGGAGGTCATCTCCTCTAGCCATATGTATGTGGAGGATATAATCCTCAATCCAGACTCCAGGGTCTGTTGTTCCGTCGTACGCCTCTATGTTTACGGGCTTGAACCCCGCTGGAAATTCATGGTCCAGCACCTCATTGGTGAAACATAGGGGTGTCGGCACCCCTATATTTGGGTGTGCCGCGATGTTGGATACTTGTTGTGTTGCATTGCTTACTAAAGCTTGCTTTCTTGGCCCGTAGATAGATCTGGCTGGGCCATCTTTTTGATGCGAATCCTTGTGCGGATCGCGTGCCGGCTTGTGTGCGGCGCCGTTTGTCGCTCTATGTTGGCCATGGGGTTGTTTATCCGACCAGGTGGCTTCCTTATTTTTTGATTGCGGGGGCTCTAAGGCCTCTTCATCAAATTCCGGCAGTAATTTTCGCTTCGGATAGCTCTTTGTGTGGCGACTGCCGCCGTATTTGTCTGCGGTGTTGAGTACTTTGCTCCATCTAATTCTGAGTGCATCTTCCGCTGTTTTGAGCTTCCGCTTCTGCTTTTTCAGGCTACGCACAGTGGCGACGAGCCTTTTGAGGTTCTTCTGCTCCAGCAACTTGTCCGGTGTGAGGTCGTCCGTACTGTTATCTTCGCCGGGGACGGGTTGTTCGATTTGTTTATCCAAGTTTCCCTGTTCGGACGGTTGCTCGATGGCATGTTAAATCGTCCGCCCGGTTCGCCTTTCTGTGGCCGGGTCTGTATGGCTGCTGTCTCTGTCGAGGTGGGGTTTAGAGCGGCGCTTACGCGCCGCTTTGGCTGCTTTTCGAGGGAACGATCCCTCGTAGCGTCCCTTTGTTCCTCATCGTCGTTTCTTTTAGGTGTGTCCACCATGTATACATCGTGAGATGAGGTGGTTGTCCAGTGCCCTATAGGCGCTGGTTCCTGTTCGTCTCCTAACTCGTCGTCCATACCGTCGATGTCTTCGGAGTCGAAGTCGAGCATGTCGGTTAAATCATCGATAGTGGCTACGAAGTGGATGGTGGGTGGGCTTTGAATTTCTTCGTCATCCGCATCCCAACCTTGCTAACCATAGTCTGGCCAGGGCTCTCCTGATAAGGAGAGAGACTTTTGTGAATTTAGAATGTCGCCGAAGGACGAGTGCTGAAAGATGTCCGCGGAGGCGAACTCCATGATCGGCGCCCAATCGGATTCGATCTGCAGGGGCGCGGAAGGTCCGGAGTCCGGCACCTTGGAGTCACGAGCTTCGCAGAGGACAAGGCTGGTGTTCGGCTCGATCGCCAGAAGATTGCAGCCCCGAGGCGGTGTCCAGCCACCCGTCCTTGATTGGCGCAGTCGGCTCCGAGCTAAGGGTCGGAGCGGACACGGGTGCGGCCTCCAGGGCATTGTTCGGCGACAGAGCTAGATCATGCCCATCGTGACAGTGTGGCGCGCTCGGCTGTGGCTCGAACCCGTCGAAGATCAAGTCTCCGCGGACGTTAGCCATGTAGTTTAAACTTCCAAATCTGACCTGATGGCCAGGGGCGTAGCTTTCGATCTGCCACAGATGGCCTGTTTAATTGGCCCGATTAGTGCAAAGCTGCGAATCGAAGATTTGTCCGGGCGAAAAGTCTCACCCTGGACCGCATCGTTGTTGATGATTGGAGGAGCCATCGGGCCTAAAGATGACGACATACGTAGGAACTCTTAATGAAAGCACCAATGTCGGTGTCAAAACCGGCGGATCTCGGGTAGGGGTCTGAATCGCGCGTCTAGGCGGATGGTAACAGGAGACAAGGGACACGATGTTTTTACCCGAGTTCGGGCCCTCTCAATGGAGGTAAAACCCTACTCCTGCTTGATTAATATTGATGATATGGGTAGTACAAGAGTAGATCTACCACGAGATCGGAGAGGCTAAACCCTAAAAGCTAGCCTATGGTATGATTGTCGTTCGTCCTACGGACTAAAACCCTCCGGTTTATATAGACACCGGAGAGGGCTAGGGTTACACAGAGTCGGTTATAATGGGAGGAGATCTACATATCCGCATCGCCAAGATTGCCTTCCACGCTAAGTAAAGTCCCATCCTGACACGGGACAAAGTCTTCAATCTTGTATCTTCATAGTCCAGGAGGCCGGCCAAAGGTTATAGTCCGGCCATCCGGACACCCCCTATTCCAGGACTCCCTCACCTTCCTTGCCTATACATCCTCTTACGGCTCTCAATCTGCTGTTGCTTCCCTTCAATCATAAGAGCCTTATCTACCAACTCCTGGTAGTTGTTGAAAGTTGCCACCATCAACTGCATGCTCATCTCATCATTTAGCCCTTCCATAAACTTCTCCTGCTTTGCGGCCACATCATCCGGGGCATAGCGGGATAACTTACTAAACTCATCCACGTACTGAGCCATAGTACGGTTCCCCTGGCGTAAGTTGCGAAACTCACGCTTCTTCATATTCATAGCTCCAGTTGAGACATGGGTTGTGCGGAAAGCTTGCTGAAACTGATCCCAAGTGACGTTGGCTATGGGGAAAGTGTCCGTATAATTCTCCCACCATGAGGCTCTGGTCCATCCAATTGATGTGCGGCAAAGCGAACCTTCTCAGCATATGTGCATCCTGCGATGGTCAACTCCCTTCCAATACGGCGTAGCCAATCATCAGCAACTATAGGCTCGGTGCTACTGGAAAATACCGGCGGCTGCAACCTCAGAAAGCGAGTTAAGTTGTCAACAGGAGGCGGGTTGTTGTTGTTGTTGTTGTTGCCCTGGTTTTGGACTAACAATTGCATCAAGGCATTCTGCTGCTGGATCAACTGAGTGAGCTCTGGCGGGAAGGCAAATCCGGTGTCACATCTCGGAGGCATCTGGCAGGTTTAGAGTGAAGAGATTAGAATAGAAAAGGGGTCTAGTGAGAAAGCACTACCCATATGCACATGAGACAAACACAAACATTTCGCTCAATTAATCAAGCAAGGGCATACAAGCGGTCTAGAACTATCGTAAAAGTGCTCAACTACTACTATATACATGGGGGAATACTACTACTATTTGGTGGTCATCTAGAAATTTTGATCGGTGGAAGACTCCATGTTGTCTGCTCCAGCTTCGTCTTCAAAGTCAACATCACTCGGGTCGGAGTCGGTGTCGTCGATGATGATGTAGTTCTCCGGGCAAGTGGAATCGGCGTCCCCTCCTCACGGCGCTGAATCTCCCATGAATACTCCGATCTTCTTTATCAGGTCGTCATTCTTCTCCAATAGTGTTGCAATTTCCTCCTCATATCCATCGTGTGTAGACTTAAGTTCTTCCTCCAGCTCGATGATCCTTGTCTTCGCCTTCTTCAAATCTACCATGTCTGCGCACATCTGATTCTCCTGGCGTCGAATGTGCTGGTTTAACTCTTGGATAAAAGCTGCAATGGATCTGTCCTTCTTGGTGTCGATCATCTCCCATTGCTCATCTCGGCGCCCACATATCTGATAGATAGTGTCCTTAAGATCCTTGTTGTAGACTTCTCCAATGCGTCCCATGGTAATTTGGGCTGCCATGCTCTTGCCTAGACTCCAGGTGGGTGCTTCAAAAGAAAAATTCTATGGGCTTAGTGCTTGGCGAGAACGTCCTTCCTGGAACTTGAACTTGAATCATCCAGCGCTCCTCTTCTGGTAAAATGGTGTTGTACGTCCCGGTGAAGCTTGGTATTCCAATGTTCAAGTACCTAGTGACTTCCTTCAAGTGGCGTCCAAAGGGTGTGTCTTCATCCGGCTGTGCAAACTTGTTCTTCAAATCCGCCATCCTAAAGAGTAGAAAATGGAGAGGAGTCGAAATGAGTAGAGAAGAGTGACCTATGGCTTATCTTAGTGGTCGTGTCCTACACTCGCGTGTGCTCGATACCACCTTGTAGCGACCCGACCTCAAACGGTTAAGTCTACGTGCTTCAGTGTCATCCTGGATCGGTAATCTTGACACACACAAGACTCGAATGATTTATAACATAGTAGCAATCACACACTTATTACATCGAATATCTCAAAACAGAACTTATTACAATAAATATGGCTTAAGGCCATCTTATACGATAACATCGGAAGGCTTGGAAGATAAAGTGAGTCCATCAACTCCAACGGCATAGCTGACCTGCACGGCAACGACCTAACGAACCTTACTCCTCATCTGAAAAGTCTGCAACATAATACGTTGCAGCCCAAAAACGGGTCAGCACATGGAATATGCTGGCAATATAACACAGTAGAGCAAGAACAGGAAAATGCTATCACTACATGCATATTTGGCTGGTGAAAAGCTCTATGGTTATAGTTTTTGCGAAAAGCTAATTTTTCCCTACAACAAAGGAATAGATTTTATTTTAACTATCATGGTAGTTGAAACATCATTGAGAAGGTTCCTCCCACTACTTCCCAATTAAAGTAGTTATCAACCCAACAATATTAATTTAGAGTGATGAGATACTTAGGATACTCCAAGTACTAGATACTCAAGATTGTCCATAACCGGGGACACGGCTAACCATGATTAGATTGTACACTCTGCAGAGGTTTATGACTTTTCCCCACAAGACTCGATCGCCTCCGTTGGATTTCTCGCACTACATGGTGTTTGAGAAACGGATGACCGAGACACAGTCTTTCAGAAACAATAACTCTTTACTCCCGGAAGACCATACCAAACCTACATCCCTCTACCTGATGATCCACCTCTTCAAGAGCTCATGAATCTTACTCAACTATGCTAGAGCCCATAATAGCTTGTGGCTGCACACGGAAGTTTCTAGCATGAAAATATCTCAGTTCCCTTTGAGCCTGGGTGGCGGACCTTAGGATGATCACACGGGTACTCCGGGATATCCTAGGAGAACACTGGATTCTCGAGGTGCCCGACAAGCAATCCACCCAGATGTGTATTTAAGTTGCCACCTTAAGTTCAACCATTAATTAACAATTTCACATCTGTCATGGATTGCACTCACCCAAACCACGTCTACGAGCATATCATAGCAATATAAGCAATACGTAGAAGTAACTCCCAAGGTTTGAATATAACAGGGCAATAGGTTCTACCTCATCAACTACTTCCCAACCAACATGTTAATCACATCCTAATCATGCAATGTTTGAAGATTGAAACTAATGCATAAAAACTGGGTATGGAAAGAGTATGATCAATGTGTTACTTGCCTTGCTGACGATCCGCAAAACCTAGGGACTCGTAGTAGCACGCTTCGCACTCCGGGAATTCTATCACAAACCAAATAATAGCATACATAAGCAATCAAGCAAATATGCACGGGCAAAACTCAAATAAGAAGAATTGACTAGAAATTTCAACTTAAGAACTCCGGTTTGCAAAAAGAATTAGATCAAACGGAGCAATGAAACTCAAACTGCGAAAGAAACAAGATCCGTTTACTAATCTGAACTAAAGTCAAATTTTACGGTACCAAAATCTTGTTCAAGTTGATTAAAGATAAAGAGGGTTTCGAGACTAAGATCTAGGCGCTTGAATCGCCTGATTCCGATAAACGAGCGAAAAGATAAACTGAAACAAAAATCGGATCAGAAATCGCGATCGAAAATAATCACGGAAAAATCCGAGAAAAAAAAAACTGATGAACAGGCTAACGACGAACATTCGTTGTCTGTAACTATCGAGCGAAAACCGTTCGTTAAACGAACGTACGGACGAACGTCCGCTAAGTAACTAAACCGAGAAAAACCGGTGAACCGATCTAAAAAAATGAACTAGGGTTTCTAAAAAAACCGGATCGGTTTTCTTTAAAAAACCGGCGGCGGCAACGGCGGCGTTACCTCCGGTGAGGCTCCGGCGAGGCGGGCAGCGCGGCATGCGGCAATGGCGGGCGGCGGCGGCGCTGATTGGGACGAGGCAGCGCGGGGTTGGTGGAGGGGGTCCGGGGGCGGGGTATTTAAGGAGGGGGGCTGCTTGGGGAAGGGGGCAAGGCGGCGCAGGGAGGCGGAGTCCCGGTCGGACTCGGGGTCGGGGCGGCGGCGGCCTCCTGGTCTCCTGGAGGGAGGCGGCGGCACGACGCTAGCGGGCCGGCTCGGCAGGGCTTCGGCCGAGTCGGGCGCTGAAACTTTTAAAAAAAAAATAATTCCGCCAAACTAAAATAAATCCTAGAAAATAAAATAAAAATCTAAAAATCCAAAACAAATTTTCACCGTCTAAATAAAATATTTAGAACAAGATGACCATTTTCTTGGCCCTAAAATGCAATTTTGAAAAACATGCAATTTTTCTAATGCAAATAAAATAGCAATAAAATCCGAATAAAATCAAATATTTGATTTTAATATTTTTCCTCCAATATTTCAATTATTTTGGAGAAGTCATATTATCTCCTCTCATATATTTTAATATGAAATATTTTTCGGAGAGAAAAATAATTAAAGTCAATAATCCTCGTTTCAATATTTGATAAAATTCAAATATGAAAACAATGACATCCCCAACTTCTCTCCGAGGGTCCTTGAGTTGCTTAGGATTTCGAGGATCGCGAAACGAAATGCAATAAAATATGATATGCATGAATGAGCTATGTATAACATTCCAAATTGAAAATTTTGGATGTTACAAAAACTAATTGGACCATTGGAGAACCCAAATTAAACAATCCCCCTAAACAGTTTTGTGAATGAAGCTTTGAGCAAGGAGATCGAAAATGGCAGCAAGATGGGCTAGAACACGGGTTTGAGCTAAGGGAGGATTTTTTCTGGAGGAAGATAATGTCTACTACACAACCTTCTTCTTGTAGACGTTGTTGGGCCTGCAAGTGCACAGGTTTGTAGGACAGTAGCAAATTTCCCTCAAGTGGATGAGGTTTATCAATCCATAGGAGGCGTAGGATGAAGATGGTATCTCTCAAAGAAACCTGCAACCAAATAACAAAGAGTCTCTTGTGTCCCCAACACACCCAATACAATGGTAAATTGTATAGGTGCACTAGTTCGGCGAAGAGATGGTGATACAAGTGCAAAATAGATGGTAGATAAGGGTATTTGTAATCTGAAATTATAAAAACAGCAAGGTAACAAGTGGTAAAAGTTAGCGTAAACTGTTTTGTAATGATAGGAAACGAGGCCTAGGGTTCATACTTTCACTAGTGCAAGTTCTCTCAACAATAATAACATAGATAGATCATATAACAATCCCTCAACATGCAACAAAGAGGCAATCCGAAGCCACTAATAGCGGAGAACAAACGTAGAGATTATGATAGGGTACGAAAACACCTCAAAGTTATTCTTTCGGATCGATCTATAAAAGAGTTCGTACTAGAATAACACCTTAAGACACAAATCAACCAAAACCCTAATGTCACCTAGATACTCCATTGTCACCTCAAGTATCCGTGGGCATGATTATACGATATGCGTCACACAATCTCAGATTCATCCAACCACATAAAAGTACTTCAAAGAGTGCCCCAAAGCTACTACCAGACGGTCAAGAACGTGTGCCAACCCCTATGCATAGGTTCCCAATGTCACGAAACCCGCAAGTTGATCACCAAAACATACATCAAGTGGATCAATAGAATAACCCATTGTCACCACGGTTATCCCACGCAAGACATACATCAAGTGTTCTCATAAAAGACTCAATCTGAAAAGATAACTTCAAAGGGGAAACTCAATTCATCACAAGAGAGTAGAGGGGAAGAAACATCATAAGATCCAACTACAATAGCAAAGCTCGGGATACATCAAGATTGTGCCATAGAGGAACACGAGAAAACACGAGAGAGAGAGAGAGAGAGAGAGAGAGAGAGAGAGAGAGAGAGAGATCAAACACATATCTACTGGTACAAACCCACAGCCCCGAGGGTGAACTACTCACACCTCGACATGGATACAGCCCGGATGTTGAATATAGCCACCGGTGATGGGATCCCCCCTCCGGCGGTGCGGAACAGGTCCCGATTGGTTTTGGTGGCTACAGAGGCTTGCGGTGGCGGAACTCCCGATCTAGGTTCTGCTACGAAGTTTTAGGGCACGAGGTATATATGGGTGCAAGGGGTGCGTCGGTGGACCTCCGGTGCTCACGAGGCAGGGGGCGCGACAGGGGGTAGGGCGCGCCGGGACTCCCGACGTGCACTCCAAGTCTATCAGGTTGCTTTCCTTCCAAAAATAACTTCTCCAGCTTGATTTCGTTCCGTTTGACTCCGTCCGATATTTCTTTTCCTCGAAACACCGAAATAGGCATAAAACAAAGAATCTGAGCTGGGCCTCCGGTTAATAGGTTAGTCCCAAAAATAATATAAAAGTGGATAATAAAGCCCATAATCATTCAAAACAGATAATATAATAGCACGAAAGCTTCATAAATTATAGATACGTTGGAGACGTATCAGGATCCCCAAGCTTAATTCCTACTCGTCCTCGAGTAGGTAAATGATAAAAGAAAGAATTTATGAAGTGTGAATGCTAGAGGTGCACAAGTTTGATCAATGATAATTTCAATCACCTTTTCTAGCATGATAATATGTCATAACAGTAGTTCATCTCATAAAACTTTTCATGAACTAGTAACAAGCAATTCACATAAAGCATAGACCATAAACATTCTTGAAAACTAGCAAACTTCATTCTTAGTCATCAAAACAATTGCAATTCATCTTATTTTCAGGAATAGCAAACTCCACAAACTCAACTATCATATAGTCTTTTACAATTGCTAACACTCACACAATACTTGTGGTTATGAAGTTTTAATCAGACACGGAGAAGAATTTGGGGCTTATAATGTTGCCTCCAAACGTATTCACGTTTGGGTGATGTCAACAATAATAGTTCATGCTAACATACATCCAATTGGATATATATATCAGGATCACCCCACCACAAAGTGCTTGCCAAAGGGTAAAATGAAAAAGGGAAAGGTGAAGACCACCTTGACTCTTGCATAAAGTAAAAGATAGGCCCTTTGCAGAGGGAAGCAGGGATTTGCAGAGGTGCCAGAGCTCGATTTTTAAAATAGAGATAAATAATTTTGAGAGGTATGATCTCATTGTCACCATAACAACCAAGAGTTCCCAATATCTTCCATACTACATACATTATAGGCGGTTCCCACGCAGAATGGTAAAAGTTTATACTCCCCCAACCACCAACAAGCATCAACCCATGGCTTGCTCGAAACAACGAGTGCCTCCAACTAACAACAATCCTGGGGGAGTTTTGTTTAATTATTTTGATTTGATTTTGATCTTTTTGATCATGGGACTGGGCATCCTGGTTACCGCCACTTTCTCGTGAATGAGGAGCGGAGTCCACTCCTCTTGAGAATAACCCACCTAGCATGGAAGACACTGACAGCCCCTAGTTGCTACATGAGCAATTCGGGCATACAAAACAGATTATAATTTGAAGGTTTCGAGTTTGGCACATGCAAATTTCCTTGGAACGGCAGGTAAATACCGCATATAGGTAGGTATGGTGGACACTCATGGCAAAAACTGGGTTTAAGGATATTGGATGCACAAGCAGTATTCCCGCTTAGTACAGATATTTAGGCTAGCAAGGGGAGAAAGGCAAGCTCAACATGTTTGAATGATCCATGACAATATACTTTAACTGATATGCGAGAAAACATAACCATTACGTTGTCTTCCATGTCCAACATCAACTCTTTAGCATGCCATACTTAATGAGTGCTCCCAATTATGAAATATGTCTATGATAATATATTTATATGTGAAATCTCTCTTCCTTCAATATTCTTTCATGAATTGTTCAAATGACTAATACAATGCTTGCTAACTATCAATAAATTTACAACCTATACTTCTTAGATGTGAAGTCATTACTCCCCATGAGATAAGCAAATGAAACATATATAATTTAAGATTTATGACATTCTACTCATTCAACCATTTACTCATAGGATATAAGTGAAGCACAAGAGTAAATGACAAACTACTCCAAAAAGATATAAGTGAAGATCAATGAGTAGCTAAATGATTATGCAACTATGTGAAGACTCTCTCTCATTTAAGAATTTCAGATATTGGTATTGTATTCAAGCAGCAAGCAAAACTAAATAAAACTACAATGCAAGGATAGCACAACTCATGAAGAAGCAAAAACTTAGGCTCAACCGATACTAACCGATAGTTGTTGAAGAAGAAAGGTGGGATGCCTACCGGGGCATCCCCAAGCTTAGATGCTTGAGACTTCTTGAAATATTATCTTGGGGTGCCTTGGGCATCCACAAGCTTGAACTTTTGTGTCTCCTTAATTCCTCTCATATCATGGTTTCTCTTCTTTTTATCAAAAGCTTCATTCACAACAAACTCAACAAGAACTCGTGAGATAAGTTAGTATAAACCAATGCAAAACCTTATCATTTTCTACTGTAACAAATCACTTAAATTATTATAAAACATTGCATACTAAATGCCTCTGTATATTTAATGCTCCTATCCTCAAATAGAATCATTAAACAAGCAAACATATGCAAACAATGCAACCATAACAGCAATCTGCCAAAACAGTACAGTCTGTAAAGAATGCAAGAGTAACAATACTTTCCTGACTCCAAAAATTATGAACTAAAATTCCCACTTTAATAAATTTATCAAAGCTTAATATTAAAAAAGATTCAACGTTATACCATTCTCTGACTTTTCTAGGGAATTTTTGCAACAGCGGTAAACTTTCTGTTTTCAAACAGCAACATGTATACAAGCAAAATAAGCATGGCAAAGGCTATCCTTGACTTTTATATTGAAACTAAATATGCAAAACATTATTCTAACTAAAAGCAAGCAAAAACTAACAAAACAAAATGACGCTCCAAGCAAAACACATATCATGTGGCGAATAAAAATATAGCTCCAAGTAAAGTTACCGATAAACGAGGATTTAAAGAGGGATGCCTTCCGGCATCCCCAAGCTTAAACTCTTGGTTGTCCTTGGATATTACCTTGGGGTGCCTTGGGCATCCCCAAGCTTAGGCTCTTTCCACTCCTTATTCTATAGTCCATCGAATCTTTACCCGAAACTTGAAAAGTTCAACCACACAAAACTCAAAACAAAACTCGTAAGCTCCGTTAGTATAAGAAAATAAAACCACCATTTAGGTACTGTAATGAACTCATTCTAAATTCATATTGGTGTAATATCTACTGTATTCTAACTTCTCTACGGTTCATACCACTTAATACTAGCCATAGATGCATCAAAATAAGCAAACAACACATAGAAAACAGAATCTGTCAAAAACAGAACAGTCTGTAGTAATCTGTATAAAACGTATACTTCTGGAACCCCAAAAATTACGAAATAAATTTCTAGACCTGAGAAATTTGTCTATTAATCATATGCAAAAATAATTAACCTAAAATCACTCTCCAGTAAAAAATGGCAGCTATTCTCGTGAGCGCTAAAGTTTCTGTTTTTTACAGCAAGATCATAAAGACTTCACCCAAGTCTTCCCAAAGGTTCTACTTGGCACAAACACTAATTAAAACATCAAACCACATCTAAACAGAAGCTAGATGGATTATTTATTACTAAACATAACCAAAAAGCAAGAAACTAAAATAAAATTGGGTTGCCTCCCAACAAGCGCTATCGTTTAACGCCCCTAGCTAGGCATGATGATTTCAATGATGCTCACATAAAAGATAAGAATTGAAACATAAAGAGAGAATCATGAAGAATATGACTAGCACATTTAAGTATAACCCACTTCCTATGCATAGGGATTTTTTGAGAAAACAACTTATGGGAACAAGAATCATCTTGCATAGGAAGGTAAAGCAAGCATAACTTCAAAACTTTAAGCACATAGAGAGGAAACTTGATATTATTGCAATTCCTACAAGCATATGTTCCTCCCTCATAATAATTTTTAGTAGAATCATGAATGAATTTAACAATATAACCAGCACCTAAAGAATTCTTTTCATGATCTACAAGCATAGAATTTTTAATACTCTCCACATAAGCAAAATTCTTCTCATTAATAATAGTGGGAGCAAACTCAACAAAATAACTATCATGTGATTGAAAATTAAGATCAAGATGACAAGTTTCATTGTTATCATTATTCTTTAAAGCATACGTGTCATCACAATAATCATCATAGATAGGAGGCATGCTTTCATCATAGTAAGTTTTCTCATCAAAGCGTGGGGGACAAAAAATATGATCTTCCTCAAACATAGCTTCGCCAAGCTTGTGGCTTTGCATATCATTAGCATCATGGATATTCAAGGAATTCATACTAAAAACATTGCAATCATGCTCATCATTCACATATTTCATGCCAAGAATTCTATGTAATTCTTCTTCTAGTACTTGAGCACAATTTTCCTTCCCATTATTTTCACGAAAGACATTAAAAAGATGAAGCATATGAGACAAACTCAATTCCATTTTTTTGTAGTTTTCTTTTATAAACTAAACTAGTGCTAAAACAAGAAAAAAAGATTCGATTGCAAGATCTAAAGATATACCTTCAAGCGCTTAACCTCCCGACAACGGGCGCCTTAAAAGAGCTTGATGTCTACTACACAACCATCTTCTTGTATACGTTGTTGTGCCTGCAAGTGCACAGGTTTGTAGGACAATAGCAAATTTCCCTCAAGTGGATGACCTAAGGTTTATCAATCCGTAGGAGGAGTAGGATGAAGATGGTCTCTCTCAAACAACCCTGCAACCAAATAACAAAGAGTCTCTTGTGTCCCCAACACACCCAATACAATGGTAAATTGTATAGGTGCACTAGTTCGGCGAAGAGATGGTGATACAAGTGCAAAATAGATGGTAGATAAAGGTATTTGTAATCTGAAATTATAAAAACAGCAAGGTAACAAGTGGTAAAAGTGAGCGTAAACGGTATTGCAATGATAGGAAACAAGGCCTAGGGTTCATACTTTCATTAGTGCAAGTTCTCTCAACAATAATAACATAGATAGATCATATAACAATCCCTCAACATGCAACAAAGAGTCACTCCGAAGCCACTAATAGCGGAGAACAAACGTAGAGATTATGGTAGGGTACGGAACCACCTCAAAGTTATTCTTTCGGATCGATCTATAAAAGAGTTCGTACTAGAATAACACCTTAAGACACAAATCAACCAAAACCCTAATGTCACCTAGAT
Organism: Aegilops bicornis; assembly: GCA_021605145.1. Taxonomy (NCBI): domain Eukaryota; kingdom Viridiplantae; phylum Streptophyta; class Magnoliopsida; order Poales; family Poaceae; genus Aegilops; species Aegilops bicornis. Next base: position 134,822,632 of record CM038673.1, on the reverse strand, counting down.
ACTCCATTGTCACCTCAAGTATCCGTGGGCATGATTATACGATATGCGTCACACAATCTCAGATTCATCCAACCACATAAAAGTACTTCAAAGAGTGCCCCAAAGCTACTACCGGAGAGTCAAGAACGTGTGCCAACCCCTATGCATAGGTTCCCAATGTCACGAAACCCGCAAGTTGATCACCAAAACATACATCAAGTGGATCAATAGAATAACCCATTGTCACCACGGTTATCCCACGCAAGACATACATCAAGTGTTCTCATAAAAGACTCAATCAAAAGATAACTTCAAAGGGAAACTCAATTCATCACAAGAGAGTAGAGGGGGAGAAACAACATAAGATCCAACTAAAATAGCAAAGCTCAGGATACATCACGATCGTGCCATAGAGGAACACGAGAGAGAGAGAGAGATCAAACACATAGCTACTGGTACATACCCTCAGCCCCGAGGGTGAACTACTCCCTCCTCGTCATGGATAGCGCCGGATGATGAAGATGGCCACTGATGATGGGATCCCCCCTCCGGCGGTGCCTAACAGGTCCCGATTGGTTTTTGGTGGCTATAGAGGTTTGCGGCGGTGGAACTCCCGATCTAGGTTCTGTTCTAGAAGTTTTAGGGTACGTAGGTATATATGGGTGCAAGGGTACGTCGGTGGACCTCCGGGGTGCTCACGAGGTGGGGCGCCTGGGGTAGGGCGCGCCCCACCCTCGTGGGCAGCCCGACTCCCGACGTGCACTCCAAGTCTATCATGTTGCTTTCCTTCCAAAAATAACTTCTCCAGCTTGATTTCGTTCCGCTTTTGACTCCATCGATATTCCTTTTCCTCAAACACCTTTGGAATAGGCATAAAACAGCAAATCTGAGCTGGGCCTCCGGTTAATAGGTTAGTCCCAAAAATAATATAAAAGTAGATAATAAAGCCCATAATCATTCAAAACAGATAATATAATAGCATGAAAGCTTCATAAATTATAGATACGTTGGAGACGTATCAGAAGACGAAGTGAGTGGGTGATGTAACAAGTGGAGGGGGTCCACGAGGCGGGCGCGCCTGTGGGTGGGCGTGCCTGCACCCTCGTGGCCAAATGGTGGGGCCTCCTGGTGCGTTCTCAGTGCCAGATATTCTTAAATATTCTACAAAAAATCATATTTCATTTTCAGAATGTTTGGAGAACTTTATTTCCGGGGTATTTTTTATTGCAAGGATAATTCAGAAAACAGACAGAAAATACTATTTTTTTCTTTATTTAATCTAAATAACAGAAAGTAAAAGGAGGGTACAGGGAGTTGTGCTTTCAAACTTCATCCATCTCATGCTCATCAAAAGGAATCCACTAACAAGGTTGATCAAGTCTTGTTAACAAACTTTTTCCGAATAACATGAAACCGGAGAATTTTCGAATAACACTAGGTTACCTCAATGGGGGTATGCACATCCCCAACAATAAGAATATGATATTTCTTCTTGACAGTAGAAAGAGGGAATTCAAAACCTCCAATAGTAATCATTGAAAATTTTCCAATAGAATTGATACTGTGGACTTGAGGTTGTTTCCTCGGAAAGTGTGCCGTATGCTTATTACCATTAACATGAAAAGTGACATTGCCTCTGTTGCAATCATTAATAGCCCCTGCAGTATTCAAAAAGGGTCTACCAAGGATAATCGACATACTATCATCCTCGGGAATATCAAGAATAACAAAGTCCGTTAAAATAGTAACGTTTGCAACCACAACAGGCACATCCTCACAAATGCCGACAAGTATAGCAGTTGATTTATCGGCCATTTGCAAAGATATTTCTGTAGGTTTCAACTTATTCAAATCAAGTCTACGATATAAAGTGAGAGGCATAACACTAACACCGGCTCCAAGATCACATAAAGCAGTTTTAACATAGTTTCTTTTAATAGAGCATGGTATAGTTTGTACTCCTGGATCTCCAAGTTTCTTTGGTATTCCACCCTTAAAAGTATAATTGGCAAGCATGGTGGAAATTTCAGCTTCCGGTATCTTTCTTTTATTTGTAACAATATCTTTCATGTACTTACATAAGGATTCATTTTGAGCATATCAGTCAAGCGCACACGCAAAAAGATAGGTCTAATCATTTCAAAGAAAGCGCTCAAAATCCTCATCATCCTTTTTCTTGGATGGTTTAGGAGGAAAAGGCATGGGTTTCTGAACCCATGGTTCTCTTTCTTTACCGTGCTTCCTAGCAACGAAGTATCTCTTATCATAATTTTTATTTTTGATTGTGGGTTATCAAGATCAACAGAAGGTTCAATCTCTACATCGTTGTTATTGCTAGGTTGAGCATCAACATGAACATCATCATTAACATTATCACTAGGTTCATGTTCATCACCAGATTGTGTTTCAAAGATCGTAAATAGAAATATCATTGGGATTCTCAGGTGTGTCAACAACAGGTTCACTAGAAGCATGCAAAGTCCTATCATTTTTCATTTTCTTCCTCTTAGAAGGACTAGGTGCATCAACATTAGTTCTCTGAGAATCTTGCTCAACTCTCTTAGGGTGGCCCTCAAGATACAAGGGTTCCTGAGTCATTTTACCCCCTCTAGTCATAACTCTAACATCATTACCATTTTTCTTATTATTTAATTCATTGAGCAAATCATTTTGAGCTTTAAGCACTTGTTCTACCTGAGTGGTAACCATAGAAGCATGTTTACTAATAAGTTTAAGGTCACCTTTAACTCTAAACATATAATCACTCAAGTGTTCAATCATATAAGCATTTCGTTTCAATTGTCTACCAACATAAGCATTGAAGTTTTCTTGTTTAACAATAAAATTATCAATCTCATCCAAGCATTGACTAGCAGACTTATTACGAGGGATATCACCTTCATCAAATCTATAGAGAGAATTTACCTTTACTACCTGTTTCGGGTTATGAAGACCATGTATTTCTTCAATGGGTGGTAAATTCTTAACATATTTAGCTTTAATACTATTTTCTTTCATAGATTTCTTTGCCTCTTGCATATCTTCAAGGCTGAGAAATAGAATACCCCTTTTCTTCGGAGTTGGCTTAGGAGTTGGTTCTCGAAGTGTCCAATCATTATCACTACTCAGTATATTATTCAATAGCAATTCAGCTTGCTCAACAGTTCTTTCCCTGAAAACACAACCAAAGACAACTCTCCAAGTGGTCTCTCGAAGCATCGGTTAGTCCATTATAAAAGATATCAAGTATTTAATTTTTCTTGTGAGGATGATCAGCAAAGCATTAAGTAATGAGAGAAGCCTCCCCCAAGCTTGTGGGAGACTCTCTTCTTAAATTTGCACAAAATTATATATTTCCCTTAAGGCAGCTTGTTTCTTATGAGTGGGGAAATATTTAGCAGAGAAGTAATAAATCATATCCTAGGGACTACGCACACAACTAGGAGTAAGAGAATTAAACCATGTTTTAGCATCACCCTTTAATGAGAACGGAAATAACTTAAGGATATAGTAGTAACGAATTTTTTCCTCATGAGTGAATAGGGTGGCTATATCATTTAATTTAGTAAGATGTGCCACAATAGTTTCAGATTCATAGCCATAAAAAGGATCAAATTCAACCAAAGTAATTAACTCGGGATCGACAGAGAAATCATAATCCTTATCAGAAATACAGATAGGAGAAGTAGCAAAAGCAGGGTCATATTTCATTCTAGCATTCAAAGACTGTTCTTTCAGCTTAGCTAACAGTTTCTTAAGATCATATATATCTTTGAAAGCAAAAAGATCTCTAGCATTTTATTCATCCATAACATAACCCTCAGGCACATCAGGCAATTCATATCTAGGGGGAGAATCTTCATCATCACTTTCATCAATATTATCAGTTTCAATAATTTCATTCTCTCTAACCCTAGCAAGTTGTTTATCAAGAAATTCACCTAATGGCACAATATTATCAAGCATAGAAGTAGTTTCATCATAAGCATCATGTGTAGCGTATGGCATCATCAATAACATGTGACGACGTAATCAATAGCAGGAGTAGGTTTAGGTGTCGCAAGTTTACTCAAAATGTAAGGTGAATCAAGTGCAGAGCTAGATGGCAGTTCCATACCTCCCTCGTAGTTGAGGGATAAATCTTGGTTTTTTCGTCTTTCAAGTTCCTCATAGTGATCAACAAATATAAATCCCAAGTGACTCAAAGAATAGAGCTATGCTCCCCGGCAACGTCGCTAGAAAATAGTCTTGATAACCCACAAGTATAGGGGATCGCAATAGTTTTCGAGGGTGGAGTATTCAACCCAAATTTATTGATTCGACACAAGGGGAGCCAAAGAATATTCTCAAGTATTAGCACCTGAGTTGCCAATTCAACCACACATGAAAGACTTAATATCTGCAGCAACGTATTTAGTAGCAAAGTAGTATGGAAGTAACGGTAATGATGGCAAAAGTAACAGTAGCAGTTTTTGTAGTAATCGTAACAGTGGCAACGGAAAAGTAACTAAGCAAAGATCAATATGTGAAAAGCTCGTAGGTAATGGATCAATGATGGATAATTATGTCGGATGCGATTCCTCATGCAACAGTTATAACATAGGGTGACACAGAACTAGCTCCAGTTCATTAATGTAAAGTAGGCATGTATTCCGAATATAGTCATACGTGCTTATGGAAAAGAACTTGCATCACATCTTTTGTCCTACCCTCCCGTGGCAGCGGGGTCCTATTGGAAACTAAGGGATATTAAGGCCTCTTTTTAATAGAGTACCGGACCAAAGCATTAACACTTAGTGAATACATGAACTCCTAAAACTACGGTCATCACCGGGAGTGGTCCCAATTATTGTCACTTCGGGATTGCCGGATCATAACACATAGTAGGTGACTATAGACTTGTAAGATAGGATCAAGAACTCACATGTATTCATGAAAACATAATAGGTTCAGATCTGAATTCATGGCACTCGGGCCCTAGTGATAAGCATTAAGCATAGCAAAGTCATAGTAACATCAATCTCAGAACATAATGGATACTAGGGATCAAACTCTAACAAAACAAACTCGATTACATGATAAATCTCTTCCAACCCATCACCGTCCCAAAGAAGCCTCACGATGGAATTACTCACGCACGGCGGTGAGCATCATGAAATTGGTGATGGAGGATGGTTGATGATGACGATGGGGATGGATTCCCCTCTCCGGAGCCGCGAACGGACTCCAGATCAGCTCTCCCGAGAGAGATTAGGGCTTGGCGGCGGCTCCGTATCATAAAACGCGATGAATCCTTCTCTCTGATTTTTTTCTCCCCGAACGTGAATATATGGAGTTGGAGTTGAGGTCGGTGGAGTCCCAGGGGGCCCACGAGACAGGGGGACGTTCCCTAGAGGGGTTGGCGCACCCTGCACCCTCATGGACAGGGTGTGGGCCCCTTGATGCTGATTCGTTCGCCATCAACTTTTGTTATTTCCAAAACGTGTCTCCGTGGATTTTCAGGTCATTCAGAGAACTTTTATTTCTGCACAAAAATAACACCATGGCAATTCTGCTGAAAACAGCGTCAGTCTGGGTTAGTTCCATTCAAAGCATGCAAGTTAGAATCCAAAACAAGGGCAAAAGTGTTTGGAAACGTAGATACGATGGAGACGTACCATCTCCTACCCCCTCCCGCCCCTACCCGACAAACTCTCTCGAGATTTATAAGAGATTTATCAAAAATGCCCCCATTATGGATGTGCACAATTAAGTTGATCCATATTTTTCCTTATCTCATCTACCATTCTATATGTGCACGTTCTCTTGTGTCGAAGTATTGAAGAAATCCATGGTTTCATAATTAGCCGAAGATGATGGTTTGAATCTCTCCAAAATTATTTTGGAACGGAGTCGTGATATGATAATTCGCTTTTTGGTACGAAGTTCAGCAAAGGCCTTCCAAATAGCGATATTCGAAAGGTTCTTGCTGAACTTCGTACCAAAAAGCGAATTCTCCTATCAGGACTCCGTTCCAAAATAATTTTGGAGAGCTTCATACCGTCATGCGCCTGTTACTTCAGGCTAATGATGAAGCCATGATTTTCTTAAATCCTTTGACACTAGACAACATGACATATAGAAGGGTAGATGAGATCAGGAAAAATAGGGACCATTTTCTCGCACATCCGCATGGCGCCATTTTGTTAAATCCCTTGTCGGTCCTGGACGTCGGACATTCATGAGAGAGGCGGTCCGCCCAAACCCAAGAAGCGTTGCCGAGGCAACCCCAAACCCTATAAGCGCCGAGGCCACCCCAAACCCTAGAAGGCCGAGGCCACCCCAAACCCTAGAAGTGTTGCTGAGGCCACCCAAATTTACCAAGTTAAAAGAGTGGTGTCGTTGAGGCCACCCCAAACCCTAGAAGCATTGTCTTCGAGGCCACTAATTAATATTCCTTGTTGTGATTAGCTAGCTAGGTCTATGTTTGCCACTTATATATCCATCTCTCATGTTTGTATATTAATTGCCATGTTGTAATATTTGCAGAAACTATGGAGCATGTAGACTTGGAAATGTAACAGTTGTTTGGGGATATAATCCTCGGCGGAGGTGATATCTTGTCGTATCTCAACGACACCGATGGTCTGGAAGGAGAGGGTGAAGCAGGCTCCGGTGATCGAACAATGGAGGAGGAAGGACATGATCATGATGTCTGCGGTGACCGAATGCCGGTGGAAGAAGGAGACCGTGATGACGGATCCGTTGACCGAACGGAGGAGGGAGGTGTTGCAAAGTCTGGCGAGGTATATATTAACTAAGCCTGTGCTGACTAGCTAATTGATGTATTAATTGTTTTGGTATGTACATATATTAACTCTTCTTTCTTATTTTATAGCCCTCCGGATCGAGCCAACAAACTTCGGTAACGAGACGAGGCCCAAAGAAAAGGTTGCACCAGGATGAAAGGTTCACGATCATAGCAATTGCGGACGATGGCCAACCGATTGAACCCAGGCGGACCAAGGAAGCATTTTCTGCTCAGTGCGGGGCTATTTTTAGGGACATGATCCCGATCAGCATCCAGCTATGGAATCAGCCTAAGAACTTAGACCCTCATGTTCCTTATGTCAAAGATAGACAGAAAGATGATCTTTGGACAGCGCTAAAGGCAAATTTCACCCTACCGCCAGTGGAGGATCCGGATAAGCCAGTTATAGAGCCATTGGTCAAGGCTCATGCTCTTAAGAAGATGGCAGATCTATTCAGAGGTGGAAGAATGAGTTGAAATCAACGATGTCAACAAATGGAAGACTGCATAATTCACCAAGCGATTTGAGAAGATAAGAGATCATCGCCCGCATTTGTGGCCTATAAGACATCGGAGAGGAGTAAGAAGATGTGAGAGACAAACAAGAACAATGCTGCAAAAAGTCAGATCACCATCGCACGGGGTCAGGTGGCTTCCTCAAAGCCCGGCCGTTGTGGGACAAGGCTGAGAATGACCTGCTTGCTAAAGGGGTCGAACCAGAGACATTGAACTGGCCAGAAACTTGGTTCTTCGGGGTTGGGGGAACCTTGGACCCTGAAATAGGAAGTGCGTTTGGACAAAAGAAAAACTTGAAATACCCGTCAAGAAGCATCAAAAGTGTATCGCTGCAGCGCAGCAAGGGTCATTCGTTCCCGACAGAGAGAATGACGAGCTCACCGAGGCCCTCGGGAATCATGAGCACCCTAGACAAACACGAGGCACGCCAGGCTCCGTTGCGTGGAAAGTTGGGTTTCCCGGCGTAGGCGGTTACAAAACCCGGGAGAGGAAGAGGAAACTAGAGCAGAGCGAACTGGAGAAGCTGAATGCAAGGGTACGAAAGCTAGAGGAACAAGTGGAGAGCCAGCGAGGTGCCAGAGCTACCCCAGAAGCTACCCCGCCATCTCAGCAGAGAAGCAGTGTGGCTTCCACCGAGCTCGTTCAGCAGCCTGACTTCACGGCTCCTAGCTACCCCTGCGGATGCTATCACGGAGGCTCAACATTGCCAGCTTATGACGCAATGGCGTAACCCGAAAGTCAAGGCGGTCAGCTCTGTTGCACCTTCTGAACCCGACGCAACTTTTCACTGTCGTCCGATTCCACAAGGCTATACTGTTGTGATGGTGGATGAAATAACGGAGGGATTTGAGGAGCTCGAGCTTGACCACCCTACAGGTGAAGGGGAGACTCAGTCGGGACCTGCTCAAGACTCCATGTCTATGGCGGAAGGAGCACATCAAGCTTCCGAACTGGACGCCTCTGCCTCCTACTCCTCCTCCGGCAAGTCAGGCACTCCGCCTCCTCCTCCTCCTCCGGTGAGTGATCAGGGCACTCCTCCTCCTTCTCTGGCTGCTCGGGCGTGTGGCGACACTCCGCCTCCTTCTCCGCCTGCTCCGGCGCGTTCGAGCAGCCCGCCTCCTCCTCCTCCTCGTCAGCAACGGCAGAAGAAAGACGCCGCCGCTCCGGCTGCTCCGGCGCGTCGGAGCACTCCGCCTCCTTCTTCGCCTTGTAAGCAACGAAGGAAGACAGCCGCCACCGCTCCGGCTGCTCCGGCGGCTAGTAGTACAGCCAGAGGCGGGAGGCAATACAGATACGGTCCATCTCTCAAGCCTCTAGAGAAGTTACCATACGAGAGGACCGTGGAGGAAAACGAGGAGATCTGTGAAGCCTATGTGAAGGACGTTTTTGCAAAGAAACCTCCACCTCCGAAGGAGAAGATAGATCCGGTGAAAGCTCAGCGCACTATCGATGCCCTGAAGCGACCACCACCGTGTTCGCCGGATGACAACCATGTCCGCTATCTTAAAAGACACTTGAAGATGTGCGTCGGTCGGGAACTACTTCAAGTGAGAAAAGGTTAGCAGAATGAAGAAGTGGGAAAAAAACCCAGCTCGGCGAACAAGCTAACCAATCGTGCCCCCAGCTCAAGGTGTCTATTGATATCGTCACAAATCTGCCGCAGATGCTGCCCGGTACCAATCCTGGTGATTACCTGCCAGACAATGCACATTTTGATACAATGGAGATGGACGAATTCAGATACCGGTACGGGAAGCCTCTCGTCAAAGATGGAACTCTTTCTCTAACAATGAGGATGCGAAGATTACATGAATGGTACATGAAAACCTGCAGCGAGTCTGGGAAGGATGCTTTGTCGATGAGAATTAAAGAGGACCACGACTTCATTGGACAAGAACTGTTAACTATTGATTTTGACGAGTTTTTCCAGTTCTACAATCAAAAGGCCCTCGACAAATCACTCGTGGCTTGCTACTGTCTGTAAGTACTACTTTCTGTAATTAAGTCTCTATATATAGCTCAGCTCTTTCATTGCATGTATATATAGTTATCCTCACTATATTATGCAGATTGAAGATCATTGAATGCAGAAAAGCACAAATCTATGACATTGGGTTCATTAACCCAAATGGCATACATGAATGGACGGTTAAAAAGAATGTTTCAGAAACCAAGGACAACTTGCTCAAACCGTTGCTCAAAAATCAAAGCAAAGATAAAATACTCTTTCCTTACAACTTCAAGTGAGTGTTACTGTCTTGTGCATATTCGGTTTCCCTTATTACTCGAGGTTATAGTAATGTAACTGATGAGTTATGCATGCGTGCACAGCTACTGATGAAGTCATATACCTGGGGTAGGGTCATGGACCTGTCTAAGACGCCCTCCCCAAGGACATCTCTAGAAGAAACTACCTTTCAGTTGACCTGGAAGAGTTCCACTCGACCAACTGGAAGACACTCGACTATGAAGCCAACCACTCGACCACCAGGAGATCTAAAGCCAGTCTGCACCCAAACGGTCGGTCATTAAGTAGCTTTTATGGTCATTGCCGGTGTCAAAACCGGCGGATCTCGGGTAGGGGGTCCCGAACTGTGCGTCTAGGCGGATGGTAACAGGAGACAAGGGACACGATGTTTTTACCTGTGTTCGCCCTCTCGATGGAGGTAATACCCTACTCCTGCTTGATTAATATTGATGATATGGGTAGTACAAGAGTAGATCTACCACGAGATCAAGGAGGCTAAACCCTAGAAGCTAGCCTATGGTATGATTGTTGTTCGTCCTACAGACTAAAAACCCTCCGGTTTATATAGACACCGGATAGGTTAGGGTTACACAGAGTCGGTTACAATGGTAGGAGATCTACATATCCGTATCGCCAAGCTTGCCTTCCACGCCAAGGAAAGTCCCATCCGGACACGGGACGAAGTCTTCAATCTTGTATCTTCATAGTCTTGGAGTCCGCCGTGACGATAGTCCGCTTATCCGGACACTCCTTAGTCCGGACTCCTCAAAGAGCCCCTCGAACCAAGCTTCAATGACGACGAGTCCGCGCGCATATTGTCTTCGCATTGCAAGGTGGGTTCCTCCTCTGAATACTTCATAGAACGCTTTTGAACACAAGGATATTGTCCGCTCGCAAAACAAGTTCCACATAACACAAGAGAGAGAATAATTTTTGCACAGATCTGCCGACGTATTCCGCGGGCGTGACATCACACCACGCCGTGCCTTTATATGAATCGCTTTTACTGTTCCACCTCAGCGTGTTTAGCGAGGCGGTTTCCTTAGCACGCCTTATAAAAGCATAGATCGTGCCCCTTATTCCGGGATTCTCATCAATACGGACATGGGTAACCCAACTGCGTTCGCTGGCCTGCCTCCTCTATCAAAGGCGAGTCCTAATCGACCAAGGGTGGGCTCTTGGTATTCAACCTCTTTATAATGAGACCAAGGCCCTCTTCTTTTACACCCTCCATCGAAGTTCGCCTCGCGCTTCGAGTTCCAACACCCAAAGCTTCAGATTCAGCGCCGGACTTTCAACGATGTCCGGATCCGACCAAAGCACGGCCGATGGATGTCTTCCTCCGCCACGGAAGAAGATGTGCTAAAGCTGCGCTGACGCCAGTATCTAACCAATGAGATCTTGCATAGGCTGCCCGCTCCAGGCAGGTCATTCCCACTCCGAGCCCGGCGAGAACGTGGTGTTCGTGGTCCCACTTCCCTTGGGGTTTAGGCTTCCCGACGGATCCCTTTGTGCGTGGGCTCTTGTTTTATTTTGGTCTTGATTTACATGACTTGTATCCTGAGTCCATCCTCCATATCTCGTCATTCATTGTCTTATGTGAGGCCTTCCTACATATTACCCCCCACTTTGGATTGTGGCTCAAGACCTTCAAGGTGGAGCCAAAGATGATCTAGGGGCAACAAGCAGAGTGCGGAGGGGCGATCATAAGAAAATGTGCCGATGTCTGTGGCTCGAGGGCTCTTTTCAAGAGGAGCTTGGTTTGTGGCAACGGGAGTGGTTTTATATCACCGCCTCCTGTGGGCACCAAATGGGCGGCGCCCCCGCCTTCCGCCAGTCCACAAAAGCGGCCGCATCATGGGTCAACAAGGCTCGACTGGGGCCGCCCAAGGACGCCCTTGCTGCAGGCCCTACTCGAGACCTCCAGAAAGAGGAATCAATCTCGTTCTAAGGGCGCAGGTTATGGTGATCCGCGCCTTCAAACCTGCAGAACGCCGCCTCCGCCTGTGGGAATTCAACCCGGAGGGACCACGAGCTCTCCAAAATTTTATGGGCACGACGCCCGTGGAGATGTATAAACTGTTCTTCGGATCACAAGAGAAGTGTCCGGACTTGACCGAGGATACAGGACTAAGCTGCAATCGCCCAGATACTCAAGTAAGTAGTCCTGTAACCGGACAAGCTGTTCATTCATTTATTTTATATATATGCCCTTTAAAGGAGCCATTTCTTGAACAAGAGTGGATAGCCAAGGCAAAGTTAATAAGGTGTCCGGCTCCCCTCCCAGAGACCACACCGGATCCCATGCTGACCAAGATGTTGAAGGTCGTGCCTTTTGAAGAAGGCGAAGGGGGGAGCGGGGAAGCAACTGCCTCTACGAAGGAGGCTATCAAGGAAGGAGGGATTAAGAGTCCAACCTTCCGAGGAGAGAAGAGGACCGCTTCGGAAGATCCGGAGGTCAAGGCCTCAAAGAGGGGAAAGGAATCTTCAGCAAAGAGTCCGGCGCTGGGAAGTAACCCAGCCGCATTATTTCCCCAAGGGGATCAGCCCTCCAGCGAGCCGTAAGTAAAAAGAAGGGGTCTTGTAAATAAGGAACATCCCTGTATTTATTCATGAAGATAACCGAAATTGTACCTTGTAGTTCGGACCTCGCCCTTCTCAGCAGAGCTCGTCTTGGGGATCTTCTTCCGAGATGATGGAGAGCGAACGCCCACCGTTGCACCCTCAAGTGAAACGGACGACCCGGAGGTGTCGTCGCGGAGGGTTCCCCCAAGTCCGGCGGGGCCGGAAGGTCCGGCGCCAAGTGGTGTGCGGTCGGAGGAGCTGAAGGATCTGCTCGGGCGAGCGGCTATTTCAGAGGATCACCGTGCTCTAATGGGTACAATGATTGAAAGAATTGCGTCCGTGGAGAGCGGATTGCATGAAGCCGTCAGAAGCATACTGACGGGGTTTGAGGTACGCAAAAATGATGTACCTTCTGACAGTTATGCATATAAAATGCGCTCAGATAGATAGTAGCCCTCGAGACTCGGTATGTTTGTCAAAATTGACAACGCGTCGAGGATCAAATTTCGCTATAACATATCGCCGCTCCTAAACAGGTGGCGGGCGTCCGGAGGCCAGCCGGATCGATGAATATGCCGAACTAAAGCGGCAACTTGACGAGGCGTATGCGGACATCGCTACCGGTCAATAAACGGTTTGACGAGTCACAAGGTATGCGACCTCTATGCGGACACTGGTAAGGGGGCTTAACGCCCATGTCTTACTATTCGTATGCTTAACGCAGATGGTGCCGCTGTGGAGGAGCTGCGCGGAACTCGCCCGAGCAAAAGAGCAAGCCGTGGTCAGTGAATGCGGCCGCTTTAAAGGCGGCCAAGAGCTAGAAGTTTAACGGGCTGCTCACCATCAAGAAGAGGAAATGGCCGATATGGCCAAAAAGTTAAGGAATACTACCGATCGCTGCGAGGTTCTTGAAAAAGAACGCTAAGCGGAACAAGAGGGCCTAAAAAGGCCGCCGCTGAATCCAAGAATGCCCAATCGGCTTTGAGAGCTGCCAAGGAGGAGCTGAGTCAGCCGGGCAATTGCGGCCGGAAAACCGTTTCGCCGCTGGAGGAAATATACAGATCCAAAGTATGCTCAGTTGGATAAGTTGTGGAGTTCGGAGAATGCTTATCTGGACTTGGCAGCGAGCGCTACGGACGCGGTTGAGCACTTCCGGGGCCAGAAGGGGCACAGAAGGGAAGAGCTATATTGGTCGCAATTCCATAGTCCGGAGCGCCCTTCCGCCACGACCGATCGGTTGGCCGAATGGGCCGAGCTGAATCGGTTGTCCGGATTTGCCATGAAGCATGTCCTCGACTCACTTGTGGTCGGGCGGACCTCACCAAGAGCTATTTTGGTTTAGTGCAGCAGTTCCTTGGTGCGGTACCGCCAGACGACGCAATGAAGCGATCGGCGTGTATTGAGGGAGCGCTGGATGGCTCTTGCCCGTGTCAAGACATACCGGCAGAGATGAAGGCCACCGACATTGCATCCCACAACTCGGACAGAAGCCGAGTACCGCCGAAAGCACTACTTTGAAGAAGTTCCGCCGGGCGCTGCTTAATAGAGACGCAAAGGTTCAAGGATATTATGTTTAAATGACATGTATGATTTATGAAAACAATGTTTCAATATAATATAAGAGCTTTTTATACTTGTGCGTTCAAGTAGTAAACTACTCCCTGTCGGCCGCTTATGTATATGTGTATATAACCTGAAAGATGGCAGTCCTTGGCTTCAGCCCCCATGCACATAGTGCGGGGGTGTTTGCAAAGAAAGCGCTTTTTTCACACTTAATCCAATGTCTTGGTCCTGTTAAGGAGGTGATAGCGTAGCAAACCAGGCAACCGGACTATAATGCTTTATCACTTTCACTTAGCCATAGGAGTTCGAGGGTGGGGCTACTATATAGCCCCTGGGCACCGCACTCTCCCGAATTCGGGTGCATATGTGCCCTGACCAAAACCGGTCCTTCGTTAATGCGGAGGAATCCTAAACATTCCTGTGAGTCATCGAGTGGTTGACCAGTCTCTCGCTATATCATGACAGTCAGTTTTCGACTTTCTCTACCGAGGTGCTCGCCCGGCCGAACCGGGGCACAATCGTAGTAGTTCTCCTGGTGCCGCATTAGCCGTGAAAACGGAAAGTAAGGCAGCAAAACACAGGAGCCGGGCAACCCAACATTTGACCAAAGACATGATTCGGAGCTGATGCATATAAGTCCTAACTCGAGACGCCGAATACTCCCTAAGGTATTCGGTCTTTATGAAAATGGGCGTAATAATGCCCTAAGCCCCCGATGTCCGTGCACGCGCAAAAAATTCGTGCGGCCAATGCCAAAACGCCAGCCTCCTCCTCGGTTATAGTAAGGAACCGGGATGTATATCAACAAGAGACAAGAAAAAGGTTTACGCAGGTCTTAATCAAAAGAATCCTTGCAACGGGTCCCTACCGCATCGCTCGCTACCAGGTTCTCCGCAGCCGTAGCTCGGACGGGTGTAGCACGTTGTTCATCTGTAAAAGAGAGGAACTTAGTTTAAAAGAAAAAGGATCGTGCGAAATATGTACTTAATATTAAATCAACAGACTATGGTTCGACGAAGTGAATAAAGTTGAGCTTTATTGTCTCTTGGTAGACATGCATGCAGCCCCTCGTATGGGGGTGTCCGGGGTTTGAATGACCAATTCAGGTTCTTTGCCCAGCAGAGCCGGATAGTTGTGGGGCTGTCAAGGCAGTCTCCCGTTCTTCCGTGCTCGAGTAACACTTAATACTTCCATTTAACGAGATGATGCCGCGTGGACCGGGCATTTTAAGTGTTAGAGATGCATAATGCGGTATTGTGTTAAAGCGGCGTAAAGCTTCCCGTCCCAATAGTGCTTGATGGCTACTTTTAAACGGGCGATATGGAAGAGTAACCTTTTCATGACGGAAGTTGTCGGATGAACCGAACACAACTTCTAGCAGTATGGAGCCCGTACAATGGCATATGGGCTGGCATTACTCCTTTAAAGGAGGTGTTGCTACGGCGAATTTTGGTTGGTTTATCCCCATCCTGCGGATTGTGTCCTCGATATATCGTGTTTATGTCATCGCCGCCATCCGTGAGGACTCGTGTAAATTGGAATCCGTCGATTATAGGATCCAATATCGTGGCAGTCCATCCTGCATTCCGGATATTTTCGAATAGTCCTCGATGGTCGAAGGTGATTGGTTTTGACAACCAGCAGCGGCGCGCTTTTAGTGAGCGCCGCTCTATTTTTCCTTTGATCACGTGAAGTGAGTTTACTATTTTAACCTCTTGTGGGAAAGTTTTTGTTTTCCGGGCTCGCTTGTGGTGCTTGTCGCCATCTTCACTTGGTGTGTCGAGCCCCTTGTGTTTGGCGTTCATCTGCGGATTGTTTGAAGACCCAACAATTTCGTGGGTATGGTTAGCGTGCCTCCAGAGTACCGTGGATTTGACATATCTTGTCCAGGATTTTGTTGAAGTTGGATAGCTCATCGCTATTGTCCTTAAGGGGCAGTTTTTGTTGTTCTGCCGTGAGCTTTTGAATCCGGCGTTGATCGCCGTGCTCTTTGGTCTGCTCCTTTTAATCCGGCGCTGGTCCTTGTTGCGCCGTGGTTTCCCATTTCCATCCCTGATTTCGGATGTACTTGGGTCGCTGGTGCTGCATCTTGCTAGCCAGCTATCCTCTCCCGCGCAAAAGTGGGTCATGAGGCTTGTTAATGCGGCCATTGTTCTTGGCTTTTCTTGGCCAAGGTGTCTGGCGAGCCATTCGTCTCAGACGTTGTGTTTGAAAGCTGCTAAGGCTTCGGCGTCCGGACAGTCGACTATTTGGTTCTTTTTAGTAAGGAACCTGTTCCAGAATTTCCGGGCTGACTCTCTGGGCTGTTGAGTTATGTGACTTAGATCGTCTGCATCCGGAGGGCGGACATAAGTCCCCTAAAAATTTGCCCGAAATGCGTCCTCGAGCTCTTCCCAGCTTCCAATGGTATTTTCGGCAAGGCTCTTAAGCCAATGTTGAGCTGGCCCTTTGAGTTTAAGGGGTAAGTATTTTATGGCGTGGAGGTCATCTCCTCTAGCCATGTGTATGTGGAGGACGTAATCCTCAATCCAGACTCTAGGGTCTGTTGTTCCGTCGTATGCCTCTATGTTTACGGGTTTGAACTCACCGAAATTCATGATCCAGCACCTCATCGGTGAAACATAGGAAGTGTGCGGCGCCCCTATATTTGGGTGTGCCGTGATCTTCGGAATTTTGGCATATTGCATTGCTTTGACGAGCATGCTTTCTTGGCCCATAAATGGACCTAATTGGGCCATCTTTTTGGTGTGAATCCTTATGCGGATCGCATATTGGCTTGTGTGCGGCCCCATTCGCCGCTCTCTTTTTGCCGTGAGGTCGTCCATCCGACCGGGTAGCCTTCTTGCTTTTTAATTGTGGGGCTCTAAGGCCTCCTCGTCAATTCGGCAAGAGCTTTCTTTTGGTAGCTCTTTGTTCGGCGATCGTCAGCCGCATTTGTTCTGATCTTGAATACTTTGCTCCATCTGATCCTCGAGTGCATCTTCCGCTGTTTTGAGCTTCCGCTTGCTTTTTTCAGGCTACGCGATGGCGGCACGAGCCTTTTCCGGAGGTCATTTTGCTCCAATAGTTTGTCCGCATCGATCGTCCGGACCGTTGTCTTCGCCGGACAGATTGTTTATCCAAGTTATCTTGTTCGGACGATTGCTCGATAGCTTGTTCGTTGTCCACCGGTTCGCCTCGCTCTATGGCTGGGTCTTTGTTGAGGCGGACTTTGTTCAGCGCTTACGCTGCCGCTTTGACCGCCGAGGGATTTATCCTTCGTAGTGTCCCGCCGTTCCTCGCCTTTATTTCCTTTAGGCGTATCCACCATGTATACATCATGAGATGAGGTGGTTGTCCAAAGATCCTCGAGATGTCGGGCTCATTGTTGTCTCCTACATCGCCGTCCATATCGCCGATGTCTTCGGAGTCGGGTCGAGCACGCCGTTTAAGCTTTCGGCGCTGGCTACGGCGGGTGGTGGGTGGGCGTTGAATTTCTTCGTCGTCCGCATCTCAACCTTCCCGGCCGTAGTCCGCCAGGCTCTCCTGATAAAGAGAGAGACTCTAGTGAATTCGTGAAGTCGCAAAGGGCGAAGTGCCGAAAGATGTCCGCGGCCGTGAACTCCATGACCGCGCCTAATCGGATTCGATTAAGGTGGGCGCGAGGGTTCGGAGTTTGGAGAGGAGTCCGCACCGGAGTCAAGGTCTTCGCAGCGATGTGGATGGAGTTCGCTCGATCGCCATAGAGATTGTAGCCCCGAGGCGGTGTCCAACCACTCGCCCTCGATCGGGAATCCGCCCGAATTAAGGGTCGGAGCGGATATCGGTGCGCCTCCGTGGCAATCGCTCGTCAGCAGAGCTAGATCATGCCCATCGAGACAAGGCGGCACGCTATGGTGGCTCGAATCCGTCAAGATCAAGTCTCCGCGGATATCGGCCGTATAGTTCAAATCTTCCAAATCTGACCGACGGCCGGGCGAAGCTTCGATCTGCTTCCAGATGGCCAAGCAAATTGGCCCGCATTAGCAACGCCGCCGAACAGAAGATCTGTCCGGAAAAAGTCTCACCGACCGCGTCGTTGTTGATGATCGAAGGAGCCATCGGGCCCTATCGGTGACGACACGTAGGAACTCTCAATGAAAGCACCAATGTCGGTATCAAAACCGGCGGATCTCGGTAGGGGGTCCCGAATCGTGCGTCTAGGCGGATGGTAACAGGAGACAAGAGACACGATGTTTTTACCTGTGTTCGGGCCCTCTCGATGGAGGTAATACCCTACTCCGCTTGATTAATATTGATGATATGGGTAGTACAAGAGTAGATTTACCACGAGATCAAGGAGGCTAAACCCTAGAAGCTAGCCTATGGTATGATTGTTGTTCGTCCCCACGGACTAAAACCCTCCGGTTTATATAGACACCGGATAGGTTAGGGTTACACGTAGTCGGTTACAATTGTAGGAGATCTACATATCCAGACGCCAAGCTTGCCTTCCACGCCAAGGAAAGTCCCATCCGGACACGGGACGAAGTCTTCAATCTTGTATCTTCATAGTCTTGGAGTCCGGACGTGACGATAGTCCGGCTATCCGGACACCCCTTAGTCCGGGACTCCCTCAGTCATCATAGCACTTTATGTGGGCGTTACCAGTAACCCCCTATCTTAATGTACCTTTAACCTCGCATAATCGAGGGCCGGAGGGGTCCGGGCGAACTCTATATAAGCCACCTCCTCCTCGGTGTCAAGGGTTCGCACCCTGTAACTCATACGCACATAATACGATCGACCGCCTCCTGCTCCGAGACGTAGGGCTGTTACTTCCTCCGAGAAGTGCCTCAACTCGTAAACATCTTATGATACAACTACTCCATAGCTAGGATCTTGCCTCTCCATACCTACCCCCATTCTACTGTCAAAGCTTAGAACCACAACAGCTACCACTTTATTCTCCTAGAGATTAAGCTTGAGCAGGACTAGTAACCGCCTTTAGACTCGAGACGAAAAGATCCCCAGGAGTATGCGGAAATGACTGAAATGCTCCAGAAGTAAGTTCAATCGATCATTATCGCACCATATCGGCAACTTTGTTCATTTCCCGATATCAAGTAATTATTTTGTTTGTCTGGCAGGGCTTGGAAAGAGTTCATCGTAATTTCTCCGGGATTGCCTACCGAGCCGAAATTTAAACACCCGAAAGTAAGTACTACTACCTAGTTCCGCGCATCTCCCATTGATTCTAGCTAGTTTCATCAATATCATTTAGCATGCTTGCTTATCAGTTTGGTTGGCCTCTATTTCTCGTAAAGTGCTTGTGGCAGGAACGCGGGAATGGTTTCTGTGGATACTACGTTTGCGAGTTCATCTATAACGAGACGACCAAGAATAAGCGGGGCTACTCTGAAAACAGTATGAAGTGCGTAAGTAAAAATATTCACAATTTTATTTTATTACCATCATTTGTGTTGAGTTTCATTCATATATATGTATTGACCCTCTTCTCCGATTTAGATCTGGCGGATGCGGGATGATCTCTTACCACAAGATCGCATACGAGCAATTCAAGAGGAATTGGCGGGATTCTTTCTTGACCACGTCATCAATAAAGACAGAGAATACCATGTGGAACTTGACTTCAGATGTTAGGGATTGTAAGAGATCTTATATTGTATATATGTAGCTAGTAGCGTCGGATAGATATACGAAAACTTGTTGTTCGACCAATCTCTCGAAGAAGGAGAGGTCGGTCACTTCTCTCTGTATATGTTCATGACGATCTTCTGTACTTAATAGTTTCCTTCATTTTCTTACGAGCTAGCGTGTCGAGTCCTCTATATACGTATAGTACATAGCGTCGACCAAGCACGGAGATAAGAGAGGTCACTTCTCTCTAGCTCCCTCCAACCCCCCCTTAAAGAAAACCACAGCTCTCGAAAGCTATGCGTCAGATGCTCTTTGGTCCTCGTTGTTACCAACCCACTAAAGGCCCTCTGTCTGGGCTCGTCAGCAGACGTGGAGCCCCATCTGTCCTAGTTCAGAGTTTAACCTACTAAAGGTATTGAGCTTTAGTCCCGATTTTTAAGTCCCTTCCTGTATCCGGGACAAATGGACCTTTTCCTACTAGTGTTAAAGGTCCACTCAACATGCATGAAAAAAAGTTTTCCATTATGTTACACCACTTGTATTCAAAATATTTTCTAACTACATAATAATCAAATACAATATATAATATTTATTTCTAGCTTTAGTTTATATATTTTCAACAATGGAAGCTTCATACAATCAAATCACCGAAATATATTACAATCGATTTCCGCAGCAACGTGCGTGATATTCTCTAGTACATAATAGGTCAAGCGCTGTAACTACTATGGACTCAGCTCGAGTTTTGGTCAATTCCTAGCTAGGCAGAGAACACGTACTATGGTACAAGTACGGACGTAAGTACGCACATTGCGTTCCGCCACGTGAATGCATGTTTAGTTAATTAATTAAGTATACTAGCTGTCTGCCTTGCAGATCTGAGTAGCCAAAGCCACTAAGCCAGGTACGATGAACACTGCACGTGCGGGACTGAATCGACAATCGAGCACGCGTGTTAATTTACGTGATCTGGAATGACAGAGGTCCGGAGTACTCTATAATCCTACGACTACTAATCTGTGCTTAGTTAACTCGCCGACATTTTTATAGGTACGGACGTGCTTTGCATCTGTGTTACCCCGCTCCAGGGCATGCCATGCAAGAAATTCGCGCGATCCACGCATGTGTTCGTGCGACACGCATGCAATGCAACCCACCACAAGATACATCGCACCTAGCAGCTGCTCGTGATCTGCGAATGTACGGCATGCTCCGGCATGCGTACATACGTGTGCGTTGTTCATTTGACAAGCGGGAGCACTTTAGTCTCGAGCTAATTAAATTTAGTCTGCATCGATCTTCACATCCATGCTTGTTTTTAGTGAGTGGACATGCATGCATGTCTTGGTAGTATTATTTCACGAGTGCTCCTACATACACCAGTTCGATAGGTGAGAGCACTTTAGCATAACTTTAAAAGAAATGCAATGTAAATCTAAATCATGATGGTACTTGGCTTACGGGTGCAGATCAGTCCGAAATAGCCCGTGCCGCCGCCTTTGGCCACCATGGCATGTTTGAACTTTTCGGGCCGTCATGTCGCACTTGAAGAGTCCTGCCTTTTTCCATGTCTTACCCTCCTCCTTGACACGTTGCAATACTCGCCCTATGGATGGCGTTGCCCCATCGAAGACGATTGCGTTTCTGTGCTTCCACAACTCCCACATCACAAGCGTGAAAAGAGTTCTGACGTCTTTGCGGACCGTTTTGTTCTTGACCTTATCGGTGCACCAATCTTGTAGCGAAATGAGCCGCCAAGACCCACTCGCACTTCCCCAAAGCCCGGCAGAGCACCGTCCACGCCTCTCGGGCGAAGACACAGTGCAGCAGAATGTGTTGGATGGACTCCTCTTCTTGGTCGCAAAAAGGGCATGCCTCTTGGTGGTCCAATTCACGTCGCGCTAATCTGTCAGAGGTCCAACATCGGTTCCTAAGCGCCAACCATGTAAAGAAGCGGCACCGCATTGGCGCCCCGAGTTCCAAGTGAATGCAGTTGTCGAAATTCCTTCACGTCCCCAAAACATGGCCTCATAAGCTGAGCGCGTGGAATGCTGCCCATTGTGCTCCCATGACCATCTGATGCTGTCATCACATCACGGCTGTAGATGTGTTGTCTGTACCTTGGACCACAATTGAAGGTATTCATGTAGCATATGTTCAGTGAGTTCCGGGCCTATGTCCAGTGCCCAGATGCCTTCCTCCAGAGCTTGTTGCATCGTACGCGAGGATCGGGTGCGTTTGGACACAAAGCTGTGGAGGGCCGGGCGAAGTCTTGTATTCACATTCCGCTCAGCCACCGGTCTTCCCTGCATAGAGTTGTTCTTTCGTCTCCCACAGATACTCTAGCTGCCGCACGGAAAAGCTGCATGGACTGCTCAGGCACCGGGATGGCGAACTCAGCCCACGGTCTGCTAGGGTCGGACCTTTGTAACCATGGCCACCGTGACTGCACAGCAACATTCAGCCAGCTCAAGTTGGGAATACCAAGTCCTCCTGCCCACTTAGGTGTGCACACCTGATCCCATGCCACTTCACATTGACCACCATTTGCTTGCTCCTTTGCGCACCATAGAAAGCCTCGACATATCTTGTTCATGGCCGTTATTGTTTTTTGTGGCAGGTCGAGCGGCATCATTGCATGGATCGGGATAGCGCACAAGACGGATTGCACCAGAGTTAGACGCCCACTCTTGGGCATGTATGCAGCTTTCCACTTCGGCATCTGCCCTGCAAGCTTGTCCACGAGGCCACGGAGCTGTGTCGCGGTTTGTTTCCGCAAAGTCAGAGGAAGGCCAAGGTATTTGCTGGGGTAACTACCCGCTGGACAGCCTAGGATCTGCACCACTCTGTTCAATATGTCCTCCGAGCAGTGGATAGGCAAGGCGGCACTCTTTGCCAAGTTGGCACGCGGCCCAGAAGCATCCCCAAACACTTGTAGCAGCAATGCACAAACATGCAAGTCCATGGCATCAGGCTTGAGGAAGATCATTACGTCATCCACGAACGTCGAGACTCGCTGCTTCATACCCATTCTTGCAAGGGGTGCAAGTGATCCACGCTCCACCGCGAGCTCAAACAAGCTTTGCAAAGGCTCCATTATCGTGAGGGAAGAGCATTAGCGAAACTGGGTCACCTTGTCGGAGTCCTTTCCTATAATATATCGGCATCCCGGGGGTGCCATTCACCATGATTCTTGTGCTTGAGTTTGCTAGTATGCCGCACACCCATGAAATCCACCTATTGCCAAACCCCATGTGTTTGAGCACCTCCACTAAGAATGGCCACTTAACGGAATCGGACGCTTTGGATATGTCGAGCTTGAGCATGATTGTAGTCTCCCGCAGAGCATGCAGACGTCGTGCCATGCACTACACGAGCATGAAGTTGTCGTGGATGGACCTCCCCTTAATGAAAGCGCTCTGGTGGTTGCCCACAAGCCTTGGTAATTCTGGTGCCAATCTGGTCGAGAGTGTCTTCTCAAATATTTTCACCGCTCCATGAACAAGGCTTATAGGCCTAAAATCCTTGATATCCACTGCTCCATCCATCTGTGGGATCAGCGTGATTATAGTCTTATTGATCGTCGGCAGCCCTCGCATATTACCACGGAAGAAGGCCTGCATGGCCCTCATAATGTCACCCTTGATAGTAGGCCAACAGACCGCATAAAACCTCCTTTTAAACCCATCCGGGCCGGGAGCCTTGTCAAGTGGCATCCCCTTGACCACCTTCTCTACCTCCTCCTCTGTGAATTCCTGTTCCAAGTGCGAGAGTTCTAGGGTGGGTAGCCGCAGCGCGTCGAGGTTGATGGTGTATTCGCGCGGCACGGTTGTCTCAAACAGGTCTGTTTAGTAGCTGTCCACCGGCTCCCCAATCTCTTCTTGGCCTGTGGCAACCACTGATCCGTGCTGCAGGATGGAGATCATGTTTCTCCGCTGTCGGTGGCAGGCATGTTGGTGGAAGAAAGCGGTGCTAGCATCTCCCTCGCGTAGCTGTAGGATCCTAGAGCGTTGGCGCGCGATCGTGCGCTCCAGGGAGCAAAGGCCCAGGAGTTTGCGCTTGAGTAGCTTACGGAGTTCATGCTCTTGTTGGGAAAGATCTCTTGTGTCCATGGCCTTGTCCAAACGTGCAATGATTTCAATTGCGATTGAGATTTGGAGCTTGGTGTTGCCAACCCATCTAAAGAGTTATAGGGGATCGGTTATAGATGCTCTTAGGCAAGGTTTTAGTCATGCCAGGCGAGCGACCAAACAAGAGAACCCACAACGACTGTTAGATTGGGCAAAACCCTCAACGCCTTTGAGGTGGAGTTTGGGAGCATGAGTTGCCTGCCGACTTGGGATACGAGGGACAGATGATTGTAAAATGTATACGTGACCGTCAGATACAAGCTTTGCCCTTTTGCATATAGAAAAAATATATTTACTATGCAAATACAAAATACTATAAATATATATTTCATGGTGGGGCTTCTGATAGTGATTTTACCTATAAACCCGATAACTAATTAATAACAAAACTTAGTGCGAACCGACCTGTGGTTGGATGGTTACGAGGACAGTGGTATCCCAGCCCACCAGGGTTCAAATCCTGGTGCTCGCATTTATCCTGGATTTATTTCAGAATTTCAGGCGATGCGCGTTTAAAAAGGGGAGACGTTTTCGTCGACTACGAGACGCCTACAGTGACTTTGTATTCATAGAAGTGAGTATATGCACGTATATATAGGCGCCTACATCTGTATTGTTTTAAAAAAGACAAAACTTAGTGTGGGGTAGGGGGTTTGTGCAAATACCGCGGAGTCCGCGGTGAAGCAGTAGGACGCAGACATCACAACCTACTGCTTTCCTTTGCTCTGAACTGTCTGGGAGCTAATCACTGTAGAACCAAAATCCTTACTTGATCCAGAATTAGAATGTTAATTTCCACTTAGAATGGACTAGAATGCTTTTTATTTTATTTTTTGCGCTGGGAAGGGATTAGAACGTTAATCAATCTCGGATCTGATCGGGACGGTCGAGCCGATAGATCTAGATCACGTACACCCGATCGATCATCAATGCGAGGCTCATGCATGATTGCTCGCATTACTTGCTACAGTGTGCATTGTATCTAATCAAAGCTGCGTACGTGCGTGCATATAGACTTGCTTACTACGACTAATCAATGTGGAAGAAAAGAAAGGAATAGAGCAGCGTGGTGTGGGTTGAGTTGGAGCATTCACGCATGCATTCATGTCCGCCTTGTTGGCGACAAGGCTTGGACGTACCGGTAGGGGACGTCGTCCAAACCAGCCGCGATCCTTCTCTTCTCGCCGGCCAGTGGCTGACGGCGATCGTTCCACAGGGATTAGTAGACTCTAGATATATAATCCCTATATATAAACTAACACAGCCCTAATTGCAATTTCCCGTCTTGTCAAGTATATCTACATCGAGAGCCTGAGGCCTGTCGCCTGTGTAGGAGCCGGCGTGCAGTCGTTTCAAACTTTGCACTATCTCACTTCTGCGTGATTGTCATGCATGTAACTAACTGTAGTATATATAAACAAGAATTAGCACTAATCAAATTAAGTCGTTGAGACTTCAAACGCTAGCTAGCTAGCTTGATCGTTATGTATGTCGGTGTCAACTGTCAAGTGAGTGTTGATAATGAGCATCAGGGTTGAAGCCCTTGTCGGCTTTGTTGGAGCGTGTCAAGATCAAGGGCAGCTTCTGACCCATCGTCCGTGACAGTGAGCGTGTGGGGGATCCCTGTACGCACGAGCGCGCGCGCGTCCCCGTCCTTGACAGGGCGCACGCACGCCATCGATCGACACCAACCTTGTGAAAATTTATTAATTTGCGGCAGCTGACATCTCACTTGTCACTAGATCGATCGCAGTCATTGCCCATGCATGCATCTACACACTACAGTGGATGCACACCCTCCCCCTTGGTCCATCTTGAGAGAGAGATGTACAGAGGCTGATTGAGACACGTGCGCATGCTTGACCAATCCCACACATTCTATATTTGCCTCCTATTACATTTTTTTTTGAGAAACCTCCTATTACGATTTACACACCAACCAAACCGATATTAGCCTGTTGTGTAAATTGTTTTCTTTTATCACTTGACTAGGTCTCATCCGAAAAAAATATTTGCGGTCGAAAACACCCTCCCAGATAAAATGGAAACCTAGTGATTCTCACTTTCTCTGTGAGCATTATGACGGTCAAGTGGGATTTCTTGTGCTTTGGGGTCATTCATATAGTATACGGGATGCTGCACACAAGTGTGTTTCGGGGAAGATACTTGGCTAGGTATCACTCATCTTAGTCGGCAGTATCCAAGATTGTATAACACGGCAAGGGTCAAAGCACTACTCAACTACAGCGATGTTGGGCTCACGCTAGATGTATGGTCTTTGGATGCGCACAAAAGTTGCATCCCCACTCCAACCACTCTTAAGAAAATTATCTTTGGTCAAAATGTTGTTCTTCAACATTAGCCAGAGAAAAATCTTGATTTCGAGAGGCAACTTCAGTTTCCAAATAAACCTGTATCCCACCATATCAACTTTTTAAAGTGAAATATATAGTTCCCTCATAGAGAATCTTTGTTACTTCGTTTCCATCTCACCTGTATTTTTCACTAGTCAGGACAACATTCTCTTTAGCTCAGTCCATTGCTCAACATCTTCCCCTAACAAAGTCCTCATGAACAACAAACATTCCCAACCGTATTGACTCTGTATATAGTTATTTTCTTGGTGAAACTGATATTGTACAACCTGAAGAATCTACTTGCTAGTGTTGATGCATGTACTTAGATATATATTCCTAAAACAAAAGCTTATAGCTACATAACCAATAACTCTCTCAAAGACTTGCTGAAAGATATGTTTAACTTTCAGAGCCCAAGCTAGAAATGATATTCACCACTAGGGATTTCCACCTCCGATAGAGTATGTCTCTTGAGATATTTTCTTCGTAACAATTCTTGCCAAATTATATCATTATTCTATAACATCAATAAAAGTTTGCATAACCTGCATTGGTTCATGGCTTGAAGATCAAGCACACCAACCCCTCCACAATTCTTAGGCATACACACCATCTTCCAATTTACTAAATGATACTTCCTCTTGTTCTTGGACTTCTGCCATACCATCCCGGCCCTATTAGAATTCATAATGCCCCTTTTGGTCCCTCCAGGAGGAGAGCATATACAGAGGTATGCTACTAAGAGAAGCATTTGTCAATAGAAGTCTATCTCCAATTGAGAGCAAGTTACCAATCCATTCAACCATCCTTTTTTTCGTTTTTTTTCTTCTACCAACCTTTTCTCATCAATGGGAATGACAGGATATTGTACTGGAAGTTTTCTAGCAGCATAGGTAAAGTTCATAACCGGATAGCCTAGAACAACTATTGTGCTTGCCTAACCAATATCCAACTATAAGAATCCTATGGGCATTGTCTCCGTATAAAATGGTTTATGGAAAGCATGCCATTTACCTCTTGAGCTAGAACATGAAGTATATTGGGCAATTAAAGAACTTAATTCTAATTTCAAACTTGCCGGTGAGAAGAGGTTATTTGATATTAGCTCGCTAGATGAGTGGAGAACCCCAAGCATATGAAAATGCCAAGTTGTTTAAAGAAAAAGTTAAAAGATGGCATGAAAAAAGAATTCAAAAACGGGAATTCAAATTGGGTGAGTATATTCTATTGTACAACTCTCGTTTCAGATTCTTTGTAGGAAAACTTCTCTGTAAATTGGAAGGACCATATATCATCGAAAAAGTTTATCGTTCCGGAGCTATTAAGATCAACAACTCCGAAGTCACTAATCCGAGGGTGTTCAATGGACAAAGAATTAAGCATTATATCTCAGGTACACCTATTAATGTTGAAACTAACGTTATTCAAACTATGACACCAGAGGAACACATAAAAGAGGCCTTCCAGAACACTCCAGAACCCTGAAAAGAAATAGGTATGTGATACGGTAAGTAAATCGACTCCAAAAATTTCATAAAATACTTTCCGTCCGTTTAGCAATATTAGAAAAAATGCCAAAATAAGAAACAACCGAGGGGACACACTAGGCGCCCACAAGGCACCTGGGCGCGCCCACCCCCTAGGCACGCCCTGGTGGCTTGTGGGTCCCTCGTGTGCCTTCCCGTCTCCATTTTCCTCTGGAATACTTGTTTTGCAAGGTAAAAATTCTTTATATATACTTCCTGATGTTTTGACCATCGTATCCCGAGATTCTCCTCTGTTCTTGTTTCGTGCTGTTTCTCTGACAGATCCAGATCGCCATGGCTCCTCGAAGGCTCCGTACCAAGCACCGGATCGTGCAACCTTTGCCGGGCAAACGCCCTTACAACGAGGTTTATTACGAGTAGTCATCAGGGGAGGAGGATACCATCAAGCAGGAGGAAGCTGAGAAGGCCGCGGGAGGCCAGGTCCAAGAGGGAGATCAAGCCATGCCAATGGGAGAAACTACCGAAAATGGAGATATACTGCAACCTTTTTATGATCATCTCTCCATCTGAAATTGATACCTTGAGGGTCTTTGAAACAATTTGTGCTCAGAATACATCTCTCCCTCATGAAGTTATTCTGTTGGAAGAGCAAAACTGTGCCCTTCGGAATATCAAGAGAAGTTTGGAGTACTTATTGAAGCTGAAGGGCAAGCCCACTACTTCATCACCACCACCATCACCAAAGGAGACTTGAGTACACGGGTATGGGCACTGCCCTTGGCTTGCGCCAAGCTTGGGGGAGGTGCTCCGGTATCGTATCACCACCACTTTTATAATCATTATCTATCTTAGTTCAATCCTTATTTATTTTTTGATTTAGTAGAATAAAAGTTTAGTATGATCTATTATCGAGTGCTAATTTTGTGATCTATGTATCTATGCAATCGAGTTGAGAGTTATATAATAAAGAGTAGTTTGAGTTTTGCTTCTTTACTTTTATGTTTCTATCCTAGCATTGAAAATAATGGAAAAGATCATATGCTAATCTCATGGAAAGTAATGACTTCACATAAGAAAAGTGTATGTGGTAAAATTTATTGGAAGTTAACAAACATAGTATCGGTCAATGATGCAATTCATGCAAGATTAATAAGGGAAGAGAAGATTCACATATAAATATACTAAATTGGACATATTTTATGATTGTGAGCCCCCATCACTACATGAATCAGGAACTTTGCCGCCTGTTGTGGCTGACGGCAAAGGCATGCCTGGCGGACGACAAAGGCCTTTGCCGTCAGCCACCAGATGGGAATACGTCCGCTGAACAAACTACGGCAAATGGCACTTTGCCGTCGCCTAGCGGACGACAAAGATGCAAAGGTCTTTGCCGTCCGCCAGCAGACCGCAAAGGGCCTGGACGGCACACGTGGCAGCTTAGGTCTGTTAAAGGGTTAACGGCGTGCTTTACCGTCTGCTGGCAGACGGTAAAGACCTTTGCATCTTTGCCGTCTGCCAGCAGACGGCAAAGTGCCCAAATATGCCAGCCTAGATGCCTCCCCAGGTAGCTGCCACATGGCATGCTTTGTCGTCTGCTGGCATACAGCAAAGATGCAAAGGTCTTTGTCGTCTGCCAGCAGACGGTAAAGCAACCATATAGGCCAGCCTAGTGCCCCCCAGGTTGCACAGGGAGCTGCCACGTAGCAGCTTTGCCGTCTGTGGGTTGATGGCAAAGCTCTTTGCCGTCTGCCAGCAGACGGCAAAGAGCCTGTATAGCCCCTATTTTTTCTGTTTTTTTCTTAAATTCATTCAATTTCACAGATATATATACACATTTGAAAATACTTTCGACAAGCATACCAACACATATACATACCAAATCATATCCCTGCCATATGGATATGATCATCCAACACATATACATACCAAATCAAAAGTCCATATGCAAGATATATAGCTAGCCAACATATCCAACAACAAGCATACAATGGTTTCATCCATACATACATATATAGGTAGCAAGTTTCACATTGTTCATCCTACAAAATCAAAACAAAAAGGAAGCACAAGGAGAAGAGTAAACTCCATCAACGCAAGCTTCCTCATCTAAAGCAAATCTGCAAATTGGGAAAGAAGAAAGTTAGAAGAAGAAGAAGAAGAAGAAGAAGAAGAAGAAGATTAGAAGAAGAAGACTAGCTAGAAGAAGAAGAAGAAAAGAAGAAGAAGGTAAAAATGCCATTTTTAGCTACGCTAGGTAAAAAATGCTAAGTGTAGGTCATTTTAGAGCTAATCTAGGTAAATAGGTCATTTTGGATCTTAGTAAGGTTATTATGTCATTTTCGAGGAAAATAAGCTAAGTGTATGTCATTTTGGAGGTAACAAAGATTATCATGCCATTTTTGACCTAAGTATGTTATAAATGAACTGAAGAAGCTAAGTATAGGTCATTTTTGAGCCAACCTAGGTAGTTATGCCATTTTTGATCTAACTAAGCATATTTATTCATTTTGGAGGACAAAGTGGTAAGTGTAGGTCATTTTAGATCTATCCTAGTTAAAATCGGTCATTTTTGGAGCTAGGTAAGGTTATTTTATCATTTTGGAGGAAAATAAACTAATTATATGACAGTTTGGAGCTAAACCAAGGTTATTATGCCATTTTTTTTACCTAAGTAAGCTAATTATGTCATAAATGAACTAGGTTAGCTAAGTATAGATCATTATTGAGCTATCTTAGGTAGTTATGCCATTTTTAGCTAACTAAGCATATTAAGTCAGTTAGGAGGAAAAAATGCTAAGTATAGGTCATTTATAGCTATCCTAGGTAAAGTATAGGTCAACTAAGCTTATTATGTCAATTTGGAGAAAAATAAGGTAAGTATAGGTCATTTTTGTGCTAACCTAGGTGACGATGCCATTTTTGAGCCCAACTTACGTAAGTATAGCTCATTTTTTATCTAACTTAAATAATTATGCCCTTTAGGAGGAAAATATGCTAAGTATGCATTTGCTAAGAAAAACACTAGAGAAAACTTACCCTCATCACAACAAATGCGATGAAGATCGCAACTAAGGTAACAATTGATCCAACGACATAATGATACCAAGCCTCATTATCAATGACATATTTTCTAATCTTCTTCATCTTCAAGCGCATTGCATCCATCTTCAAGCGCATTGCATCCATCTTCAAGCGCATTGCATTCATCTTCATCTTGAAGGAAATATGCCCTAGAGGCAACAATAAAGTTATTATTTATTTCCTTATATCATGATAAATGTTTATTATTCATGCTAGAATTGTATTAACCGGAAAGATGATACATGTGTGAATATATAGACAAACAGAGTGTCATTAGTATGCCTCTACTTGACTAGCTCGTAATCAAAGATGGTTATGTTTCCTAGCCATAGACAAAGAGTTGTCATTTGATTAACGGGATCACATCATTAGGAGAATGATGTGATTGACTTGACCCATTCCGTTAGCTTAGCACACGATCGTTTAGTATGTTGCTATTGCTTTCTTCATGACTTATACATGTTCCTATGACTATGAGATTATGCAACTCCGTTTACCGGAGGAACACTTTGTGTGCTACCAAACGTCACAACGAATCGGGTGATTATAAAGGTGCTCTACTGGTGTCTCTGAAGGTACTTGTTGGGTTGGCGTATTTCGAGATTATGATTTGTCACTCCGATTGCCTGGAGAGGTATCTCTGGGCCCACTCGGTAATGCACATCACTTAAGCCTTGCAAGCATTGCAACTAATGAGTTAGTTGGGATGATGTATTACGAGCGAGTAAAGAGACTTGCCGGTAACGAGATTGAACTAGGTATTGAGATACCGACGATGGAATCTCGGGCAAGTAACATACCGATGACAAAGGGAACAACGTATGTTGTTATGCGGTTTGACCGATAAAGATCTTCGTAGAATATGTGGGAGCCAATATGAGCATCCAGGTTCCGCTATTGGTTATTGACCGAGACGTGTCTCGGTCATGTCTACATAGTTCTCGAACCCGTAGGGTCCGCACGCTTAAAGTTTGATGACGGTTATATTATGAGTTTATGTGTTTTGATGTACCGAAGATAGTTCGAAGTCCCGGATGTGATCACGGACATGACGAGGAGTCTCGAAATTGTCGAGACATAAAGATTGATATATTGGACGACTATATTCGGACACCGGAATGGTTCCGGGGGTTATTGTCACGTCCAATATGCGACCCTATCCAAAAGGAACTCGACGGTCCCACCAAGGATAGACCCGCATATTGAAACGCTTTTGCAAGGTGGATATCATTACATCAACATTACATAATACATAGGGATACATACATAATGCATACAATGCCACAAGAATACATCAACATCATGTACAAGATCAACATCCGACTACGGATGAAACATAAACAGAAGCTCAAACGACATCCACCCTGCTAGCCCAGGCTGCCGACCTGGAACCTATCCTCGATCAAGAAGAAGCGTAACAAGAACTCCAAACAAGCAAACATCGCTCTCACGTCATGATCATCGCAAACCTGTACTGCAATCGGTGGTGTAGTAATCAGAGCCACGAGGACTCAAAGCAATCCCATTA
Source organism: Aegilops bicornis (assembly GCA_021605145.1). Classification (NCBI taxonomy): domain Eukaryota; kingdom Viridiplantae; phylum Streptophyta; class Magnoliopsida; order Poales; family Poaceae; genus Aegilops; species Aegilops bicornis. The sequence goes on along the minus strand of CM038673.1, from coordinate 134,790,769 downwards.
CCATGGGTATCAAGACTAGCAAAGCTTAATGGGAAAGGAAGGGATAAAGTGGTGAGGTTGCAGCAGCGGCTAAGCATATATGGTGGCTAACATACGCAAATGAGAGCGAGAAGAGAAACAAAGGAACGGTCGTCAACTAGTAATGATCAAGAAGTGATCCTGAACTCCTACTTACGTCAGACATAACCCAGAAACCGTGTTCTCCTCTCGATCAACCCCGAAAAGAGACACTCACGGTTACGCACACGGCTAGTGTATTTTAATTAAGATCAACTTCGGGTTATCTACAACCGGACATTAACAAATTTCCATCTGCCACATAACCGCGGGCACGGCTTTCGAAAGTTTATACCCTGCAGGGGTGTCCCAACTTAGCCCATGATAAGCTCTCGCGATCAACGAAGGATATTCCTTCTCCCGGAAGACCCGATCAGTCTCGGAATCCCGGCTACAAGACATTTCGACAGCAATAAAACAAGACCAAGAAGCCGCCCGAATGTGCCGACAAATCCCGATAGGAGTCACACGCACCTCGTTCTCGTGGCACATCCGGATGAGCAGTCCGTACAACTAAAACCAGACCTCAAGTTGCCTTGAGGGGCGCCGACAGGTTTCTAGTTCGGGCCAAGACTCGAAGGAGCACCGTCCGGGGGCTAAAATAAAGATGACCCTCGGCTCCGAAACCCAAGGGAAAAAGGGCATAGGTGAGGCAAATGGTAAAACCAAAGTTGGGCCTTGCTGGAAAAGTCTTATTCAAAGCGAACTGTCAAGGGGGTCCCATAAATCACCCGACCGCGTTAGGGACGCAAAATCCAGGAACATAACACCGATATGACAGAAACTAGGGCGTCAAGAGTGGAACAAAACACCAGGCATAAGGCCGAGCCTTCCACCCTTTACCAAGTGTATAGATGCATTAATAATATAAGATATATTGTGATATCCCAACAAGTAAACATGTTCCAACAAGGAACAACATCTCCATGTTCCGACAAGGAACAAACTTCATCTTCACCTGCAACTAACAACGCTATAAGAGGGGCTGAGCAAAGCGGTAACATAGCCAAACAACGGTTTGCTAGGAAGGGTGCAAAAGGTTAGAGGCTGACATGGCAATTTGGGATGGCTAGATAAACAGGTAATAGGTAGCGTAGCAAAGCGATAGAACGAAGCAACTAGCATAGCAATGATAGTAGTGAGATCCAGGGTAGCGGTCATCTTGCCTGAAATCCCGCAAGGAAGAAGAACGAGTCCATGAAGAAGACGAACGGATGAAGTCGAACCAAGCGTAGACGAACGAATCCTCACGATCGCAACGAAACGTGAACTAACAAGAAGAAGCACACAACATAGGTAAACACACCACACATGAACATGACAAGATGCACAACAAACATGATGCATGACAAATCTAGATGAAGCTACTCATGGCAAGAGATGATGCAAACAAGAACAACACCTCAAGGCAAGTTTAAATGAGGCCGGAAACAACATATAACAATTCCGGTAAGTCCTCATATGCAAATTTCGAAATTGGTCCAGATCTGAATAACTTTATCTTCAAGTTGTTAAACAGCAAGTTAAGATGCACCACGATGATCTACACGAAATTCTAGTCAAGTTACATATAAAGTTCATTAGATTCGGAGCTACGGCCTAGAAGATATGAGCATAACAAGATAAACATGGCATTGATGCAAAATGCATACAAACATCAAGCAAACACTCTCAAAACATGGATGCAACATTATAATATGAAACTACATGCAAAATCAAGCAAGTTTCATATAGAGCACACTCAAAACGGAGCAACGGTTCAACACACACACAATCTGTCCAAAACAGCAACTAGGCATATTGCAAGCATCAAAACAACATGCTACAACATCTCAACGTAATAACAAGAGGCATGGGCATGATCTACAGGTAAAGCATTACAAAACATGAACACTGAGCTATCTCCAGAAACAACTAGAACATGCTCAAAAACACATGACAAGATTGCAAATAATAACAGTTTCCGACTTTAGCAGAAATAACATCAGGTTGCAATGTTTAGAGCTATCAAACAACATGTTACAGGAACTTAACATGGCCAACAAAGGCATGGCATGAATCCACCCAAATCATATAACAAAAGTCCCTTACTGACGATAAGCCAAAAAGGACCAGAAAATATGATGGCGCCCATGTAAACATGGCAAGTTATATTACAGATTCATACATGGCAGGAACAACAATAAGTAGGCATGTTGGTGAGCTTGAAACACTCACCACAGAGCAATACATGGCATGGCAAGGCAACTCACAGTAAGAAGACATGTCATAGAAGCTATACATGGCAAGAACAACATCATAGCATACACGGATCAACTACAACAACCTTGGCAAAATTGAATAACATGTAAACAACCTGCCAGGAAACATTTTATAGCAAAAGTAGAGCTCGATTTACTCAAGCTATACTACCCCATTATTGCAAACAAGGGCATGTATGGATAGATAAAGACATGTATAACAAAACATCCTTACTGAAGTATCTCAAAATATGCATGGAACTCTCTGTAGCATCAAGTTAACATGGCATAAAAATATCAGCAAAACAGGGCTGAAATCAGCAACAACAAGACACCTAGTTTGCATGCTTGTGCTAGTCACCACATAGATCACAAAAATACATGGCATACACCCCTGGAAAGATGGCACGGCATATTACAAAACGCATGTAGGACTCAAGTCCATAGGGTGCACACATCAATCATGGCAAAAAATGACAAAAGTGCATGTTCTGTTAAGAAACAGAAACTAACATCACATAGCACACTTCCAACAGCATTTCGGACATCAAGATGAGCTCAAATGAAAATTACACAATGAGATCAAATGATATACTCATCGAGTCGAACATTTTGACATATTACACACGCAAAACGGAGAAACAATGACAGAGATATGATGCAATGAAAATGCAATAAAATATCATGAAATCTGGGACTTAGACATTTCGGGGAAGGGGAAAAAGTCAACCGGCACGGATTACGAGGATCGCCGGATCGGGGTCGCCGGAGCTGAGGTTGAGGAAGCCGGGGGGAGGCGGATCCGGGGCTTCTCCGGCCACGGCGCGGCTGGACGGGGCCGGGAGCGGCGAGGGCGCAGCTGCCGGGCGGATCTCGGCCGGAGTTTCCGGGCCATGCGGCGGCGGCGCTGTGGCCGGGGGGCGGCCGCTGCCAGCGGCGGGAGGCGCGGCCGGCGACGAGGAAGGAGGAGGCGGCCGCCTGACGGCGGGGCGGCGAAGGGCGGCGGCGGAGGCGCAGGGCGCCGGCGGGCGGCGGCGGGCGAGCGGGCATGGAGGCGGGCGCCGCGCGGCGGGAGGCGGGTTGCTGGGCCGCCACGGGCCCGGGCGGGCCGGGCGGCGCTGGAGGCGGCGGCGCGCCACGTGGCAGCCTCGACATTGGCGCGGGCGGCGCGATTCCGTCCGGTCCGGATTACACGTCCGGCGGAGAGGGCATTTCTAGGGTTTCGTGGGGAGAATTCATCCATGAATTGGAGGGGAGGTGTATATATAGGTAGAGGGAGCTAGGAGAGTCCAAATGAGGTGCGGTTTTTGCCACGCGATCGTGATCGAACGCACCGAGAGCATGGAGGGAGTTTGGTGGGTTTTGGGCCACTTTGGAAGGGTGTTGGGCTGCAAACAAAGAGGCTTTTGCGGTTACCCGGTTAACTGCTGGAGTACCAAACGACCTCCAAATGATCCGAAACTTGACAGGCGGTTCATCGGGTGCTATACCAAGGCCGCTATGGCAAACCTCGGTCCATTCCGAGACCGTTTAATACCCACACACGAAAAAGAGGTAAAAGGCGCCGGAGACATAGGAGTGCCGGATTGCAAAACGGACAACGGGGAAAATGCTCGGATGCATGAAACGAACACGTATGCAAAATGAAATGCACATGATGACATGATATGAAATGCAGATGAAGACATGGCAAAGTGCAACACGCAAGCAAATGACATGGCAATGACAGCGAATAACTGGTGGACACCTGGCGCATCGGATCCGGGGCGTTACAGTTATCTAATATATACCGGAGTACCGGGGGTTACTGGAACCCCCCCGGGAAGTAATGGGCCTTGTTGGGGCCTAGTGGAGAGAGAGAGAGGGGCCGGCCAGGGCAAGAGGCGCACCCCTCCCCTTGAGTGCGAATAGGACAAGGAAGGGAGGGGGCGCCCCCCTTGCCTTTCCCCTCTCCCACTCCTTCCTTCCCCCTCCTCCTTGGACTAGGAAAGGGAGGGGCAAACCTACTTGGAGTAGGTTTCCCCCTCCTAGGGCATGCCACCCCCTTGGCCGGCCCTCTCCTCCTCCGCCCCTTTATATACGGAGGAGGGAGGCACCCCATAGACACAACAAGTGATCTCTTGATCTCTTAGCCGTGTGCGGTGCCCCCCTCCACCATAATCCACCTCGATAATATCATAGCGGTGCTTAGGCGAAGCCCTGCGTCGGTAGAACATCATCATCGCTACCACGCCGTCAGATCGACAAAACTCTCCCTCAACACTCTACCGGATCGGAGTTCGAGGGACGCCATCGATCTGAGCGTGTCTTTGAACTTCCGGAGGTGTCGTATGCTCGTACTTGATCGGTCGGATCGTGAAGATGTACGACTACATCAACCGCGTTGTGTTAATGCTTCCGCTTTCGGTCTACGAGGGTACGTGGACAACACTCTTCCCTCTCGTTGCTATGCATCACCATGATCTTGCGTGTGCGTAGGTTTTTTTTGAAATTACTACGTTCCCCAACAGTGGTATCAGAGCCTGGTTTTATGCGTTGATGTTATATGCACGAGTAGAACACAAGTGAGTTGTGGGTGATACAAGTCATACTGCTTACCAGCATGTCACACTTTGGTTCGGCGGTATTGTTGGATGAAGCGGCCCGGACATACATTAAGTATACGCTTACGCGAGACTGGTTCTACCGACGTGCTTTGCACACAAGTGGCTGGCGGGTGTCAGTTTCTCCAACTTTAGTTGAACTGAGTGTGGCTACGCCCGGTCCTTGAGAAGGTTAAAACAACACTAACTTGACGAACTATCATTGTGGTTTTTGATGCGTAGATAAGAACGGTTCTTGCTCAGCCAATAGCAGCTGATACGTCTCCAACGTATCTATAATTTTTTATTGCTCCATGCTACTTTATCTACTGTTTTGGACTATATTGGGCTTTATTTTCCATTTTTATATTATTTTTGGGACTAACCTATTAACCGGAGGCCCAGCCTAGAATTGTTGTTTTTTTTCCTATTTCAGTGTTTCGAAGAAACGGAATATCAAACGGAGTCCAAACGGAATGAAACCTTCGGAAACGTGATTTTCTCACCAAATGTGATCCAGGCGACTTGGACCCTACTCCAAGGAACAAAAGAGGCGGTCACGAGGGTGGGGGTGCCCCCCTAGGGCGCTCCCCCCTGCCTCGTGGGCCCCCTGTTGCTCCACCGACGTACTCCTTCCTCCTATATATACCTACGTACCCCTAAACGATCAGAACAGGAGCCAAAAACCTAATTCCACCGCTGAAACTTCCTGTATCCACGAGATCCCATCTTGGGGCCTGTTCCGGAGCTCCGCCGGAGGGGCATCCACTGCTACGTCTCGAGCTTGCGTTGGTTTTCCCCAAAGAGGAGGGGGTGATGCAGCACAGTAGCGTAAGTATTTCCCTCAGTTTTTGAGAACCAAGGTATCAATCCAAGAGGAGGTCACGCCAAGAAGTCCCTCGTACTGCACAACACGATAGCAACTCGCAACCAACGCTTAGGGGTTGTCAATCCCTTCACGGTCACTTACGAGAGTGAGATCTGATAGAGATAATATTTTTGGTATTTTTGATATAAAGATGCAAAGTAAAAAGTAAAAGCAAAGCAAGTAAATAAAATAAGGGAGATTGATATGATGAGAATAGGCCCGGGGGCCATAGGTTTCACTAGTGGCTTCTCTCAAGAGCATAGTATTCTACGGTGGGTGAACAAATTATTGTTGAGCAATTGATAGAATTGAGCATAGTTATGAGGTTATCTAGGTATGATCATGTATATAGGCATCACGTCCGAGACAAGTAGATCGAAACGATTCTGCATCTACTACTATTACTCCACTCATCGACCGCTATCCAACATGCATCTAGAGTATTAAATTAAAAACAGAGTAACGCCTTAAGCAAGATGACATGATGTAGAGGAATAAATTCATGTAATATGATAAATACCCCATTTGTTATCCTCGATGACAACAATACAATACGTGCCTTGCAACTCTTTCTGTCACTGAGTAAGGACACCGCAAGATTGAACCCAAAGCCATGCACTTCTCTCATTGCAAGAACTACCAATCTAGTTGGCCAAACCAAACGGATAATTCGAAGAGACTTGCAAAGATAAATCAATCATACATAAAAGAATTCAGAGAAGATTCAAATATTATTCATAGATAAGTCGGATCATAAACCCACAATTCATCGGTCTCAACAAACACACCGCAAAAATAAGATTACATCGAATAGATCTCCACGAGAGAGGGAGAACATTGTATTGAGATCCAAAAAGAGAGAAGAAGCCATCTAGCTACTAGCTATGGACCCGAAGGTCTGAAGTAAACTACTCAGACTTCATCGGAGGGGCTATGGTGTTGATGTAGAAGCCCTCCGTGGTGGAGCCCTCTCCGGCGGAGCTCCGGAACAGGCCCCAAGATGGGATCTCGTGGATACAGGAAGTTACGGCGGTGGAATTAGGTTTTTGGCTCCGTATCTGGTCTATTGGGGGTACGTAGGTATATATAGGAGGAAGGAGTACGGTGGAGCTTGAGGGGCCCACGAGGTGGGCGCGCCTGTGGGCGCCTCCACCCTCGTGACCTCCTCGGAAATTTCTTGGAGTAGGGTCCAAGTCTCCTGGACCACGTTAGGTGAGAAGATCACGTTCCCGAAGGTTTCATTCCGTTTGGACTCCGTTTGATATTATGTTTCTTCGAAATACCGAAATAGGCAAAAACAAAGAATTTCGGGCTGGGCCTCCTGTTAATAGGTTAGTCCCAAAAATAATATAAAAGTGGAAAATAAAGCCCTTTATAGTCCAAAACAATAGATAAAGTAGCATGGAGCAATCAAAATTATAGATACGTTGGAGACGTATCAGGCATCCCCAAGCTTAATTCCTGCTTGTCCTCGAGTAGGTAAATGATAAAAAGAGAATTTTTGATGCGGTGTGATACTTTGGCATAATTTCAATGTAAATCTTCCTAATTGTGATATGAATATTCAGATCCGAAAGATTCAAGACAAAAGTTCATATTGACACAAAAATACTAATACTTCAAGCATACTAATCAAAGCAATAATGTCTTCTCAAAATAACATGGCAAAAGAAAGTTCATCCCTACAAAATCATATAGTTAGGCTATGCTTCATTTTCGTCACACAAAGATGTACCCAACTTCTATACCCCCGATGACAAGCCAAGCAATTGTTTCATACTTAAATAATCTCAAACTTTTTCAACCTTCACGCAATACATGAGCGTGAGCCATGGATATAGCACTATGGGTGGAATAGAATATGATGATGGGGATTGTGTGGAGAAGACAAAAAAGGTGAAAGTCTCACATCAACGAGGCTAATCAATGAGCTATGGAGATGCCCATCGATTGATGTTAATGCAAGGAGTAGGGATTGCCATGCAACTGATGCACTGGAGCTATGAATGCTCAACAAAAGAAAACTAGTGGGTGTGCATCCAACTTGCTTGCTCATGAAGACCTAGGGCATTTTGAGGAAGCCCATCGTTGGAATATACAATCCAAGTTCTATAATGAAAAATTGCCACTAGTATGAACAAGAAAACTCACTATATGAAAAGCATGGTGCTACTTTGAAGCACAAAATATGAGACTCTCTACATGAAGAACAAGGTGCTACTTTGAAGCATAATATATGAGACTCACTACATGAAGAACAAGGTGCTACTTTGAAGCACAAGTGTGGAAAAAGAGATAGTAGCATTACCCTTTTTATTTATTTATTTTTGGACCTTTTTTTTGGCCTTTCTTCTTTTTTTGGGAAATGCTTTAATAATGATGATCATCACACTTCTATTGATTACAACATAAGGATTACAACTCGAAACTAGAACAAGATATGACTCTATATGAATGCCTCCGGCGGTGTACCGGGATGGGGCAATGAATCAAGAGTGACATGTATGAAAAATAATGCAAGGTGGCTTTGCCACAAATACGATGTCAACTACAAGATCATGCAATGGCAATATGACAAAAGTAATGCATGTCACGATGATGATGGTGGAAGTTGCATGGCAATATATCTCGAATGGCTCTGGAAATGCCATGATAGGTAGGTATGGTGGCTGTTTTGAGGAAGATATAAGGAGGTATATGTGTGATAGAGCGTATCGTATCACGGGGTTTGGATGCACCGGCAAAGTTTGCACCAACTCTCAAGTAGAGAAAGGGCAAAGCACTGTACCTAAGAGGCTAGCAAAGGCGGAAAGGTAAAAGTGCGTATAATCCATGGACTCAACATTAGTCAAAAGAACTCATATACTTATTGCAAAAATTTAGAAGTCATCAAAAATTCAAGTACTACGCGCATGCACCTCCTAGGGGGATAGATTGGTAGGAAAAGACCATCGCTCGTCCCCGACCGCCACTCATAAGGATGCACAAGCCAGGTACACTTCATGTTTCAAATTTGTTACACAACTTTAACCATAATGCATGCTACGGGATTTGCAATCTTTAACACAAGTATTTCTCAAATTCACAACTACTCAACTAGCACGACTTTGATATTATCACCTCCATATCTCAAAACAATTATCAAGCATCAAACTTATCTTAGTATTCAACGCACTCAAAAGAAAGTTTCATATATCTTGAACACCAAGTATATTAACATTAAGAAAATTACCATGCTATTAACGACTCTCAAAATAATCTAAGTGAAGCATGAGAGATCAAGTTTCTTTAAAACAATCCACCACCGTGCTCTAAAAGATCTAAGTGAAGCATTAGAGCAAAAATTATCATGCTAAAAAAGATATAAGTGAAGCACTATGAGCAAAACTATCAAGCTCAAAAGATATAAGTGAAGCACATAGAGTATTCTAACAAATTTCAAATCATATATGGCTCTCTCAAAAGGTGTGTACAGCAAGGATGATTGTGGTAAACTAACAAGCAAAGACGCAAATAATACAAGACGCTCCAAGCAAAACACATATCATGTGGTGAATAAAAGTATAGCTCCAAGTAAATTACCGATGGAAGTGGATTTAAAGAGGGGATGCCTTCCGGCATCCCCAAGCTTTGACTTTTGGTGTCCTTGGATTATCTTGGGGTGCCATGGGCATCCCAAAGCTTAGGCTCTTGCCACTCCTTCTTCCATAATCCATCAAAAGAATTCACCCAAAACTTGAAAACTTCACAACACAAAACTCAATAGAAATCTCGTGAGCTCCGTTAGAGAAAGAAAACAAAAGACTACATTAAGGTACTGTAATTAACTCATTATTTATTTGTATTGGTGTTAAACCTACTGTATTCCAACTTCTCTATGGTTTATAAACTATTTTACTAGCCATAAATTCATCAAAATAAGCAAACAACACACGCAAAACAGAATCTGTCAAAAACAGAACAGTCTGTAGTAATCTGTAACTAACGCAAACTTATGGAACCCAAAAAATCTACCAAAATTAGAAGACCTGGGAAATTTGTTTATTGATCAGCAGCAATTGGAATCACTATTTTATCACGTTCTGGTGATTTTTAACAATTCGGGCACTGAGCGCAAAGATTCTGAAAATTACAGCAAGATCAAATAACTATCTCCCAAGAAGATCTAATAGGTTTAACTTGGCACAAACACTAATTAAAAGATAAAACCACATCTAAACAGAATCTAGATGGATTATTTATTCCTAAACAGAACCAAAAACAAAAAACACAAAATAAAATTGGGTTGCCTCCCAACAAGCGCTATCGTTTAACGCCCCTAGCTAGGCATTGAGATTTCAATGATGCTCCCAAGAAAGACAAGAATTGAAGCATAAAGAGAGCATCATAAAACACGCAACAAACACATCTAAGTCTAACATACTTCCTATGCATATACATCTTATAGGCAAACAAATTATCATAGCAAGCAAAAACTAGCATATGCAAGGAAGCGGAAAGAAACAATAGGAATATCAACATAACGAGAGGTAATTTATTATCATGAAAGTTTCTACGACCATATTTTCCTCTCTCATAATAGTTACATGTGGGATCATAAGAAAATTCAACAAAATAGCTATCACATAAAATATTTTCAACACGATCCACATGCATGCAAAGTTGACACTCTTCCAAAATAGTGGGATTATCATTAACTAAAGTCATGACCTCTCCAAACCCACTTTCAATATTATTGCAAACAATATTATCAATCTCATAATCATTACGGGGATTAAATAAATTTTCAAGATCATAAGAGGAATCACCCCAATCATGATCATTGCAACAAGTAGTAGACATAGCAAAACTAGCATCCCCAAGCTTAGGGTTTTGCATATTATTAGCACAATTGACATCAAGAGAATTTATAGTAAAATCATTTCAATCATGCTTTTCATCGAGGGAGCTATCAAACATGGGGGCAATAGCAACAATATCATTTTTAACATAAGGAACTATAGCAAATTCGTCTTCATAAATATTGGCATCATGGCCGCAAGAATAGCAAGCATCATGTTCATCAAGGGATATTTCAACCAAATCATCGGAATCATCATTATCTATAAATTCATGCATATCATTATTTTCTTCCAAAGCAACGGTCATTCTTTCAATAAATTCTTGGACATAGACATTATGAGCAAGGTTTTCATTGCAATATTTAAGTATGATGGAATTTTCAGATTTGTTGAGAGTAAAATCATACTTTTCAATCAAAGAAGCAACTTCATGAGCACCCTTAAAAACGACAGATTCTTCAATTTGTTCGATATCATAGTAAATATAAACACCCCTTGCATAAGAAGATAAGATTTCATTATCATTGAACTCACATAGGTAGGGAAGGTGTTTATTAGGGCTCTTAGAGCAACAAGTAAAATCACACACTTCACAAAGATTCAAAGCATAGCATAGCAGACTATTTATATGATACCGTAAGAGTCTCCCCTTTTCAGACAAACGATGACGCACAAAATAAGCATGCTCATCTAAAGATTTCCCATCAACTAGGCTAGTTGGGGTTTTAGCACGAGCACATAAGGATCGAAGATGATCCAAGTAGAATACTTTAAGTGGATCCATATCAATAGATTTTCAGCAAGCGAAGATGCAAGCATATAGAAGGCATAAGGAAACACAAACAAAGATACATACGAGAAGAAGGCGAACGAAAAAGAGAGGAGGAGATTGGGAGAGAGAGGGCGAATAAAACGGCAAGGGTGAAGTGGGGGAGAGGAAAACGAGAGGCAAATGGCAAATAATGTAATGCGAGAGATAGGGATTGTGATGGGTACTTGGTATGTTGACTTTTTGCGTAGGCCTCCCCGGCAACGGCGCTAGAAATCCTTCTTGCTACGTCTCGAGCTTGCGTTGGTTTTCCCCGAAGAGGAGGGGGTGATGCAGCACAATAGTGTAAGTATTTCCCTCAGTTTTTGAGAACCAAGGTATCAATCCAGTAGGAGGTCACGCGCAAGTCCCTCGTACCTGCACAACACGATAGCAACTCGCGACCAACGCTTAGGGGTTGTCAATCCCTTCACGGTCATTGTAGCGACCTGACCCAAAATCGGTCAAGTCTCTGTGTCTGTACCATCCCAAGATCATGCTGGCACTCACAGTACATTGATGAAATAAACAAAGTTCAATCACACCTGAATTTATTACACGATTCTCATATCGAGTCTTTATTACAATAGAATAAATTCTTCAGAAGGCCAACTCATGAGAAATAAACTAAGTAAAGCTGCGAAGCGTAGAAGAATAGCGAGTCCATCCGACTCCAAAGGGCAATCGCCAAGCGCGGAGCGTAGCCTCACTCCTGATCGGAATAAACCTCTGCAACATAAGACGTTGCAGCCGTGTAGGTCAGCATTTTTAATATGCTGGCAGTCATGAAGAGAGAACAATAATAAAATTACTAACACTATATGCAATTTGGCTGTGGGGCTCTAAGTTTCATCATTTTGCGAAAAGCCAGTTTTTCCCTACTACAAAGTGGACTTGCTTGCAAATACTACAAAATTGTTGGTAGTTATTGAGATGGTTCCGCCAACCAATGTCTCATTCCCAAATTATTAAGTCATAACCCCTCAATTAAATTATTAATTTTAGTGTTGAGATTTCCGAAATACTCCAAGTTCCAGAGGCTCAAATGTCCGTAACCGGGGACACGGCTAATCGATTAGATCTTTTCTCTGCAGAGGTTTGCGCACTTTACCCGCAAGAATCATTCCCTCCTTTTAAGTCCTCGCACTTCAGGGTGTTTGAAGACGGGATGAATGAAACAGGGTCTTCCAAAGAGTTCTTCTGGCCACTGCCGGTACCCATCCAATCCTACCGTTCTTCTATATCTCGTAGTACCGTCCGGCCAGAGTCACACCTAGGGTCGGCCAAGCCAGAGCCCATAATGGCTTGCGGCTGCACAGGTAAGCTTCCGGTCAATGGGGCATCCATCCGTCTCTTCGTGGCTGGGTGAAGCTTTCCGCAAGATGTCATGGCACTTCTCCATGCATCCCGGCCAACCACAGGGTTCTCCAGGTGCCCACAACCGCCCTCCACCCAAAGAGTGAATTCAAGTCCATCTTGATCATTGAAGTTCATGGGGTTGTCATCATCTTGACTCTCACATCTTGCTTATGAATTCACTCAACCAATCCGCCTCTGAGCATTGCAAAAGTAAACTACTTCGTCCCGGTCATGGTAACAAGGAAATGGTTCATCCTACCACATGATACTACTCAAGATTGTAACTTCAAAATATCAACTACTGCATGCATGGTGGGGAGGTATAATCTCTAATGCAATAAAAGTCATAGGTATTGAAAGTATGATCAATGACTTGCCTTGCTAACGATCTTCGTAAGCTAGGGAATCGTAGTAGCAAGCTTCGCACTCCGGAAACTCTACCGAGACAAACAATAATCACAATAAGCATATAGCATATGATCACTTAGCACAATAGCATAGTAATATAACACACCAAAACAAACGAACCAAAAACCCAAAGAAAACTCAAGAAATCCAACTCAAAGTTTTCCTACTTCAAACAACAACTAGAAATAGTTTTACATAACAAAAATTTTCTTAACATAACCTAAGCATGGGTTTTTGTTAACTTAACGAGAAAAGAATGCATTAAGCAAATAGGAGCAAAAAGAATTAACTTAAAAGCTAATATAAAACTCCTATTAGGCCTAATTCAATTTCTATTAAGAAAAATAAAATAAAAGTTTTATTTATTATAAATAAAAGTTCATGCTCTAAAGTGACAGAAACTAACCTAGAATAGTCAATCACATGTGAGAAATAAATTTATTTGCTAATTAAAATAATAGGAAAAACAGTAGCTAGTTAATTAATTAAGAATAACATGATTCTGCTAGAAACTATTTTTTTATTAATCCTAAAATGCCCAAATTAATTCCTACGGTTAGGCAATGACAAAACAAAGTTGGGACAAAAAGAATCATATAAAAATAATTTTCCTAACTCATTTTATAACAGATTTACTATTCTGACTAAAATTAAAATAAAGCAATTCTAAATAATTTTAACATAGCTAATTATATTTTCTACAGAAACTATAAGAAATTTGCAAACCAACAAAAAAAGAATCACTTAAAAATATTAAGTAGAATAAAAGATATGAATTTTTCAAATCTGAAACTATTGTGTTAAAACAGAAAAACGAAAATAAAGAAAAACGGCTAACTGGGCCTAACTAACGCACTGTGCGTAATATAACTAAACGGGCCCTAGGGTTAAACGAATCGGGCCGATCTAAAATAAAAAAAACCTAACTTAAAATAAACCGGAACTAACCGGGGAAAAACCCCGGTTCACTAATTGACCTAATAAAACCCATACCCCTTCGGGGGTTCTAATCTAGACCGTCGAGATTAGATCGGACGGGGAAGGGAAACTCCGGTGACTTCTGGGAGATCAACGGCGGCGGCGGCTCGGGCGGCGAAAAGGCCGGCGTCTCCGGTGGTCGAGGCGTCGGAGTGCTCACGTGCGGCGCGATTTATGGGTGGTCTGTGGAGTGGGTGGAGCTCGGGAGGGCTAGGCGACGGCGACGAGGCAAATGGCGGCGGCGGCGTTCGGCAAGTCCCGAAAGCACGTGAGGAGGAGAGAGGATCCGCGAGGCGAGGGGGATGGGGTGCGGGAGGGGTTTTATAGGCGAAGCGGCCGGTTGCGCAAGGGGGTGAACCGGGAGGGGATCGAATCCTGGATCCTTCGGGATCCGGCGAGCGGCCGCGCGGCGAGGTGGCGTGGGCGAGGGGTTGACGACGGTGGGGGCCCGCCTGTCGGTGAGGGGAGGAAGGGCGCGCGGTCGGTCGACCGAGCGGTAGCCTTTCCCGAGGGTGGTCCTGTCGGCTCGGCTGGGCTGGGCCGCTGTGGGCCGGGCCGCCTGGCGCCATGGGTTGCCTCGGCCGGTCAAGATTTTGGCCGGGCGCCTGAGGGTATTTTCCTTTTTCTAATCTATTTTTTTTTGAAAATAAAAACAAAGATATAAAATATAAAATATAAATATTTTATATAGACATATATATATCAAAATGATCAGGGGAATATTCCCTATCATTTGAACATTTTTCCAGGGGCAAAATCCAAAGTTTATAAAAAATCATTTTTTCCAAATTCAAATAAAATTCAAATTTGAATTCAAAACTTTTGGCATTGTTTTCCTCTGATATTTTTGGAGTGTCATGTTTACTCCTCTCATACTTTTGCTCAAGTATTTATCATGCTTAGTTTTTGAAATGATTCCCACTTGCCAAAGTTTGAATTCAAATACCAAAAACTCAAAATCTTCTGAAACTCCAAATGGCACTCAAATTCAAACAGAATGCATAGATGCTTAGCTATAATTCTAAAACATTCCAAATAGGAAATTTGGGATGTTACAAACCTACCCACCTTAAGATGAATCTCGCCCTCGAGATTCGGGTTGGCTAGCAAATAGGTGTGGGTGGTCTCGGAGGAGGTCTTCTTCTCGCTCCCAGGTGGCTTCTTCTTCGGAGTGGTGACTCCACAACACCTTGCAAAACTTGATGACCTTGCTGCGGGTGACTCTTCTCACAGTCTCGAGAATTCGGACGGGTTTCTCCTTGTAAGTCGATCCTTTGTCAAGCTGTATGGCCTCTAGGGGCCTTTGTGTCTCTCAACGGAATATCGGCCATGTCGGCATGACATTTCTTCACCGAGAAACATGGAAGACATCATGAACTCCGACAATCCTTCCGCAATTCCAACTTGTAAGCAACTTCTCCCCGACGTTCGAGGATTTTGTAGGGGCCAATGAATCGGGGTGCTAACTTTCCTTTGACACCAAACCTCTTGATTCCACGAAGTGGAGACACACGAAGATATGCTCGGTCTCCCGCTTCGTAAGTTACTTCCTTGCGTTTACTGTCGGCATAGCTCTTCTGTCTCGACTGTGCTATCTTGAGTCTATCCCGAATCAGCTTGACTTTCTCTTCGGAATCTCTGATAAGATCGGAACCGAAAAGTGATCGATCTCCAACACCATCCCACAAAGAATGGTGTTCTCGCACCTCCTTCCTTATAGAGCTTGAAAGGGGCCATCTTCGCATCGGATTGATAACTGTTGTTGTATGAGAACTCTGCGTCTGGCAAATTATCATCCCAGCTAGACCCATAGTCTAGCACACAAGCTCTCAACATGTCCTCCGTAATCTGGTTGACTCTCTCGGTCTCCATCCATCATGCGGATGAAAAGTTGTCTTGAATTCCAGCCTCGTACTCCAAAGTTTCATGCAACTGATTCCAAAACTTTGAGGTAAACTGTGTTCCTCTATCGACACGATACTCCTTGGAACTCCATGCGGACATACGATCCTGGTCATGTATATCTTGGCCAACTTAGCACCGGTATAGGTAGTTTTCACGGAATGAAGTGAGCTACCTTGGTCAAACGATCAACCACTACCGGATAGAATCATGACCTGAGCGGGTCTGGGTAATCCTGTGATAAAATCCATTCCAAGTTTCTCCCATTTCCAATCGGGGAATCGGCAAAGGTTGAAGTAATCCTGCTGGCTTACGATGTTACGCCTTTACTCGTTGACAAACATCACATACCGCTATGTACTCGGCAATATCCTTCTTCATACCGCCCACCGAAACTTTCCTTCAAATCCAGTACATCTTGGTGTTACCGGTGGATCGAAATCTGGTGAATCATGAGCCTCCTGAAGAATTAGCTTCCTGAGTTCGGGATCATTGGGCACATAAATACGTTCCTCGTACCATATAGCTCCGTATTCATCCTTACGAAACACTTTAGCTTTTCCTTCATTCATCCTTTTCTTTTTCTCATCAATTTCCTTGTCCGACTTCTGGGCTTCACGAATTCTTTCGGTCAAAGTGGACTGAACTTCCAGAGTTGCAATATATCCTCTCGGAACTATCTCCAGTCGGAGATCTCTGAGGTCATCGACTAACTCCTGGGGTAATCCTCCTGCTATAAGAGTATTCACATAACTCTTACGGCTCAAAGCATCTGCTACAACATTAGCCTTACCAGGTGGTAATGCAATCTCATGTCATAGTCCTTTATTAACTCTAGTCATCTCCTCCTACCGAGGTTCAACTCTTCTGCGTGAAAATGTACTTCAAGCTCTTATGATCCGTAAACATCACAACGGTTTCCGATGAGGAAATGTCTCCAGTCTTGAGTGCATGCACTACGGCTGCTAACTCCAAATCATGTGTGGCATAATTCATCTCGTGAGGTCGTAGCTGTCTGGAGGCATAAGCTACAACTTTTCCTTCCTGCATTAGTACTCCTCCGAGTCCTTGACGAGAAGCGTCACAATAAACCTGGTATTCCTTGTGTATGTCCGGCAAAATCAACACCGGGGCTGTAACCAAACGTTTCTTCAATTCCTGAAAACTAGCTTCACAATCCTCGGTCCAAATGTACTTGGCTTCCTTCTTCAACAGCTCAGTCATGGTCTTGGCAATCTTTGAGAAGTTCTCAATAAACCTCCGATAATATCCTACGAGTCCGAGAAAATCATGGATCTCCTTAATCGAGGTGGGCGATCGCCAATCGGTGATCGATTCAACCTTGGCGGGGTCAACTGCTATTCCTTCTCCTGAAATAACATGTCCGAGGAATCCGACTTCCTTCAGCCAAAATTCACATTTGCTGAACTTGGCATACAACTGATGTTCTCGAAGTTTCTCCAGAACTAGACGCAAATGTTCCTTATGCTCTTCCTCGCTCTTGGAGAAAATCAGTATATCATCGATGAACACCACGACAAACTTGTCCAGATATTCCATAAATACCTTGTTCATCAAATTCATGAAGTATGCAGGGCATTAGTCAATCCAAATGACATGACGGTATACTCATATAAACCATACACAGTGGTAAATGCTGTTTTGGGTATATCCGCTTCACGGATCTTCAACTGATGATACCCTGATCGAAGATCGATCTTGGAGAATACCTTGGCTCCAACTAGCTGATCAAACAGGTCATTAATCATCGGCAGAGGGTACTTGTTCTTGATGGTCACCTCGTTCAACGAACGATAATCCACAACCATCCTCAAGGTTCCATCCTTCTTCTCTACCAAAAGAACTAGGGCTCCCCAAGGTGATGAGCTTGGCCGAATATATCCTTTCTCCAATAACTCATTAATTTGATTCTTGATCTCTTTCAATTCGTTCGGGGGCATCCGATAAGGTCTCTTGGATATTGGGGCTGTGCCGCAATAATTCAATCAGAAATTCAATGTCCCTGTCCGGTGGCATTCTGGTAATTCCTCCGAAATACATCGGGAAAATCTTGCACTCTTGGCACTTCCTCCTGAACAACTCCGTGAGGGAATTCACCGATTCTTCATCCGCTATGCCTAGATACATACTTGATCCTCTTCGCTCCGGTGGTGAGCAGAATCGACTTCTTGAGCACAGTCTATGTTTCCTTCAAACTTCGTCAACCAATCCATGCCTAGGATTACATCCAAGGTCCGGGTTTCCAACACTATGAGGTCTGCAGGAAATTTATGGTTCCCGATGTTGAGGGTTGCATGACAGCCTAAGCTCGCCATCATTTCTCCTCCTGCGAATCGACGCGAAGGGGGCTTCTAAGGGTTTTAGTGGGCAGCCCATACTTTTCCACAACTACCCTTGATATGAATGAATGCGTTGCACCGTAATCAAAGAGTACCAATCTTGAACGTGAATTCAATAAAAACTTACCAACCACGATTGTCGGCTGATCATAGACGTCCTCCACGCCAATGTGGTTCACCCGAGCACGAGGGAAAGGGTTGGGCTTCTTCGCTGAGCTTCCATTGTCGTTTCCATTCCTCCGCTTGGCCTCTGGGCGTCGGTGGCATAGTGCCCTGTTTTACGGCACTTGAAACAGTGATGTGACTCGAGATCCTTGAGCCGGGCAGGGCGATGCTGATTGCCATTGCCATTGCTCGACTTGTTGTCCTGGTTGCGGTTGTTCCCATTTCCTCCATGGTTATGGCCTCCATGGTTGTGATGGGTATGCCCTCCCGAGTATGGGGCATAACGGGCTTCGCCGAGCTCTGAGTTGTGCTTCCCCTGGCTGTACTTCCGCTATGGCTTTCAATCTGCTGCTGCTTGCCTTCAAGTATGATGGCCTTGTCTACCAGCTCCTGGTAGTCGGTGAAAGTAGCCACCATAAGCTGCATACCTAGTTCATCATTGAGTCCCTCGAGAAACTTCTCCTGCTTGGCGGCATCTGTGGCCACATCATCCGGGGCATAGCGAGCTAGCTTGCTGAACTCATCCACGTACTGCGCCATAGTACGGTTTCCCTGGCGTAAGTTGCGGAACTCACGCTTCTTCAAACTCATGGCTCCAGCTGAAACATGAGCGGTGCGGAAGGCCTGCTAGAACTGATCCCACGTGATGGTGCCGATGGGATAAGTGGCGGTGTAGTTCTCCCACCAAGAAGCTGCAGGTCCATCAAGTTGATGTCTTGCAAAGCGCACCTTCTTCTGCATCGATGCATCCCACGGTGATTAACTCTCTTCCGACCTTGCGGAGCCAATCATCGGCCACAATCGCCCGGTCTTTGCTAGAGAACACCGGCGGATTCAGCCTTAGGAATCGAGTCAAGTTGTCAACAGGGGTGGTGGCGGTGGTTTGTTGTTGTTGTTGTTCGATTACGGATGAGTATCTCGCATGAGGGCATTCTGTTGCTGGAGTAGCTGAGTGAGCTCCGGCGGAAAACCGGTGTCACGTCTCGGAGGCATCTGGTGTTTTGGAGTGGATGAGAAATTTAGAATAGAACAATGGTCTAATGAGAAATAACACTACCCATATGAATGCACAATCATAAACACACCAATCATTTATTCATTCCACTCAAACATGGCTCAATCTCGATTACAAAATATCTCATGACTAATCGAAAATAACGGCCTAACTGATCGACGGAAAAATAAAATAACATGGTGGTTGGCTAAATGTCTTCATCAATAATCCTTGCGCCCTCTGGTGCGGCGTCCTCCGGTGGGGCGTCCTCGATCTGGCGCCTCCTCTTGCGGCTTTCTCCAGTGGAACTCCCTTCATAATCCTGATCATTGCTCACGAGAGGTCCGTCATCTCCACTCGGAAAAAGTTCCTCTCCAAGGTCCATCTTCTCCTCTAATGCGGCAACCTTCATCTTCAGGTCGTCGACTCTCTCCATGAAGTCCGCGATTTCTTCCTCATGGTCAAGGAAGTCTGCGTGTGCCTTCTCCTCTAGTTCCAGTTACGGAACAACAGCCTCCTGTGTACCTTCGAGTTACAGCGAGTCTGGATCTCCCGTTTCCTGAGGAGACACTCCAAGTCTTGGACATACGAGAGAATGGAGTCGTCCTCTACGGTACGGATGATATCTCTGTTCCTTGCTGCGAGAAACCATGGCGAGGTCTCGATGGATCGAGCTCGGCCTGTACTCTTCTCGGAGATGTCCAAGTGCACGATAAATCACCATGTCTCTTCCGAGGATCCAGCTTGAAGTCGGTAAACTCAAAGTCAATTGGCTCAGTATGCCCTCCGGAAGGTTCTCCCTGGAATGTGCACCTCGATCCTCAGAGCGGGTATCCGTCGGAGCGCATTGGTAGGCTTCCGGTGATCAAGGGCGAGCAATCTTCAGCTTCTTCACGATCTGGACCAGCTTCCGCCGAAGGGCATCGCCTCATCTGGTGGCAAAACTCCGTAGCAAAAGCTGGGGTGAACTCGGCGGCCATCTAAGATGTTGAAAATCGGAGAGAAGTCGAAATGAACAGGAGAATTACGGAATGATAAGGACATAAAATAAATAGTCTCTTCCTATGGCTTTCCGATCCTAGGGGTTACGTCCCTACGGTCAGCGTGTGCTCAATACCATCTTTGTAGCGACCGACCCAAAATCGGTCAAGTCTCTCGTGGTTCTGCATTCATCCCAAGATCATGCTTTGGCACTCACAAGACATTGATGAAATAAACAAAGTTCAATCACACCTGAATTTATTACACGATTCTCATATCGAGTCTTTATTACAATAGAATAAATTCGGCCGAAGGCCAACTCATGAGAAATAAACTAAGTAAAGCTGCGGAAGCGTAGAAGAATAGCGAGTCCATCCGACTCCAAAGGGCAATCGCCAAGCGCAGAGCGTAGCCTCACTCCTGATCGGAATAAACCTCTGCAACATAAGCCGTTGCAGCCGTGTAGGTCAGCATTTTGAATATGCTGGCAAGTCATGAAGAGAGAACAATAATAAAATTACTAACACTATATGCAATTTGGCTGTGGGGCTCTAAGTTTCATCATTTTGCGAAAAGCCGCTTTTTCCCTACTACAAAGGACTTGCTTGCAAATACTACAAAATTGTTGGTAGTTATTGAGATGGTTCCGCCAACCAATGTCTCATTCCCAAATTATTAAGTCATAACCCCTCAATTAAATTATTAATTTCAGTGTTGAGATTTCGAAATACTCCAAGTTCCATAGGCTCAAATGTCCGTGAATCGGGACACGGCTAATCGATTAGATCTTTTCTCTGCAGAGGTTTGCGCACTTTACCCGCAAGAATCATTCCCTCCTTTTAAGTCCTCGCACTTCAGGGTGTTTGAAGACGGGATGAATGAAACAGGGTCTTCCAAAGAGTTCTTCTGGCCACTGCCGGTACCCATCCAATCCTACCGTTCTTCTACATCTCGTAGTACCGTCCAGCCAGCGTCACACCTAGGGTCGACCAAGCGAGCCCATAATGGCTTGCGGCTGCACAGGTAAGCTTCCGGTCAATGGGGCATCCATCCGCCTCTTCGTGGCTGGGTGAAGCTTTCCGCAAGATGTCATGGCACTTCTCCATGCATCCCGCCAACCACCTGGTTCTCCAGGTGCCCGTCGGCAAATCCTCCACCCAGTAGTGAATTCCGAAGTCCATCTTGATCATTGAAGTTCATGGGGTTGTCATCATCTTGACTCTCACATCTTGCTTATGAATTCACTCAACCAATCCCATCTACGAGCATAGAAAAAGTAAACTACTTCGTCCCGGGTCATGGTAACAAGGGGAAATGGTTCATCCTACCACATGATACTACTCAAGATTGTAACTTCAAAATTTCAACTACTGCATGCATGGTGGGGAGGTATAATCTCTAATGCAATAAAAGTCATAGGTATTGAAAGTATGATCAATGACTTGCCTTGCTGACGATCTTCGTAAGCTAGGGAATCGTAGTAGCAAGCTTCACACTCCGGAAACTCTACCGAGACAAACAATAATCACAATAAGCATATAGCATATGATCACTTAGCACAATAGCATAGTAATATAACACACCAAAACAAACGAACCAAAAACCCAAAGAAAACTCAAGAAATCCAACTCAAAGTTTTCCTACTTCAAACAACAACTAGAAATAGTTTTACATAACAAAAATTTTCTTAACATAACCTAAGCATGGGTTTTTTTGTTAACTTAACAGAAAAGAATGCATTAAGCAACTAGGAGCAAAAAGAATTAACTTAAAAGCTAATATAAAACTCCTATTAGGCCTAATTCAATTTCTATTAAGAAAAATAAAATAAAAGTTTTATTTATTATAAATAAAAGTTCATGCTCTAAAGTGACAGAAACTAACCTAGAATAGTCAATCACATGTGAGAAATAAATTTATTTGCTAATTAAAATAATAGGAAAAACAGTAGCTAGTTAATTAATTAAGAATAACATGATTCTGCTAGAAACTATTTTTTTTATTAATCCTAAAATGCCCAAATTAATTCCTACGGTTAGGCAATGACAAAACAAAGTTGGGACAAAAGAATCATATAAAAATAATTTTCCTAACTCATTTTATAACAGATTTACTATTCTGACTAAAATTAAAATAAAGCAATTCTAAATAATTTTAACATAGCTAAATATATTTTCTACAGAAACTATAAGAAATTTGCAAACCAACAAAAAAAGAATCACTTAAAAATATTAAGTAGAATAAAAGATATGAATTTTTCAAATCTGAAACTATTCTGTTAAAACAGAAAAATGAAAATAAAGAAAAACGGCTAACTGGGCCTAACTAACGCACTGTGCGTAATATAACTAAACGGGCCCTAGGGCTAAACGAATCGGGCCGATCTAAATAAAAAAACCTAACTTAAAATAAACCGGAACTAACCGGGGAAAACCCGGTTCACTAATTGACCTAATAAAAACCCATACCCCTTCGGGGGTTCTAATCTAGACCGTCGAGATTAGATCGGACGGGAAGAAACTCCGGTGACTTACCGGAGATCGACGGCGGCTCGGGCGGCGAGTCGTCGGCGTCTCCGGTGGTCGAGGCGTCGTGAGTGCTTGGTGCGGCGCGACGAGGGTGGTCTGGTGGAGTGGGTGGAGCTCGGGAGGGCTAGGCGGCGACGACGAGGCAAATGGCGGCGGCGGCGTTCGGCAAGTCCGGCGAGCACGTGAGGAGAGAGAGGGATCCGCGAGGGGCGAGGGGGATGGGGTGCGGAGGGTTTTATAGGCGGGGCGACTGCGCATGGGTGAATCGAGGATCGAATCCCGGATCCTTCGGGATCCGGCGAGGCGGGCGCGCGAGGTGGCGTGGCGAGGTTGACGACGGGTGGGGGCCCGCCTGTCGGTGAGGGGAGAAGGGCGCGGCTGGCCACCAACCGAGCGGTAGCAGTTCGGCGAGGGGTGGTCTGGTCGGCTCATTGGGCTGGCTCATTGGTGGGCCGGGCCGCCTGGCGCCAAGGGTTGCCTCGGCTGGGTCAAGCTTCGGTCACGCCGAGGGTATTTTCCTTTTTCTAATCTTTTTTGAAAATAAAAACAGAGATATAAAATATAAAATATAAATATTTTATATAGACATATATATATCAAAATGATCAGGGGAATATTCCCTATCATTTGAACATTTTTCCAGGGGCAAAATCCAAAGTTTATAAAAATCATTTTTTTCCAAATTCAAATAAAATTCAAATTTGAATTCAAAACTTTTGGCATTGTTTTCCTCTGATATTTTTGGAGTGTCATGTTTACTCCTCTCATACTTTTGCTCAAGTTTTTATGATGCTTAGTTTTTGAAATGATTCCCTCTTTCCAAAGTTTGAATTCAAATACCAAAAACTCAAAATCTTCTGAAACTCCAAATGGCACTCAAATTCAAACAGAATGCATAGATGCTTAGCTATAATTGTAAAACATTCCAAATAGGAAATTTGGGATGTTACAGTCACTTACGAGAGTGAGATCTGATAGAGATAATATTTTTGGTATTTTTGATATAAAGATGCAAAGTAAAAATTAAAAGCAAAGCAAGTAAATAAAATAAGGGAGATTGATATGATGAGAATAGACCCGGGGGCCATAGGTTTCACTAGTGGCTTCTCTCAAGAGCATAGTATTCTACGGTGGGTGAACAAATTACTGTTGAGCAATTGATAGAATTGAGCATAGTTATGAGGTTATCTAGGTATGATCATGTATATAGGCATCACGTCCGAGACAAGTAGATCGAAACGATTCTGCATCTACTACTATTACTCCACTCATCGACCGCTATCCAAAGCATGCATCTAGAGTATTAAGTTAAAAACAGAGTAATGCCTTAAGCAAGATGACATGATGTAGAGGAATAAATTCATGCAATATGATAAATACCCCATCTTGTTATCCTCGATGGCAACAATACAATACGTGCCTTTCTGTCACTAAGTAAGGACACCGCAAGATTGAACCCAAAGCCATGCACTTCTCCCATTGCAAGAACTACCAATCTAGTTGGCCAAACCAAACGGATAATTCGAAGAGACTTGCAAAGATAAATCAATCATACATAAAATAATTCAGAGAAGATTCAAATATTATTCATAGATAAGCTGGATCATAAACCCACAATTCATCGGTCTCAACAAACACACCGCAAAAAGAAGATTACATCGAATAGATCTCCACGAGAGAGGGGGAGAACATTGTATTGAGATCCAAAAAGAGAGGAGAAGCCATCTAGCTACTAACTATGGACCCAAAGGTCTGAAGTAAACTACTCACACTTCATCAGAGGGGCTATGGTGTTGCTGTAGAAGCCCTCCGTGGTGGATGCCCTCTCCGGCGGAGCTCCGGAACAGGCCCCAAGATGGGATCTCGTGGATACAGGAAGTTACGGCGGTGGAATTAGGTTTTTGGCTCCATATTTGGTCTATTGGGGGTACGTAGGTACTCCCTCCGCCCGAAAAAACTTGTCATCAAAATGGACAAAAAAGAGTGTATCTAGAACTAAAATACATCTAGATACATCCCTTTTTATTCATTTTGATGACAAGTATTTCCGGACGGAGGGAGTATATATAGGAGGAAGGAGTACGTCGGTGGAGCTTCGAGGGGCCCACGAGGCAGGGGGCGCGCCCTCCACCCTCGTGACCTCGTCGGAAATTTCTTGGAGTAGGGTCCAAGTCTCCTGGATCATGTTCGGTGAGAAGATCACGTTCCCGAAGGTTTCATTCCGTTTGGACTCCGTTTGATATTTTGTTTCTTCGAAATACTGAAATAGGCAAAAAACAGCAATTCTGGGCTGGGCCTCCAGTTAATAGGTTAGTCCCAAAAATAATATAAAAGTGGAAAATAAAGCCCATTATAGTCCAAAACAATAGATAAAGTAGCATGGAGCAATCAAAAATTATAGATACATTGGAGACGTATCATCCACCATGGAGGGCTCCTACATCATCACCATAGCCCCTCCGATGAAGTCTGAGTAGTTTACTTCAGACCTTCGGGTCCATAGTTAGTAGCTAGATGGCTTCTTCTCTCTTTTTGGATCTCAATACAATGTTCTCCCTCTCTCTCGTGGAGATCTATTCGATGTAATCTTCTTTTTGCGGTGTGTTTGTTGAGACCGATGAATTGTGGGTTTATGATCCAGATTATCTATGAATAATATTTGAATCTTCTCTAAATTCTTTTATGTATGATTGGTTATCATTGCAAGTCTCTTGAATTATCCGCTTGGTTTGGCCAACTAGATTGGTAGTTCTTGCAATGGGAGAAGTGTTTAGCTTTGGGTTCAATCTTATGTGTCCTTACCCAAAGGATGTAAAGGGTTGCAAGGCACGTATTGTATTGTTGTCATCGAGGATAACAAGATGGGGTATTTATCATATTGCATGAATTTATTCCTCTACATCATGTCATCTTGCTTAAGGCGTTACTCTATTTTTAACTTAATATTCTAGATGCATGCTGGATAGCGGTCGATGAGTGGAGTAATAGTAGTAGATGCAGAATCGCTTCGGTCTACTTGTCTTGGACGTGATGCCTATATACATGATCATACCTAGATATACTCATAACTATGCTCAATTCTGTCAATTGCTCAACAGTAATTTGTTCACCCACCGTAGAATACTTATGCTCTTGAGAGAAGCCACTAGTGAAACCTATGGCCCTCGGGTCTATTCTCATCATATTAATCTCCATCACTTTTATACTTGCTTTGTTTTTACTTTGCCTTTTACTTTTTGCTTTGCATCTCTATACCAAAAATACCAAAAATATTATTTATCATCTCTATCAGATCTCATTCTCGTAAGTGACCGTGAAGGGATTGACAACCCCTAATCGCGTTGGTTGGGAGGAGCTATCGTTTTGTGTAGGTACGAGGGACTTGTGCGTGGCCTCCTAATGGATTGATACCTTGGTTCTCAAAAACTGAGGGAAATACTTACGCTACTTTGCTGCATCATCCTCTCCTCTTTGGGAAAATCCAACGCAGTGCTCAAGAGGTAGCAAGAAGAATTTTTGGTGCCGTTGCCGGGGAGGCTCACGCAAGAGCAAGTCAACCATAGCAAGTACCCATCACAATCCCTATCTCTCGCATTACATTATTTGCCATTTGCCTCTCGTTTTCCTCTCCCCCACTTCACCCTTGCCGTTTTCTTCGCCCTCTCTTTCCCAATCTCCTCCTCTTTTTCCCGTTGCCTTTTCCTCGTCCGCTTGTTTGCTCGTGTGTTGGATTGCTTGTTTGTCGCGATGGCTCAAGATGCTACCAAATTGTGTGACTTCACCAATACCAATAATAATGATTTCCTTAGCACTCCGATTGCTCCTCTTGCCAATACTGAATCTTGAGAATTCAATACTGCTTTGTTGAATCTTGTTATGAAAGATCAATTCGCCGGCCTTCCTAGTTAAGATGCCGCTACTCATCTGAATAGCTTCGTTGATTTATGTGATATGCAAAAGAAAAAAGATGTTGATAATGATGTCGCTAAATTGAAGCTATTTCCTTTTTTGCTCAGAGATCGTGCTAAAGCGTGGTTTTCATCTCTGCCTAAAAATAGTATTGATTCTTGGAACAAGTGCAAAGATGATTTTATCTCCATGTATTTTCCTCCCGCTAAGATTATCTCTCTTAGGAACGATATTATGAATTTTAAGCAACTTGATCATGAACATGTTGCACAAGCTTGGGAGAGAATGAAATTAATGATACGTAATTGTCCTACTCATGGTTTGAACTTGTGGATGATTATACAAAAAATTTATGCCGGATTGAATTTTGCTTCTAGAAATCTTTTAGATTCGGCCGCGGGAGGCACTTTTATTGAAATCACTCTAGGAGATGCTACTAAACTTCTAGATAATATTATGGTTAATTATTCTTAATGGCATACTGAAAGATCTACTAATAAAAAAGTGCATGCGATAGAAGAAATTAATGTTTTGAGTGGAAAGATGGATGAACTTATGAAATTATTTGCTACTAAGATTGTTTCTTCTGATCCTAATGATATGCCTTTGTCTACCTTGATTGAGAATAATAATGAATCTATGGATGTGAATTTTGTTGGTAGGAATAATTTTGGTAACAACGCCAGATAGAGGGAATTTTAATCCTAGGCCTTATCCTAGTAATCCTTCTAATAATTATGGAAATTCCTACAACAACTCTTATGGAAATTTTAATAAGATGCCCTATGAATTTGAGAGTAGTGTTAAAGAGTTTATGAATTCACAAAAGAATTTTAATGCTTTGCTTGAAGAGAAATTGCTTAAAGTTGATGATTTGGCTAGGAACGTTGATAGAATTTCTCTTGAGGTTGATTCTTTAAAGCTTAGATCTATTCCTCCTAAGCATGATATCAATGAGTCTCTCAAAGCTATGAGAATTTCCATTGATGAGTGCAAAGAAAGAACCGCTAGGAAGCGTGCTTCCAAAGATGCCTTTATTAAAGCGTGTTCTTCTTATTCCTATGAAAATCAAGATGAAGATATAAAAGTTATTGATGTGTCCCCCATTAAATCTCTGTTTTGCAATATGAATCTTGATGAAACTGAATATGATCTTCCTTTACCTAGAAGGCGTTCGAAGAATTCGGAGTTTTTAGATCTTGATGATGAAATTGATAAATGTGGGATTGAAAGAAATAAAAACCTAGATGTTGCTAAACCCACTATATTGGATCTCAAGGAATTTAATTATGAAAATTGCTCTTTAATTGATTGTATTTCCTTGTTGCAATCCGTGCTAAATTCTCGTTATGCTTATAGTCAAAATAAGGCCTTTACCGAACACATTGTTGATGCCTTGATGCAATCTTATGAAGAAAAACTTGAGTTGAAAGTCTCTGTCCCTAGAAAGCTCTATGATGAGTGGGAACCAACTATTAAAATTAAAATTAAAAATTATGAGTTTCATGCCTTGTGTGATTTGGGTGCTAGTATCTCCACTATTCCCAAAACTTTGTGTGATTTGCTAGATTTCTATGACTTTGATGATTCTCTCTAAACTTGCATCTTGCGGATTCCACTATTAAAAAGCCTATGGGAAGAATTAATGATGTTCTTATTGTTGCAAATAGGAATTATGTGCCCGTAGATTTTATCGTACTTTATATAGATTGCAATCCTTCATGTCCTATTATTCTTGGTAGACCTTTCCTTAGAACGATTGGTGCAATTATTGATATGAAGTAAGGGAATATTAGATTCCAATTTCCATTAAAGAAAGTCATGTAACACTTTCCTAGAAAGAAAATAAAATTACCATATGAATCTATTATGAGAGCCACTTATGGATTGCCTACCAAAGATGGCAATACCTAGATATATCCTTGCTTTTATGCCTAGCTAGGGGCGTTAAACGATAGCGCTTGTTGGGAGGCAACCCAATTTTATTTTTAGTTTTTTGCTTTTGTTTCTGTTTAGGAATAAATAATCCATCTAGCCTCTGTTTAGATGTGGTTTTATGTTTTAATTAGTGTTTGTGCCAAGCTAGACCTATTGGATCTTCTTGGATGATAGTTATTTGATCTTGCTGTAATTTCCAGAAACTTTGCGCTCAGTGCCCGAATTATTAAAAATCTCCAGAACGTGATAAAATATTGATTCCAATTGATGCTGATCAATAAACAAATTGTCTAGGTCTTCTAATTTTTATAGATTTTTTGGAGTTCCAGAAGTTTGCGTTAGTTACAGATTACTACAGACTGTTCTGTTTTTGACAGATTCTGTTTTTCGTGTGTTGTTTGCTTATTTTGATGAATCTATGGCTAGTAAAATAGTTTATGATCCATAGAGAAGTTGGAATACATTAGGTTTAACACCAATATAAATAAAGAATTAGTTCACTACAGTACCTTAAAGTAGTCTTTTGTTTTCTTTCTCTAACGGAGCTCACGAGATTTCTATTGAGTTTTGTGTTGTGAAGTTTTAAAGTTTTGGGTAAATTATTTTGATGGATTATGGAAAAAGGAGTGGCAAGAGCCTAAGCTTGGGGATGCCCATGGCACCCCCAAGATAATCCAAGGACACCACAAAGTCAAAGCTTGGGTATACCCCGGAAGGCATCCCCTCTTTCGTCTACTTCCATCGGTAATTTACTTGGAGCTATATTTTTATTCACCACATGATATGTGTTTTGCTTGGAGCGTCTTGTATCATTTGTGTCTTTTCTTGTTAGTCTACCACAATCATCCTTTCTGTACACACCTTTTGAGAGAGCCATACATAAATTTGAATTTGCTAGAATACTCTACGTGCTTCACTTATATCTTTTGAGCTTGATAGTTTTGCTCATAGTGCTTCACTTATATCTTTTGAGCGTGATAATTTTTGTTCTAGTGCTTCACTTAGATCTTTTAGAGCACGATGGTGGATTTTTTTTAAAGAAACTATTGATCTCTCATGCTTCACTTAGATTATTTTGAGAGTCGTTAATAGCATGGTAATTTGCTTAATATTAATATACTTGGTATTCAAGATATGTGAAACTTTCTTTTGAGTGCGTTGAATACTAAGAAAAGTTTGATGCTTGATAATTATTTTGAGATATGGAGGTGATAATATCAAAGTCGTGCTAGTTGAGTAGTTGTGAATTTGAGAAATGCTTGTGTCGAAGTTTGCAAGTCCCGTAGCATGCATGTATGGTTAAAGTTGTGTAACAAATTTGAAACATGAAGTGTACCGGCTTGTGCATCCTTATGAGTGGCGGTCGGGGAATGAGCGATGGTCTTTTCCTAGCAATCTATCCCCCTAGGAGCATGCGCGTAGTACTTGATTTTTGATGACTTCTAAATTTTTGCAATAAGTATATGAGTTCTTTTGACTAATGTTGAGTCCATGGGTTATACGCACTTTTACCTTTCCGCCTTTGCTAGATTCTTCGGTACCGTGCATTGCCCTTTCTCACCTTGAGAGTTGGTGCAAACTTTGCCAGTGCATCCAAACCCCGTGATATGATACGCTCTATCACACATAAAACTCCTTATATCTTCCTCAAAACAGCCACCATAACTACCTATTATGGCATTTCCACAGCCATTCCGAGATATATTGCCATGCAACTTTCCACCATTCCGTTCATCATCATCATGACATACTTTACTTTTGTCATATTTCCATTGCATGATCATGTAGTTGACATCGTATTTGTGGCAAAGCCACCATGCATTATTTTTCATACATGTCACTCTTGATTCATTGCACCATCCCGGTACACCGCTGGAGGCATTCATATAGAGTCATATCTTGTTCTAAGTTTCGAGTTGTAATCCTTATGTTGTAATCAATAGAAGTGTGATGATCATCATTATTAGAGCATTGCCTAAAAAAGGGAGAAAGGCCAAAAAGAAAAAAAGAAAGGCCCAAAAAAAGAAATAAAAAGAGCAATGTTACTATCTCTTTTTCCACACTTGTGCTTCAAAGTAGAACC
The DNA here is from genome assembly GCA_021605145.1 of Aegilops bicornis. Taxonomy (NCBI): domain Eukaryota; kingdom Viridiplantae; phylum Streptophyta; class Magnoliopsida; order Poales; family Poaceae; genus Aegilops; species Aegilops bicornis. The sequence goes on along the minus strand of CM038673.1, from coordinate 134,759,768 downwards.
TTGTTCTTCATGTAGTGACTCTCATATATTGTGCTTCAAAGTAGCACCATGTTTTTCATATAGTGAGTCTCAAAAGTTGTCTTTATCATACTAGTGAGAATTTTTCATTATAGAACTTGGCTTGTATATTCCTACGATGGGCTTCCTCAAATGCCCTAGGTCTTCATGAGCAAGCAAGTTGGATGCACACCCACAAGTTTTATTTTGTTGAGCATTCATAGCTCTAGTGCATCCGTTGCATGGCAATCCCTACTCCTCATGTTGACATCAATTGATGGGCATCTCCATAGCCCGTTGATTATCCTCGTCAATGTGAGACTTTCTCCTTTTTGTCTTCTCCACACAATCCCCATCATCATATTCTATTCCACCCATAGTGCTATATCCATGGCTCACGCTCATGTATTGCGTGAAGGTTGAAAAAGTTTGAGATTATTTAAGTATGAAACAATTGCTTGGCTTGTCATCGGGGGTATAGAAGTTGGGAAAATCTTTGTGTGACAAACATGAAGCATAGCCTAACTATATGATTTTGTAGGGATGAACTTCTTTTGCCATGCTAATTTGAGAAGACATGATTACTTTGATTAGTATGCTTGAAGTATTATTATTTTTATGTCAATATGAACTTTTGTCTTGAATCTTCGAATCTGAATATTCATACCACAATTAAGAAGATTTACATTGAAATTATGCCAAAGTATCACTCCGCATCAAAAATTCTCTTTTTATCATTTACCTACTCGAGGACGAGCAGGAATTAAGCTTGGGGATGCCTGATACATCTCCAACGTATCTATAATTTTCGATTGCTCCATGCTACTTTATCTACTGTTTTGGACTATATTGGGCTTTATTTTCCACTTTTATATTACTTTTGGGACTAACCTATTAACTGGAGGCCCAGCCCAGAATTGCTGTTTTTTGCCTATTTTAGTCTTTCAAAGAAACGAAATATCAAACGGAGTCCAAACGGAATGAAACCTTCGGAAACGTGATTTTCTCACCGAATGTGATCCAGGGGACTTGGACCCTACTCCAAGGAAAAAAAGAGGGGGTCACGAGGGTGGGGGGCGTGCCCCCTGCCTTGTGGGCCCCCTGTTGCTCCACCGACGTACTCCTTCCTCCTATATATACCTCATTGCACCCCAAACGATCGTAACAGGAGCCAAAAACCTAATTCCACCGCCGCAACTTCCTCAGATCCACGAGATCCCATCTTGGGGCCTGTTAGGAGCTTCACGGAGGGGCATCCACCATGGAGGGCTTCTACATCATCACCATAGCCCCTCCGATGAAGTGTGAGTAGTTTACTTCAGACCTTCAGGTCCATAGTTAGTAGCTAGATTGCTTCTTCTCTCTTTTTGGATCTCAATACAATTTTCTCCTACTCTCTCGTGGAGATCTATTCGATGTAATCTTCTTTTTGCGGTGTGTTTGTTGAGACCGATGAATTGTGGGTTTATGATCTAGATTATCTATGAATAATATTTGAATCTTCTCTGAATTCTTTTATGTATGATTGGTTATGTTTGCAAGTCTCTTCGAATTATCCGTTTGGTTTGGCCAACTAGATTGGTAGTTCTTGCAATGGGAGAAGTGTTTAGCTTTGGGTTCAATCTTGCGGTGTCCTTACCTAGTGACAGTAAAGGGTTGCAAGGCACGTATTGTATTGTTGCCATCGAGGATAACAAGATGGGGTATTTATCATATTGCATGAATTTATTCCTCTACATCATGTCATCTTGCTTAAGGCGTTACTCTGCTTTTTAACTTAATACTCTAGATGCATGCTGGATAGCGGTCGATGAGTGGAGTAATAGTAGTAGATGCGTAATCGCTTTGGTCTACTTGTCTTGGACGTGATTCCTATATACATGATCATACCTAGATATACTCATAACTATGCTCAATTCATCAATTGCACAACAGTAATTTGTTCACCCACCGTAGAATACTTATGCTCTTGAGAGAAGCCACTAGTGAAACCTATGGCCCCCGGGTCTATTCTCATCATATTAATCTCCATCACTTTTATACTTGCTTTGTTTTTACTTTGCCTTTTAATTTTTGCTTTGCATCTCTATACCAAAAATACCAAAAATATTATTTATCATCTCTATCAGATCTCACTCTCGTAAGTGACCGTGAAGGGATTGACAACCCCTAATCGCGTTGATTGCGAGGAGCTATCATTTTGTGTAGGTACGAGGGACTTGTGCGTGGCCTCCTACTGGATTGATACCTTGGTTCTCAAAAACTGAGGGAAATACTTACGCTACTTTGCTGCATCATCCTCTCCTCTTCGGGGAAATCCAACGCAGTGCTCAAGAGGTAGCAGAAGCCACGTAAAACTTGCAACAACAAAGTAGAGGACGTCTAACTTGTTTTTTCAGGGCATGTTGTGATGTGATATGGTCAAGGCATGATGCTATATTTTATTGTATGAGATGATCATGTTTTGTAACCGAGTTATCGGCAACTGGAAGGAGCCATATGGTTGTCGCTTTATTGTATGCAATGCAATCGCCCTGTAATTGCTTTACTTTATCACTAAGCGGTAGCGATAGTCGTAGAAGCAATAGTTGGCGAGAGGACAACGATGCTACCATGGAGATCAAGGTGTCGCGCCAGTGACGATGGTGATCATGACGGTGCTTCGGAGATGGAGATCACAAGCATAAGATGATGATGGCCATATCATATCACTTATATTGATTGCATGTGATGTTTATCTTTTATGCATCTTATCTTGCTTTGATTGATGGTAGCATTATAAGATGATCTCTCATTAAATTTCAAGATAAAAGTGTTCTCCCCGAGTATGCATCGTTGCCAAAGTTCGTCGTGCCCAGACAACACGTGATGATCAGGTGTGATAAGCTCTACGTCCATCTACAACGGGTGCAAGCCAGTTTTTGCACACGCAGATATGGCCTCGGAACACCGAGACCGAAAGGTCGAGCGTGAATCATATAGTAGATATGATCAACATAGTGATGTTCACCATTGAAAACTACTCCATTTCACGTGATGATCTGTAACATCCCAAATTTTCAATTTGGTATGTTATACACAGGTCATCCATGCATATCATATTTTATTGCATTCTCATTTGCTATCCTCGAAATCCTAAGCAACTCAAGGACCCTCGGAGAGAGTTGCGGATTTTCCGATTTTCATATTTGAATTTTATCAAATAATGAAGGACGAGGATTATTGATTTTAGTATTTTTTCTCTCCGGAAAATATTTCATGTTTAAAAATAAACGAGAGGAGATAATATGACTTCTCCAGAAATAATTGAAATACCGGAGGAAAAATGTTAAAATCATTATTTGGGATTTTATTCTATTTATTTGGAATTTTTATTTGCCTAGAGAAAAATTTGCATATATTTAAAATTGCATTTTTGGGGCCAAGAAAAGTTCATCTTGTTCTAAATATTTTATTTAGGCAAAGAAAACTTGTTTTGGCATTTTTAGATTTTTATTTATTTTTCTAGGATTTTATAAATTTCATGAATGTTTTTTTTAAAGGAACTGATCGGGCTAACGGCTCAGCAGTGAAAGCCGGGCAAATCGCCGCCGCCTCCTCAACTGCCACGCCACACGGACATGGAGTCCGAGCCGGACTCCTCCCCGTCGCCTTGCCTCCTCCAAGCCACCTCTCCTCCCCTCTTTATATACCACCCCTCTCCCTTAGCCACCACCACCACTGCCGCCACCACCGCCACGCGCCTGGGACCCGGAGGAGCCCGAGGGCAGCGTCGCCCCGAGCCGCCGCCTTAGCCACCCTCGCCGCCCCTCGCGGACCCATGGAGGCCGCCCGCCCACGGGACGACCTCATGGGAGGTAGCCCCGTCGCTGGTTTTTTTTCAAAATAACCCTTCGGTTTTTTTGAAAAAAAAACCTAGCCGTTTTTTATATTAGATCGGTTTTATTTCCCGGTTTATTTATTTTGAGAACGTTCACCCGTTCGTTCGTTTTTACGAACCGTTCGTCGTTTTGCTTCCGCTAACGAACGTTGGTTCATTTAGACGTTCGTCGTTTTCTTTTATCGGTTTTATTCCGCGATTATTCCAAATTTGATTTCTGAACCAATATTCAAATTAGTATAACTTTTCGCTCGTTTATCGGAATCAGGCGATTCAAGTACCTGGAGTTTCATCTCGAAACCCTCTTTCCGAATAGCCAACTTAAACCAGTTTTTGTTTTTGTAAAATTTGACTCTAGTTCAGATTAGTAAACGGACCTTGTTTCTCTCGTCGTTTGAGTTTCGTTGTTCCGTTTGGTTTGATTCTTTTTGCAAACCGGAGTTCTTAAGTTGAACTCTCCGGTCAACCTTTTTCAGTTGAAGTTTCGTTTGTACATCTTTGTTTGTTGCTTATGTATGTATTGTTTGCTTGCGATAGAATTCCCGGAGTGCGAAGCGTGTTACTACGAGTCTCTAGGATTCACGGATCGTCAGCAAGGCAAGTAACACTTGATCATACCTTTTCATACCCAGTTTTATGCATTAGCTCAATCCTCAAACATTGCATGATTAGGATGTCATTAATTTGTGGGTTGGGAAGTAGATGATGAGGTAGGAACCTATTGCCTGTTACTATCAAACCCTTGGGAGTTACTTCTACGTGTTGCTTATATTGCTATGCTATGCTCGTAGACGTGGTTTGGGTTTGAGAGATATTCATGACAGATGTGAGATTGTTAATTAATGGTTTACTTTAAGGTGGCAACTTAAATACACATCTGGGTGGATTGAGGCACCTGGGGAACCCTGTGTTGTCTGTTTTTATTTTGGAAATCCCGGGGTATCCGTGTGATCTTCCTAAGGACCGCCACCCAGACTCAAAGGGAACTGAGTTTATTCATGCTAGAAACTTCCGTGTGCAGCCACAAGCTATTATGGGCTCTAGCATAGTTGAGTAAGTTACGTGAAGCTCTCAAGAGGTAGATCAGCAGGTAGTGGGTTTTATAGGTTTGGTATGATCTATCCGGAGTAGAGAGTTAATGTTTCGAAAGATCGTGTCTCGGTCATCCGCTTCTCAAACACCATGCAAAGGCGAGAAACCAACGGAGGCGATCGAGTCTTGTGGGGAAAAGTCGCAAACCTCTGCAGAGTGTACAATCTAATCATGGTTAGCCGTGTCCCTGTATGGACAATTCTCGAGTATCTAGTACTTGAGTATTCACATGTATCTCATCACTCTAAATTAATATTGTTGGGTTGTTAATCACTTTAATTGGGATTGAGTTGGGGTTCTACCTTCTCAATGATGTTTCAACCACCGTGATAGTTAAAATAAAATATATTCCTTTGACATAGGAAAAAAATTGGCTTTATGCAAAACTGTAACCATAGAGCTTTCCACCAGCCATATATGCATGTAGTATAGCTTATTCTTTCATTACTTTCTATGTGTTACATTGCCAGCATATTCCATGTGCTGACCCGTTCTCGGGCTACAACATATTATGTTGCAGACTTTTCAGACGAGGAGTAAGGATCGGTAGGTCGTTGTCGTGCAGCTCAGTTATGCCGCTGGAGTTGATGGACTCACTTTATCTTCCAAGCCTTCCGTTGTTATCGCATTAGATGGCCTTAAGCCATATTATTGTAATAAGTTCTATTTTGAGACATTCGATGCAATAAGTGTGTGATTGCTACTCTGTTATAAATCCTTCGAGTACTGTGTGTGTCAGCATTACCGATCCAGGGATGACACAGAAGCACAGAGACTTGACCATCTGAGATCGGGTCGCTACATGATCGGTTATGGTTTAGTTGATTTGGATCACGTGATCACTTAGATGATTAGAGGGACGTCTATCTAAGTGGGAGTTCTTAAGTAATATGATTAATTGAACTTAAATTTATCATGAACTTAGTACCTGATAGTATTTTGCATGTCTATGTTTGTTCTAGATAGATGGCTTGTGTTGTTGTTCCGTTGAATTTTAATGCATTACTTGAGAAAGCAAAGTTGAAAGATGATGGTAGCAATTACACGGACTGGGTCCGTAACTTGAGGATTATCCTCATTGCTGCACAGAAGAATTACGTCCTGGAAGCACCGCTAGGTGCCAAACCTGCTGCAGGAGCAACACGAGATGTTATGAACGTCTGGCAGAGCAAAACTGATGACTAATCGATAGTTCAGTGTGCCATGCTTTACGGCTTAGAACCGGGACTTCAACGACGTTTTGAACGTCATGGAGCATATGAGATGTTCCAGGAGTTGAAGTTAATATTTCAAGCAAATGCCCGGATTGAGAGATATGAAGTCTCCAATAAGTTCTATAGCTGCAAGATGGAGGAGAATAGTTACATCGGTGAGCATATACTCGTAATGTCTGGGTGTAGCAATCACTTGATTCAACTGGGAGTTAATCTTCCGGATGATAGCGTCATTGACAGAATTCTTCAATCACTGCCACCAAGCTACAAGAGCTTCGTGATGAACTATAACATGCAAGGGATGGATAAGACGATTCCCGAGCTCTTCGCAATGATGAAGGCTGCGGAGGTAGAAATCAAGAAAGAGCATCAAGTGTTGATGGTCAATAAGACCACCAGTTTCAAGAAAAAGGGCAAAGGGAAGAAGAAGGGGAACTTCAAGAAGAACATCAAACAAGTTGCTGCTCAGGAGAAGAAACCCAAGTCTGGACCTAAGCCTGAGACTGAGTGCTTCTACTACAAGCAGACTGGTCACTGGAAGCGGAACTGCCCCAAGTATTTGGCGGATAAAAAGGATGGCAAGGTGAACAAAGGTATATGTGATATACATGTTATTGATGTGTACTCGCAGTAGCACCTGGGTATTTGATACTGGTTCTGTTGTTAATATTTGCAACTCGAAACAGGGACTACGGATTAAGCGGACACTGGCTAAGGACGAGGTGACGATGCGCGTGGAAAATGGTTCCAAAGTCGACGTGATCGCCGTCGGCACGCTACCTCTACATCTACCTTCGTGATTAGTGTTAGACCTAAATAATTGTTATTTGGTGCCAACATTGAGCATGAACATTATATCTGGATCTTGTTTGATGCGAGACGGTTATTCATTTAAATCTGAGAATAATGGTTGTTCTATTTATATGAGTAATAGCTTTTATGGTCATGCACCCTTGAAGAGTGGTCTATTTTTGATGAATCTCGATAGTAGTGATACACATATTCATAATGTTGAAGCCAAAAGATGCAGAGTTGATAATGATAGTACAACTTATTTGTGGCGCTGCCGTTTGGGTCATATTGGTGTAAAGCGCATGAAGAAACTCCATACTGATGGACTTTTGGAATCACTTGATTATGAATCACTTGGTACTTGCGAACCATGCCTCATGGGCAAGATGACTAAAACGCCGTTCTCCGGAACTATGGAGCGAGCAACTGATTTGTTGGAGATCATACATATTGATGTATGTGGTCCAATGAATGTTGAGGCTCATGGCGAATATCGTTATTTTCTCACCTTCACAGATGATTTAAGCAGATATGGGTATATCTACTTAATGAAACATAAGTCTGAAACATTTGAAAGTTCAAAGAATTTCAGAGTGAAGTTGAAAATCATCATAACAAGAAAATAAAGTTTCTACGATTTGATCGTGGAGGAGAATATTTGAGTTACGAGTTTGGTCTACATTTGAAACAATGCGGAATAGTTTCGCAACTCACGCCACCCGGAACACCACAGCGTAATGGTGTGTCCGAACGTCGTATTCGTACTTTACTAGATATGGTGCGATCTATGATGTCTCTTACTAATTTACCGCTATCATTTTGGGGTTATGCTTTAGAGACGGCCGCATTCACGTTAAATAGGGCACCATCAAAATCCGTTGAGACGACACCTTATGAACTGTGGTTTGGCAAGAAACCAAAGTTGTCGTTTCTTAAAGTTTGGGGTTGCGATGCTTATGTGAAAAAGCTTCAACCTGATAAGCTCGAACCCAAATCGAAGAAATGTGTCTTCATAGGATACCCAAAGGAAACTGTTGGGTACACCTTCTATCACAGATCCGAAGGAAAGACATTCGTTGCTAAGAATGGATCCTTTCTAGAGAAGGAGTTTCTCTCGAAAGAAGTGAGTGGGAGGAAAGTAGAACTTGATGAGGTAACAATACCTGCTCCCTTATTGGAAAGTAGTTCATCACAGAAATCGGTTCCTGTGACGTCTACACCAATTAGCAAGGAAGTTAATGATGATGATCATGAAACTTCAGATCAAGTTGTTACTGAACCTCATAGGTTAACTAGAGTAAGATCCGCACCAGAGTGGTTTTCGAATCCTGTTCTGGAGGTTATGTTACTAGACCATGACGAACCTACGAACTATGAAGAAGCGATGGTGAGCCCAGATTCCGCAAAATGGCTTGAGGCCATGAAATCTGAGATGGGATCCATGTATGAGAACAAAGTGTGGACTTTGGTTGACTTGCCCGATGATCGGCAAGCCATCGAGAATAAATGGATCTTCAAGAAGAAGACCGACGCTGACGGTAATATTCTTTGTCTATAAAGCTCGACTTGTTGCAAAAGGTTTTCGACAAGTTCAAGGGATTGACTACGATGAGACCTTCTCACCCGTGGCGATGCTTAAGTCTGTCCGAATCATGTTAGCAATTGCCGCATTTTATGATTATGAAATTTGGTAAATGGATGTAAAACTGCATTCCTGAATGGATTTACGGAAGAAGAGTTGTATATGATGCAACCGGAAGGTTTTATCGATCCAAAGGGAGCTAACAAAGTGTGCAAGCTCCAGCGATCCATTTATGGACTGGTGCAAGCCTCTCGGAGTTGGAATAAATGTTTTGATAGTGTGATCAAAGCATATGGTTTTATCTGCACTTTTGGAGAAGCCTGTATTTACAAGAAAGTGAGTGGGAGCTCTGTAGAATTTCTAATATTATATGTGGATGACATATTGTTGATTGGAAATGATATAGAATTTCTGGATAGCATAAAAGGATATTTGAATAAGAGTTTTTCAATGAAGGACCTCGGTGAAGCTGCTTATATATTAGGCATCAAGATCTATAGAGATAGATCGAGACGCTTAATTGGACTTTCACAAAGCACATACCTTGACAAAGTTTTGAAGAAGTTCAAAATGGATCAAGCAAAGAAAGGGTTCTTGCCTGTGTTACAAGGTGTGAAATTGAGTAAGACTCAATGCCCGACCACTGCATAAGATAGAGAGAAAATGAAAGATGTTCCCTATGCTTCAGCCATAGGCTCTATCATGTATGCAATGCTGTGTACCAAACCTAATGTGAGCCTTGCTATTAGTTTAGCAGGGAGGTACCAAAGTAATCCAGGAGTGGATCACTGGACATCGGTCAAGAACATCCTGAAATACTTGAGAAGGACTAAGGATATGTTTCTCGTTTATGGAGGTGACAAAGAGCTCATCGTAAATGGTTACGTCGATGCAAGCTTTGACACTGATCCGGACGATTCTAAATTCCAAACAAGATACGTGTTTATATTAAACGGTGGAGCTGTCAGTTGGTGCAGTTCTAAACAAAGCATCGTGGCGGGATCTACATGTGAAGCGGAGTACATAGCTGCTTCGGAAGCAGCAAATGAAGGAGTCTGGATGAAGGAGTTCATATCCGATCTAGGTGTCATACCTAGTGCATCGGGTCCAATGAAAATCTTTTGTGACAATACTGGTGCAACTGCTTTGGCAAAGGAATCCAGATTTCACAAGAGAACCAACCACATCAAGAGACGCTTCAACTCCATCTGGGATCAAGTTCACATGGGAGACATAGAGATTTGCAAGATACATATGGATCTGAATGTTGCAGACCCGCTGACTAAGCCTCTTCCACGAGCAAAACATGATCAGCACCAAGGCTCCATGGGTGTTAGAATCATTACTGTGTAATCTAGATTATTGACTCTAGTGCAAGTGGGAGATCAAGGAAATTTGCCCTAGAGGCAATAATAAAGTTATTATTTATTTCCTTATATCATGATAAATGTTTATTATTCATGCTAGAATTGTATTAACCGGAGACATGATACATGTGTGAATACATAGACAAACAGAGTGTCACTAGTATGCCTCTACTTGACTAGCTCGTTAATCAAAGATGGTTATGTTTCCTAGCCATAGACAAAGAGTTGTCATTTGATTAACGGGATCACATCATTAAGAGAATGATGTGATTGACTTGACCCATTCCGTTAGCTTAGCGCACTATCGTTTAGTATGTTGATATTGCTTTCTTCATGACTTATACATGTTCCTATGACTATGAGATTATGCAACTCCCGTTTACCAGAGGAACACTTTGTGTGCTACCAAACGTCACAACGTAATAGGGTGATTATAAAGGTGCTCTACAGGTGTCTCCGAAGGTACTTGTTGGGTTGGCGTATTTTGAGATTAGGATTTGTCACTCCGATTGTCGGAGAGGTATCTCTGGGCCCACTCGGTAATGCACATCACTTAAGCCTTGCAAGCATTGCAACTAATGAGTTAGTTATGGATGATGTATTACAGAGCGAGTAAAGAGACTTGCCGGTAACGAGATTGAACTAGGTATTGAGATACCGACGATCGAATCTCGGCAAGTAACATACCGATGACAAAGGGAACAACGTATGTTGTTATGCGGTTTGACCGATAAAGATCTTCGTAGAATATGTGGGAGCCAATATGAGCATCCAGGTTCCGCTATTGGTTATTGACCGGAGACGTGTCTCGGTCATGTCTACATAGTTCTCGAACCTGTAGGGTCTGCACGCTTAAAGTTTGATGACGGTTATATTATGAGTTTATGTGTTTTGATGTACCAAAGATAGTTCGGAGTCCCGGATGTGATCACGGACATGACGAGGAGTCTCGAAATGGTCGAGACATAAAGATTGATATATTGGACGACTATGTTCGGACACCGGAATGGTTCCGGGGGTTATCGGATATATCCGGAGTACCGGGGGTTACCGGAACCCCCCCGGGAACTAATGGGCCTTGTTGGGCCCTAGTGGAGAGAGAGAGAGAGGGGCCGGCCAGGGCAAGAGGCGCGCCCCCTCCCCTTGAGTGCGAATAGGACAGGGAAGGGGGGGCGCCCCCCTTGCCTTTCCCCTCTCCCACTCCTTCCTTCCCCCTCCTCCTTGGACTAGGAAGGGAGGGCAAACCTACTTGGAGTAGGTTTTCCTCCTAGGGCGCGCCACCCCTTGGCCCTCTCCTTCTCCCCCCCTTTATATACGGAGGGGGGGGGCACCCCATAGACACAACAATTGATCTCTTGATCTCTTAGCCGTGTGCGGTGCCCCCCTCCACCATAATCCACCTCGATAATATTGTAGCGGTGCTTAGGCGAAGCCCTGCGTCGGTAGAACATCATCATCGTCACCACGCCGTCGTGCTGACGAAACTCTCCCTCAACACTCGGCTGGATCAGAGTTCGAGGGACGTCATCGAGCTGAATGTGTGCTGAACTCGAAGGTGCCGTGCGTTTGGTACTTGGTCGGTCGGATCGTGAAGATGTACGACTACATTAACCGCGTTGTGTTAACGCTTCCGCTTTCGGTCTACGAGGGTACGTGGACAGCACTCTCCCCTCTCATTGCTATGCATCACCATGATCTTGCGTGTGCGTAGGATTTTTTTTGAAATTACTACGTTCCCCAACACATCTTGTGATCATCAATGACATCGGCAACGTACAACTCCAATGTCATCTTCTCTTCTTCAATTCTTTTAATTTTTTTTTTCAAATACTCATTTTCTTTTTCAACTAAATTTAACTTCTCGACAAGAGGGTCGGTTGCAATTTCCGGTTCACATACCTCCTAGATTAAAATATCTATATGTCAACTTGATGGCCATAATTGTCATAAATGCGAAATGCAACAAATAGTTATAGAAGAGAATTTACCACATCCGAATAATAAAGCGGGCGAGGGCCGACGGGGACGGATATCAAGACCATGGCACTATGTATAACAAACAATCATACAACGTAAGAAAATTATACAAGTAACTATAGAAATCATACAATCATACAAGTAACTATATAAATCAAGTACAACATAAAAAATTGAATACCTAATAATAATCTGGATCGTCGGGTTCAATAAATGCTCCGGGATCAATAAATGCATCATCATCATCACTATCAGTAACGACATGCTCATCATCATTATTAATAAATGCATCATCATGTGGAAGGCCACCTTTACGTAATCGGTCAAGCATTGACATGTCATCCGCATCAATAACCTCTTCTAGTTCAGGTTCTTCTTATTCCGGCTCAGGGGCGAAGTTGGGTTCATTGTCGCTGTCTACTTCAATGTTCTGGGGTGAAGTAGAGCGGTTCTTGAAACGGTTTTTGGAAAGACGTGTTTCTTGGAAGAATTCTCCTTCATATGTGTCTGGGTTAATGTGAGGTTCATAATCCTCTTCATTGGGGGGAGGTGGTCTAACACGTGGCGGCACTTCATAAACAACATCCCAACCATTGAGATTTGGATCACTTTGACAGGCCCACAGTAGATAGAAAACTTGGGTTGCCTATTGAGCCATAATATAGACATCGGGAGCATCCAAATGGGTGCTTTGTTTGATTTCCACTAGCCCTATATGTTCATGAGTCCTTCTAGTCTCCTTCGGCTGGAACCAATAACATTTGAAGACTACGACGTTTGGTGGGTTTGCACCATAGAATTGAAGTTCATAAATTGCTTCAACTCTTCCATAATACTCGGTATCTCCTTCGCCAATAGCAGAGACACAACAATTTGTAGACTTTCGGTCGGCCATAGATAGCTCTTTGCCATAGGTACGAAAGCGATACATGTTGATGTCGTATTTGTCAAATGAACGGACCTTAAAGTCAAAACCATTAGCGACTTGTCTCAATTCGGCGTCCATAAACTCTGAATTAGCCTACAAGTTTAATACAAAAGGGATTGTTGCATTAGCCACAAATTAGACGAAGAAATGGAATGGTCTAATGGAAATTACCGTTTGTTTGAACCAAGAGATGAAACAGGGATATCCGCCTCCATGCTTTGCCAGAAGCTCATACTCTTCGGCGGAATCCTTTTGGATCACCGCTCCATACGAAAATTTGGCGACGTATCGATCAGATCAAATTTATCCGAATAAGAGCAGTTCAAAGGAATTAGAAGTTGCGAAACAATGTACTGAGAACTTACTCGATGTACGGCCGCACTTTTGTTAGGTTGTTGAAGATATACAACGAAATGGACTGCCATTCTTCAACATCCAACGTTAAGGAATTAGAAGCACCGGCTGGTGCGAGATCCCCTTTGAATAGGCTGAGGTTGGATCCACCCCTTTTAGGGTCACCAGCATTGTACCGAGGCTTCGGATTATGCAAATGATGATTTTTGGCTTCGAAGTGTGCTGTCACGAAGTTTGCCGCCTACTCAGTAATGAATGCCTCGGCCATCGATGCTTCAATTCTACGTTCATTTTTTACATTTTGCTCAAAGCGTCTTCCGCATCCTCTCAGTTGCGTAGCACCAACGATTTTGTATGCCCCCCAATCTTGCCTTGGTTGGGTGATGCAAAATCAAGTGCTGCATTGGATTAAAGAAGCCCGGCGGAAAGATCTTCTCTAACTTGCAGATTAACTCCGACGCCAACTCTTCCATTTCTTCTAACAGGCCAGGCGATAGTTCTGTCACACAAAGAACACGGAAGAAATAGCTCAGATCTGCCAGTACTAGTCATTCATCCTCAGGGATGAAGCCACGCAACATCACCAGCATTACCGGCTCAATCCATATGTGCCAATCATGACTCTTGAGACCAAATATCTTCAATTTATCAAGACTCGCTCCCCTCTTTAGATTCGCTGCATACCCATCGGGGAACATCAACTGCATTTTCATCCACAAGATAATTTCCATCATAGCTGGCCTTCCAAGATTGAACCATTCCTTTGGCTTTGTCTAGTTCTACTTTCCTTTCGGTGGTTGCATGTTTTATAACGGTCTATGAGCGCCTCCTGATCGACTCTAGACTTGGTATTATCCTTTGACTTCCCATCTATGCCGAACAATGTACCAAATAGTGCCTCGGTGATATTCTTCTCAGTGTGCATCACGTCGATGTTGTGTGGGCAAAGGAGGTCTTTGAAGTAAGGCAGATCCCACAAGCATGTCTTGTGAGTCCATGCGTGTTTCAAATTATACCCCTTGAAATACCCTGGACGCTCTGGGTCTGGCTCGAGAGCGTTTAACTGATCCAGGGTCTCTTGGCCTGTCAACAGAGGTGGTGCAGAGTTTTTGACAACTCTACCTTTGATGAAGTTCTGCTTGTCTTTCCTGAACTTATGGCGAGAATCCAGGAACTGTCTATGCAAGTCGAAGTAAGAAAACTTGTTACTGGCCTGAAGCCAATGCAACTGAAGAGCTCCCTTGCATGTAGGGCACGGGAACCTTCCATGCACACACCAGCCAACGAATAGCGTACGCCGGCAAGTCATGCGTCGAGTACATGTACCAGACACGCATTATGAAGTTCCGTTTGCTAAAGGCGTCGTATGTCTTGAACCCATTATCCTAGGCTTCTTGCAATTCGTCCTTCAGCGGCTGCATGTACACATTCATATTCTTCCCCGGATAGTTGGGCCTTGGAATTATCAACGTCAGGAAAATGTTCTTTCTTTGCATAATCTATCCGAGGGGGGAGATTGAATGGAATGACAAATAGGGGCCAACAATTGTATTGGGCTGCCGTCAAACCAAACACACTGAACCTATCCGTGTTGATGGCGACTCGAGGATGCCTTGGATCTGCCGCTTTGTCATCATGTAATGCATCGAAGCACTTCCGCGCTTCACCGTCCGATGTGTGCACCATCATCAGCTTCCCATCTGCATCTAGTTGGGTTCTTTTGCCCGTTTTGTGCCATGTCATCTGCCTGGCCATCTCTTCAACCATGAAAAAACGTTGAAGTCTTGGTACGATTGGCATATACCGAAGAACATTAACGGGGATTTTGGTTTGCGTCTTCTCACCCATACCATTGTCTACCACAACATACCTCGATGACTTGCAAATGGGACAATAGTTCAAGTCTGCATACTGAAGCCTAAATAAGGCACATCCTTTCTCATAGGCATGTATCTTCTCATAGGGAATCTTAAGAGCATGGAGGATTTTGTCTGACTGGTATAGGTTTGCAGGTAGTACATGGCCTTTGGGTAGAAAACGTCCAAATACTGTCATCATCGCGTCGTAGCATTCTCTGCCCAAGTTGAATTGAGCCTTCAGAGCCATTATCTGTGTGATGGCATCCCGCTGACAAAGCTCGATTATTTCGTGGAGAGGACGTTTTGAAGACTCCAACATTTCATTGAAGGCCTTTGCAGATTCCTCCATCTCATCGTCTGAGTCCCGAGCATCATCAAAGTCTTGCACCATGTCTTCCATTCCGGTACCATGCTCGTCGGTGCAACGACGAAGCACCTCAGCTCTGGCACGTTGGGCAGACTCGCCATGAAATGTCCACACCATATAATCTGGCGTAAAACCCCTCTTCTGCAGGTGTTTGCCCATTTCATCCTTTGCCCTCTTGTGCCAATTGTTGCACCCGACACAGGGGCACCAGGTTGTCCTCTGGCCATTTGCAAATGCGGCTCTCAGAAATCCCTTGGTTTTTGTTAACCATTCAATGGTCATGTATTTTTGACTAGTGTGATCGGTGTACATCCACGCACGATCACTCATCTTGCCTAGCTACTGGACACATAAGAAATATATATAAATCAGCATGTATATATTCATCATTTAATGGAGTTTGTCACTTTTATTACGTTCATGCAACCTAGACGCTAATAGGTAAAGATAGGTCCTAATCCCACCCGGGTATGTGTAGATTGGGTTCGTTTTCCCATGCTCTGCTCCGGATCAGACGCAAAATTTTGGCAGCACCTCCCCGCTGTTCTCTCGATACACATCTCGGCAATAAGCAGAGAGGATCTGTACCCGGAGAACAATAGGGAGGCACTGATGAAATTCTGCATCGCATCCGGAGCGGAGCATATGGGAAAACGAACCCAATCTACACATACTCGGGCTTTCCATGGATAATGTTGGACAATTCGAAAGAACCACGGTTATAAATATGCAAATGCATGCATATTTATAGATGTAACCCTTTCGAACGGGAGACGCATAGTGGTCACGCATACTGATGATTGAATACACAAGTTTCATCGGCACGAAGACCGGAACCGAGCAAATGAAGGGGGAGGAGGAGATGTCATTGTGCTCACCCACGAACGTAGGGGCGGAGCTCGCCGAACACACGGGGAGGTCGTCGAACAGTAGACCCTCGCAACGATGAAACAACTGCACATTTAAAACCACCTGATCAACACAAATATGATGTTTTTTAAAACAAAATCAAAAAATATATGACCTAACTCATAATTCACAAATGTATGATCCCATCGGCCTTTGGAAGGCAGAAGAGCACCTTTTCGGGAGGTGTCGGGGGTGTCTTATCGGGGTCGGAGTGCTGTGTCGGGGTCGGGGGTGCCGTGTCGGGGCCGGGGACCCCTCGACCCCTCAGCGAACCTCGGTCCTCGACCCCTTTTCCCCTCGACACCTCGATCCTCGACCCCTCGACCCCTTGACTCCTTTTCCCCTCGATCCTCGACCCCTCGCCCCCTCGGCGACCCTCTTTTTCTACTTTTCCTACTTCTTTTTTCCATCTTCTTCTTCTACTTTTTTATCTTTCTTATTCTTCTTCTTCTTCTTCTTCTTCTTCTTCTTCTTCTTCTTCTTCTTCTTCTTTCTTCTTCTTCTTCTACTACTACTACTACTACTTATTGTTCTTTTTTTCATCTTCTTCTTCTTCCTCTTCTTCTTTTACTTCTTTTTTTTCATCTTTCTTGTTTATTCTTAAAAACAGAAAAAAAAACCTAAACTAAACTAAATCTAACCTTAACTAAACTAACCTAACCTAAACTTACCTAAACAAAATCTAAAAAAACATTAAAAAAACACAAGACTCACCTCCGGCGAGGTCGGACCGTGGAGGCAGGCCACGGGGAGGGGGCGGTGCGGCTCTAGCGGCGGGGCGGGGCGCGGTGCGGCTTTGGCAGCGAGGCGAGGCGGCGCAGCGTGGATCCGACGAGGTTGGCCCGTGGAGGCAGGCCACAGGGAGGAGGCGGCGCAGCTCGGCGAGGCAGGCGGCAGTGACTCCGGCAATGGCGGGGCGGGCTGACAGCGTGGCTCCGGCGATGGGGTGACACAACGCGGCTCCGGTGAGGTCGGCCCGTGGAGGCAGGCCACGGGGAGGGGGCGGGGCGGGGCTGCCGGCGGCGCGGGTGAGGTGTGAGGGGAGAGAGAGGGGTGGGGGCGGGGAGGGGACCGTTTTTAGCAGACGACAAAGAGCCTAGCTAGTGGGGTGGGGACGGGGGGGAGGGCTGTTAGGTTGTCCACTTTCTTTGTCGTCTGCTAGGAGACAACAAAGAAGCAGACGGCAAAGCTAGTGGCCGTTAGGTGGTTCTCGTTAGTGGGCCACCCTCCCTCTTTGTCGTCTACTGCTAGCAGACGACAAAGCTTCTGTGACGTCAGCTAGCAGACGACAAAGAGCTGGCTGACGGCAAACATGATCTTTGCCGTCAGCTCTTTCTTTGCCGTCAGCTTTCTGTAAACTGATGGCAAATACCTTCTTTGCCGTCAGCTAGCAGACGACAAAGAGCTGGCTGACGGCAAAGATCCTGATTCCAGTAGTGCATTAAGTATTCTATGTCAAATTGTTGACATTGGACAAGGAAGACAATGTAATGAGTTATGTTTGCTTATATTCACATAGAAGTTATATTGTTATAGATCCTCCTAACATGTGGTGCTTGCTCAATATCTTTGCTAGCCAAAATTCCGCACCAAGTAGAGGTACTACTTGTGCATCCAAAACCCCTTGAACCCAGTTTCATGTCATGAGAGTCCACCATATCTACCTATGGATTGAATAAGATCCTTCAAATAAGTTGTCATCGGTGCATAAAGCAATAAAAGTTGCTTCTAAATATGTATGATCTTTTATTGTAAGTGACAAATAAGCTTTGTACGATCTTGTGATGGTAAAGAAATAAAAGCGATGGACCACATAATAAAAGTTGCTATCACAAGGGGCAATATAAAGGGACGTTCCTTTGCATTAAGAGCTTGCACATCCAAAAACAAAAAGCGCATGATAACCTCTGCTTCCTTCTGCGAAGGGTCTATCTTTACTTTTATGTATTTACTTTTCATGCAAGAGTCAATAGTGTTCTCCTCTATTCCTTTTTATTTTTCTCTTTTGCAAGCATCATGTGGTGGGGAAAGATTTAGGAACATATATCCAGTTGGATATTAGTGATCATGAGTTATTATTGTTGACATTACCCTTGAGGTAAATGAGTTGGGAGGCGAAATTATAAGCCCCTATCTTTCTATGTGTCTGATTGAAACTTTTGCTCCATATATATGTCGTGAGTGTCAACAATCATAGAAGACTAAATCATAGTTGAGTATGTGGACTTGCTAAACAAAAGCTCTTACATGAGACCCTTCCTGAAAAGATAATTAATTGCAATTTCCTTGTTGACTGAGAACATAGTCTGTTACTTTTCAAGAAAGTTTATGCCTTATACTTCGTTGTTGTGATGAATTGTTACTTATTCATGAGAAGTTATATGATAATATATATTGCTGCTATGGTATTGATCATGATGTTACTATGTCTGTATTTTGTTTTTATCGACACCCCTCTCTCTAAACATGTGGTCATGATTATCGATATCAGCTTTCGCTTGAGGACAAGCAAGGTCTAAGCTTGGGGGAGTTGATACGTCCATTTTGCATCATGTTTTCCTACTGTTATTTATGATGTTTTTGATCAATATAATACTTTGTGGTGCAATTCTAATGCATTTTCTCTCTTAATTTGCAAGATTCACATGAAGAAGGAGATTGCCGGCAGTTGAAATTCTGGACCTGAAAAAGCTACATCACAGACACCTATTCTGCACAACTCCAAATGAGCTAAAATTTCATGGAGAATTATTTTTGAATATATAAAAAATACTGAAAGATAGAAATACTAGAGGGGGCCTACCAGGTGCCCATGGGGCCCCTGGCTAGCCTCCGTCGCCCATCTTCTGCTATATGAAGCCATTTTCCTAGAAAAATAAGGAGAGGACTTTCGGGACGAAGCGCCGCCGTCTCGAGGCGAAACCTGGGCAGGATCACTTTTGCTCTCTGGTGGAGTGATTCCACCGGGGATACTTCACTTTGGGAGGGGAAAATCGAAGCCATCGACATCACCAACCTTAGTTCATCTCTTATATTCAATCTTTGTGGGAGGACTAATCTTCATCAGCACCATCTCATCGTGGGAGGACCAATCTTCATGGGAGGACCAATCTTCATCATAATCTTCACCAGCACCATCTTATGTCAAACTGTAGTTCATCTCTTGTATTCAATATTTGTCTCAAAACCTTAGATTGGTACTGTGGGTTGCTAGTAGTGTTGATTACATCTTGTAGTTGATGCTAGTTG
Source organism: Aegilops bicornis (assembly GCA_021605145.1). Classification (NCBI taxonomy): domain Eukaryota; kingdom Viridiplantae; phylum Streptophyta; class Magnoliopsida; order Poales; family Poaceae; genus Aegilops; species Aegilops bicornis. The sequence continues at coordinate 134,740,201 of CM038673.1, read as the reverse complement.
GTTTATTTGGTGGAAGATTATATGTTCAGATTCTTGATGTTATTCAATACCCCTCTGAACATGAATATGATTTGTGTGTAGTTGCTTTTTTTCTTGAGGACATGGAAGAAGTCTTGTCATAAGTAATAATGTGAATTTGTATTCGTTCAATACTTTGATGATATGTATGTTGTCGGTTCCTTTAGTGGTGTCATCTGAACGTTGACTACATGGCACTTCACCATACTTGGGCCTAAGGGAAGCCATTGTGGAGTAGTAATTAGATGATTGGTTGCTAGAGTGATAGAAGCTTAAACCCTAGTTTATGCGCTATTCCACAAGGGGCTGATTTGGATCCATATGTTTCATGCTATGGTTAGATTTATCTTAATTCTTTTTTCATAGTTGTGGATGCTTGCGAGAGGGGTTAATCATAAGTGGGAGGCTTGTTCAAGTAAGAATAGCACCCAAGCACCGGTCCACCCACATATCAAATTATCAAAGTAGCGAAAGCGAATCAAACAAACATGATAAAAATGACTAGATGAAATTCCCGTGTGTCCTCAAGAACGCTTTGCTTATTATAAGAGACCGTTCTGGCCTGCTCTTTGTTACAAAATGGATTGTGCTACCTTGCTGCACCTTTGTTGCTGTTACTACTTATTGCTCATTACAAGTTACCTTGCTATCAAACTACTCGTTACCGATAATTTCAGTGCTTGTAGAAAATACCTTGCTGAAAACCGCTTGTCAATTCCTTCTGCTTCTCGTTGGGTTCGACACACTTACTTATCGAAAGGACTACGATTGATTCCCTATACTTGTGGGTCAGCAACATAGTAGGGTAGGTGTGTGTCTCGGTGTTAACCTTGACCTAGAATGGACAAAAAATTTATTAGGGTAACATAGCGTGAACAATATTGGTAACATATGAAAATACTCATTATATACTAGGGAATACCTTAAATGAAGGCCAAATTTCATTGCATGTGCATGTAGTCGCCATTTACATATTGGGTTTGCCTACAATGCACCTTAGCATATTTTTGTCACTCTTTTCAGTGATAAATTTGAACCCCCTGCCATAGGCATAAGTTGCAGGTGAGTATATGTAATCCTCCACAAAATCAAAGCTAGTCCTGACCTTCATATCAGGGCAGTCCGAGCTATCAAAGGAGATCACATACCTATCATCTTCTTCTTCTCCACCATCAGCTACCACATCCTCTTCCTTGTCATTAGCCTCCTCATCCTTATCAGGCGCATAGCTATCTGCATCCACATGTGGATACATTTTCTCATTATTAATGAAGCACTCTTGCCCCAATCTGATCTTTAGCGATATAAACCGACATCAACACAATCCTCATAGGCATGTATTTTCCAGACATCACAAACAATCCTCATCGTCTACATCATTGAATTTTTCTAGTTTGTTTTCATAGTACCCGAGTAGGTAATGCTCGTTCAGTTGGTGCAAATACTTCTCAAATTGCTTAAGCAGACCCCTCCGAGTTACCATGGTAGTGTCTACGGGCAATTGATAGTAAAACCTGCCACTAACTGTCAAGCTGTCATCGGGCAGGCCGGATCTTCAAAATCATCATTGCTGGAAGGTACCAGCCTACACAAAATAGTAGAACATGACCATGCTATTCGAACCGCAAAATAAAATTACAAAACATGTATAGGATAATTGCAGATTTCTTACCTTGATGTGGGAAACGACACTTTTGAGCATGTCCAGAGGCCACCGTTCATCACTGCTTTCATGATCCGGGCTAATGGAGGCCTTGGCAAAAGTGTGGTAGGGCCGGCGACGATGGTAGTGGTGGAACAGCTAGAGGACAGTAGTGGAAGTAGCGAGAAGAAAATGGGTTGTACATGCCAAAAATTAGGAACTTGCCACTATCGAGCGCTGCTGGTGGGCCCAATGCGGACGAAGGCTCAACTGAGTCTCCTCTTTTCTTATAGGTCAACCGAATCTCCTCGCAGGGCCCATGGTGTTTTGTTTTAACAAACAGTGGATGAAGGCTCAGTCGAGTCTCTTGTTGATGTGGCAAAGTTATGGGTCCCATAGAGGAGGAAACAAAACAAATTAGACTGCAACATGGCAACAACTCAGTGAGACGGTGCGCATAAGCATGTAGCTAATTTCTATGCAAGTACTATTGGCATAGACCGAATTCGTGAAGTTTGAGCGGCAACCTTCAAATGTCCAAGTTTAGAAGTATGACATGGACCGAAATTTGTCATACATATTTGGTGTGTGAAATTGCCGACCTAAAAGTACACGTAAGGCCAATACACCGGGATGGAGAGAGTACTGATGATACAATATCCATTCCAAAGCGTGATTTACTCTTTGTTTAGTTAAATCAATTAATCTGATTATTTACTATAAACAATGTTAGCAAAATAACCTAGCATTAACACATAAATTAAGTTCGACTTACCTGTCTAAAATTTGGTGAAGTGTATCAGTGAACGAGACATGCATTTTACTAACTACACATGCGTAGATATCTAGCTAGGTTAGTGAACGATCAATTACACAGATATAGTGAAAAAAATATGTGCGAACTGTACATTCACATATAGTTAGCAGCCAACAGGTTGAGCACATAAAACAGGGGGTAGCAATTGCGTAGTACACATGCATGCACCGTGTAGACAAAGCAAATGATAAGCCAAGCAGAAGTTCAACTGCCAATGTTATATATATATATGTCCGTTACGACTACCCACTAATTAAATTGCCCACTGTTAGAAGCAAACACTTGCAATTGATAATCGTTTCCATGTAGGGGGTTATTGCAACACAAAGCATCAAATGAGCTAGACAAAAGAAATGCTCATCTTATAATCCTAGAGGGAATCTATCTAGAATATCATTTCCATGCAGAACCTCCACATATTCCCGGCACATGAAATTAACGGATTTTAAGGAGGTTGCAACATTTAGTCGGTGCATGGATGCAGTACTCCATCATCATACAACAAAAATATATGCATCATGCAGAGTCAAGCATGCAACAAACAGTCAAACGTGCAGGCACCGCCCTAATTCCCCGGCTCAAAATTTGATCATGCAAAAGATTCTTGCCTGCCAAATTAAACCACTCCATGATTCATTGTACTTCCTCTCCTAGTATTAACAAATGCATTGAGTATATGTAGTTGCGTAGTTCAAGCCGGAATCCAAGAAACTTTGATCAGTGGGCGACATGGACAGTACTTAAGCAAATATTTTTCCAAGACAGGCATCAAGATTGAAATTAAGTTCAAACTGACCTTACGGTTAGCTTACATCTCGGCATAGCTTAATTTGGAAACAAGGCATGCACACTTGTTTTTCGCCGCGACTTCAAAAGATTCTTTTGGGGATTATTCTAGTTTGGGATTGTAGGAGGTTGCAGGAACATAGGGTACCTTTGCTTGGTGATAGTCAAACGCATGGACATGGTGGTCGAAATTTCGGTGCAATTGGATGTGTATAGGTTGTGGCAGTGTTGTCAGGGAATCCAATTTGATGCTACTTCCTTAACTTAATTATTAGTTTAGCAAATCGAGGCTTGTTAGTCAGTTACTGATCAAAGGGGGGATTAGTTCACCGAACATGAGACTTCAAATATCTTTGCAAAGATTGCTTGATGGTGGCAATGTATAAGAAATGCCATGGCAGGAACAAAGTTGAGACAGACAAATGTGGCTTTACTGATCTTAGGAACATCTACTGATCTGCACTTTGATGGGTCTTATCCGGAGATCCTTTCCATGACTATTCTACTAGACATTTTGACTTACACAATTGCACAACAGTATAAATCGCACTAGTTAAACCTTCGGGGTTTTTGACATGAAGTTACATTGCATAAATGCACAAAAACTTTGTTACTTTTTGCAAAAAAGACTATTTAATCAATAGATAAAAAAAATATCTTTTCCAGGATTTTCTGAAGCTAAGCCCAGCATTCATGATATCCCGTAGGCCAAATTCAACTTATTCGATAATGTAGCTCAAGCTAGGGACCACCTTTGCTCCCACCAGGAAAATGAATATACAAGCATCGGTTAGTTAAAGGAGCAGCACCATCACTGCAGTTCACAATACTTTGCAGTTTCCATAGAAAAAGAAAAGGTGAAGTGGTTAACAGTGCACTTTGCAAGGGAACTTTTGGACTAATTAAACAAGCTCCCCTACCACTAGGGCCTGCTTTGCATAGGCAAAAGAAGCAAGGGCAGGGAAAAGAAGAAACAAAAGGTAGTGGAGAGAGATGCAGGTATATGATGAGGAGCATGCAATAGACAAGTGCCCATATACTCCATGTTACATTGTTCCATACATATCTTATTATTGGGAAGGAGGGAGGAGACAGTTTTGTATTAGCCAAAGATGCTCCCCCAAGATCTCTAATGATAACATCCTAATCATGGCATTGGCGCCTTATTTATTTTATTTATTTAATCATCAAGTTAAATCTCATCAGTGCTGTTTGAACCTTTCTAGATGACGGGTTCGGGTACCGGTGCCAGGCCCAGATCCATGCCCGGCTCAACCGGGTTATAGGGTCTTCATTCCTTATGCTAACTCATTTTGAGGATAATTGATGGGGTCCAATTAGTAATGTACACGTACAGTGATCACGTACCGGGCTATCGGGTCAAGTGCAGTAGTCCAGCAACGGCCCGACCCGCCGGCACCCGAGAATCTCTAGTGGTACGCCTAGTGGAGCCGCGTGGGTCCCGCCGGGTCGGCCCGCCCTGTCGCGGGTCGCCGCCGGCAAGGCCCCCATGGCTGCACCCTACCCCGCAACCACCCCAGCTACCTGTGGTAAGTGTGTGGACGCCGCACATGCGCGTGGCCTGGGCTGTGGCACGTACGTGTGCCTGCATGTGGACGCATGTGGAGTTGGAGCCTCCCTCACACGGGCGCGCCACACGCCCGCCTATCTCTCCTCTCCTCGTCGCAGCAGGCCTACCACCCGGGGCTCTATAAAACATTTCCATGGAGGACCTCCACAGCTCACAAACCCTCACACCTCACCTACAGCCAGCTGAGAAGAACGACTTGAAAGTTGCAACCACCTCTAGTCGGTAGACACGCACCTCATCGCCGGCGACAGGAACTGATGGCGGCTGCCATGAGCTACGTGCATGCCGACGTGGAGAACCTCAAGGCGACGGAGCTGAGGCTCGGCCTGCCGGGCGTCGAGGAGAGCGACAAGATGCCGTCGCCGCCGTCCACTCCCAGGGCCGGCACCAAGCGCGCGCTCGCCGGGGAGCACCGCGAGGAGGAGCCCAAGGCCGCGCCCCCGGCCGCCAAGGCGCAGGTGGTTGGGTGGCCGCCTGTGAGGTCTTACAGGAAGAGCTGCTTCCAGCAGGCGAGCAGCAAGACCAAGGAGGCCGCGCCGGCACCTGTGGTGGTGAAGCAGGAGGAGGCTGCCGTTGCCGCGGCGCCGCCCGCCGCCGCAGCCGCGGGAGGATCACTGTACGTGAAGGTGAGCCTGGACGGAGCCCCTACCTGAGGAAGATCGACCTCAAGATGTACAAGGGCTACCGCGAGCTCAGGGAGGCCCTGGAGGCCATGTTCCTCGGCTTCTCCGGCGACGCAGGCAGCGTGAACCCGTCGGACTTCGCCGTGACCTACGAGGACAAGGACGGCGACCTCATGCTCGTCGGCGACGTGCCCTTCGGGTAAGTTCATGCATCCAAGATAGTACACTACATATGATTTGGTTCGATTGGAGTATGAAAATCTCAGTACGGTGTCTTATGATTTTTTTGTCGATTTGCAGGATGTTCATGAGCACTTGCAAGAGGATGCGGATCATGAAGGGATCCGAAGCAAGAGGCCTAGGATCATCAAAGGAGTGAAAATGGAATCTATCTACGAAGAACACGCAACATGCCATGGGTGCATGTGTGCAACATGGAGGAATTCTTTTGTTCTTTTGGGCATGTTGTCGACTCATCTACCACAGTGCTACTCTTCAAGGCAAAGACGCAAGCTGATTCGAGTGGAGTTTTATTTTTATTTTGTTTTTTAAAATAGGTGTTAGCAACACAAAAGGAATGGAGATCCGTTCGAGTTGAATCGGATCTCCATGTGTGTTTGTACAAAGAAAACAGCTTTCTTTCCGTGTTAAGCCATGTCCATGGTTGGTTGATGTCTCCCTTGAGTTTGGTTATATCAAAGGTTGCAAGAAAATCTCATTCGTGGGCATCAGTTTGTGCAATCATCTCAAACCATGCTAAGCATGAACTTGACCCCCTTAATAACTAATGCTACAAAAAAGAGACCAAAATGTTACACAGAGTCAGTCACGCGTGTCCTCTCAGGCTCTCATCATCAATCACTTGCAAAAAAGATGGTTAACCAAGCAAGGCTCCAAAATTTTTAAATGAGACAAATCTTGCTAGCAAGATCCAAATGAATGATGTGTATGGGGAATGCGTCCAATTTCTTTTCCTTTCTCTTTTACCGAGCACTTTGTCCGGGCAAATTTATTTACACGTGCACTGGAGATGAACAAGAACAAGATTGGGCCACATGCATGAGCCACTTGTCAAAGTGGTGACAAAAGGGCAGAGTTAATTAGCCAGCCCGGATGAAACAGTTAACCAGGGCTGGTCAAGAGACAGACTCTCCTCCTTGATGAGTAGTGCTAAATCTGGGTGTCTGCACTGCTGCTCCCATTCATTCATTCAGGGGTAACATGCACCGGCCGGCCGGCCGACAGGGTACATGTGGTGCACATGAGTCTCGAGGTTGTGGTCAAGACTAGTTAGAGAGAGAAGATGAGAGAGATGGAGAGCATCCAAAGCAACTCAAGAGTTGTATGTAGCCTAACACAGGCATTACTGTCAGCAGTGGCGGAGCTTAGCGAGGGCCAGTAGCACTATTTGAGCTAAATTTACAATACTACACTAAATTAGCCCCCTCAACTCTATTTAACACTCATTTAGCCCCATCTTGAATCGCGTTGGATCTCCGCCACTGACTGTCAGAGGACGTTTTAAAATTCGCGTGTAATCAATTTATATTCCTTGACTAAAGTTAGTCATATTTATCATGAAATTACTTCATACATTTTACTGGTATTCATATGAAAAATACTTTTACTGGTATTCATATGAAAAATAATAATGGTCAAAGCTGCATGTTGGACACGGCCTGGCATCCAGAACGAGGCCAACTTGTGAACATAGAGGGCAGAAATCTTGTGAGATGCTGCGGTGGTTTGGGTACTGGAGCGCCATAGTGGCCGGAGAAAACGGTAGGGTCTAGGAGATGTGATTGTGAAGCAGCACAGCGCAGCACAGCGAGAAGATGAGATGCAGGGTCCTTGTCTTGGCGCAGACGGATCTCTTCCTAATTTCCTGCATGATTAATTCCCGCTGTTAGGTTCAACCAGAGCTGGGTATCAGGGTATTTATTTCTGCACCTTGCCTGCCTGCCTGCCTGCCTGCTGGCTATACAGACAGAGGTTAGTGCAAGGCCACAGGCTGGATGATGCTGATGCGAAGGCTTCTTATTCTGCCCGTTGTGTTGTGTTGTGTTGTTGCGAACATATGTGTTGGCAGCTAATTCAGTTGGTCTCTCTGATGGGCTCTCAGCTGACCATGGATAGTGCAACTTGCAGGGGAAATAAAATCAGGATCTGCAACCATCTTGCGTTAGTTTAGCATGCCAAGAATCTATTTGGGGTGTTCTCAATTATCATTGTGTTATTACTGGGAACTATAATGTAACTTCAACGATAAGACTTAATGTAACCAGTACTGGAAAAGGACATGATTAGGTGTGTGTGCGTCCATCATTTAGAATTGCCACTTCTTCTCTTCGAATTTTTTACTGAATGCAAATAAAGCATCAAGAGAATACAAATACAAAAAGCACACATCCAACCTCTGTATAGTTAGAATGCAAACAGCCAACACGATCACACACACAAGCATAAAACACGTCGGCAAATAACAAAGTCATGAAATACCAAAGTTATGCTGGAGCAAGGAAAAAGAGAAAACCCATAAGCGAGGGAAAAGAGAAAACCCAAAAACGATCACAAACTACAACAATGACATGTTGGGCCACGCTAGGTGCATTGTCTGCAATATAATTTTTTTGTATGCATAGATCTACCAGGAACATACTATGGGAGATAGATCACGAGATCATACCACTCAATGTGCAGTGCAGCGGAAGTAGAGTTGATGTGGTACGAAAAAGGGTTTCCCCACGCTTTATATTATAAAGCACGAACCACAACAACAAAGCATCCAATACAAACGCACACCACACTCCCAAGGCAAGATACATGAATGCCAGGCACCGATACACAACCACAACGACTACAAAGCACCTAAGAGCATCTCCAGCCGTTGGGCCCCCAGGAGGGGCTAAAAATCGCCACAGAGCGCGCCGGCGCTAAACAAGCCGGGGCGTGATGTCCCCCAGTAGCGGCGCCCACGTTTTTTTGAAAAAGTTAAATACGCCGCAAACACGGCTCAAATTTAACGCAAACATCGGCGAGTTCGTTCAAATTTAAACATATTTTACCAAAAAAATAAAAAACTACTACGGGCTGGCCCCGCCGTCTCCATCGCCGCTCCTCGCCGTCTACCTCGCCGCTTCCCGCCGCTTCGCCGCTTCGCTTTTGCGCTTCTACATGCCGAGAGGTGGTAGAACCACAGTAATCGCCGCCCGCCGCCGTCGTCGGCGGCGGCGATGGCGTCGGCGTCGCCTCCGCCGCCGCCCCTCGCTGCATCCTCCCCGGTTGGCGCGGCGGGTTGGGCGGTCCGGGCGTCCTCGTCGTCGTCATTGCCGAGGATCACGATGACGTGCTCGTCCTCGCGCCCACGCTATGCGGCGGCGATCTCCTCGAGGCCAGCTGCCGACCATCTCGTCACGGAGGTAGTCGTCCGCGCCCGCGAAGCGTCCTCGTCGGAGAAGCCGCGCCGGGCTATCTCCTCGTACTCCGCGGGCAAGCCGGGCTCCGGCTTGGGCTCGGCGAGGACAAGCGGCCGGAGGGTGGAGTCGCCGATCACGGACGCCGGAGCTGCGGGTGCGCAGCAGCGTGTCACAGGGCTCCGGCAGCGGGCGGGCGAGAGCCCGAGCGGCGGACGAGGAGGAGCGCCCGGCGTCAGAGCTCCCACGACGGCGTGAGAAGGACGGGGGCGCGGGGTACTCGAGGTGCGGCGTGTTGCCGCCCTCGATGTACTCGAGGATGGCCTCCAACATGCGACCGGGCACGCCCCACCACCGGCGCCGACCCTCGGAGTTGAGCCTGCCGGAGGGCACGACGCCGTTGGTGGCCTCGAGCTGCTCGGCGTGACGGCAGCGGAAGTAGGGCTCCCAGAGCGGGCTGTCGGGGACGTACCGTGGCCCCTCCCTCGCCGCCTGCGGCAGGGACGCGCGGATACGTGCGATCTCCGCACGCCGCGCCGCCCCGGTGGGTGGTGGTGGCACCGGCACGGGCACCCGCATGTCCGGCGGGACCGGGTACTCGGCCTCGAAAAGGAGGCGAGCCTCGTCCTCGTGAATATGGCGGCGCCCGAAGCCATTCGCCGCCGCATCGTCGCCTGGGAAGCGCTCGACCATTCTTCTGAACTGGAGACGGCGAGAGGAGGAAGGGGGAGAAATGGGCGCGTCGGCGGTGGAGTATCTGTGCGTGTCTCCGGCTACCGGTGGTCGGCTTATATAGGCGGGCGCCGCGTGGTAGGCTTGGCGGCGCGTTCTGGCGTGGCGTGGTGGCGTGGCGGGCGAGGGGACGCACGTCACCCGGCCTTCACTGCGCCGCCCGTGAGGCATCAATGGAGGCTGACCGGCGCGGCAGCGCGCGCAGCTTTGGCATTGATTCACTGCGGGAAACGAGGCGATGAGGGCGACGAAGCGGCGAGAAGAGAGTCGAGTCGCTGATGCGGCTGGCCCGCGGCTCTTCGCGCCAAAAACGATTCGCCTGGCGCCCCCGAACGACCCCCAGCGCGCCGGGTTCGGGTTGGGTCCGTCGGCGCCAATTTCGGCCCGAGCCGGCGAAAACTGGGCCCTTGGGGGTGCGAGTGGGCGCGCCGGCGGCCGAAAAATCGCCTAGGGGGCCTTCTTGGGGGCGCGGCTGGAGATGCTCTAAAAGATGAGCAAAACGAAACCGCTAAGAGCCAACGGAGAACACCACCACGAGGAGCGATCGTCCGGGAGGATGTGTAACGGACATGCCGGACCGAGGACTCCAAGACGGTGCCTCCAGGAAGGGTACGACCATGAACGTTGCCACCGTCCGATCTGAGGATCGAGTTTTCACCCGGAGTAAGATGGAAAGGGAAGAACCACCACGACGGAGCTTGCAAGGAGGACACGACGTCCACGGACGCCGTCACCGTCGACTAGACACAGACTGGGTAGGTGATGAACCCCGGTGCTTCAACACTTCCGCCGCCCCGGTCCGACAAGACCCGCATCCACGTCGCCCAAGCGGCCATTGTTGCCTGCCCGCATCCGAGCCGCGCAGCCCGCCCAAGACCAACGCACGACTCCCGCCGCCAGGGCCGCCGCCCCGCCATGAGACCACCCCGCAGCCACCAAAGGTCACGACTTTGCCTGGATCCATGACCCCAACCACCTCCAGAGCCGCTCCTGGCCAAGCTGCATCGAGGAGGGCCGCGACCACATCGACCGGGGGAAGGGGAAGGCAGAGAAGTGGCCCATGGCCACGACCGACACCCATGTCGGCTCCAACTGTTGGAAACAAGGCGATGAGGACGACGAAGTGGCGAGAAGAGAGTCGAGTCGCTGACGCGGCTGGCCCGCGGCTCTTCGTGCCAAAAATGATTCGCCCGGCTCCCCCGAACGACCCCCAGCACGCCGGGTTCGGGTTGGGTCCGTCGGCGCCAATTTCGGCCCGAGCCGGCGAAAACTGGGCCCTTGATGGCGCGAGTGGGCGCGCCGGCGGCCGGAAAATCGCCTGGGGGGCCTTCTTGGGGGCGCGGCTGGAGATGCTCTAAAAGATGAGCAAAACAAAACCGCTAAGAGCCGACGGAGAACACCACCATGAGGAGCGATCGTCCGGGAGGATGTGTAACGGACATGCCGGACCGAGGACTCCAAGACGGTGCCTCCAGGAAGGGTACGACCATGAACGTTGCCACCGTCCGATCTGAGGATCGAGTTTTCACCCGGAGTAAGATGGAAAGGGAAGAAGCACCACGACGGAGCTTGCAAGGAGGACACGACGTCCACGGACGCCGTCACCGTCGACTGCACCACGGTAGGTAGGTGATGAACCCCGGTGCTTCAACAATTCCGCCGCCCCGGTCCGACAACACCCGCAGCCACGCCGCCCAAGCGGCCATGGTTGCCTGCCCGCATCCGAGCCGCGCAGCCCGCCCATGACCAACGCACGACTCCCGTCGCCAGGGCCGCCGCCCCGCCATGAGACCACCCCGCAGCCACCAAAGGTCACGACTTTGCCTGGATCCATGACCCCAACCACCTCCAGAGCCGCCGCCGGCCAAGCTGCCTCGAGGAGGGCCACGACCACATCGACCAGGGAAAGGGGAAGGCATAGAAGTGGCCCATGGCCACGACCGACACCCATGTCGGCTCCAACTGTTGGGGAACGTAGTAATTTCAAAAAAATTCCTACGCACACGCAAGATCATGGTGATGCATAGCAACGAGAGGGGAGAGTGTTGTCCACGCACTCGTGAACCCGAAAGCGGAAGCGTTAGCACAACGCCGTTGATGTAGTCGTACGTCTTCACGATCCGACCGATCAAGTACCGAACGCACGACACCTACGAGTTCAGCACACGTTCAGCCCGATGACGTCCCTCGAACTCCGATCCAGCCAAGTGTTGAGGGAGAGTTTCGTCAGCACGACGGTGTGGTGACGATGATGATGTTCTACCGACGTAGGGCTTCGCCTAAGCACCGCTGATATTATCAAGGTGGACTATGGTGGAGGGGCACCGCTGCGGCTAAAAGATCAAACGATCAATTGTTGTGTCCATGGGGTGCCCCCTGCCCCGTATATAAAGGAGCAAGGGGTGCGGCCGGCCTAGAGAGGCGGCGCCAGAGGAGTCCTACTCGGTGGGACTCCCCCTTTCCTAGTTGGATTAGGACTTGGGAGGGAAAGAGGAGGAGAGAGGAAGGAAGGGGGGGGCGCCGCCTCTTCTCCTTGTCCTATTGGGACTGGGGGAGGGTGCGGCGGCCCAGCCACGCCCTCTCCTCTTCTCCGTAAAGGCCCACTAAGGCCCATTAATCTCCCGGGGGTTCGGTAACCTCCGGTACTCAGTAAAATCCCGATTTCACCCGGAACACTTCCATATCCAAACATAGGCTTCCAATATATCAATCTTCATGTCTCGACCATTTTGAGACTCCTCGTTGTGTCCGTGATCACATCCGGGACTCCGAACAACCTTCGATACATCAAAACATATAAACTCATAATATAATTGTCATCAAAACGTTAAGCGTGCGGACCCTACGGGTTCGAGAACTATGTAGACATGACCGAGACACGTCTCCGGTCAATAACCAATAGAGGAACCTGGATGCTCATATTGGCTCCCACATATTCTAGGAAGATCTTTATCGGCCAGACCGCATAACAACATACGTTGTTCCCTTTGTCATCAGTATGTTACTTGCCCGAGATTCGATCGTCGGTATCTCAATACCTAGTTCAATCTCGTTACCGGCAAGTCTCTTTACTCTTTCCGTAATACATCATTCCACAACTAACTCATTAGTTGCAATGCTTGCAAGGCTTAAGTGATGTGCATTACCGAGAGGGCCCAGAGATACCTCTCCGACAATCAGAGTGACAAATCCTAATCTCGAAATACGCCAACCCAACAAGTACCTTTGGAGACACCTGTAGAGCATCTTTATAATCACCTAGTTTCGTTGTGACGTTTGGTAGCACACAAAGTGTTCCTCCGGTAAACAGGAGTTGCATAATCTCATAGTCATAGGAACATGTATAAGTCATGAAGAAAGCAATAGCAACATACTAAACGATGAAGTGCTAAGCTAACGGAATGGGTCAAGTCAATCACATCATTCTCCTAATGATGTGACCCCGTTAATCAAATGACAACTCATGTCTATGTCTAGGAAACATAACCATCTTTGATCAATGAGCTAGTCAAGTAGAGGCATACTAGTGACACTCTGTTTGTCTATGTACTCACACATGTATTATGTTTCTGGTTAATACAATTCTAGCGTGAATAATAAACATTTATCATGAAATAAGGAAAATAATAATAACTTTATTATTGCCTCTAGGGCATATTTCCTTCAGTCTCCCACTTGCACTAGAGTCAATAATCTAGTTCACATTGCCATTTGATTTAACACCAATAATTCACATCACCATGTGATTAACACCCATAGTTCACATCGTCATGTGACCAACACCCAAAGGGTTTACTAGAATCAATAATCTAGTTCACATCGCTATGTGATTAACACCCAAAGAGTACTAAGGTGTGATCATGTTTTTCTTGTGAATAATTTTAGTCAACGGGTCTGTCACATTCAGATCCGTAAGTATTTTGCAAATTCTATGTCTACAATGCTCTGCACGGAGCTACTCTAGCTAATAGCTCCCACTTTCAATATGTATCCAGATTGAGACTTAGAATCATCTGGATCAGTGTCAAAAACTTGCATCGACGTAACCCTTTACGATGAACCTTTTGTCACCTCCATAATCAAGAAACATATCCTTATTCCACTAAGGATAATTTTGACCGCTGTCAAGTGATCTACTCCTAGATCACTATTGTACTCCCTTGCCAAACTTTGTGATAGGGTATACAATAGATCTGGTACACAACATGGCATACTTTGTAGAACCTATGGCTGAGGCATAGGGAATGACTTTCATTCTCTTTCTATCTTCTGCCGTGGTCGGGCTTTAAGTCTTACTCAATTTCACACCTTGTAACACAGGCAAGAACTCTTTCTTTGACTGTTCCATTTTGAACTACTTCAAACTCTTGCCAAGGTATGCACTCATTGAAAAAACTTATCAAGCGTTGTGACGCCCCGAGACCGACGCTCCAGAAGACTTCCAGCTATTCCGGGTTTTGCCGTGTGTTCCATTTGTGCCTGCCCTTTTATTTTTGCATTGCATCATGTCATCATGCCATCATCTCATAAATCTTTTGCAACTCAACTAAATAAATGGCATGGATCTTTGATCCATTTAAATCGAGGAATTCACATGGTGATTCTCTTTAAAACATATCCTCTCGATATTTAGAGAGCTATAGTAAATATTCCAATTATTTGGATTTACCGCAAACACACTTACAAAATATCCTAATGCCTTTGTTGTCTTAATTCTTGGTTTCCAACCTTGCCATATATTCTTTCCCAAGCTCCACCAAACGTGCATTTTTGGACCAACATTTTTGGACCTTCCTTTTATCAAGTCCTAGTTCAAACCCATTTGAATTACAAATGAGTTTGAATTTAAATCTTTCGGTCTTGCCCACTTATATTTTTCTTGGAACAAGCATATTTTTGCGAGTCCGGGAAAATTGTCCCCATCTTGTAAATCCTTTTCCTAACCCTCTCTTTCTTTTTCTTCTCTTTAGTTGTTTTACGCTAAAGAAAATATAAGAGAGAGAGAAGAGAGAGGTAAGCCCAGCCAGCCTCCGCCATTTCCTCTCCACTGGCCGACCCAACCGGCCTCTCAGCCCAAATTACCCCACCAGCTCTAACCCTAGCCCCCAACCGATCCAGCCCGCAGCGCTCTCTGCCGATCCCCATCTCTCCCCTCGTTCCTCCTCGCAGCGCCGCCAGGCACCCGCATCGCCCGATCCCGCACGCAGCAACCCACCTCCTGCGCCCGATCCCATCTCCCTCCTCTCGATCCCTCCTCCTCATCCCGTCGCTCCAGCCCCCACGCATCTCTCCCGCGCCTCACGCCCAAGTCCCTCTTCCTCTCCTCGCCGCGCAGCCCTCGTCCCCGCCTCCTCGCCGGCCGGCCGCATTCGCCGCCACCTTCTCCTCTCCTCCGCGACGCTCCGCGGAGTCTCCCAGAGCCAGCCGTCGCCTCCTCCGCATCGAGCCAGGAGTGGAGCTCCCTGCGCCCGGTCCCCTCGCCCGGCTTGCCTCCTACCTCTGCCGCCCGAGCCCGGCCGCCGTCTTGGCTCCGGCGCCTCCTCCCGCCGCCCGACAAGCTGCTGCAGCGACCTCCCGTCCCTCGTCGACCTCCTTCCAGCCAGGATCCGGCGTCCCGAGGCCGATCCATCCGCCCCGCGTCCCCACCGGCTCCCGTCGCCCCTTTGCAGGAGCAGCCCCATGCCCCGCCTCTGCCTTGTCCAGAGACAATCTTATGAGACCGAATGCATGTGTTGTATGAGATGCTCGTGTTTGCACCGTGCCCGTTTGCTTCATGCACGTTCCTCCTCGTTTGCCATGCCGTCGACCCGTGGGAACCCGGTAGTCGGGGGCACCCCACCATATCTAGCATGTTCCGCACATCCACACTTTCCTTTGCACCGGCATCTCAATCGAGTTATCGGGACCGGAATGTTGCCGTGGCACCATTTTCGTTTACGCCGTGGCACCCTTTCGTTCGCCATGGTGACCAAATGCCTCGTAACATGCTCATGT
This sequence comes from Aegilops bicornis, assembly GCA_021605145.1. Lineage (NCBI taxonomy): Eukaryota > Viridiplantae > Streptophyta > Magnoliopsida > Poales > Poaceae > Aegilops > Aegilops bicornis. The sequence continues at coordinate 134,724,585 of CM038673.1, read as the reverse complement.
CAACATTTTCATAAAATTGCTTAAAACTTGTATATGTCATCCCCATCATGATAACAACATCTAAATGTTTAAAATTGTTGTTGCATTAAATTGCTAAATGCATATGGGGATTTACCGGATTTGTTGTTTGTTATATCCGGCCCCATTGAAATTGTTTAGATGGTATAGTTTTGTTATGCTTCACCCCTTGCCATGTTTAATAACATTTAATATTGTTGGGTAGCCTAAACAAGAGTGAACTAAATAAATGTTGTGAAGTTTTGTCAATATGAAACTCGTTGCATATTGAGCTCCACTTAACTTGTAGTATTGCTTGTTGCACTTTGACATGCCATGCCTCTTTAAATGGACATGCATCATACTTGGTTGTGCATCATGCCATGTGTATGTGATGGTTGTTTACTATGTTGTTTGTTTCTTTCCGGGTTGCTTCTCTCGTTAGCTTCGGTTTCGTTCCGGAGTTGTGAGGATTCGTTCGACTACGTCCTTTTGTCTTCTTCATGGACTCGTTCTTCTTCCTTGCGGGATTTCAGGCAAGATGACCATACCCTCGAAATCACTTCTATCTTTGCTTGCTAGTTGCTCGCTCTTTTGCTATGCCTATGCTACGATGCCTATCACTTGCTTATCATGCCTCCCATATTGCCATGTAAAGCCCCTAACCATCCTTTCCTAGCAAACCGTTGTTTGGCTATGTTACCGCTTTGCTCAACCCCTCTTATAGCGTTGTTAGTTGCAGGTGAAGATGAAGTTTGTTCCTTGTTGGAACATGGAGATGTTGTTCCTTGTTGGAACATGTTTACTTGTTGGGTTAACACAATAGATGTAATTTAATTATAGCAGATATTTAGTGGGTAAAGGGTGGAAGGCTCGGCGTTATGCAGTGTTTTGTTCCACTCTTGCCGCCCTAGTTTCCGTCATATCGGTATTATGTTCCCGGATTTTGCGTCCTAACGCGGTTGGGTGATTTATGGGACCCCCTTGACAGTTCGCTTTGAATAAGACTCCTCCAGCAAGGCCCAACCTTGGTTTTACCATTTGACACCTAAGCCTTTTTCCCTTGGGTTCTGCAGACTCAAGGGTCATCTTTATTTTAAACCCCCGGGCCGGTTCTCCTTCGATTGCTGGTCCAGACCGAGCGATGTCCGGCGCCCCCTGGGAAATCAGGGTCTATGCCAACCCGACGTCTTGCTCATCCGGTGTGCCCTGAGAACGAGATATGTGCAGCTCCTATCGATTTGTCGGCACATCCGTGCGGCTTTGCTGGTCTTGTTTTATTGCTTTGTCGAAATGTCTTGTAGCCGGATTCCGAGACTGATCGGGTCTTCCCGGAGAAGGAATATCCTTCGTTGATCGCGAGAGCTTATCATGGGCTAAGTTGGGACACCCTGCAGGGTATTATCTTTCAAAGCCGTGCCCGCGGTTATGTGGCGGATGAGAATTTGTTAATGTCGGTTGTAGAAAACCCGAAGTTGATCTTAATTAAAATACACCAACTGGCGTGTGTAACCGTGATGGTCTCTTCTCGGTGAGTCCGGAAGTGAACTGATGTTGGAGTTATGCTTGACGTAGGTTGTCCTAGGATCACTTCTTGATCATAGTTGTTCGACCGTGCTTTTGCCTCCTCTTCTCGCTCTCTTTTGCGCATGGTAGCCACCATATATGCTAGTCGCTTGCTGCAGCTCCACCTCACTACCCTGTCCTACCTTTAAGCTTAAATAGTCTTGATCTCGGGTGTGAGATTGCTGAGTCCCCGTGACTCACGAGATACTTCCAAAACCAGTTTGCAGTGCCGATGAAACCGTGCAGGTGACGCATCCGAGCTTAAGGAGGAGCTCGATGAAGATCTTGTTCATTGTGTTGTTTCGTTTCAGTTGATCAGTAGTGGAGCCCAGTTGGGACGATCCGGGATCTGTGTAGCATTTGGGGTAGTCTTCTTTTATTTTGGTTCTATAGTCGGACCTTGATTGTATCTGTATGATGTAATGTTTTACTCATGTATTGTGTGAAATGGCGATTGTAAGCCAACTATGTATCTCTTTCCCTTATGTATTACATGGGTTGTGTGAAGATTACCTCACTTGCGACATTGCTTTCAATGCGGTTATGCCTCTAAGTCGTGCTTCGACACGTGGGAGACGCATCGAGGGCGTTACAAGTTGGTAATCAGTGCCATCCCCGACTTAGGAGCCCCTGCTTGATTGTTTGCTGGCGTTGTTGAGTCTAGAACAAAAATGTTTTGAGTCTTAGGATTATATATATCGGAGAGTAGGATTCTTTTTACTCCTCAGTCCCTTCGTCGCTCTGGTGAGGCATCCTGACGTAGAGTTTTGACTTTCCTCTCCTCAAATTTCACTAAAAAAATTTAGGATCACGCGGGTATCTTGGAATCGTTCTGAGTGGTTTTGTGACGAGAACATTGTTCTTGGTGCCTCCTGACATTTAGGGGTTGTGGCAGTGTCTCGGGGAGTTGAGCTCCGAGGTGTTGTCGTCACAATTTTATCGTTGCAGTTCTGGAATACATGAGCTTTGCCGACATCGAAAATCTCTTTTGTACAGTTGTTGGTGAGATAAACCCGATAACCCAGTACTGGGGCGAGTTCGAGAGTATTGCCATGACTCGTATAACGGATGCTTTTCGAAGGTCGAGGTACACGATGTCCGAAGGTTTCTTGGTTATGTGTTGACGGATGGATACAACTGGATCTAGGTATTGTTAGTTTGGGTGATATATTTTGGTTCCCTGTATCCCCAACACCAGATTGCATAACCAGAAAGTTTCGGGAGTTTATAGGTGGGAATTCAAGTATCTCGTAGGATATCTTTCCAACACACACATGATACGATATGGGATCTATCATATGTTTGTTTCCGGCTTATTCTGCGAGCCAAATCCTTTGTTTTTGTTTTGAGTTGTGCTATTCGAGTTGCTTCGAAGTCAAATGTGGATTCCATACCTTTTCCTAAACGGTGTTCCCATATTTCTATGTGAATACTAATCCTTCTTATCATCGAGGTCGTCATGTTAATTCTTTTCCCAACCGGCGTGCTTCTCTTCAAGTGGATCCGATCATTTCAACATTTGCGAGATCAATTCTAAGTTTTCTCAACGGTGTTTGTTTCATCCGTCCCAAGTTGTCTTTGTTTTCCCGCCCTCCCACCCTTTTTCTTCAAGGAATCAGATGTCTTAACCAAGTATCCATTTTATTCATGTGAAGTCTCTTCATTCTTTTCCTCAATGCTCTTATCCGGTGATTCTCATGAAGATGCTAAAGGAAGCTTCGAGTTTATTATTCTTCGTTCTTTTCTTCTCCGGGGGACTCAAGTCAAGTTTTCAGTGTTGATCATATTCCCTTCCTCGTTTCAAATGTTTTCTCATGCTGGTGCACCTCTTAATTTTTCACTTCTTGTTATTCATTTGTTTCCGGAGTGCTAAAGATTATCTCAGAAGATTCGTGTTTTCATTCCTAATCCGTGCAAGATTTCTCGAAGTTGTTATCCCTCTTGAGCCATTTAATTCAACCGGTGCAATCTCTCTTTTCAAACAATTGTTCAACGGTGGTTCTTTTGAGTGGGCCCTAACCCACAGGTCTTTTCCCAGGATCTTACCTGACTCTTCTAATTTATCCGGAGCGATTCTCAAATTCTTACAAAGTTTGACGTAAGAATGAATTATCATCAGTCAAATGTCTTTCTCCAAGATCTTTCAAATTCTTTTCCTCGTTGGCTCAATCTTTCTATTCTTCATTATTCCGGAGTGTCTCAATAATTCATGGTGGTTCTCATCATCATTCTCAACATTTGAAGACCAAAGAAGGATTTCTCCTAAATCTTGGTCCGTTCTCTTGAAGATTCATAGTTCTATCTTATGCCATCCTCTCATAATTGTTTTCGATTGTGAGAATTCTTTTCACCCATCCGGAGCAATTCAGGAATCTTTTCAGTTTGATTCTCCAGAGCCATCATCTCAGAATTATTCATTCCAGCTTTCAGCTCTCGTTCTCCAAATCTTACCGGTGCATCATTCAAGTATTCTCCAATCAGATCGTCATCTATTCGTTCACTTGTATCTAAATCCCCTCAAATATCTTCATTTGTTTTCCAATTCTTCCCAGTGAATTGTGCCTTTGCTACGTTCAATTTCAATTCTTATGGTGGTTCGTTCAAGATTTCACTTCCTTCGTTATCATATTAATTCATTCGTTGTTCCCAAATTCCACCGGTGGTTCCATCAATACCTTCTCAAGTTCACGCTATATCTCTCTTAACCCTTTCTACGAGAATAAGTAGTATGCCAAATCCGTTGCTTGTCATCAATCTAAATTGGTGAAGGATACGCATAACATAATTCTTGTTCTTGTTTCATCCAAGTGATTGGTTCATTCTTCCGGAGTTTGTAATGGTATCAATTTCTCAGTTCTAAGTTGTTCATCTCTTCTTTCCGGAGTTTGTTCATCTTATCACATTCTCGGTCCGAGATGCTTCATCTTTTCTTTCCGGAGTTCAAAGTTTTCTCGGTTATATCATTTCAAAGCTTCATCTTATCACTGCAAGGCTTCACCTTGTGTTGTCAACTTCTCTTTCTTTCTATCATCCTTTCATTACCGGAGTTCTTCATGGAGGCTCTACATGGTGGTTCGTCAAGGATTCATTTATTTCTCGATTTGTCCTTCAAGTTTTTCTCGGAGTTAAGATCCGTCAAGCCATACTGTAAAATAAACATGGTGTTCAACAAATGTTTTGTTTTGAGGAGTTCAAGCATTCTTCATCTTGCATTCCGAAGTGCAATTCTTTCTACCTTATCTTTTGAGGTGGTGTTATATCATTCTTGACAATTTCTCTTCGTGTTTCATGATTCACATGTTGTCAAGAATGAGATATTTTAAATCCACCAATCTCTTCGTTGGAGTCATCTTGTGTCATGTTACACCTAAAGCCTTCCCTAAGGAATGTTGCTATTATGGTGCTTATCAATGATCCAAGTTTTCCTCCTATCCTCTCAATGAAAGAAGTTTTCATCTTCTTGTTGATCTTAATCCAATCAACTGTTTCCGTTAGTGGCGGGTTGTCACCTCATAATTTTGAGATGTGTTCCATAAGCCCACAACAAGCTTGTTCCTTTCGTTGTTGATAATCCAACAACTCCGTTCTAGCATTTCTTGTAAGCGTGCTCTTTCAAGATCTTGTTTCCCTTCGTCCATTCCATTCCATTCTTTCATTTCTTCCGAGGCATTGTGATGTTGCTCTCTTGACCCATCATCTTGTTTTGTCAAGATCATGTTCTTCTCCTTGCTTCTCCGTTTAGCGAGTGTCATGTTTTCATTCGAGTTCTCTCATCTTATCAAGTTTTGCCTCCCTTCTCAACCAGAAGTGCGGTCTGAAATCTTTCTTACCCCTTGTGCCATTTTTTTCAATAGTTCCAGAGGCAGTGTTTGTTGATTTCATCAAGTATCCTCTCTTCTTTCATCAAGTATCCTGTCATCTTGTCAAGATCATGTTCAATTCCTTCCATTTATAGTCGGAGTGCTGCCCAAATTATATCATTCTTATTCCTTCTCTATCTTGTTTTAACCGGAGTGGTGTCAATATCTATCTTGTCACTTAACCTCATGGTTCTCTTTGTATCCCATGTTCTTCTTATCTTACGGAGTGTTTGCAATCTCTTCATCTTCATTGTATTTTTTTCTTTCAATTTTGTCAACCTCTCAAGGTTCGTTGGTTTCACTCTTTTGTCAAAGAAGCAACTTAGTTTTACCTCTTTCTTCTTCCGTTTTTCTATCCGGTGCCATCCTAGATCTCGGGACGAGATCCTCTCGTAGTGGTGGAGTGTTGTGACGCCCCGAGACCGACGCTCCAGAAGACTTCAAGCTATTCCGGGTTTTGCCGTGTGTTCCATTTGTGCCTGCCCTTTTATTTTTGCATTGCATCATGTCATCATGCCATCATCTCATAAATCTTTTGCAACTCAACTAAATAAATGGCATGGATCTTTGATCCATTTAAATCGAGGGAATTCACATGGTGATTCTCTTTAAAACATATCCTCTCGATATTTAGAGAGCTATAGTAAATATTCCAATTATTTGGATTTACATAAACACACTTACAAAATATCCTAATGCCTTTGTTGTCTTAATTCTTGGTTTCCAACCTTGCCATATATTCTTTCATCGCTTTCCCAAGCTCCACCAAAATTCACAACATTTTGGACCTTCCTTTTATCAAGTCCTAGTTCAAACCCATTTGAATTACAAATGAGTTTGAATTTAAATCTTTCGGTCTTGCCCACTTCTATTTTTCTTGGAACAAGCATATTTTTGCGAGTCCGGGAAAATTGTCCCCATGCATAAATCCTTTTCCTAACCCTCTCTTTCTTTTCTTCTCTTTAATTGTTTTACGCTAAAGAAAATATAAGAGAGAGAGAAGAGAGAGGTAAGCCAACCAGGCCTCCGCCATTTCCTCTCCACACAGGCCGACCCATCCGGCCTCTCAGCCCAAATTACCCCACCAGCTCTAACCCTAGCCCCCAACCGATCCAGCCCAGCGCTCTCTGCCGATCCCCATCTCTCCCCTCGTTCCTCCTCGCAGCGCCAGCACTCCAGATCGCCTTCGATCCCAGTCTGTGGCGCCCCACCTCCTGCGCCCGATCCCATCTCCTCCTCTCGATCCCTCCTCCTCATCCCGTCGCTCCAGCCCCCACGCATCTCTCCCGCGCCTCACGCCCAAGTCCCTCTTCCTCTCCTCGCCGCGCAGCCCTCGTCCCCGCCTCCTCGCCGGCCGGCCGCAGCTCGCCGCTCCCTGCTTCTCCTCTCCTCCGCGACGCTCCCGCCGGAGCCCCCAGAGGCTCAGCGCCGTCGCCTCCTCCGCATCGAGCCTGTGGAGTGGATCTCCTGCGCCCGGTCCCCTCGCTGCTTGCCGCCTCCTGCCTCTGCCACCAGGCCCGGCCGCCGTCTTGGCTCCGGCGCCTCCTCCCGCCGCCCGACAAGCTGCTGCAGCGACCTCCCGTCCCTCGTGCGACCTCCTTCCAGCCGAGATCCGGCGTCCGAGGCCGATCCATCCGCCCAGCGTCCCACTGCTCCGTCGCCGCCTTTGCGAGAGCAGCCCCATGCCCCGCCTCTGCCTTGTCCGAGCAGGAAGGAGGATGCGCCTCCGCTCGCCCTCATCGACCAGGAACGCCAAGGCCAAGACCAGCCCCGGGCAGGACCTCGTGTACATCTACACCGCCAAGACCGGACACCCATGGATTTCAACAAGTACCCCGATGACGTGTGTACCACTACCGTCGACCCTCAAAGACCCCGTGAACCCCGAACATCTACGGAACAGGAACAACTACTTCCACTATGAGATGTGCCACTACCATCGCCGAGACCGCAAGTACCACGACGACCCCGAAGACGTTGGATTCATCAAGTTCCTCCCCGAAAACGAACGTGAACCACTACTTCCACTACCGTCGCGAGAACGACTACTTAACGACTACTTCCCTCGACGATTTTGAACCGCCCCGAAAAGCACGCTTCGAAGGTATAACACCGAGACAATCTTATGAGACCGAATGCATGTGTTGTATGAGATGCTCGTGTTTGCACCGTGCCCGTTTGCTTCATGCGCGTTCCTCCTCGTTTGCCATGCCGTCGACCCGTGGGAACCCGGTAGTCGGGAGCACCCCACCATATCTAGCATGTTCCACACATCCACACTTTCCTTTGCACCGGCATCTCAATCGAGTTATCGGGACCGGAATGTTGCCGTGGCACTATTTTCGTTACCGCCGTGGCACCCTTTCGTTCGCCATGGTGACCAAATGCCTCGTAACATGCTCATGTCAACATTTTCATAAAATTGCTTAAAACTTGTATATGTCATCCGCATCATGATAACAACATCTAAATGTTTAAAATTGTTGTTGCATTAAATTGCTAAATGCATATGGGGATTTACCGAATTTGTTGTTTGTTATATCCGGCCCCATTTAAATTGTTTAGATGGTATAGTTTTGTTATGCTTCACTCCTTGCCATGTTTAATAACATTTAATATTGTTGGGTAGCCTAAACAAGAGTGAACTAAATAAATGTTGTGAAGTTTTGTCAATATGCAACTCGTTGCATATTGAGCTCCACTTAACTTGTAGTATTGCTTGTTGCACTTTGACATGCCATGCTATTTAAACCGGACATGCATCATACTTGGTTGTGCATCATGCCATGTGTATGTGATGGTTGTTTACTATGTTGTTTGTTTCTTTCCGGTTGCTTCTCTCGTTAGCTTCCGGTTTCGTTCGGAGTTGTGAGGATTCGTTCGACTACGTCCTTTTGTCTTCTTCATGGACTCGTTCTTCTTCCTTGCGGGATTTCGTGCAAGATGACCATACCCTCGAAATCACTTCTATCTTTGCTTGCTAGTTGCTCGCTCTTTTGCTATGCCTATGCTACGATGCCTATCACTTGCTTATCATGCCTCCCATATTGCCATGTCAAGCCCCTAACCATCCTTTCCTAGCAAACCGTTGTTTGGCTATGTTACCGCTTTGCTCAGCCCCTCTTATAGCGTTGTTAGTTGCAGGTGAAGATGAAGTTTGTTCCTTGTTGGAACATGGAGATGTTGTTCCTTGTTGGAACATGTTTACTTGTTGGGTTATCACAATGTATCTTATTTAATTAATGCATCTATATACTTGGTAAAGGGTGGAAGGCTCGGCCTTATGCCCTGGTGTTTTGTTCCACTCTTGCCGCCCTAGTTTCCGTCATATCGGTATTATGTTCCCGGATTTTGCGTCCCTAACGCGGTTGGGTGATTTATGGGACCCCCTTGACAGTTCGCTTTGAATAAGACTCCTCCATCAAGGCCCAACCTTGGTTTTACCATTTGCCACCTAAGACTTTTTCCCTTGGGTTCTGCAGACTCAAGGGTCATATTTATTTTAAACCCCTGGGCCAGTTCTCCTTCGATTTCTGGTCCAAACCGAGCGATGACCGGGCGCCCCACAATCGGGGTCTATGCCAACCCGACGTCTGGCTCATCCGGTGTGCCACGAGAACGAGATATGTGCAGCTCCTATCAGGATTTGTCGGCACATCCGGCGGCTTTGCTGGTCTTGTTTTATTCTTTGTCGAAATGTCTTGTAGCCGGGATTCCGAGACTGATCGGGTCTTCCCGGGGAGAAGGAATATCCTTCGTTGATCGCGAGAGCTTATCATGGGCTAAGTTGGGACACCCCTGCAGGGTATTATCTTTTGAAAGCCGTGCCCGCGGTTATGTGGCAGATGGGAATTTGTTAATGTCCGGTTGTAGAAAACCCGAAGTTGATCTTAATTAAGATACACCAACCGCGTGTGTAACCGTGATGGTCTCTTCTCGTGAGTCCGGGAAGTGAACACGGTGTTGGAGTTATGCTTGACGTAGGTTGTCCTAGGATCACTTCTTGATCATAGTTGTTCGACCGTGCTTTTGCCTCCTCTTCTCGCTCTCTTTTGCGCATGGTAGCCACCATATATGCTAGTTGCTTGCTGCAGCTCCACCTCACTACCCTGTCCTACCTTTAAGCTTAAATAGTCTTGATCTCATGGTGTGAGATTATCGAGAGTCCCCATGACTCACAGATACTTCCAAAACCAGTTTGCAGTGCCGATGAAACCGTGCAGGTGGCGCATCCGAGCTCAAGGAGGAGCTCGATGAAGATCTTGTTCATTGTGTTGTTTCGTTTGATTGATCAAGAGTGGAGCCAGTTGGGACGATCGGGGATCCGTAGCATTTCGGGTAGTCTTCTTTTATTTTGGTTCCGTAGTCGGACCTTGATTGTATCTGTATGATGTAATGTTTTACTCATGTATTGTGTGAAGTGGCGATTGTAAGCCAACTATGTATCTCTTTCCCTTATGTATTACATGGGTTGTGTGAAGATTACCTCACTTGCGACATTGCTTTCAATGCGGTTATGCCTCTAAGTCGTGCTTCGACACGTGGGAGATATAGCCGCATCGAGGGCGTTACAAGCGTCTTGATCTATCTCTACGGATCTTGATGCTCAATATGTAATCAGCTTCACCGAGGTCTTTCTTTGAAAAACTCATTTTCAAACACTCCTTTATGCTTTGCAGAATAATTCTACATCATTTCCGTTCAACAATATGTCATTCACATATACTTATCAGAAATGTTGTTGTGCTCTCACTCACCTTTTTGTAAATACAGGCTTCACCGCAAGTCTGTATAAAACTATATGCTTTGATCGACTCATCAAAGCGTATATTCCAACTCCGAGATGCTTGCACCAGTCCATAGATGGATCGCTGGAGCTTGCACATTTTGTTAACACCTTTAGGCTCGACAAAACCTTCTGGTTGCATCATATGCAACTCTTCTTTAATAACTCCATTAAGGAATGCAGTTTTGTCTATCCATTTGCCAGATTTCATAAAATGCGGCAATTGCTAACATGATTCGGACAGACTTAAGCATAGATACGAGTGAGAAACTCTCATCGTAGTCAACACCTTGATCTTGTCGAAAACCTTTTGTGACAATTCTAACTTTGTAGATAGTAACACTACTATCATCGTCCGTCTTCCTCTTGAAGATCCATTTAATCTCAATGGCTCGCCGATCATTTGGGTAAGTCAATCAAAGTCCATACTTTGTTCTCATACATGGATCCCATCTCAGATTTCATGGCCTCAAACCATTTCGGGGAATCTGGGCTCATCATCGCTTCCTCATAGTTTGCAGGTTCGTCATGGTCAAGTAACATGACCTCCAGAATAGGATTACCGTACCACTCACAGTGCGGATCTCACTCTGGTTGACCTACGAGGTTCGGTAGTAGCTTGATCTGAAGTTACATGATCATCATCAATAGCTTCCTCACTAATTGGTGTAGGAGTCACAGGAACAGATTTCTGTGATGAACTACTTTCCAATAAGGGAGCAGGTACAGTTACCTCATCAAGTTCTACTTTCCTCCCACTCACTTCTTTCGAGAGAAACTCCTTCTCTAGAAAGGATCCATTCTTAGCAACGAATATCTTGCCTTCGGATCTGTGATAGAAGGTGTACCCAACAGTAACTTTTGGGTATCCTATGACGTCACATTTCTCCGATTTGGGTTCAAGCTTATCATGTTGAAACTTTTTCACATAAGCATCGCAACCCCAAACTTTAAGAAACGACAACTTTGGTTTCTTGCCAAACCACAGTTCATAAGGTGTCATATCAACGGATTTAGATGGTGCCATTTTTAACGTGAATGCAGCTGTCTCTAATGCATAACCCCAAAACGATAGTGGTAGATTGGTAAGAAACATCATAGATCACACCATATCTAATAAAGTACGGTTATGACGTCCGAACACACCATTAAGTTGTGGTGTTCCAGGTGGTGTGAGTTGCGAAACTATTCCGCATTGTTTCAAATGAAGACCAAACTCGTAACTCTTATTCTCCTCCATGATCAGATCGTAGAAACTTTATTTTCTTGTTACGATGATTTTCTACTTCACTCTAAAATTATATGAACTTTTCAAATGTTTCAGACTTTATGTTTCATCAAGTAGATATACCCATATCTGGTCAAATCATCTGTGAAGGTCTGAAAATAACAATACCTGCCGCGAGCCTCAATATTCATCGGACCACATACATCAGTATGTATGATTTCCAACAAATCTGTTGCTCACTCCATTGTTCCGGAGAACGGCGTTTCAGTCATCTTGCCCAAGAGGCATGGTTCACAAGCATCAAGTGATTCCAAAAGCCCATCAGCATGGAGTTTTTTCATGCGCTTTACACCAATATGACCTAAACGGCAGTGCCACAAATAAGTTGCACTATCATTATTAACTTTGCATCTTTTGGCTTCAATATTATGAATATGTGTATCACTATGATCGAGATCCAACGAACCATTTTCATTGGGTGTGTAACCATATAAGGTTTTATTCATGTAAACAGAACAACAATTATTCTCTAATTAAATGAATAACCGTATTGCAATAAACACTAGTAAAGTGCCCGTGCGTTGCCACGGGCCTTAAAAAAATTAAGAACATTCTTTTGTTGATATTGGGTTATTCATAGCATTAGTATGTCTTCCTATTCGTTGTGGGTTGGTTGTTACTGATTGCATATCAAATTTCGCACGTATAGAAAAGATAGCCAATAACATACAAAAACAATTGAAATCCTCTTCACTTGTAATCTATTTCAATAAAATGTAATTCATTAACATATAATGTCAGTTCTAATGCAGAAAATAAAGAAAGTGGTACAAAACATAGAACTTCGGTATTGTGCATTACAAATGATAGGTGGCACATGGATGGCTTTTTATGCTTAAGACCAATCATCCCATGAAAGAATACAGGTTCCGACACATACCTAACCATTTAGAACCATGGCATCACAAAATATTTTAACATTCCCCCATCTACTATTCAAAGCTTGGACAGGCCCCATCTACTTTTCTTGGCTCGGAAGGACTAAGGCCCTCCAACTGCACTCAACTTCTAGTATATCTCTTCTTTGAAGGCCATGAGAACGTCATTCAGTAAGATCATTCGTGATCATAAATGGCAATTATAATAACTTTGCATAAAAAAATTTACAGTAGGCTTTTAACCTAGTGTTTTCCTAAAAAAAGATATTTAAGTGAATAAAGCATTGCTCGAGATAACATTGTGAGTTGGTTCGTGCTAAGATCATGCGAACTTTCACAAGGATGTCGACAACGACCACCTCATCTAGTAGATTCTCAAGGAAAAATATCCTATTCTACACATATACCAAACCTATATTATTTTTTAGTATTTATTAAGGCTTGAGATTCAACTTTGGCTTATATTTTGTTCAATCTATAATTCCGTATACATGGAAGAATATTGCATTTTACAAATCAGAACTTTCTCATTATTAGCAGCAAATATTTTCCGTACAAAATTAAACAGGTCAAACTCTCGGCATGAAATTATGTGTTGGGTCTTGCTTTATTCAGCAAGCTACCATCGACCATATTGAAGTCCATAACAAAAAGACACAAACTATCATGTTCATATGAAAAACAACAAAGTGAAGTTTATGGATATACGATATTTCTCATTGCAATTAATGCCACTGAATTTATTGATCCATCAAAATCATGCATAATTACAAAATAAAATTAATCTGAGTTGAGAGGAATAAGGAAGGATCAAACGAAAGAATGAATGGATCGCGCACATACCGTTCATAAGTTCTCTCTGGTTGGAAATGGAACCCGATGCGTGTGGGTGTCGCAGCAACATCCTTCTCTTCGGTGCCGAGGAACCCCATTTGGCCATTACCTCCGGTGCCACCCTCAACATCTTCTATAACATGTCCGCTTCCACCATCGACATCTTCGCCATTTCGATCCACGAAGCCATGTCCACCATGTTTCATTTTGTATTACATTACTCTCACATATGACACATAGTACTATTCAACCATGCATATCAGTGAAAATATCGGAATGGATCTCTAGTACAACAATAATTACACACTTTTTCCAGAGTGACTTATATGCTTGCTAACTATCTTCTACACACCACCCTTGCAGCAGAATCGGCTGCGGTCTCGTGTTCCTTCTCCCACTAACCACCCGTGTCACAACTTTGTTGTGGTTATTCTGAATAGTTGTCGTTGTCCGCCTCTCTCGAGACTTGTGCGTGAGAAGAGGCTACCCCAATGAACACGCATTGTTATACGCAAGGCAAGAAATCTCCGCCTTTGCACCATGCACCGCCGACCACAATGTCAAGTCCATGATCAAAATTAAGAAGTGTTCTTGGCTTCCAGCCTTGGCCAAAAACTGCCACCAGAACGCCATGTGGCCTCTCAAGAGGCGGGAAAGATTCTGGGGAAGCACCAGGACATACCTTGTACAACTCGGTGGTCGTGGTGGGTGGTGTTGATCTCGTCGCCCCCTAGCAATGGCTCCATGGAGGGTTAGGGATTTTTTGGAGCGTGCTTGTGCAGTGGATGAGATGTGTGCCTCCCTCCGGTGAGCTTGCGACAGTGCGCTTCGTGACTGTCGTCCTCCACGCGTCATTGCCACATGAAACTGAATGAAGAAACAGTAAGCATATTGCTTCATGAAAAATCAAATACTATTGCAACTAAATATATAACGCATTAATGAGAGTTTCAAGGTTCTTGTGTGTATAGTCAGCCAGCAATAAGGTACAAATATGTTCTTCTTTCATTAGTTTTACGTTTGTAGCACTGACAATACTTTTAAGCCACAGACTATTATAAACTATGAGAGAAACCTCCCGAGCAAACAAACTCGAGCCATGTTATTATATTTTATTTTTTATTTTGCAAGAAACCATGTAAAGTCCATTTATATTTGATAGATGAAAAATTGGAAACTAAACATTAACATATTCTAGGGGACCAACACAAGTGAGATATGTGGCCAAGTGGTAAAGAATGTTTACCACACTCACAACATAAACAAAATTGTTCAACCTGATGTAACAGAAATTATCGGCGTGGGATTTATGTCTGCTCAAATTTTCCTAGAGCACAAATTCAAAGTCCTAGTATACTGCTTCGGAGAAATCATAATATTAGATTATTCTATAATTAAGGCATGTAAAGGTTGGAACACGCTGAATAAATGTCACTTTCAACAAATAGCTTGATTTTTTCTATAGTTAATTGCATGTGCGTTGCAACAGAGACATACATATTTGAGTGGCTCAACAACAATTGTCCTGTAAATCTCCCCTCCCTCTCTGATCTTCCTCTCTCTACATATATGCCCATCTCCCTTCCTTTGATCTCCCTCTCTCTACATATATCCCCATCTTCCTTCCTCTGCTCTCCCTTCCTTCCACCCTCTCTCGCTCATTGTAGGCGTCACAGGGGACAGACATTTTGTAGAGTACTAATAATTTCCAAGGACCATTGTTCGCCTACATCTATAGCACAAGCCTCCCTTCCTCCCACCCGCTCTTCCTAAGGTCTTCCTACCTTCCTAAGGTATTCCCTGCCGATAACTATTTTAACCAATTTGCCTGCCCATGACAAATGAAAGGGAACAGAGAAGTAGCGGAGGTTTGCTTCGGATATTCTTCCCTTAACATAACATGCTGAACGGAAGCTTCTTCCTTGATTCCTTCACCTATATGACAATCATTAAGCATATCAAATAGGGCTTGGTGTTCAGTAAGCAGCTTGAAAGGATTAAATGGAGTCCGCCTTTCACGAAGTCCCTACCCATGTATCCCGTCGGATGTCTCTTGCGTCAACTCTATAAAATGCTTGTAACAAACTTCTTCCCTGCTCAATATATTGGAGCAACTATGCTGCATTTGTAGAAGAAGATGACTCACAAGGAACAATCATTTTCTCTAAATAAAACATAAGAAACAAGCTGTATGTTGACTTACTCCTTTTAATCAAACATGCTCCATGGCATGGCACAAGTATTCATGTTCCTATCAAAACCGCAACCGAGTTGCGAAGCACTTGGTTTTATCTCGTAATCTAGCAAACAATCGAAGTACCGTCAAATGTGACTACCACGGTACCACATATGCTATGTCATGGGATCGCATATCAATCATCATGAGTCATAAGACAAGAATAATATTAGAGCCAAGATCTAAATGGGGCTTCACCGCAATCTACAACTGGATTTTCAAAGAAGCATAATCAAGCATGTTGAATAAGTATCATCCGTATCTCAACACCTAATTTTTATAGACTTGCAGTGCAAGTATGCATTGGTAGATAGAAACGTATTACTGTTGTATGTTATTTGTGGACAATATAATTATGCAGTGCACAAGCAAGACGTGAAGACAAGATATTATTTTTTAGAGCATTTTTAAGTGCCACATACACCATCCCTACCAAAACCCTTACAAATAAATTTGAACTAATCAGCCCGTGTGTTGCACCTGGTATAAGTATGCTAACGCTTGAATGTTAATTATGCAGAAACATACATCTTTGTTAGCTAGATCAGAAGGCTAAGGTTTTCAACAATTCCAATCTGCAAGCACAATCAGACCTCATAGCCTACAAAAAGAAATAAAAGTCAATCTAACCATTGGCAAGAACTCGTGATTGCAGTTTTGAGAGAGATCTAGTCAATTTGTAATTTGGCTAGAAATAAAATCAATCAAACAGGAAAACATCACTTCAGCCGGGAATGCACTACATCTTGATATAAACATGCTTTTTGTTTGTATGCCAGGCTCTAAGTTTGTATTGAGAAAATAAATTTAGAAATATGAACCTCAATATTTACATGAGGACTATGCTCGACATGACTCTTTTTCAGAAAAAAAAACATGTGTGCATTATTTCAGTAATATACATGAAAGGCAAAATTGCAAAATGATACAAGTAATCCCAACGAACTGGTGTAGTCTAGACCAAGCATGCCATTTCTAATGTTTTTGTAGACCTTGAACTGATCATTCTTTCAAGTATTCAAGACCTCTTCCCAAAGCTGCACTCTCTCCTCCATGAAACATATTTCCTTCTCTAACTACGCATTACACGCAAAAAATACCAACTATAACATATAATTGCAAAAACATATCTACCAACGTAACATATCTACTAACGTAAAATGGAACACTGATTATTAGTAAAATACAATTACCTAGACCTAACTTTGCCACACTTAGACCTAGTGACTCCAAAGTAGGTATTGTCCCCCACCCCCCAATCTCATCCACCATGAAAAATAGGGGGCGACCTGACCGAAGGCGACAACTTGCTTCAGCTCCGAATGGAGGAATTGGACTCGACTACGTGGCGGAAACATTTCATGAACAATAGCCACCAACATTACAATTTACCGACCAATCAAAATGAATGGAGCTCCTAACTTTCTAAACAGTGTGTATACCTCTGTCAAGTTGCTCACAGGGAATGGATATCATCAAAATGGTACATTGTTGGTCCCCATATGAGTTGGATCTTTGGGCTAGAATGTTTATTCTGGTTAGAAGATCCTCCTTGAGGAAAACCTAACTTCTCAAAGCCTCTCCGCATGAGGCGCCTGACGAGAAAGTTCTTGAAGTTCGGGTCTCTGGGATGAGTCGGCATATGCACTTCTCATGGTGCAGGTGTGCACCTCGTCACCGCAACCTACGTGGCAACAAAGAAAGAAAGAACAAAACACATCAAGCCTAACCACCCATACAAGAGGTACCAAAAGGCACCCTAAACCCTAACACTGACGGCGAGCACCATGCATGGAGGGAGAGTAAGACAAGAGTGTGGTGGTACTAACCAAATGTTTGGATGTTAGCATCCTTGAAGAGGGAGATCTCACAGATGGTGATGGAATTGATGCATAGTCCTCCCGCTCGAGAAAATCGAGCATGATCATAGTGGTCCTTTCCATGTACACACCCATACGTGCCCTCTGGTCGCCTCTACTTTCAGAGAAACCAGGAGCACACCGACCGACATCGACATATGGGAAGAGGGCGGACCAACCACAGGAGGCAATAATGGGGACGGTGGCTGCCACCCATACAGCCAGACATCCCAAATAATTTACTGGTTGCATATATAAGACATGAGATATGACAGGTCGGTGGATATGAGATACAGATGTGGATCGGATATGAGATACATGGATGTGGGACGATTTTTGAGGAGTGGCTTGACAGTTTCATGCAGACACATCCATAGGGCGTTTGAGTCACAAGGATTTGCCAGTCAAATTGTAGGTGCTTTAAGGCACGTCAAATTTCCAAACTTGGCATAAAAAGTGATCATAGTCTAAAATTTTCAAGCCTTGCGGTATCATTATCCTTGTTGAATCAAATTAGGCATTGTATAAATCTGCAAAAAGAAAGCTCACTACCTAAACTGCATAATAACATGAAGAAAAATTTGCTTAGTTATTATGATAATCTTGCTTGTACATATATGATAGCCAGGATAATCACCTAGGTGTTTTAATTTTTGAAAGCAAAATTATATCAAGTACTTGTCATATGATCTTTAGGATGAGGATATGAATAAGTTAACATCCAATATCTCTGCAAAATCAACATTACACGTAACAATCGAATTAGCTAAAATGAGGAAGATCTCAAGAACTCACAAAGCTTATACAGTTGGAAAATATGGCCGAGATAACCAATCATCTGGAGATGTCTCGTAATCAAGAAAACCGAGCACAAGCATAGTTGCAAAAGTCCAAATAGATCCGCACCTTGGAGAAGAATGACCAAACCATCACCCTCTTGGATGAACACATTTTGTGGTACATACCAAATAAAAATATTCCTTATTCAATTTTTAAGGCAATACTAATGTGTATAGTCACGTAAACATATAATGCTTTCAACTTTCAGCTTCCTTTCTCTGTTTCTTACATTGCATGTGTATCTCATTCCTACATTTGTGTCATTGGCAGAAGATCACTATGAACGAGCTCTGCTCAATTAAGCATACAAAAACAATGAATTTATAAAACCATAGAAGGTGGAATCAACTAAAATAAAAGTTTGGTTGAAGTTGCCAAGGACAATACTGGTAAGCGAGATGCATAGGTTGCAGCATATTTTCAATAAATGATGGTCACACCAGCTTAATTACTCATAGTGCATTGCTATCGGTAAAAATATGCTACATTTGTGTCTCGCTAAAGCACTTAATAACACCGTAATGAAGTGTTGAGTGATATCTCCGAAGCTCAGATTAAACCAAACACCAAACATGTTTGCTCTAGTTGAATGAACATGGCAGGAAAAATAATAACTGGGATCATGCGTTGTATTCTTCATCGACCATTGATCAGTAGCACTTGATGCACATGTCATGGCTGCAGTTGGGCAGCACAACCTTGCTGTTCCACTCAATGTAGATTCTTCATCTATTTCAGCATTAATCTTGGAGGCCGGCCTCTTGCTCTCTTCTTGTACTTCTTCGAGCAAATAACCCTCTACCTCCGGTCGTCGGAGTTGCTGGTCCCCTGTTCCAGTTACATGAGGGAAGGATATATCACAGCTGTAGTAGATAAACAGTGGGAACTTTTCAGTATCACATATCCAATCCACAAATGATTTTTTGTCCTGTTTTTCTACATTCTGTAGGACGTTTGTTTAGTTGCCATAGAACTCCCTGATGTTGGCTTCCCTTTTTTGGGTGGACATGGTAGTGGTTCCTTCCAGCTAAACATGCCGAAACAATGTAATCAGAGGATGGATTTCACGAGAACACAAGTAGTCACCGTAATATGCCTCGCTGTGGAGTCTCGCCAAGGCTTAAGACACACCGGCCGTCTCGCCAAGACTGGACTTCCGCCACCGACAAAGCGTTGTTACAAAAAAAATGTATGGCCAGATAACTAAACCAAATAAAATATTTTAGATGTGTCATTATCAAGACAAACTCATATGCCCTGCTCCCTTTTATCTTCCACACACAACAACAGAACAAGTACAGATGCACACATTAGACAATGCACAAAATTACGAAGATAAGTACTTAGTATATAATTATGTGTGTTGTAGCATCAATCATAACATGGCTACCAGATATACATTTTATAATTTATCACTTGCTGAGAATGGCAGGAGTAGAATGAAATACAGCTTACTTATAAAAACAAACCTCCATTTCCGGACCTTATCCTTAACCAAATATGCCAACAATTTCTCGGTGCTAAGCGTCTCCACAAAAGATGTAATTTCACACCGCTAATACTACTTCTATAACTGACTAAGATAGTTACCAATTTACACAAAGTCCCCAAGAGAGCGGGCATCCTGAAGGGAGAGTCAAGCCTTCCTTGGGGCTTTGGCAACGTAAGGCGACGTGAGATTTAGATCTTAGATAATGTGGGCAGCTGGGATTGTATCTCTTTACCCCCACCCCCTCCTTTAATATTGTACGCACACTCATGTGTATTGGAGGAAAAAAATTACACAACCATGTGTGCATTTGTAGTATCAATCAGAGTTAGTGCATGCCTGAATTAGTATGTACATTTGCTGAAGCTCTATAGGTGCAGAGATAAACAACATAAGGAACAGAGCACCATTTGCTAAAGCTCTATAGATGCGTAGACAAACAACATAAGGAACAGGCACCATCGGTGATCTAGCAAGTACTCACGGTGGCAAATCCAATATATTAATTTCACACATCCACCCACCCTACATTACTTTTCAATTCAGCAATTTCAAGCATGCCAGACACAAGACAAAAAGTTTTTGGGAACACACCTCTTTTTCCACCACGGCGCTTGTGGGTTCATCTTGCCGGTGGATAGCTCAGGCAGCTAGAGCTAGGTCTCCCATCTTCCATCCATGTCTGCATGTTGCTTCCCCACATATCTGCGCGTCTGTGCTCACGAATCACACCCACGGTTCTTCCGCTGCCCCTAGAGACGCCAAGCTGAGTGAATTGTAATAGCTTGAGTTAACTGAACTGCAACAAAAGAATGGTTGGTTTCAGATCGGCAGTTAAGCCAACCGATTGTTCCTAAATCTTGAATCAAGATATTTTCTAACAACTGAACTGAAGTTGGTGCGTTAGAAGAAACTTCAATTATTTTTTAATAACTTCAACTTGTTACAACAGAAATCATAACAACAGTTTAGCTTATTGTATTGTCAAGTTACTACTGCCTGTTATGTTCTTGGCACTTTCTCGGTTCTAGGTGTGCTACCGAATCAGATGTTCTCGTGTAGATAAAAAATCTGCCGTTGTGTCATTTAGTCGTGAGAAAAATCATAACAATCCTTTTACTCTCTTAAGATTGATTACCCATCAAAATTCTTAGCACATAAGTACCTACATGTATGCTCTCAAAATCAAGCCGGTCATCGAAAAATCATCAGAGATACACACTAAAAGGGACAACAAATACAAGCACCAATTGGCATACATATTTGGCCTCTCGCCTTTTGAACTGCATGTCTGTGGCGCACACGACGCCCATCGGAAGTTTGGCGAAGTTCCTATAGGCAGAGGGGAAGCAAAGAGTAAGCCCAATTTGAGCGATTTCAAGAGGAAATTCATCGTCTCTTTCTTTTTCTGATGGAGCGAGACTCAAAAGAACAGAATCTTGCACTCACTGTGTCACGAGGTCGTGCGTGGATGCCATCCGCGGCGACCAACGCATCCACCTCCCGAGCGCCACGCCGAGGCGCGCCCATGTAGGCGGCAGCGTCGAAGCCAGCGTCCCGGCTGGCGTCGGCCAGGAGACGGCGAGCTTCGCTCCGCCCTCCCCGCCTCCATCCAGATCCGCCAGAGATCGGGCCACGACCACCAACACCACGACTTTCAAGAAGAGGTAGGCCAGAAGATGGGGCACGGATCTGGATCGGGGAGAGGGCGGTGGCGCTTGACCGGGATGGAGGAACGAGAGGTAGGGAGGGTTCGACATAGGGTCTCCCTCCGCCAGATCTGATAAGGGGAATTCCTTGTGAGGTCCGCGGCGGCGAGACCGCCCCTCCGCTGTCAGTCCATGACGGCGAGAGGAGAGTGCGTCGAGGATCGAGAGGAGCGTAGGTTTTTTTAGTGCGTGGGTTAGGGAAGGACGACGAAAAAAAACCAGCGAAAAAAAACCGGACGAAAATGGTGGGACGAAAATAAAACCCGGAACGCGACCTACCAACTGAGACATTAGGAATAGAGATGATCAAATCATATTCATGCTCAACGCAAACACCAAATAACATTTATTTAGGTTCAACACTAATCCCGAAAGTATAGGGAGTGTGCGATGATGATCATATCAATCTTGGAACTATTTCCAACACACATCGTCACTTCACCCTTAACTAGTTTCTGTTCATTCTACGACACCCGTTTCGAGTTACTACTCTTAGCAACTGAACTAGTATCAAAAACCGAGGGGTTGCTACGAACACTAGTAAAATACACATCAATAATCTGTATATCAAATATACCTTTGTTCACTTTGCCATCCTTCGATCTTATCCGCCAAATACTTGGGGTAGTTCCGCTTCCAGTGACCAGTTCCATTGCAGCAGAAGCACTTAGTCTCAGGCTTAGGTCCAGACTTGGGCTTCTTTACTTGAAAGCTAGTGGTCTTGTCAACCATCAACACTTGATGTTTTTCTTGATTTCTACCTTCGCCAATTTTAGCACTGCGAAGAGCTTGGGAATTGTTTTCGTCATCCCTTGCATACTATAGTTCATCACGAAGTTCTACTAACTTGGTGATGCATGGTGACTAGAGAATTCTGTCAATCACTATTTTATCTAGAAGATTAACTCCCACTTGATTCAAGCGATTGTAGTACCCAGAAAATCTGAGCACATGCTCAATGCTTGAGCTATTCTCCTCCATCTTTTAGCTATAGAACTTGTTGGAGACTTCATATCTCTCAACTCGGGTATTTTCTTGAAACATTAACTTCAACTCCTGGAACATCTCATATGGTCCATGACGTTCAAAACGTCTTTGAAGTCCCGATTCTAAGCCGTTAAGCATGGTGCACTCAACTATCAAATAGTCATCATAGCCAAACGTTCATAACATCTGCATTTGCTCCTGCAATAGGTCTGTCACCTAGCGGTGCATCAAGGACATAATTCTTCTGTGCAGCAATGAGGATAATCCTCAGATCACGGATCCAATCCGCATCATTGCTACCAACATCTTTCAACATAATTTTTCTCTAGGAACATATCAAAATAAACATAGGGAAGCAACAACGCGAGCTATTGATCTACAACATAGATATGATAATACTTGTAACATCCCAAATTTCCTATTTGGAATGTTTTACAATTATAGCTAAGCATCTATGCATTTTGTTTGAAATTTGAGTGGCATTTGAAAATTCAGAAGTTTTTGAGTTGTTGGAATTTGAATTCAAAGTTTGGTAGTTGAAAATTATTTCAAAAAACCATGCCTGACAAATACTTGAGAAAAAGTATGAGAGGAGTAACATGACACTCCAAATATGTCAGAAGAAACATTGCCAAAAATTTGAATTCAAATCTGAATTCTATTTGAAATTTTAGAAAAATGATTTTTTATAAAGTTTGTGTTTTGCCCCTGGAAAAATGTTCAAATTATAGGGAATATTCCCCTGATCATTTTGATATATATATGTCCTATATAAAATATTTATATTTAATTGTATTTCCTCTCTCTCTTAAATTAAAAAAAAATTTAAAAAAAATAGAAAAGAAACCCCGGGCACCAGCCAGGCCAACTGCCCGGCCAAGCCGGCGGCCCGGCCAGCCAGGCAGCGAGCCCGGCCCGGCCAGATCGAGCCGACCGACCGACCCAGCCCGCGCCGAACCCCTAGGCCTCGGTCGCCCGACCCGATCGCCTCTCTCTCTCCCGCTGACACCCGGCCCCACCCCTCCTTCTTCCCCTCGCCCAAGCCAACCACCGCGCCGCCTCGCCGGAATCCCGTGATCTCCGGGATCCTCCCGATCTCCTCCCGCGATCGCCCCCTCCTCCAAGTCGTTCCCCCCTCTATATAAACCCCCCCTCGCCCCGTTCCGCCCCTCGCCCCCTCGCCTAACCCCTCCCCTCGCCCGCAATCGCTCGCCGGAGCCCGAGTGCGCCGCCGCGCCATTGACGCCGCACCCGACCGCCCCGGCCACCCTCGAGCTCCACCGAGTCGACCCCCGAGCTCCCCTCGTCGCGCCGCACCCGCCGGAGCTCCCCGTCGTCGCCCCCGACCACCGGAGACGCCGGAGAACTCGCCGACCGAACCGCCGTCGTCGTCGTCGCCGCGGTACGTCGCCGGAAAACGCCCCCACCGTCCGATCTAGACGTAGGGTCTAGATTAGATCCCCCCGAAGGGGTACGGTTTAGCTAGGTTTATTTTTAATGAACCGGTTTTTATTCCGGTTTAGTTCTTAGTTAGGGTTTTTATTAGACCGGCCCTAAGCGATTTAGACCACGTGTACGTTTTAGTTATATTACGCTCGAAGCGTTAGATAGGCCCATTAGCCAGTTTTTCTTTTTAGTTAATATTTTTCGTTTCTGTTTTTAACAGAATAGTTTCAGTTTTGTAAAATTCATATCTTTTAATCTACTTAATATTTTTAAGTGATTCTTTTTTTTTGGTTTGCAAATTTATTGTAGTTTCTGTAGAAAATATAATTAGTCATGCTAAAATTATTTAAAATTGTTTTATTTTAGATTTAGACAGAATAGTAAATCTGCTATAAAGTGAGTTAGGAAAATTATTTTTAGTGATTCTTTTGTCACAACTTTGTTTTGACATTACCTAACCATAGGAATTTATTTGGGCATTTTTGAATTAATAAAAAAATAGTTTTAATCAGAATCATGTTATTCTTAATTAATTAACTAGCTAATGTTTTCCTATTGTTTTAGTTAGCAAATAAATTTATTTTTCATATGTGATAGATTATTATAGTTTAGTTTCCGTCACTTTAGAGCATGAACTTTTATTTATAATAAATAAAACTTTTATTTTATTTTTCCTACTAGAATTTGCTTTAGGCCTAATAGGAGTTTTATAATATCTTTTAATGTGATTCTTTTTGCTCCTAGTTGCTTGATGAATTCTTTTCTGTTAGGTAGCATAAACCCACGCTTAGGTTCTGTTAAGAAAAAAAATTGTAGTGCAAAACTATTTTTAATTGTTGCTTGATGTAGGAAAACTTTGAGTTGGATTTCTCCGAGTTTTTCTTTGGTAGTTTTGTTGTGTAGTTTTCCTTTGTTTTTATTTGGTGTCCCTTGATTTGCATTTTTATTTGTTGATTTTATTATGAGTGTTAAAATTGTTTGCTAGGATGTTTGCTTATATGAATGCTATGACTATATAGATTTTCAACGGAGTGACGAATAGTTCTACCAAGTCATTATTCGAGAGTGTTGTTATCTTCATCAACCTACCGAGCAAGTTCACTTTGACCATGCTTTCATACCTATGTTTTGATTGCATTTAGTGGGATCTTTGCATCAACCATAAAGTAGTGTTATTGTATTCTTGTAGTTGAGTAGTATGCATGAGGTAGGAACCCATCACCCTGTTACCAAGCCCGGGACGATATTTTAATTTAATGCTACGCTATAGTAGACGGGGTTTGGTATGAGTGCACGAGAGTGGTGTGAAGAAGGAGGACTCTACGTCAATGACGACAACTCCATGATGGAATCTGCAAGGACTGCATCTTCAAGGCCTCAAGACTTCAAGACTCGAGACAGGAATTCAATACACACTCTTTGGGTGAAGGATGGTTGACGGGCACCTGGAGAATCCAAAGGTTGGCCGGGATGCATGGAGAAGCGCCATGACATCTTGCGGAAAGCTTCACCCGGACTCAAAGAGACGGAAGAATACTTCATGCCCGGAAGCTTACCTATGCAACCGCAAGTCAATATGGGCTCTGGCTTGGTTGACCTTAGTTGTGACTCTGGCTGGGACGGTGCTAGCAGATGTAGAACGACAGTAGGATTGGATGAGCACCGTCATGCTGGTCAGGGAACTCTTGATAGACCATGTTTGATCGTCTTGTTCTCAAACACCGTGAAGTGCGAGAACGTAAAGAGAGGGATCGAATCTTGCGGGTAAAGTGTACAAACCTCTGCAGAGGGTTTAAAACCTAATCGATTAGCCGTGTCCCTGCCACGGACAATTTGAGCCTCTGGACTTGGATCTATCTCTAACTCTCAACACCGGATTGATAACTTAATTGTGGGCAACATATGATGATTTTGGGCTATGGGACATCGGTTGGCGGAACCATGTCATGATAGAAAACTCCATAGTACAGACTCCGATTATTCCTTTGATATAGGGAAAATAAATCAGGTTTTACGCAAACAAAACTTCATTACGAGCCACAAAGCCATATTGCATATAGTATAGTTTTATCATCTGTTTTCTCTTATTGTGATCTTGCCGGTACATTCAATGTACTGACCTACACGGCTGCAACGTATAATGTTGCAGGATTTTCTTCGACGAGTAAGAGTAACGATACAGGTTTACGTTATACACTCAAACTGCAGATGGCGTTTATTGACTCCACACCCGACTATTATTTTCCTCTGTGACTTATGAGTTATATATCAGTTTTACGTTAATTATACATGTGATTGCACTTTGATATATACATTGATGTACTTGTGTGTGCCAAGATATCGATCCAGGGATGGCACAGATACACAGAGGCTTGACCGTCTGAGGTCGGGTCGCTACAGATATGGTATCAGAGCACATGTTGACTGTAGGACGTGACCCTAGAAATCGGAAAGCCCTTGGACAGGATATCTCTAAAACTTGGTTTTCAAAAATACCCTTACTTCTCACCTTTTCTGATTTTGTCAAATAGTCCCTCTTACCTCAAATAGTTAGAATATACCCCTTTTTCCTTTTGACCACACGAAGAATCAATCAAGCCGCTCCAAGAAGGACAAGATATCGATAACTGATGGCCTCTTGAGTAAAGAGGATTTCACCATGCGTTGGAAGAATTGCAGCTGCAACAATTGAAGACTCGAAGACTAGAAGAATTTGAAGAATCAAGAATTATTTGACCTTTAGAAGACCAAACCCCTGTTACACACTTACGTTAGATGCGGTGATTTGTGAGCTGTCATTTGTTTGATGTTTTTCGACAGCCACAAAGTAAAACTTGTTTCTTCAAAAACTATTGTTTGTATTGTGTGTATATCCCTCCCCACCTCTCTCATACCTCATCCCAAAACTTTTGGACCCATTAGATGATGAATGAAGTTGGACCGGTATTCTCTGGACCGAAAACCCAGTAGGAGGCGAGCTATGGATTCGTAACATGGAGAATCACTTGAAGCAATTTGGTTTCAAGGAAGAATGAAGTATCTTACGCTCTTCAAGATTTTTAAGGAAGTGCTACAACATGGTGGCAGATGCATCAAGCTATACAGGGATGGAATGGAGCAAAGACTTGGGAGGAATTCAAGAAGACCCTGTTGAGATCACGTCTTACCCGGAAGCACCATGATACACCAAGAAATAAACCTTGTGCCTGCAAGATTTGCGGAGAAATAGGACACACCCAGGAGGAACACAAGGATGGATGCCCTCATTGTGAAGAGAAACACCCAGCTGAGGAATGCCCAACTAGTCAGGTGACTTGTTTCTTGTGTGAAGGAACCACCCACTACCCGACCCAGTGTCACATTTACCCCATGGTGCAACAAACTATTCAGGAGCAGGAAGAAGGAATGAAAGAAGCCCTCCGAGAAGTTATGAAAGAACCAGTGATGAAGGAATGTGTTGAAGACCTTGATGGAGAAGGCCTCAACAGATTTTACTCCAATGCCTGCTATTCATGTGGAGAAGAAGGACATTTTTCACAGTATTGCACCAAGGAAAGAAAAGAGTATCCGGGATACTTCCCGACGGAAGCAATAGAGTTTGATCCACATGGAATAGAAGGTTTGATCGAAACGAAGAAACCCAGGAAGAGAAAACAAAGACACCCTCGGAACAACCCAATTTCTGCAAATAGGGACAAGAGTCATATTACCTGTTTTGAATGTAAGGACGTCGGGCATTATGCCAATCATTGTCTCGAAAGGAAGCAAGGAACTCAAGGAGCAGGCACCATCTCCAAGAAGCCCAAAGACTTATCGAAAGTCATTTGTTTTCGCTGCAAGGAAGCAGGACATTATGCTACTAAATGTTCCGACAAGATGAAAGCTGGAGCTGAGTAGTTGGAATTTTGATATTGGTAATAAGTGTAGTAGGAAGCAATTGTTTCCATAAGGATATGGAGTTGAATTTATGTAATGAAAGTCTCGGATATTGTAATGAATTCATGAAATCAATAAAGTTAAGGTGACATGTTTTCATATGTTTAATTGTATGAGTTGTTACTCTATGAACACGGATTTTGACCATTTTCGAGGATATGAGAAATATGGTCTATGGATGGATTTGTGAATTTTATTTTTAGGGTGGTAGTACCCTGTGAAGAAGACTAGACTAATGGATAAGAAAATATATATTCCACGGACTGTAGTTCGCAGGAAAAAAAGTTGGAGTTTTGCTTTTGATATGATGGTATGAAGAAACAGAGTACTACTGGATTTAAAGGAGGTGTAATATGGAACAAGAGAGTTACTCCAAGGATGAGTTAAAGCTGCACTAGTGTTGAAGTGGGCCATAACCCACAGGCCCAGGATTTTGAAAAGGAACAGATGTAACCTTGATGAAGGAAGAAAATTGGAAGAATCGGTGATTCAATCAGCATACGTTTCTTAGGAGGTTACGAAAACCCAAGAATTGTGAAGAACGATAGATGTTTTGTTTGGCTTGCTGAACCAAAGGATTTACTCGAACCCAGCTCGAGAACAAGAGAAATTCTGCAATGCTTGTGAAGTATGCCCAAGTGTTAGAATACGTGATTCACTATTTACGTATGTGGTAATGATTCAAGTACGGGATGGATTGGCCCCCATACCGGAGACTTATATCATGAACTATCATATGTTGATGGAAAATCTGAGAGCCTCGAAAACCTTAGAAGAGTGTCGACGTGATAATCCATAAAACCATAGAATGGTAGGACGATGGAACCCTTTACAGGCAACCGTTGCCAATCGTAGGTTATACGGTGAGGTTCAACCCAGATCCGTTTTCTGCAGGAGAAACCATTAATGGTAGACCACCATGAGTATTTCGATAGTTGTCTAGAATGGACACAGACCTATCACTAAGATTTATCCAGTCTTGGACGGACTTCAACTTTGACGAACCGACCCAAGATTTGGAGGAAAACCCTATGCTTCTGACAGAAGAGCGTTAATGAAGGAGCTATTGTAAGATATGTGAAGAGACATACATTGTCGGCACTCCAGAGGAAGTATCTGAGTTTATTGGGACCGTAACCTTGTTTTAAGTGTGGTAGCACACCTGACCTTCCGACCAAACGTTTGCTAGAAGACCCCCAACCCTTAAACTTTTCTTGCTAACCTCTTCGAATCTCGAGGACGAGATTCATTTTAAGTGTGGTAGATTTGTAACATCCCAAATTTCCTATTTGGAATGTTTTACAATTATAGCTAAGCATCTATGCATTTTGTTTGAAATTTGAGTGGCATTTGAAGTTTGAAGTTTTTGAGTTGTTGGAATTTGAATTGAAGTTTGGCGGTTGAAAATTATTTCAAAAACCATGCCTGACAAATACTTGAGAAAAAGTATGAGAGGAGTAACATGACACTCCAAATATGTCAGAAGAAACATTGCCAAAAATTTGAATTCAAATCTGAATTCTATTTGAAATTTTAGAAAAATGATTTTTTATAAAGTTTGTGTTTTGCCCTGGAAAAATGTTCAAATTATAGGAATATTCCCGATCATTTTGATATATATATGTCCTATATAAAATATTTATATTTAATTATATTTCCTCTCTCTCTTAAATTCAAAAAAATTAAAAAATAGAAAAGAAACCCGGGCACCGGCCAGACCAACCCAGCCCGGCCAGTAGGCGGGCCCGGCCAATGAGCAGGCCCGGCTTGACCCAGCGCCGAGCCGACCAACCGACCCAGCCGCGCCGAACCCCCTAGGCCTCGGTCGCCCGACCCGATCGCCTCTCTCTCTCCCGCTGACACCCGGCCCCACCCTCCTTCTTCCCTCGCCCAAGCCAGCCACCGCCCGCCTCGCCCGGAATCCCGTGATCTCGGGATCCTCCCGATCACCTCCATGATCGCCCCTCGTCCAAGTCGTTCCCCCCTCTATATAAACCCCCCCTCGCCCCGTTCCGCCCCTCGCCCCCTCGCCTAACCCCTCCCTCGCCCATAATCGCTCATGCGAGCCAGTGCGCCCTTGGCTCGTGGCCGCACCGACCG
The DNA here is from genome assembly GCA_021605145.1 of Aegilops bicornis. NCBI lineage: Eukaryota > Viridiplantae > Streptophyta > Magnoliopsida > Poales > Poaceae > Aegilops > Aegilops bicornis. The sequence continues at coordinate 134,694,774 of CM038673.1, read as the reverse complement.
CCCGACCACCTCGAGCTGCCAAGGTCGACCCCAGGCTCCCCTCGTCGCCCGCACCGTCAGCTCCCTTGTCGCCCCGACCACGGAGGCAGCGAGCACTAACCGCCCGAACACGCCCGTCGCCCGTCGTCGCCCTGATGAAATCGTGACGCCCCACCGTCCGATCTGAGCGTAGGGTCTAGATTAGATCCCCCGAAGAATACGGTTTAGCTAGGTTTATTTTTAATGAACCGGTTTTTATTCCGGTTTAGTTCTTAGTTAGGGTTTTTATTAGACCGGCCCGAAGCGATTTAGACCGCGTGTACGGTTTAGTTATATTACGCCCGAAGCGTTAGATAGGCCCATTAGCCAGTTTTTCTTTTTAGTTAATATTTTTCGTTTCTGTTTTTAACAGAATAGTTTCAGTTTTGTAAAATTCATATCTTTTAATCTACTTAATATTTTTAAGTGATTCTTTTTTTGTTGGTTTGAAAATTTATTGTAGTTTCTGTAGAAAATATAATTAGTCATGTTAAAATTATTTAAAATTGTTTTATTTTAGATTTAGACAGAATAGTAAATCTGCTATAAAGTGAGTTAGGAAAATTATTTTTTAGTGATTCTTTTTGTCACAACTTTGTTTTGACATTACCTAACCATAGGAATTTATTTAGGCATTTTTGGATTAATAAAAAAATAGTTTTAATCAGAATCATGTTATTCTTAATTAATTAACTAGCTACTGTTTTCCTATTGTTTTAGTTAGCAAATAAATTTATTTTTCATATGTGATAGATTATTCTAGGTTAGTTTATGTCACTTTAGAGCATGAACTTTTATTTATAATAAATAAAACTTTTATTTTATTTTTCCTACTAGAATTTGCTTTAGGCCTAATAGGAGTTTTATAATATCTTTTAATGTGATTCTTTTTGCTCCTAGTTGCTTGATGAATTCTTTTCTGTTAGGTAGCATAAACCCATGCTTAGGTTCTGTTAAGAAAATTTTTTGTAGTGCAAAACTATTTTTAATTGTTGCTTGATGTAGGAAAACTTTGAGTTGGATTTCTCCGAGTTTTTCTTTGGTAGTTTTGTTGTGTAGTTTTCCTTTGTTTTTATTTGGTGTCCCTTGATTTGCATTTTTATTTGTTGATTTTATTATGAGTGTTAAAATTGTTTCCTAGGATGTTTTCTTATATGAATGCTATGACTATATAGATTTTCAACGGAGTGACGAATAGTTCTACCAAGTCATTATTCGAGAGTGTTGTTATCTTCATCAACCTACCAGGCAAGTTCACTTTGACCATGCTTTCATACCTATGTTTTTATTGCATTTAGTGGCATCTTTGCAACAACCCTACAGTAGTGATATTGAATTCTTGTAGTTGAGTAGTATGCATGAGGTAGGAACCCATCACCCTGTTACCAAGCCCGGGCGATATTTTAATTTAATGCTACGCTATAGTAGGCGGGGTTTGGTATGAGTGCACGAGAGTGGTGTGAAGAAGGAGGACTCTCGTCAATGACGACAACTCCATGATGGAATCTGCAAGGACTGCATCTTCAAGGCCTCAAGACTTCAAGACTCGAGACAAGAATTCAATACACACTCTTTGGGTGAAGGATGGTTGACGGGCACCTGGAGAATCCAGTGGTTGGCGGGATGCATGGAGAAGCGCCATGACATCTTGCGGAAAGCTTCACCCAGACTCAAAGAGACGGAAGAATACTTCATGCCCTAAGCTTACCTGCAACCGCAAGTCAATATGGGCTCGCTTGGTTGACCTTAGTTGTGACTCTGGTGGGGACGGTGCTAGCAGATGTAGAACTACGGTAGGATTGGATGAGCACCGTCACGGTGGTCGGGAACTCTTGATAGACCATGTTTGGTCGTCTTGTTCTCAAACACCGTGAAGTGCGAGAACGTAAAGAGAGGGATCGAATCTTGCGGGTAAAGTGTACAAACCTCTGAGAGGGTTTAAAACCTAATCGATTAGCCGTGTCCCGATTACGGACAATTTGAGCCTCTGGACTTGGATCTATCTCGAACTCTCAACACCGGATTGATAACTTAATTGTGGGCAACATATGATGATTTTGGGCTATGGGACATCGGTTGGCGGAACCATGTCATGATAGAAAACTCCATAGTACAGACTCCAGTTATTCCTTTGATATAGGGAAAATAAATCAGGTTTTACGCAAACAAAACTCAGACACAGAGCCACAAAGCCATATTGCATATAGTATAGTTTTATCATCTGTTTTCTCTTATTGTGATCTTGCCGGTACATTCAATGTACTGACCTACACGGCTGCAACGTATCATGTTGCAGGATTTTCTTCGACGAGTAAGAGTTACGAAACAGGGTTACGGTCTACACTCAACCTGCCGATGGCGTTGATGGACTCCACACCCGACTATTTGTTTCCGCTGTGACTTATGAGGTATATATCAGTTTTACGTTAATTATACATGTGATTGCACTTTGATATATACATTGATGTACTGTGTGCCAAAGATCTTGATCCGAGGATGGCACAGATACACAGAGGCTTGACCGTCTGAGGTCGGGTCGCTACAATACTACCAGGACTAAGTTCATGATAAATTTAAGTTCAATTAATCATATTACTTCAGAACTCCCACTTAGATAGACATCCCTCTAATCCTCTAAGTGATCACGTGATCCAAATCAACTAAACCATAACCGATCATCACGTGAAATGGAGTAGCTTTCAATGGTGAACATCATTATGTTGATCATATCTACTATATGATTCACGCCGACCTTTCGATCTCATTGTTCCGAGGCCATATCTGCATATGCTAGGCTCGTCAAGTTTAACATGAGTATTCTGCGTGTGCAAAACTGGCTTGCACCCGTTGTAGATGGACGTAGAGCTTATCACACCCGATCATCACGTGGTGTATGGGTACGATGAACTTTGGCAACGGTGCATACTCACGGAGAACACTTTTATCTTGGAATTTAGTGAGAGATCATCTTATAATGCTACCGTCAACCAAAGCAAGATAAGATGCATAAAAGATAAACATCACATGCAATCAATATAAGTGATATGATATGGCCATCATCATCTTGTGCTTGTGATCTCCATCTCCGAAGCACCGTCATGATCACCATCGTCACCAGTGATGTCTACTACGCAACCTTCTTCTTGTAGACGTTGTTGGGCCTGCAAGTGCACAGGTTTGTAGGACAGTAGCAAATTTCCCTCAAGTGGATGACCTAAGATTTATCAATCCGTGGGAGGCATAGGATGAAGATGGTCTCTCTCACGCAACCCTGCAACCAAATAACAAAGAGTCTCTTGTGTCCCCAACACACCCAATACAATGGTAAATTGTATAGGTGCACTAGTTCGGTGAAGAGATGGTGATACAAGTGCAATATGGATGGTAGATATAGGTTTTTGTAAACTGAAAATATAAAAACAGCAAGGTAACGAGTGATAAACGTGAGCGTAAACGGTATTGCAATGATAGGAAACAAGGCCTAGGGTTCATACTTTCACTAGTGCAAGTTCTCTCAACAATAATAACATAGATAGATCATATAAGAATCCCTCAACATGCAACAAAGAGTCACTCCAAAGCCACTAATAGCGGAGAACAAACGAAGAGATTATGGTAGGGTATGAAACCACCTCAAAGTTATTCTTTCCAATCAATCCGTTGGGCTATTCCTATAAGTGTCACAAACAGCCCTAGAGTTCGTACTAGAAAACACCTTAAGATACAAATCAACCAAAACCCTAATGTCACCTAGATACTCAATTATCACCTCAAGTATCCGTGGGCATGATTATACGATATGCATCACACAATCTCAGATTTACCCAACCAACATAAAAGTACTTCAAAGAGTGCCCCAAAGTTTCTACCGGAGAGTCAAGAACGTGTGCCAACCCCTATGCATAGATTCCCAATGTCACGAAACCCGCAAGTTGATCACCAAAACATACATCAAGTGGCACATGATATCCCATTGTCACCACAGATAATCACGGCAAGACATACATCAAGTATTCTCATAAAAGACTCAATCCGATAAGATAACTTCAAAGGGGGAACTAAATTCATCACAAGAGAGTAGAGGGGGAGAAACATCATAAGATCCAACTACAATAGCAAAGCTCGCGATACATCAAGATCGTGCCAAAGAGGGAACACGAGAGAGAACACGAGAGAGACAGAGATCAAACACATAGCTACTGGTACATACCCTCAGCCCTGAGGGTGAACTACTCCCTCCTCGTCATGGAGAACGCCGGGATGAAGAAGATGGCCACCGGTGAGGGATCCCCCTCCGGAAGGCTGCCGGAACAGGGTCCCGATTGGTTTTTGGTGGCTACAGAGGCTTGCGGCGGCGGAACTCCCGATCTATCTTCTGTTCTAGAAGTTTTAGGGTACGTAGGTATATATGGGTGAAAGGAGTACGTCGGTGGAGCTACGGGGGCCCCACGAGGTAGGGGCGCCTGGGGCACCCTCGTGAGCACCTCCCGTATCTTCCGACGTGAGGTCCAAGTCCATCCGGTGGGTTTCCATACAAAAATAACTTCTCCAGTTGATTTCATTACCTTTTGACTCCGTCAGATATTCATTTTCCTCGAAACACTTAAATAGGCATAAAACAGCAAATCTGGGTTGGGTCTCCGGTTAATAGGTTAGTCCCAAAAATAATATAAAAGTGGAAAATAAAGCCCAATATTGCCTAAAACAGTAGATAATATAGCATGGAGCAATAAAAAATTATAGATACGTTGGAGACGTATCAAGAATCCCCAAGCTTAATTCATGCTCGTCCTCGAGTAAGTAAATGATAAAAAAGATAATTTTTTATGCGGAGTGCTACTTGGCATAATTTCAATGTAATTCTTCTTACTTGTGATATGAATATTCAGATCCGAAAGATTCAAGACAAAAGTTTAATATTGACATAAAAATAATAATACTTCAAGCATACCAACAAAGCAATCATGTTTTCTCAAAATAACATGGCCAAAGAAAGTTATCCCTACAAAATCATATAGTCTGGCTATGCTCCATCTTCCCCACACAAAGTATTTAAATCATGCACAACCCCGATGACAAGCCAAGCAATTGTTTCATACTTTTAACATTTTCAAAAAAAATTCAATCTTCACGCATTACATGAGCGTGAGCCATGGATATATCACTATATGTGGAATAGAATGGTGGTTGTGGAGAAGACAAAAAGAGGGAAGATAGTCTCACATCAACTAGGCGTATCAACGGGCTATGGAGATGCCCATCAATAGATATCAATGTGAGTGAGTAGGGATTGCCATGCAACGGATGCACTAGAGCTATAAGTATATGAAAGCTCAAACTAAGTGGGTGTGCATCCAACTCGCTTGCTCACGAATACCTAGGGCATTTGAGGAAGCCCATCATTGGAATATACAAGCCAAGTTCTATAATGAAAAATTCCCACTAGTATATGAAAGTGACAAAATGAGAGACTCTCTATCATGAAGATCTTGGTGCTACTTTGAAGCACAAGTGTGGTAAAAGGATAGTAACAGTGTCCCTTCTCTTTTTCTCTCGTTTTTATTTGGGCCTTTTTTATGGCCTCTTTTTTCGTCCGAGTCTCATCCCGACTTGTGGGGAATCATAGTCTCCATCATCCTTTCCTCACTTGGGACAATGCTCTAATAATGATGATCATCACACTTTTATTTTTCTTACAACTCAACAATTACAACTCGATACTTAGAACAAAATATGACTCTATATGAATGCCTCCGTGATGTACCGGGATATGCAATGAAACATGAGTGACATGTATGAAAGAATTATGAACGGTGGCTTTGCCACAAATACGATGTCAACTACATGATCATGCTAGCAATATGACAATGATGGAGCGTGTCATAATAAACGGAATAGTGGAAAGTTGCATGGCAATATATCTCGGAATGGCTATGGAAATGCCATGATAGGTAGGTATGGTGGCTGTTTTGAGGAAGGTATATGGTGGGTGTATGATATCGGCGAAAGGTGCATAGTATTAGAGAGGCTAGCAATAGTGGAAGGAGGGGGAAAGTGCGTATAATCCATGGACTCAACATTAGTCATGAAGAACTCATATACTTATTGCAAAAATCTAGAAGTTATCAAAGCAAAGTATTACGCGCATGCTCCTAGGGGGATAGATTGGTAGGAAAAGACCATCGCTCGTCCCCAACCGCCACTCATAAGGAAGACAATGAATAAATAAATTATGCTCCACTTCATCACATAACGGTTCACCATACGTGCATGCTACGGGAATCACAAACTTCAACACAAGTATTCTTTAATTTCACAACTACTCAACTAGCATGACTCTAATATCATCATCTTCATATCTCAAAACAATTATCAAGCATCAAACTTCTCTTAGTATTCAACACACTCATAAGAAAGTTTTACATATCTTGAATACCAAGCCTATTAAGATTTTTAAGCAAATTACCATGCTATTTAAGACTCTCAAAATAATCTAAGTGAAGCATGAGAGTTCATCTATTTCTTCAAAATAAAACTACCACCATGCTCTAAAAGATATAAGTGAAGGTCAATGAGTAGTCGAATAATTGTGCAACTATGTGAAGACTCTCTCTCATTTAATAATTTCAGATCTTGGTACTTTATTGAAACAGCAAGCAAAGCTAAATAAAACGACAATGCAAGGATAGCACAACTCATGTGAAGAAGCAAAAACTTAGGCTCAACCGATACTAACCGATAGTTGTTGAAGAAAGGTGGGATGCCAACGGGGGCATCCCCAAGCTTAGATGCTTGAGACTTATTGAAATAATATCTTGGGGTGCCTTGGGCATCCCCAAGCTTGAGCTTTTGTGTCTCCTTAATTCCTCTCATATCATGGTTTCTCTTTTTATCAAAAGCTTCATTCACAACAAACTCAACAAGAACTCGTGAGATAGGTTAGTATAAACCAATGCAAAACCTTATCATTTTCTACTGTAACAAATCACTAACATTATTATTCAGCATTGCATACTAAATGCCTCTGCATATTTAATACTCCTATCCTCAAATAGAATCATTAAACAAGCAAACATATGCAAACAATGCAAACATAATAGCAATCTGCCAAAACAGTATAGTCTGTGAAGAATGCAAGAGTATCAATACTTCCCTAACTCCAAAAATTATGAACTAAAATTCACACTGTAATAAATTTATCAGAGATCAATATGCAAAAAGATTCAACATTATACAACTCTCTTACTTTTCTAGGGAATTTTAGCAACAGCGGTAAACTTTCTGTTTTCAAACAGCAACATGTATAGTAGCAAAATAAGCATGGCAAAGGCTATCCTTGACTTTTTTATTGGAACTAAAGAAGCAAAACACTAATCTAACTAACAGCAAGCAAAACAAAACAAAATTACATGACGCTCCAAGCAAAACACATATCATGTGGTGAATAAAAATATAGCTCCAAGTAAAGTTACCGATGAACGAAGATTTAAAGAGGGATGCCTTCCGGGGCATCCCCAAGCTTAGGCTCTTGGTTATCCTCGAATATTACCTTGGGGTGCCTTGGGCATCCCCAAGCTTAGGTTCTTGCCACTAATTATTCCATAGTCCATCGAATCTTTACCCAAAACTTGAAAACTTCACAACACAAAACTTAACAGAAAACTCGTGAGCTCCGTTAGCGAAAGAAAACAAAACACCACTTCAAGGTACTGTAATGAACTCATTCTTTATTTATATTGGTGTTAAACCTACTGCATTCCAACTTCTCTATGGTTTATAAACTATTTTACTAGCCATAGATTCATCAAAATAAGCAAACAACACACGATAAACAGAATCTGTCAAAAACAGAACAGTCTGTAGTAATCTGTAACTAACGCAAACTTCTGGAACTCAAATAATTCTAAAATAAACTGGTGGACCTGAGGAATTTGTTTAGTAATCATCTGCAAAAAGAATCAACTAAGTAGCACTCTCCAGTAAAAATTTCTAGCTAATCTCGTGAGCGCTAAAGTTTCTGTTTTTTACAGCATGATCATAAAGACTTCACCCAAGTCTTCCCAAAGGTTCTACTTGGCACAAACACTAATTAAAACATAAAACCACATATAAACAGAGTCTAGATGGATTATTTATTCCTAAACAGAACCAAAAAGTAAGAAACTAAAATAAAATTGGGTTGCCTCCCAACAAGCGCTATCGTTTAACGCCTAGCTAGGCATGATGATTTCAATGATGCTCACATAAGAGATAAGAATTGAAACATAAAGAGAGCATCATGAAGAATATGACTAGCACATTTAAGTCTAACCCACTTCCTATGCATAGGGATTTTGTGAGAAAACAACTTATGGGAACAATAATCAACTAGCATAGGAAGGCAACACAAGCATAGCTTCAAGATTTTCAACACATAGAGAGGAAACTTGACATTATTGCAATTCCTACAAGAATATATTCCTCCCTCATAATAATTTTCAGTAGCATCATGAATGAATTCAACAATATAACCAGCACCTAAAGCATTCTTTTCATGACCTACAAGCATAGAAAATTTACTACTCTCCACGTAAGCAAATTTCTTCTCATGAATAATAGTGGGAGCAAACTCAACAAAATAACTATCATGTGATAGAAAATTAAGATCAAGATGACAAGTTTCATGGTTATCATTATTCTTTAAAGCATACGTGTCATCACAATAATCATCATAGATAGGAGGCATGCTTTCATCATAGTAAATTTGCTCATCAAAGCTTGGGGGACAAAAAATATCATCTTCATCAAACATAGCTTCCCCAAGCTTGTGGCTTTGCATATCATTAGCATCATGGATATTCAAGGAATTCATACTAACAACATTTCAATCATGCTCACCATTCACATATTTCATGCCAAGCATTTTATGTAATTCTTCTTCTAGCACTTTGGCACAATTTTCCTTTCCATCATACTCACGAAAGATATTAAAAAGGTGAAGTGTATGAGACAAACTCAATTCCATTTTATTTGTAGTTTTCTTTTATAAACTAGACTAGTGCTAAAAGAAGAAACAAAAAGATTCAATTGCAAGATCTAAAGATATACCTTCACTTACCAAGCCTCCCCGGCAACGGCGCCAGAAAAGAGCTTGATGTCTACTACGCAACCTTCTTCTTGTAGACGTTGTTGGGCCTGCAAGTGCACAGGTTTGTAGGACAGTAGCAAATTTCCCTCAAGTGGATGACCTAAGGTTTATCAATCCGTGGGAGGCATAGGATGAAGATGGTATCTCTCAAGCAACCCTGCAACCAAATAACAAAGAGTCTCTTGTGTCCCCAACACACCCAATACAATGGTAAATTGTATAGGTGCACTAGTTCGGTGAAGAGATGGTGATACAAGTGCAATATGGATGGTAGATATAGGTTTTTGTAAACTGAAAATATAAAAACAGCAAGGTAACGAGTGATAAACGTGAGCGTAAACGGTATTGCAATGATAGGAAACAAGGCCTAGGGTTCATACTTTCACTAGTGCAAGTTCTCTCAACAATAATAACATAGATAGATCATATAACAATCCCTCAACATGCAAGAAAGAGTCACTCCAAAGACACTAATAGCGGAGAACAAACGAAGAGATTATGGTAGGGTACGAAACCACCTCAAAGTTATTCTTTCCAATCAATCCGTTGGGCTATTCCTATAAGTGTCACAAACAGCCCTAGAGTTCGTACTAGAATAACACCTTAAGATACAAATCAACCAAAACCCTAATGTCACCTAGATACTCCATTGTCACCTCAAGTATCCGTGGGCATGATTATACGATATGCATCACACAATCTCAGATTTATCCAAACAACATAAAAGTACTTCAAAGAGTGCCCCAAAGTTTCTACCGGAGAGTCAAGAACGTGTGCCAACCCCTATGCATAGGTTCCCAATGTCACGAAACCTGCAAGTTGATCACCAAAACATACATCAAGTGGCACATGATATCCCATTGTCACCACAGATAATCATGGCAAGACATACATCAAGTGTTCTCATAAAAGACTCAATCCGATAAGATAACTTCAAAGGGGGAACTCAATTCATCACAAGAGAGTAGAGGGGGAGAACCATCATAAGATCCAACTACAATAGCAAAGCTCGCGATACATCAAGATCGTGCCAAAGAGGGAACACGAGAGAGAACACGAGAGAGAGAGATCAAACACATAGCTACTGGTACATACCATCAGCCCCGAGGGTGAACTACTCCCTCCTCGTCATGGAGAGCGTCAGAATGATGAAGATGGCCACCGGTGAGGGATCCCCCCAGTGAGTGCCTAACAGGATCCCGATTGGTTTTTGGTGGCTATAGAAGCTATGCGCGCAGAACTCGATCTATCTTCTGCTCGGAAGTTTTAGGAATGCGTAGGTATATATGGGTGAAAGGAGTACGCTGGTGGAGCTACGGGGGCCCCACGAGGCAGGGGGGCGCGCCCCGGGGGGGGGGGGCGCCCCCCACCCTCGTGAGCACCTCCCGTATCTTCTGATGTAGGGTCCAAGTCCATCAGGTGGGTTTCCTTCCAAAAATAACTTCTCCAGTTGATTTCGTTCCGTTTGACTCGTCGATATTCCTTTTCCTCGAAACATCAAATAGGCATAAAACAACAAATCTGGGCTGGGCCTCCAGTTAATAGGTTAGTCCCAAAAATGATATAAAAGTGGAAAATAAAGCCCAATATTGCCTAAAACAGTAGATAATATAGCATGGAGACGTATCAACCGGCGTGACACCTTGATCTCCATCGTAGCATCGTTGTTCTCGCCAATCTTATGCTTATACGACTATCACTACCGCTTAGTGATAAAGTGAAGCATTACAGGGCGATTGCATTGCATACAATAAAGCGACAACCATATGGCTCCTGCCAGTTGCCGATAACTCGGTTACAAAATATGATCATCTCATACAACAAAATTTAGCATCATGTCTTGACCATATCACATCACAAGAAGCCCTGCAAAAACAAGTTAGACGTCCTCTACTTTGTTGTTGCAAGTTTTACGTGGCTGCTACGGGCTTAGCAAGAACCGTTCTTACCTACGCATCAAAACCACAACGATGGTTTGTCAAGTTGGTGCTGTTTTAACCTTCGCAAGGACCGGGCGTAGCCACACTCGGTTCAACTAAAGTTGGAGAAACTGACACCCGCCAGCCACCTATGTGCAAAGCACGTCGGTAGAACCAGTCTCGCGTAAGCGTCTGGCGTAATGTCGGTCCGGCCGCTTCATCCAACAATACCGCCGAACCAAAGTATGACATGCTGGTAAGCAGTATGACTTATATCACCCACAACTCACTTGTGTTCTACTCGTGCATATGACATCTACGCATAAAACCTGGCTCGGATGCCACTATTGGGGAATGTAGTAATTTTAAAAACTTTCCTACGCACACGCAAGATCATGGTGATGCATAGCAACGAGAGGGGAGAGTGTTGTCCACGTACCCTCGTAGACCGAAAGAGGAAGCGTTAGCACAACGCGGTTGATGTAGTCGTACATCTTCACGATCCGACCGATCATGTACCGAACGCATGACACCTCCGAGTTCAGCACACGTTCAGCCCGATGACGTCCCTCGAGCTCTGATCCAGCCGAGTGTTGAGGGAGAGTTTCACAAGATGACGTGGCAGGACGATGATGATGTTCTACCGGCACGAGGCTTCGCCTAAGCACCGCTTCTGATGTGCTCGAGGTGGAATATGGTGGAGGGGGGCACCGCACACGGCTAAAAGATCAAACGATCAATTGTTGTGTCTATGGGGTGCCCCCTGCCCCCGTATATAAAGGAGCAAGGGGGGGGGGGGGTGCGGCCGGCCAAGAGAGGGGGCGCGCCAGGAGGAGTCCTACTCCCACCGGGAGTAGGACTCCCCCCTTTCCTACTTGGATTAGGACTTGGGAGGGGGAAAGAGGAGGAAGAGGGGAAGGAAAGGGGGGCGCTGCCCCCCTTCTCCTTGTCCTATTCGTACTGGGGGGAGGGGCGCGCGGCCCAGCCCTGGCCGCCTCTCCTCTACTCCGTAAAGGCCCACTAAGGCCCATTAACCTCCCGGGGGGTTCCAGTAACCTCCCGGGGGGTTCCAGTAACCTCCCGGTACTCCGGTAAAATCCCGATTTCACCCGGAACACTTTCGATATCCAAACATAGGCTTCCAATATATCAATCTTCATGTCTCGACCATTTCGAGACTCCTCGTTATGTTCGTGATCACATCCGGACTCGAACAACCTTGATACATCAAAACATATAAACTCATAATATAAGCATCATCGAAACATTAAGCGTGCGGACCCTACGGGTTCGAGAACTATATAGACATGACCGAGACACGCCTTCGGTCAATAACCAATAGCGGAACCTGGATGCTCATATTGGCTCCTACATATTCTACGAAGATCTTTATCGATCGGACCGCATAACAATATGTTGTTCCCTTTGTCATCGGTATGTTACTTGCCCGAGATTCGATCATCGGTATCTCAATACCTAGTTCAATCTCGTTACCGGCAAGTCTCTTTACTCGTTCCGTAATACATCATCCCACAACTAACTCATTAGTTGCAATGCTTGCAAGGCTTAAGTGATGTGCATTACCGAGAGGGCCCAGAGATACCTCTCCGACAATCGGAGTGACAAATCCTAATCTCGAAATCGCCAACCCAACAAGTACCTTTGGAGACACCAGAGCACCTTTATAATCACCCGATTACGTTGTGACGTTTGGTAGCACACAAAGTGTTCCTCCGATAAACGGAGTTGCATAATCTCATAGTCATAGGAACATGTATAAGTCATGAAGAAAGCAATAGCAACATACTAAACGATCAAGTGCTAAGCTAACGGAATGGGTCAAGTCAATCACATCATTCTCCTAATGATGTGACCCCGTTAATCAAATGACAACTCATGTTTATGGCTAGGAAACATAACCATGTTCGATCAACGAGCTAGTCAAGTAGAGGCATACTAGTGACACTCTGTTTGTCTATGTACTCACACATGTATTATGTTTCCGGTTAATAAAATTCTAGCATGAATAATAAACATTTATCATGAAATAAGGAAATAAATAATAACTTTGTTATTGCCTCTAGGGCATATTTCATTCACCAGCTTCCCCCCGGAACCGAGTTCCGTCCCCGTTTCGAAGGGCTAGAGCATCAGGAGGCATCCGCCGCCGCCAGAAGCCGGAGAGGGAGTGTTGCGGAACCATCTCCGCCGCCACCTGAAGCCGCCACCGGGGATCCACCCAAGCCGAGCGCCGCCACCCAGCCGCAAGGGCCCGACTGGGTGGGGGCAGCCCACCACCACCGCTGCCCCCCCCCCCACCAGAGCACCACGGTGAGAGGGCCGCCCGCGACCTAGTCAACCGCGACCAGCGGCGCCGGACGCAACGCCGAAGCGTTGCCGGGGGCACCGCCGCCGACGCCACCACCGGAGTCGACTCCTCCTCGTCACCGATTCCCTCAAACAGAGTTGCTGAATCCCTCGAACAAGTCCGTCGGAGTAGTGCAGGCGCACTGCCTCTAACTGTATCCGCGCGTGCGGTGAGGAACGCCGGGTGGCGGACTGCTAGGTTCGATCGCACGACCTAGACGTGCTTGGAAGCTAATTGAAACACATGCTAAGCCCTAACTCTTGCACCAGAATGATTATCTGATAGCGATGCAGTACTCCCACTATATATAGGCATCCATTACAGCTCAACACATGGGCCCCGTGTGGATCCTAAAGCCCAAAGCCCGTTCCGCCCAGATCCAAGTTCACGTTGGATCACATCCGAACGGTGAAGTCGGATCCGGCCTCACAAATTCCTTTCCTTAAGCGCGCGATCCCTTAGGTTCAAGTTGGCTTGGTCGCAGGTGATGACATCCCACATGCTCAGTTGGTAGTGGTTTCTAGCAAAACTTGCCAACCACCAAGTAGACAATGAAGCTGGTTTGGTGAACCTGTACAACGTGTCCTTCTGTTACTTTTGCCTCACAATACATGTTGCTGGGCTCAAGGAAAATTGGTCACCCTTGTTCCAGCCCGATCTCTTTCTCGTTCTAGTGATGCTGACCTCAAAACTGGATTATATCATTTGTTCCAAAAATAACATGTCTACACCACAATATCGATTGTCGAGAACTATATATTCAGAGTTTTTTGTTCAAACTAGAAAATGCACGCTTCACAGACCTTGTCTTGATGATCTTCAAGCTAGAAAATGCACGCTCATCACTAGAGGTGGAAACCGGGAGAGTAACAAGTAAACTAATCAATCTGTCAACCAAGTTGTAGATCCTACATCGGCTCATCACAACAAGGCACCAACAAAGTGCAGTTAAAATTGAAGTGTTCTTCAAATCTTCACTATTGGAAGCATCCGCAGCAACATGATTAATTTGATGCTCTAGTCCAATCATATTTGTTGTGTGAAATCTGTTAGATAGTACTTCTCAACCATTTTGCATATATCTTTAGGACTAAAAGAAGCAAATCCATCATTTGGCACCAAAGTAACACTTATGGATAGAAGAGCCGGCACATTCTCATCGAACTTTAGATTTAATTCATTTAGCTGGTGATACGTCCATTTTGCATCATGCTTTTATGTTGATATTTATTGCATTATATGATGTTATTACACATTATATCACAATAGTTATGCCTTTTCTCTCTTATTTTACAAGATTGCCGGCAGCTGGAATTCTGGACTAGAAAAAGGAGCAAATATTAGAGACCTATTTTGCACAACTCCAAAAGTCTTGAAACTTCACGGAGAATTGTTTTGGAATATATAAAAAAATTAGATAACGCCCTACGCGTTGCTGCGGAAAATGTGCTTTACTCGACGAACTAACTCTCCTAAAAGGATCATGAAAACAATGAGTAAATGATTTTTCTTGGTCAATAATACTGTAGAATAATACATACTTATATCAATTAAAGTTTGGACAACTGATGAACACACATATTGGAGGATTATATGGAAGTTTACACATGGGACCCAAATGGTCCATGGCTTCAATACATGCCCACCATCTCCGCTTCTTTTGTAAGTGGAAAAAACCTTCAAGCTACAACTGAAATATCACCACCTATCTATAAGACTATAACCCCAAATTTGAACTGTGTCACTCTCCATCAAAAATCTCCCACCCATTTACTTTGATCCATCCCTCCACATGAGGAAAAGAAATGCCGGAAATTAAACATGAAAATCACCGAAGGGCAACTTCAGAATCAAGAAAAAACTGACATGTAAACATCAAGGCCCTTCTATTATTCAGAGAAGGTGGATTCATCTTGCATTACTACTATTTAATATAAGATGTGCAGAACAACAAAGAAAATTTTGGATGTCATATCGTCAAATTAAACTTCTGCACTTTTGTAAAGTAATTTCATTAGACATTTTCAGCAATACACAATGGTAAGATATGTGCAATTGTGGTCCTGAAAAGGGCATGTAATATCATGAGTTGCATTGAGTGGATGAATCATTGACTTCCTCAGTAGGTGACTAACATGGTTGATAAAATAAAGGGTTTTGCGCAAACACAATAATTTAGAGAAAATTAGATCAACCAATAGCATTTTGGCACGCCTTGATTGATATATTTTCTAGGATCTCAGGAGCTACGAAGTATCTTATTCCCATACCACACTGTAGATGTCAGGAAACACCTCGACCTACCAGTGCTCCTTATCCTGAATTCGTGATCAAGCCACCAACTGCTGCTACCGCTAGCTGCAGTTTGCTTCGCCATTTGTTGGATGGCAAGAGTAGTGCAGTAGACAAATAATTTCATGTATTAGGAATTGATTTGACAGATAATTAGATGTGCGTGTGGCATGATGCCCATGGCACTCCGTTCTCATACTTTTACCAAATCGAAAGAAGAAATTGCCACATCGTACCTCTTATTAATTAGATATAGGTCAATCTCACCACGGATATCAAACTGCATTGAATTTATTGAGGAAAATAAAATTTAGATCGTTCCTTTGAGAACTATATCAGCTGCAAGATTCCTCCCGCCGTCTCGATCTGTTGGAAATCTCAGAAAGTCAGTAGACTCGACAAACAAACCTAACAAATTCAACTTATCTTCTGATAAGCGGCCGGGGCAGGGTGTCCCGTTGTCTACCTGCTCGTGTGCAGCAGCGGTGCCACTAGTCCAGATCTGGTAACCACGGAATCGAGGAGAGGAAGAGGACGACTGGATGACACTGACGAGCGAAGAGGGGAGTTGGTGAAGGTTGGAAAGCGAGGATGGAAGGGGACAGATGGGCGATGTATATGAAGGAAAGGGGAGACAATGGGCCGTGAAGGATTAAACTCTAGCAGTTAATGCGACATTTTCTTTGGACGTGCTTGCATTGGTTGCATGCACCTGGTTTCAAGCGCCAAGTGTAGTTATCTTCCTTTAATTTAGCAGATTTCTTTATCTCAAAGTTACACGTATAGGAGGAAGACCGAGGGGAAAAACCGATCTTCTCCGTGTAAAACAGACGACGCTTCCTGTCCCGCTGGCGTAATAAGCTCGGAAGAATGTAGTACGTACTAATTACTTGTGATAATTATTCCACAAAATAAATAATGACGTGGATGCATGGATGTACTATGCATATTAATAATTGATGATGTGGCAACACTGCTGAGTTGGATAGCTTGCATGTTAAGATAAATATGATAGTGGGGGTGAACTTCTTAGGTATATAGGATATTGGACGAAGAAAGAACCAAAGGGGGGCCACCTGCCATCCACAAGGGTGGAGGGCGTGCCTCCTGCCTTGTGGGCCACTTGGCAGGCCCCCGATGCCCATCTTCTGCTATATGATGTGTTTTGACCTGTAAAAAATAAGAAGGAAGCTTTCGGGACGAAGCACCCCCGTCTCGAGGCGAAACTTGGGCAGAACCAATCTAGGGCTCCGGCGGAGCTGTTCTGCCGGTGAAACTTCCCTCCAGGAGGGGAAAATCATCACCAACGATCCTCTCATCGAGAGGGGGTAAGTTTCCATCAATGTCTTCACCAGCACCATCTCCTCTCAAACCCTAGTTCATCTCTTGTATCGGATCTTTGCCTCAAAACCTCAGATTGGTACCTGTGGGTTGCTAGTAGTGTTGATTACTCCTTATAGTTGATGCTAGTTGGTTTATTCGGTGGAAGATCATATGTTCAGATCCTTAATGATAATTAATACTCCTCTGATTATGAACGTGAATATGTTTGTGAGTAGTTACGTTTGTTCCTGAGGACATGGGAGAATTCTTGTTATAAGTAATCATGTGAATTTGCTATTCATTCGATATTTTGCTGAGATGTATGTTGTCTTTCCTCTAGAGATGTTATGTGAACGTTGACTACATGACACTTCACCATGATTTGGGCCTAGGGGAAGGCATTGGGAAGTATTAAGTAGATGATGGGTTGCTAGAGTGACAGAAGCTTAAATCCTAGTTTATGCGTTGCTTCGTAAGGGGCTGATTTGGATCCATATGTTTCATGCTATGGTTAGATTTATTTAATTCTTCTTTCGTAGTTGCGGATGCTTGCGAGAGGGGTTAATCATAAGTGGGAGGCTTGTCCAAGGAAGGGCAGCACCCAAGCACCGGTCCACCCACATATCAGATTATCAAAGTAACGAACGTGGATCATATGAGCATGACTAAAACTAGCTTGATAACAATTCCCATGTGTCCTTGGGAGCGCTTTACTTTATAAAAGAATTCGTCCAGGCTTGTCCTTTGCTACAAAAAGGATTGGGCCACCTTGCTGCACCTTAGTTACTTTGTTACTCGTTACGAATTATCTTATCACACAACTATCTGTTACCGATAATTTCAATGCTTGCAGAGAATACCTTGCTGAAAACCGTTTGCCATTTCCTTCTGCTCCCCATTGAGTTCGACACTCTTACTTATTGAAAGGACTATGATAGATACCATATACTTGTGGGTCATCAAGACTCTTTTCTGGCGCCGTTGCCGGGGAGTGAAGCGCTTTTGGTAAGTGGAATTTGGTAAGGAAACATTTATATAGTGTGCTGAAATTTACTGTCACTTGTTACTATGGAAAATAATCCTTTGATGGGCTTGTTCGGGGTATCTTCACCTTGACCAGAAGAGCAAAGAGT
This sequence comes from Aegilops bicornis, assembly GCA_021605145.1. Lineage (NCBI taxonomy): Eukaryota > Viridiplantae > Streptophyta > Magnoliopsida > Poales > Poaceae > Aegilops > Aegilops bicornis. The sequence goes on along the minus strand of CM038673.1, from coordinate 134,676,594 downwards.
TGCTCCTGAACCTACTGCACCTACTGAAAATATTTATATGAAATCCCTTCGAGTATGATAGAGAAACTGCTAGCTAATCCTTATGCAGGAGATGGAACATTACATCCTGATATGCACCTAATCTATGTGGATGAAGTTTGTCGATTATTTAAGCTTGCAGGTTTGCCCGAGGATGTTGTCAAGAAGAAGGTCTTCCCTTTATCTTTAAAGGGAAAGGCATTGACATGGTATAGGCTATGTGATGATATTGGATCTCGGAACTACAACCGATTGAAATTGGAATTTCATTAGAAGTTTTATCCTATGCATCTGGTTCATCGTGATCGGAATTATATATATAATTTTTGGCCTCGTGAAGGAGAAAGTATTGCTCAAGCTTGGGGAAGGCTTAAGTCAATGTTATATTCATGCCCCAATCATGAGCTCTCAAGAGAAATTATTATTCAAAAAATTTATGCTCGGCTTTCTCATAATGATCGATCCATGCTCGATACTTATTGTACTAGTTCTTTTATGAAGAAGGATATTGATTTCAAATGGGATTTATTGGAAAGAATTAAACGCAACTCTGAATATTGGGGACTCGACGAAGGTAAGGAGTCAGGTATAAACCTTAAGTTTGAATGTGTTAAATCTTTTATGGATACCGATGCTTTTCGTGATTTTAGCACTAAATATGGGCTTGACTCTGAGATAGTAGCTTCTTTCTGTGAATATTTTGCTACTCATCTTGATCTCCCTAAAGAGAAGTGGTTTAAATATCATCCTCCCATTGACGTTGAAGTAGTAGAACCTATTAAAGTTGAAGAAGAAACTATTACTTATAATGTTGATCCTATTGTTCCTACAGCTTATATTGAGAAACCACCTTTTCCTGTTAGAATAAAGGATCATGCTAAAGATTCAACTGTGGTTCGTAAGAGTTATACTAGAACACCTACACCCCCTGAACAAATTAAAGTTGAACCTCGTATTGCTATGGTTAAAGATATCTTGGTTGATAATATTGATGGGCATGTTATTTATTTCTATGATGAAGCTGCTAGGATTGCTAAACCCGATATTAAAGATATACATAGACCTGTTGTTGGCATGCCTGTTGTTTCTATTAAAATAGGAGATCATTGTTATCATGGCTTATGTGATGTGGGTGCTAGTGGGAGCGCAATTCCTTTTTCCTTATATAAAGAAATTATGAATGATATTGCACCTGCTGAGATAGAAGATATTGATGTTACTATTAAGCTTGCCAATAGAGATGCTATATCACCAATTGGGATTGTTAGAGATGTTGAAGTCTTGTGTGGGAAAATAAAATACCCTACTGATTTTCTTGTTCTTGCTTCCCCACAAGATGACTTTTGTCCCATTATATTTGGTAGACCTTTCTTGAATACTGTTAGTGCTAAGATAGACTGCGAGAAAGATGTTGTTACTATTAGCTTAGGGGATATGTCTCATGATTTTAATTTTTCTAAATTTCATAGACAACCCCATGATAAAGAACTGCCTAGTAAGGATGAAATTATTGGTCTTGCTTCTATTGCTGTGCCTCCTACTGATCCTTTAGAACAATATTTGCTAGACCATGAAAATGATATGTTTATGAATGAAAGAAGGGAAATAGATGAAATATTCTTTAATCAAGGGCATGTTTTGAAACACAACTTGCCTGTTGAAATCCTTGGGGATCCTCCTCCACCCAAGGGCGATCCCGAGTTTGAGCTTAAAAATTACCTGATACTTTGAAATATGATTATCTTGATGAAAAGAAGATATATCCTGTTATTATTAGTGCTAACCTTTCAGAGCATGAAGAAAAGGGATTATTGAAAACTCTGAAGAAGCACCGTGCCGCTATTGGATATACTCTTGATGATCTTAAGGGCATTAGTCCCACTCTATGTCAGCACAAAATTAATTTGGAGCATGATGATAAACCAGTTGTTGATCATCAGCGACGGTTAATGTAGCGACCCGACCTCAGACGGTCAAGTCTCTGTGCTTCAGTGTCATCCCTGGATCGGTAATCTTTGACACACGATTTTCGAATGGTTTTATAACAGAGTAGCAATCACACACTTATTACATTGATAGTCTCAAAAGAGAACTTATTACAATAAATATGGCTTAAGGCCATCTACCTAAGATAACAATGGAAGGCTTGGAAGATAAAGTGAGTCCATCAACTCCAACGACATAGCTGAGTGAAACGACCTAGCGCACCTTACCCTTCGTCTGAAAAGTCTGCAACATGATATGTTGCAGCCCGAAATGGGTCAGCACATGGAATATGCTGGCAATATAACATAGTAGAGCAATGAACAGGTAAATGCTATCACTACATGCATATATGGCTGGTGGAGGCTCTATGGTTATATATTTTTTGCGGAAAGCCAAATTTTCCCTACAACAAAGGAATATGACTTATTTAACTATCATGGTGGTTGAAACATTGAGAAGGTTCCTCCAACTCAATCCCAATTAAAGTAATCATTATCAACCCAACAAATTAAATTAGAGTGATGAGATCAAATCAATAATTCAAGTACCAGATACTCAAGTTGTCCATAACCGGGACACGGCTAACCATGATTAGTTTGTACACTCTGCAGAGGTTTGCACACTTTTCCCCACAAGACTCGATCTCCTACATTGGGTTTCTCGCACTTCATGGTGTTTGAGAAGCGGATGACCGAGACACAGTCTTTCAGAAGCATTAACTCTAACCCCGGGTAGACAGTACCAACCTACATCCCCTACATCTGCTAGCCTACCACTGGAAGAGGTCATGCAACCTACTCAACTATGCTAGAGCCCATAATAGCTTGTGGCTGCACACGGAAGTTTCTAGCATGAATAATCTTATGATCTCTTTGAGCCTGGGTGGCGAGCCGTAGGATGATCACACGGGTCCTCCGGGATATCCTAGGACAACACTGGATTCTCCAGGTGCCTGCAACCAATCCACCCAGATGTGTATTTAAGTAGCCACCTTATGTTAACCATTAATTAACAATCTCACATCTATCATGGATACACTCAAACCCAATCCACGTCTACGAGCATAGCATCGCAATATAAGCATAACGTAGAACTCCCAAGGGTTTGATAATAAAACAGGTAATAGGTTCTACCTCATCATCTACTTCCAAATAACCACAAGTTAATCACATCCTAATCATGCAGTGTTTGAGGATTGCAACTAATGCATAAAAACTGGCTAGGAAAAGAGTATGATCAATGTGTTACTTGCCTTGATGATGATCCGCAAAACCTAGAGACTCGTAGTAGCACGCTTCGCACTCCGGGAATTCTATGGAAAACAAACAATAGCATACATAAGCACTCAACTAAAAGCATGGATAAAACTCAAATAAGAAGATCTAACCATAAAATTCAACTGAAGAACTACGAGTTGCAAAAAGAATCAAATCAAACGGAGCAACGAAACTCAAACTACGAAAGAAACAAAATCCGTTTACTAATCTGGACTAAAGTAAAATTTTACAGTACCAAAATCTTGTTCAAGTTGGTTAAACAGAAAGAGGGCTTCGATACGAAGATCTAGGCATTTGTTTCACCTGATTTGGATAAAACGAGCGAAAAGATAAACTTAAACAAAGATCAGGGCAGAAATCGCGATCGAAAATAATCGCGGAAAAAAACCTGGAAAATAAAACGAGACGAACAAGCTAACAAACGAACATTTGCTATCTGCGGCTAACTGACGAACAGCGTTCATTGCAACGAACGTACGGACGAACGTCCGCTATTTAACTAAATCGAAAAAACAGAACCGAAACTAAAAAAAATAGATCTAGGGTTTCGAAAAAAAAACCGACGGTTTTCTCGAGAAAACCGAGTCGGCGGCGGCGGCTACCTCGGCAACGGCGGGATCGGTGGCGGCGAGCGGCGGCTCCGGCGGCGGGGACTCCGGCGGCGGCGGGGCGAAGATGTCTACTACGCAACCTTCTTCTTGTCGAGAGTCCGTACTATCATAGAGTTCGTACTAGAATAACACCTTAAGACACAAATCAACCAAAACCCTAATGTCACCTAGATACTCCAATGTCACCTCAAGTATCCGTGGGTATGATTATACGATATGCATCACACAATCTCAGATTCATCTATTCAAACCAACACAAAGTACTTCAAAGAGGCCCAAAAGTTTCTACCGGAGAATCAAGACGAAAACGTGTGCCAACCCCTATGCATAGATTCCCAAGGTCACGGAACCCGCAAGTTGATCACCAAATCATATATCAAGTAGATCACGTGAATATCCCATTGTCACCACAGATAAGCACATGCAAGACATACATCAAGTGTTCTCAAATCCTTAAAGACTCAATTCGATAAGATAACTTCAAAGGGAAAACTCAATCCATTACAAGAGTGCAGAGGGGAAGAAACATCATAAGATCCAACTATAATAGCAAAGCTCGCGATACATCAAGATCGTATCACCTCAAGAACACGAGAGAGAGAGAGATCAAACACATAGCTACTGGTACATACCCTCAGCCCGGAGGGTGAACTACTCCCTCCTCGTCATGGAGACCACCGGGATGATGTAGATGGCCACCGGTGAGGGATCCCACCTCCCAGGTGCTTTAACAGGTCCCAATTGGTTTTTGGTGGCTACAGAGGCTTGCGGCGGCGGAACTCCCGATCTATTGTGCTCCTCGATGTTTTTAGGGTATATGGACATATATAGGCGAAAGAAGTCGGTCAGGGGAGCCACGAGGGTGGGGGCGCGCCCAGGGGGGTAGGGCGCGCCTCCGTGCCTCGTGGCTTCCTTGAAGCTTCCCTGACGTCTACTCCAAGTCTCCTGGATTGCTTCCGTTCCAAAAATAACTCTCCCAAAGGTTTCATCCCGTTTGGACTCCGTTTGATATTCCTTTTCTTCGAAACACTAAAATAGGCAAGAAAACAACAATTTGGGCTGGGCCTCCGGTTAATAGGTTAGTCCCAAAAATAACATAAAAGTGTTTAGTAAAGCCCATAAACATCCAAAACAGATAATATAATAGCATGAATACTTCATAAATTATAGATACATTGGAGACGTATCAACATCCCCAAGCTTAATTCCTGCTCGTCCTCGAGTAGGTAAATGATAAAAGAAATAATTTATGAAGTGTGAATGCTAGCAGGTGCACAAGTTTGATCAATGATAATTTCAATCACCTTTTCTAGCATCATTATATGTCATAACAGTATCTCATATCATAAAGCTTCTCATGATCAAGTAACAAGCTATTCACATGTTAAAGTATAGATCATAAACTTTCTTGAAAACTAACAAATAGTTCTCAGTCATCAAAAAATTGCAATTCATCTTATTTTCAGGAAGGGTCTTTGTAAGAGCTTTGATTTAGCAAATTCCACATACTCAACTATCATATAGTCTTCCATGATTGCTACCACTCAAAGCACATTTTTAGAACAAATAGCATCCATCGAACACAAAGAAAGATAGGTCTTAATGTTTCGCCTCCCAACTTATTTATCATATAGATAATTGTCAACAATAATAATTCATGATCAAATATATTCGAATGGCCATATATGCTTAGATCTTTCTCCACCACGTGATGCTTGCCAAGTAAAAAGTAGGTTGGAATGAGAAGGAATACTACCGACTCTTGCATAAAAGTAAAAGATAGGCCCTTCGCAGACGGAAGGTGGATTTGCAGAGGTGCCGAGCTCGAGAAGCTAAAAGCAGAGATGAAAATAATTTTGAGAGGTATTCTTTCATTGTCAACATAACGACCAAGAGTTCCCAATATCTTCCATACTAGATACATTATAGGCAGTTCCCAAACAGAAAGGTAAAGATTTTACTCCCCCTCCACCAACAATCACACTCCACAGCTTGTCCGAAACAACGGGTGCTGTCCAACTATCAACAATCCTGGGGGGAGTTTGTTTAAATTATTTGCAAATTTGTTTTTGATCTTTTGATCATAGGACTGGGTATCCCAATTACCAGCCATTTTCTCGTGAATGATGAGCGGAGTCCACTCATCGTGAGAATAACCCACCTAGCATGGAAGATACTGACAGCCCCTAGTTGCTACATGAGCAATTCGGGCATACAAAACATATTATTATTTGATGGTTTAGAGTTTGGCACATGCAAATTTACTTGGAATGGCAGGTAAATACCGCATATAGATAGATATGGTGGACACTCATGGAAGGGACTTGGTTCAAGGATTTTGGATGCACAAGCAGTATTCCTGCTTAGTACAGATATTTTGGCTAGCAAAGGATTCTAAATAGCAAGGACCACATGTTAGAGGATCCATAACAATATAAATTCAATACAAATATACCCAAGCATAACTAATTTTTGCAACAGCGGTAAACTTTCTGTTTTGAAACAGGAACATGTATACTTGCAAAATAAGCATGGCAAAGGCTATCCTTGACATTTTTATTGAAAAGAGAGATGCAAAACATTATTCTAAATAACAGCAAGAAAATACTAACAAAATAAAATGACGCTCCAAGCAAAACACATATCATGTGGTGAATAAAAATATAGCTCCAAGTAAAGTTACCGATGGATTTAAGATTTAAAGAGGGGATGCCATCCGGCATCCCCAAGCTTAGGCTCTTGGTTGTACTTGAATATTACCTTGGGGTGCCTTGGGCATCCCCAAGCTTAGGATCTTGCCACTCCTTATTCCATAGTCCATCGAATCTTTACCCAAAACTTGAAAACTTCACAACACAAAACTTAATGTAAAACTCGTAAGCTCCGTTGGTATAAGAAAATAAATCACCACTTAGGTACTGTTGTGAACTCATTATAAATTCATATTGGTGTAATATCTACTGTATTCCAACTTCTCTATGGTTCATACCCTCCGACACTACTCATAGATTCATCAAAATAAGCAAACAACACATAGAAAACAGAATCTGTCAAAAACAGAACAGTCTGTAGTAATCTGTATCAAACGTATACTTCTGGAACTCCAAAAATTCTGATATAAATCGGTGGACCTGAGGAATTTGTCTATTAATATTATGATAAAAGAATCAACTTAAAATCACTCTTCTGTAAAAAATAACAGCTAAACTCGTGAGCGCAAAGTTTCTGTTTTTTACAGCAAGATCACATTAACTTCCACCCAAGTCTTCCCAAAGGTTCTACTTGGCTCTTTATTGAAACAAAAGCTATAGAACATGATTACTACAGTAGCATAATCATGTGAACACATAGAAATAGTAAAGGTAAATATTGGGTTGTCTCCCAACAAGCGCTTTTCTTTATTGCCTTTTTAGCTAGGCATGATGATTTCAATGATGCTAACATAAACGATAAGAATTGAAACATAAAGAGAGCATCATGAAGCATATGACAAGCACATTTAAGCCTAACCCACTTCCTATGCATATGGATTTTGTGAGAAAACAACTTATGGGAACAATAATCAACTAGCATAGGAAGGCAAAACAAGCATAACTTTAAAACTTGAAGCATATAGAGAGGAAACTTGATATTATTGCAATTACTACAAGCATATGTTCCTCCCTCATAATAATTTTCAGTAGCGTCATGAATGATTTTAAAAATATAAATATCACATAAAACACTACTTTCATGATGCACAAGCATAGAATTTTTATTACTCTCCACATAAGCAAATTTCTTCTCATGAATAGTAGTGGGAGCAAACTAAACAAAAAAACTATCATGTGAAGCATAATCCAATTGAAAACTAAAATCATGATGACAAGTTTCATGGTTATATTTATTATTTATAGCATACGTGTCATCACAATAATCATCATAAATAGGAGGCATGCTTTCATCATAATAAATTGGCTCATCAAAACTTGGGGGACTAAACATATAATCTTCATCAAACATAACATCCCCAAGCTTGTGGCTTTGCATATCATTAGCATCATGGGTATTCAAAGAATTCATACTAACAACATTGCAATCATGCTCATCATTCACATATTTTATGCCAAGCATTCTATGTAATTCTTCTTCTAGTACTTGAGCACAATTTTCCTTCTCATCATTTTCACGAAAGACATTAAAAAGATGAAGCATATGAGGCATCCTCAATTCCAATTTTTTGTAGTTTTCTTTTATAAAATAAACTAGTGATAAAACAAGAAACTAAAAGATTCGATTAAAAGATCTAAAGATATACCTTCAAGCACTCACCTCCCCGGCAACAGCGCTAGAAAAGAGCTTGATGTCTACTACGCAACCTTCTTCTTGTAGACGTTGTTGGGCCTCCAAGTGCAGAGGTTTGTAGGACAGTAGCAAATTTCCCTCATGTGGATGACCTAAGGTTTCTCAATCCATGGGAGGCGTAGGTTGAAGATGGTCTCTCTCAAGCAACCCTGCAACCAAATAACAAAGAGTCTCTTGTGTCCCCAACACACCCAATACAATGGTAAATTGTATAGGTGCACTATTTCGGCGAAGAGATGGTGATACAAGTGCAATATGGATGGTAGATATAGGTTTTTGTAATCTGAAATTATAAAAACAGCAAGGTAACTAATGATAAAAGTGAGCACAAACGGTATTGCAATGCTAGTAAACAAGGCCTAGGGTTCATACTTTCACTAGTGCAAGTTCTCTCAACAATAATAACATAATTGGATCATAAAATTATCCCTCAACATGCAACAAAGGGTCACTCCAAAGTCACTAATAGCGGAGAAAAAACGAAGAGATTATGGTAGGGTACGAAACCACCTCAAAGTTATTCTTTCTGATCGATCTATTCAAGAGTCCGTAGTAAAATAACACGAAGCTATTCTTTCCGTTCAATCTATCATAGAGTTCGTACTAGAATAACACCTTAAGACACAAATCAACCAAAACCTTAATGTCACCTAGATACTCCAATGTCACCTCAAGTATCTGTGGGTATGATTATACGATATGCATCACACAATCTCAGATTCATCTATTCAAACCAACACAAAGTACTTCAAAGAGTGCCCCAAAGTTTCTACCGGAGAGTCAAGACGAAAACGTGTGCCAACCCCTATGCATAGATTCCCAAGGTCATGGAACCCGCAAGTTGATCACCAAAACATATATCAAGTAGATTACGTGAATATCCCATTGTCACCACAGATAAGCACATGCAAGACATACATTAAGTGTTCTCAAATCCTTAAAGACTCAATCCGAAAAGATAACTTCAAAGGGAAAACTCAATCCGTTACAAGAGAGTAGAGGGGGAGAAACATCATAAGATCCAACTATAATAGCAACGCTCGCGATACATCAAGATCGTATCACCTCAAGAACACGAGAGAGAGAGAGAGGGAGAGAGAGAGAGAGAGAGATCAAACACATAGCTAATGGTACATACCCTCAGCCCCGAGGGTGAACTACTCCCTCCTCGTCATGGAGAGCACCGGGATGATGTAGATGGCCACTGGTGAGGGATCCCCCCTCCAGCAGGGTGCCGGAACAGGGTCCCGATTGGTTTTTGGTGGCTACAGAGGCTTGCGGCGGTGGAACTCCCGATCTATTGCGCTCCTCGGTGTTTTAGGGTATATGGAGCCACGAGGGGCCCACGAGGGTGGGGGCGCGCCCAGGAGGGTAGGGCGTGCCTCCTTGCCTCGTGGCTTCCTTGAAGCTTCCCTGACATCTACTCCAAGTCTCATGGATCGCTTCCGTTCCAAAAATAACTCTCCCGAAGGTTTCATTCCGTTTGGACTCTGTTTGATATTCCTTTTCTTAGAAACACTAAAATAGGCAAGAAAACATCAATTTGGGTTGAGCCTCTGAAAGCACAAGTGCTCCCTAGGTGGTTTTGGTAATTAATGTCAACATATCTCTTGTTGGACTAACACTTTTAACAAGTATGTTTCAGATAAGTTCAACAATGGAGTGGCATGGACTAAAGGATGTGGGAACTCCTTCAAGATGCTAAGGACAAAGGATTGGCTAAAGCTTCAAGCTCAAGACTCTTCATTTTACTTTTAATGGTCCAAGATCACATTGAGTCTATAGGAAAAGACAATACTATCAAGGAGGGATGAGGTGTTGCTTAATGAGCCTCTTGCTTCATGTGCTTAGTGATATGCTCCAAAACCCTCAGCTACTTTCTCACATCCACAAATGTCCTAAACCTAAAAGTCAAACTCGGCCCAACTGATTCTTTCTATCCGGGCCCACCGAGTTTTTGATGTCTTAGCCACTGCCACAAACCCTAAGAAAATCGGTTCTACCGATAGGGATCTTGGTCTCACCGAGATGGGATTGTAATCTCTCTGTGTATGTCCATTACCAAAATCGGTCTCGCCGATTTTGTGCAATCGGTACTACCGAGATTACAATGCAAATTTCTGGTTAGCTTATTACCAAAATCGGTCCCACCGAGTTTGAGTAATCGGTCTCACCGAGTTTGCCTGACCAACTCTCTGGTAAGTTTGTTACCAAAATCGGTCTCACCGAGTTTGTGTAATCGGTCTTACCGAGATTACGTTATGCCCTAACCCTAACCGAATCGGTCCTACCGAGATGCATGTTAGTCCCACCGAAAATCCTAACGGTCACTAGGTTTACTAAAATCAGTCTGACCGAGTTTGTTGATTCGGTCCCACCAAGATTAGTAAATTGTGTGTAACGGTTAGATTTTGTGTGGAGGCTATATATACCCCTCCACCTCCTCTTCATTCGTGGAGAGAGCCATCAGAACAAACCTACACTTCCAGCATCCTATTTCTGAAAGAGAACTACCTACTCATGTGTTGAGGCCAAGATATTCCATTCCTACTATATGAATCTTGATCTCTAGCCTTCCCCAAGTTGCTTTCCACTCAAATCTTCTTTCCACCAGATCCAAATCCTATGAGAGAGAGTTGAGTGTTGGGGAGACTATCATTTGAAGCACAAGAGCAAGGATTTCATCATCAACACACCATTTGTTACTTCTTGGAGAGTGGTGTCTCCTATATTGGCTAGGTGTCACTTGGGAGCCTCCGACAAGATTGTGGAGTTGAACCAAGGAGTTTGTAAGGGCAAGGAGATCGCCTACTTCGTGAAGATCTACCGCTAGTGAGGCAAGTCCTTCGTGGGCGACGGCCATGGTGGGATAGACAAGGTTGCTTCTTCGTGGACCCTTCGTGGGTGGAGCCCTCCGTGGACTCACAAGCAACTGCTACCCTTCGTGGGTTGAAGTCTCCATCAACGTGGATGTACGATAGCACCACCTATCGTAACCACGACAAAAACATCGGTCTCCAATTGCGTTTGAATTCTCCAAACCCTTCCCTTTACATTCTTGCAAGATGCATGCTTTACTTTCCGCTGCTCATATACTCTTTGCATGCTTGCTTGATATGTATTGTGAATGTTGAAATTGTGCCTAAACTCCACTTAAACCGAAAAAGATTAAAAACTGCAACTTTGGCACTTAGTGTCTAATCACCCCCCCCCCTAGACACCTCTTCTCAAGATCCTACAAGTGGTATCAGAGCTTTGGTCTCCATTGCCTTGGTTTTATCACCATTGGAGGAAGATGGATGAGTCTACTTTGGGGAGTCTTAGACATAGAGTACCCATTCTTGATGGAGAGTATTTTCATGAGTGGAAAAATGAGATGCTTGCAATTTTCAATCAATATCATTTGAACAAGTACATTGCTAGCCCTTGTGCACCTCTTGTTGATCCTATGCATCCTACCCTTGATGAAGCTATTGACATGACTAGAAATCTTAGAACTGTTAATCTTACCACTAGAGGCTTGCCTAGAAACTTGTTTAGAATCTTGCCTACTTTTGAGTGTGCCTACACTATATGGAAATTTCTTGAGGAACGTTTTCCAAATTATTCCTTGAAAAATCTATATGAGATTCTCTATAAGTCTATTGCCTTGAGTAAGATGAATACTAGTGATCCTATGTTTGGTGATCGTCTATTTGAACTCACCGACCTTATGCGTGCCAAAGGACATGTTGGAATTATTGGTGATATTATTTCCGAAGCTATAAGAATTCATAGACAAGATCATTGTCAAACCCACTCTAATGAATCACCCTCTCTAGGACTTGATCCACTACATGACGATGTTGAACATGGATACTATGATGAGGATGATGATAGTGACTTCGATCTTGATGATGCAATGAGACATTTTGGTCTTATGGCAAATCTTCTGGGATATGTGTCAGGAGGAAAGGAATGGGTTCTTGACAGTGGATGTACCGATCACATGACCGGAGATACAGACATGTTTCGTGAGCTTGCTGAAAATGATAGTCCTCGAAAGTTTGACACTTTCGGTGACAACTCAAAGGGTAAGGTGGTTGGCCTCGGTAAGGTGGCCATGTCACATGATAGCTCCATACAAAATGTCATGCTCGTTGAGTCTCTTGGCTACAACTTACTTTCAGTATCTAGACTTGCTGATTTCGGTTTCAATGTCTTATTTACTGAAATAGATTGCCAAGTGTTTCGTCGAGACAATCATAAAATGGTCTTTACCGGTGTGCGTAGAGGTGATCTTTACATTGTTGATTTCTCTAAAAGGGCACAACCTAAAACTTGCTTCATTGCTAAATCCTCAAAAGGTTGGTTATGGCATAGACGACTAGGTCACGTTGGCATGAGAACCTTGACAAGCTTATCAAAGGAAATCATATCCTTGGAGTTAACGATGTCATATTTGATAAGGATAGACTGTGCAGTGCTTGTCAGGCAGGTAAACAGGTTGGAGGAAGACATCCCGTGAAGAACATTATGACCACACGGAGGCCACTCGAGCTGCTTCACATGGATCTCTTTGGTCCCAACTCTTACAAGAGTCTCGGTGGAAATTCTTTTGGTCTAGTTATAGTTGATGATTTTTCAAGATTTATGTGGGTGTTCTTTCTTGATGATAAATCGCAGGTCCAAAAGATCTTCAATAACTTCGCTAGGAAGGCCCAAAATCAATTTGAAGTGAAGATCAAGAAGGTTCGCAGTGACAACGGAACGGAGTTCAAGAATGCAAATGTGGACACCTTTCTTGATGAAGAAGGGATTTCACACGAGTTCTCGGCTACTACACACCTCAACAAAATGGAGTCATTGATAGGAAGAACCAGACGCTCATCGAAATGGCGAGAACGATGCTTGATGGGTACAAGACACCGAAGCACTTTTGGGCAGAAGTGGTTGAGATAGCTTGTCATGCAACAAATCGCTTGTATCTCCACAAGCTACTCGGCAAGACGGCATACGAGCTTCTCACCGGTAACAAACCCCAAGTTGGATACTTTTGAGTATTCGGCTCAAAGTGCTACATTCTTGATAAGCATCGTCGTTCTAAATTTGCTTCTAAGTCTCATGAAGGTTTCCTACTAGGTTATGGCTCAAAATCTCACACTTACCGTGTTCACAACAATTTCACCCGAAAGGTTGAAGAGACGGTAGATGTGAAGTTTGATGAATCTAACGGCTCGCAAGTAGAGCAATTGCCAATTGATGTAGGAGATAAAGATCCTTCGGAAGCAATTCAAGACTTGTCTATTGGCAAAGTCCGTCCAACGGAGGTGAAGGATAGTACCTCGTCCGTCCAAGTGGAAGCTTCTACTTCACGACAAGGTGAACCAAGAATTGATACAAAAGCATCCACAAGTGGGACACACCAAGATGAAGAAAACAAGGAAGTGCATCAAGATGAACGTCAACAACCTCCTTCTCCACCACGACAAGATAACGACAACGCCAACAATGAAGAAGGCCAAGAAGAAGAACAAGATGAAGAAGATGTTCAACGAAGACCCAAGCAAAAGCTTTCACGAGTTCGAGCAAGAATTGCTAAAGACCATCCCGTCGAGCAAATCTACAATGACATTCAAACCGGGAGAATCACTCGCTCAAAAACTCGTTTAGCTAACTTCTGTGAGAACTATTCTTTCATCTCTAGCATTGAACCTATGAAGGTTGAAGAAGCATTGGAATATCCGGATTGGATAAATGCTATGCATGAAGAGCTACACAACTTTGGGAGGAACCAAGTTTGGACATTGGTAGAGAAGCCCGACAACAACCACAACATCATCGGTACCAAATGGGTGTTTCGCAACAAGCATGATGAAGATGGACAAGTAGTTCGCAACAAAGCACGTCTAAATGCCAAGGCTACACACAAGTCTAAGGTATGGACTATGGTGAGACTTATGCTCCCGTTGCTAGACTCGAGTCCATTCGCATCTTACTTGCCTATGCTAATCATCATGATATCACCTTGTACCAAATGGACATAAAAAGTGATTTTCTAAATGGTAAAATAGAGGAGGAAGTTTATGTTAAACAACCTCCCGGCTTTGTCAATCCTAAAAAACCCAATCATGTTTACAAACTTCACAAAGCTCTTTATGGTCTTAAACAAGCTCCTAGAGCATGGTATAAATGCTTGACCAAGTTCCTTCTTGAAAAAGGCTGTGAAATTGGGAAAATTGATTCTACTCTTTTTACTAAAAGGGTTAATCGAGAACTATTTGTGTGCCAAATTTATGTTGATGATATTATATTTGGTTCAACTAACCCTCATTTTAGTGAAAAGTTTGGGAAGCTAATGTTGGAGAAGTTTGAGATGTCTATGATGAGTGAACTCAAATTCTTTCTTGGTTTGAAAATTAAGCAAACTAAGGAAGGAACATTTGTCTCTCAAAGAAGTACACCAAGGACTTATTCAAGAAGTTCAATATGCAAGAGTGCAAAGGTATGTCTACACCCATGCCTACAAGTGGACACCTTGACATGACCAAAGATGGTGAACCAGTTGATCAAAAGGTTTATCGCTCTATGATTGGTTCATTGTTATATCTATGTGCTTCACGTCCCGATATCATGCTAAGTGTGTGCATGTGTGCAAGATATCAAGCTGCTCCTAAAGAATGTCATCTTAAGGCCGTGAAAAGGATAGTGAGATACTTAATCCACACACCAAATTTTGGCATTTGGTATCCTAAGAGGGACTCTTTCGATCTTGTTGGCTATTCCGACTTAGACTATGCCGGAGACAAGGTTGATAGAAAGTCCACTTCGGGTACTTGTCAACTTCTTGGTAGATCTCTCGTGTCTTGGTCCTCCAAGAAACAAAACTCGGTATCCTTATCTACCGCCGAAGCGGAGTACATTGCCTCTGGATCATGTTGTGCTCAATTACTTTGGATGACCCAAACTCTTAAAGATTATGGGATATATGTGAAACATGTTCCAATTCTTTGTGACAATGAAAGTGCTATTAAAATTGGTCATAATCCTGTGCAACATTCTCGAACTAAGCATATTGAAGTTCGTCATCATTTCATTCGAGATCTTGTTGCTAAGGGAGACATTGATCTTAAGCATGTTCGCACCGAAAAGCAATTAGCGGATATATTCACAAAACCTCTTGATGAGAAAGTGTTTTGCAGGTTGAGAGGAGAATTGAATATCATTGATGCTTCAAACTTGGAGTAGAAACTCCATTGGATACATGCAAGACATGAGCTTATTTCTAATCCATGATATCTCTTTTATGAAGAATATATTATATCTTGGATATAAATTTGCATCTTGCATGTTATCTAACCCATGTAGGTACTTGGTTGAATCAAATTCCATGAGATTGTAAGTCACTCACTTCTTGAGCAATCTCTACATCACCGAGTCTCTACACTATGGTGGATGAAGTCAAGGAAGCACGGAATCTTTCAAATATCCTTTGAAAAACTAAATGATTGAACTTCATGATTAAATTCTCTCTTACACAAGTGCTACTCCTTGCAAGGACTAACCCATGTAGGTAGATGGACTCAAATTCCAAGTGGTGCTCCCAACTCTTGATGAGCTACATCAATCTTGAGCAACCCACACAAGTTCAACTTCATGGACAACACCACCAACCAAGGTATGTTATTCCATCTTAGAGAAGCTTTACTCCAAGTCATGAGCTAAAGCAACTCGACAAGATGTAAATACATCAAAATGCTTAAACGAAAAATGGTAACCCCATTTTGAGCTTAAACGATGAGTATGACCCATGATCAAGTGATCTCACTTGACTCCCAAGTCAATATACTCTAACATAGGTGACTTTGTCACCGACCATCTCTAGATGAAGTTCTCTTGTGTTCTTTTCTGTGTTTGTGCATTTGTCTCATGCATATTTGTTTCCCCTTTCAAAAAAACTTCATCTAGATCTCTTTCTTTCGTTCTTTTCTTTTTCAGTTGCTCTGCATTTCCTGCATCCAATTCGTTGCACATCCTTCAGTAAATTCCTTGCAAATCTTTGTGAGATCTTACTAGACTAGAGAGCTGAGGTGACAAGTGTTTTCTCTGCGATCAACTCGGTTTCACCGATTTGTTGTTTTCGGTCCAACCGAATTCTTTCGGTACAACCGAAGCATACCACTCGGTGCCACCGATTTCACAAAAGGTAAAACAGGTTGCCACTTATTCTGTGTTTCTTCTGATCCAGCTCCACTCAATGAATCTTGTCCTCTACAAGCATCACATTTTTATCATTGCTTTGCGCGGTGTCTCAAGGACCAAACCCATTCTACAGATTCCAGAAATCCCTTCTTGGAAATTGATGTCAAAGGGGGAGAGAGATATCACATCAAATCTTATCATTTAGAGAGAGATCACATCAGAGAAAGAGTATATCATATCACCTTCTTAAGGGGGAGAGAGATCCTCAAAGGGGAGAGAGAGATCTCCAGGGGGAGAGAATACTTAAGTAGAAAGTACTTCTCAAGGATCCCAAATGCTTGGTGTTCAAGAGGAGAGATCCACATGTCTTCTTGAGGGGAGAGACATGTTCATATAATTTGTGTGTGCTTATTTGCATTAGTTTGCATGAGCTCTGTTGACTTATATTTTTTTCAGCTCTGATTTTTGTTCCCTATCTTCTCCCAGTATCCCATGCTAGATTTAGGGGGAGCAAGACTTCTAAGGAAAAGAAATCATTTAAATTCATTGCATATCTTTACTCTTGGGGACATGTCTAATCAAATGTGGTACTTAGTACTCACTCTCTACATGTCATCCCAGTCTTGGTATTCTTGTGGTTTCTTCTGTTTGCTCTGGTTAGTAGGTGCATCTGTGTTGTCTAACCTTGTTTACGCAGGTTCATTCCATCCTAAGCCAACTCAAGACTACAAGGTAAGTATATGCATCACGATCATGTGCATGAGGAATTCTTGCTGATGTACATATTGTTTGCAAGAAGGACTCATGGGCATGAAGGTATTTTCCTTAATATTCTTTGCTCTGATGCATATGGCCAAGATACATGTAACACATTGCCTTCTCTATCATTGTTATGCTCTCATATGCTTCTACATTCCATATTCACATGATTGCATACACGTAGGGGGAGCCTATGCTTGTTACATGTCCTTCCAAAGCTTTACTTGCTATTCTTTATATCTTTATCTAAAGCTTTGATGTATGTTGTCATCAATTACCAAAAAGGGGGAGATTGAAAGCACAAGTGCTCCCTAGGTGGTTTTGGTAATTAATGTCAACATATCTCTTGTTGGACTAACACTTTTATTTATTAATGTCAACAATGGAGTGGCATGGACTAAAGGATGTGGGAACTCCTTCAAGATGCTAAGGACAAAGGATTGGCTAAAGCTTCAAGCTCTAGACTCTTCATTTTACTTTTAGTGGTCCAAGATCACATTGAGTCTATAGGAAAAGCCAATACTATCAAGGAGGGATGAGGTGTTTATTAATGAGCCTCTTGCTTCATGTGCTTAGTGATATGCTCCAAAACCCTCAGCTACTTTCTCACATCCACAAATGTCCTAAACCTAAAAGTCAAACTCGGACCCACTGATTCTTTCTATCCGGCACCACCGAGTTTTTGATGTCTTAGCCACTGCCACAAACCCTAAGCAAATCGGTTCTACCGATAGGGATCTCGGTCTCACCGAGATGGGATTGTAATCTCTCTATGTATGTCCATTACCAAAATTGGTCTCACCGAGTTTGTGCAATCGGTACTACCGAGATTACAATGCAAACTTTCTGGTTAGCTTATTACCAAAATTGGTCCCACCGAGTTTGAGTAATCGGTCTCACCGAGTTTCTCTGACCAACTCTCTGGTAAGTTTGTTACCAAAATCGGTCTCGCCGAGTTTGTGTAATCGGTCTTACCGAGATTACGTTATGCCCTAACCCTAACCGAATTGGTCCTACCGAGATGCATGTCAGTCCCACCAAAAATCCTAATGGTCACTAGGTTTACTAAAATCGGTCTGACCGAGTTTGTTGATTCGGTCCCACCGAGATTGGTAAATTGTGTGTAACGGTTAGATTTTGTGTGGAGGCTATATATACCCCTCCACCTCCTCTTCATTCGTGGAGAGAGCCATCGTAACAAACCTACACTTCCAAAGATCCTATTTACGACAGAGAACTACCTACTCATGTGTTGAGGCCAAGATATTCCATTCCTACTATATGAATCTTGATCTCTAGCCTTCCCCAAGTTGCTTTCCACTCAAATCTTCTTTCCACCAGATCCAAATCCTATGAGAGAGAGTTGAGTGTTGGGGAGACTATCATTTGAAGCACAAGAGCAAGGAGTTCATCATCAACACACCATTTGTTACTTTTTGGAGAGTGGTGTCTCCTAGATTGGCTAGGTGTCACTTGGGAGCCTCCGACAAGATTGTGGAGTTGAACCAAGGAGTTTGTAAGGGCAAGGAGATCGCCTACTGTGAAGATCTACCGCTAGTGAGGCAAGTCCTTCGTGGGCGACGGCCATGGTGGGATAGACAAGGTTGCTTCTTCGTGGACCCTTCGTGGGTGGAGCCCTCCGTGGACTCACAAGAACCGTTACCCTTCGTGGGTTGAAGTCTCCGTCAATGTGGATGTACGATAGCACCACCTATCAGAACCACGACAAAAACATCCGTGTCTCCAATTGCGTTTGAATTCTCCAAACCCTTCCCTTTACATTCTCGCAAGATGCATGCTTTACTTTCCGCTGCTCATATACTCTTTGCATGCTTTCTTGATATGTATTGTGAATGTTGAAATTGTGCCTAAACTCCACTTTGGTACTTAGTGTCTAATCACCCCCCCTGTAGACACCTCTTCTCAAGATCCTACAGCCTCCGGTTAATAGGTTGGTCCCAAAAATAATATAAAAGTGTTTAGTAAAGCCCATAAACATCCAACACAGATAATATAATAGCATGAATACTTCATAAATTATAGATACGTTGAAGACGATCAAAGCTATTGTGGCGGCGGCGTGGCCCGGCGGCGTCATGCGGCGGCAAGGAACAGCGTCGGCGCTTAGGGTTTATGCGGTGGGCGGCCGGCTGGCAAGGCGAGGCCTCGTCCTTTAGAGGGACGGTCGGGGCGAGGTGTCCGGGACGGACACGGCCCGTTAGGTCGGTTTAACTTTTTTAAAAATAATCCTGACGCGGAAAAACTAATAAAAGAAATACTAAATGGGGTCCAAAAATCCCGAAATAAACTTTCACGGTTTTCTAATAATATTGCGGACAAAATGAACATTTATTTGGGCCTCTAATGCAATTTTGAAAAACGCATATTTTCCTAATTCAAATAAAATAGCAATAAAAGTCCAAATAAAATACTTATTTGATTTTAATATTTTTCCTCCAATATTTCTTTATTTGGAGAAGTCATTTTATCCCCTCTCTTTTATTTTTCATATTAGAAATATTTGAAGAGAAAAATAATTAGAACCAAATGATCCTCTTTTCAAAATTTGAGAAAAACTCAAATATGAAAATAACGAAATTCCCAACTCTCTCCGTGGGTCCTTGAGTTGCTTAGAATTTCTAGGATCAACCAAAATGCAATGAAATATGATATGCAATGATGACCTATGTATAACATTCCAAATTGAAAATTTGGGATGTTACAAACCTACCCCCCTTAAGATGAATCTCGTCCTCGAGATTCGGGTAGGCTAGAAAATAGGTGTGGGTTGTCCTTGCGTAGGTCTTCCTCTCGTTCCGAGGTGGCTTCATCCTCAGCATGGTGGCTCCACTGAACTTTGCAAAATTTGATAACCTTGCTGCGTGTAACTCGGCTGGCAAACTCGAGAATCTTGACTGGTTTCTCCTCATAGGTCAGATCACTATCCAACTGAATTGCTTTGAGGGGCATTGTGTCTCTCAGAGAGATATCGGCCATCTCTACATGGCACTTCTTCAACTGGGAAACGTGAAACACATCATGAACTCCTGACAGTCCTTCGGGTAATCTCCAACTTGGAGGCAACCTCTCCCATACGTTCCAAAACTCGGTATGGTCCTACAAATCTCGGGGCTAACTTTCCCTTAACTCCAAAACGTTTAACCCCTCGCAGAGGTGATACTCGAAGATAAGCTCTGCCTCCGATTTCATAGACTACCTCCTTGCATTTCGAATCTGCGTAACTCTTCTGCCTGGACTGGGCTACCTTCAATCTATCTCGAATCAGCTTAACCTTCTCTTCGGACTCCTTTATTAAATCTGGTCCAAACAACCGACGGTCTCCAACTTCATCCCACATCAACGGTGTTCGGCATCTTCTTCCATACAATGCTTCGAAAGGTGCCATATTCAAACTGGCCTGGTAGTTTTTGTTGTATGAGAACTCCGCGTAGGGCAAGTTATATCCCAACTAGATCCGTAATCTAGCGCACAAGCTCTCAACATGTCCTCCAGAATCTGATTGACTCTCTCGGTCTGTCCATCTATCTGCGGATGAAAAGTTGTACTGAATTCCAGCCTGGTACCCAAAGTCTGGTGCAGCTGGTGCCAAAACTTTGAAGTAAACTGTGTTCCTCTATCTGATATGATGGTCCTCGGAACTCCGTGCAGACATACGATCTTGGTCATATATATCTTGGCCAACTTCGCACTTGTTTAGGTGGTCTTCACTGGGATAAAGTGAGCCACTTTAGTCAAACGACCGACTACTACCCAGATAGAATCATATCCCGATCGGGTCCTGGGTAAACCGGTGATAAAATCCATGCCAAGCTTGTCCCACTTCCAGTCGGGTATCGGCATAGGCTACAGTAATCCTGTTGGCTCCTGATGTTCCGCCTTCACTCTCTAACATACATCACATACTGCTACATACTCGGCAATATCCTTCTTCATTCCAGTCCACCAGAAACGTTCCTTCAAATGCAAATACTGTTGGAGAACGTAGTGATTTCAAAAAAATTCCTACGCACACACAGGATCATGGTGATGCATAGCAACGAGAGGGAAGAGTGTGTCCACGTACCCTCGTAGACCGAAAGCAGAAGCGTTAGCACAACGCAGTTGATGTAGTCGTATGTCTTCACGATCCGACCGATCCGAGTACCGAACATACGGCACCACCGAGTTCAGCACATGTTCAGCTCGGTGACGTCCCTCGAACTCCAATCCAGCCGAGCTTTGAGGGAGAGTTCCATCAGCACGACGGCGTGGTGACGGTGATGATGATGCTACCGACGCAGGGCTTCGCCTAAGCACTCATACGATATGATCGAGGTGGAATATGGTGGAGGGGGGCACCGCACACGGCTAAGAGATCAAGAGATCAATTGTTGTGTCTAGAGGTGCCCCCCTACCCCGTATAGAAAGGACCAGGGGAGGGGGCGGACGGCCAGGAGGAGGGCGCGCCAGGGAGGAGTCGTACTCCCACCGGGAGTAGGACACCCTCTTTTCTAGTTGGAGTAGGAGGGGAAAGGAAGGGGAGGAGAGAGGGGGAAGGAAAGGGGGCGCCGCCCCCCTTGTCCAATTTGGACTAGAGGGGGAGGGGGGCGCGGCCAGCCCTAGCCGCCCCTCCTCTTCTCCACTAAGGCCCATCTTGGCCCATTAAACTCCCCGGGGGTTCCGGTAACCCCCCGGTACTCCGGTATATGTTCGATACTCCTCGAAACCATTCCGATGTCCGAACATAGTCGTCCAATATATCGATCTTTATGTCTCGACCATTTCGAGACTCCTCGTCATGTCCGTGATCATATCCAGGACTCCGAAATACCTTCGGTACATCAAAACACAAAACTCATAATACCGATCATCATCTAACTTTAAGCGTGCGAACCATACGGGTTCGAGAACTATGTAGACATGACCAAGACACGTCTCCAGTCAATAACCAATAGTGGAACCTGGATGCTCATATTGCCTCATACATACTCTACGAAGATCTTTATCGGTCAAACCGCATAACAACATAAGTTGTTCCCTTTGTCATCGGTATGTTACTTGCCCGAGATTCGATCGTCGGTATCTCAATACCTAGTTCAATCTCATTACCGGCAAGTCTCTTTACTCGTTTCGTAATACATCATCTCGCAACTAACTCATTAGTCACAATGCTTGCAAGGCTTATAGTGATGTGCATTATCGAGAGGGCCCAGAGATACCTCTCCGACAATCGGAGTGACAAATCCTAATCTCGAAATACGCCAACCCAACAAGTACCTTCGGAGACACCTGTAGAGCACCTTTATAATCACTCTGTTACGTTGTGATGTTTTGTAGAACACAAAGTGTTCCTCCGGTAAACGGGAGTTGCATATCTCATAGTCATAGGAACATGTATAAGTCATGAAGAAATCAATAGCAACATAGTAAACGACCAAGTGCTAAGCTAACGGAATGGGTCAAGTCAATCACATTATTCTCCTAATAATGTGATCCCGTTAATCAAATGACAACTCATGTCCATGGCTAGGAAACTTAACCATCTTGGATTAACGAGCTAGTCAAGTAGAGGCATACTAGTGACACTATGTTTGTCTATGTATTCACACATGTATTATGTTTCCGGTTAATACAATTCTAGCATGAATAATAAACATTTATCATGATATGAGGAAATAAATAATAACTTTATTATTGCCTCTAGGGCATATTTCCTTCAGTCTCCCACTTGCACTAGAGTCAATAATCTAGATTACACAGTAATGATTCTAACACCCATGGAGTTTTGGTGCTGATCATGTTTTGCTCGTGGAAGAGGCTTAGTCAACGGGTGTGCTACATTCATATACGTATGTGTCTTGCAAATCTCTATGTCTCCCACTTGTACTTGGTCCCAGATGGAATTGAAGCGTCTCTTGATGTGCTTGGTCCTCTTGTGAAATCTGGATTCCTTTGCCAAGGCAATTGCACCTTTTTGGTCACAAAAGATTTTCATTGGACCCGATGCACTAGGTATGAAACCCAGATCGGATATGAAATCCTTCATCCAGACTCCGTCATTTGCTGCTTCTGAAGCAGCTATGTACTCCGCTTCACACATAGATCCTGCCACGACGCTTTGTTTAGAACTGCACCAACTGACAGCTCCACCGTTCAATGTAAACACGTCGGTTTGCGATTTAGAATCGTCTGGATCAGTGTCAAAGCTTGCATCGACATAACCATTTACGACTAGCTCTTTGTCACATCCGTAAACGAGAAACATATCCTTAGTCCTTTTCAGGTATTTCGGGATGTTCTTGACCGCTTTCGGTGATCCACTCTGGATTACTTTGGTACCTCCTGCTAGGCTAATAGCAATACACACATCGTGCAGTACACAAGATTGCATACATGATAGAGCCTATGGCTGAAGCATAGGGAACATCTTTCATTTTCTCTCTATCTTCTGCAGTGGTCGGGCATTGAGTCTGACTCAACTTCACACCTTGCAACACAGGTAAGAACCCTTTCTTTGCCTGATCCATTTTGAACTTCTTCAAAACTTTATCAAGGTATGTGCTTTGTGGAAGTCCAATTAAGCATCTTGATCTATCTCTATAGATCTTGATGCCTAATATGTAAGCAGCTTCACCGAGGTCTTTCATTGAAAAACTTTTATTCAAGTATCCTTTTATGCTATCCAGATATTCTATATCATTTCCAATCAGTAATATGTCATCCACATATAATATCAGAAATGCTACAGAGCTCCCACTCACTTTCTTGTAATTACAGGCTTCTCCAAAAGTCTGTATAAAACCATAGGCTTTGATCACACTATCAAAACGTTTATTCCAACTCCGAGAGGCTTGCACCAGTCCATATATGGATCGCTGGAGCTTGCACACTTTGTTAGCTCCCTTTGGATCGACAAAACCTTCTGGTTGCATCATATACAACTCTTCTTCCAGAAATCCATTCAGGAATGCAGTTTTGACATCCATTTGCCAAATTTCATAATCATAAAATGCAGCAATTGCTAACATGATTCGGACAGACATAAGCATCGCTACGGGTGAGAAAGTCTCATCATAGTCAATCCCTTGAACTTGTCGAAAACCTTTTGCAACAAGTCGAGCTTTATAGACAGTAACATTACCGTCAGCGTCAGTCTTCTTCTTGAAGATCCATTTATTCTCAATCACTTGCCGATCATCGGGCAAGTCAACCAAAGTCCACACTTTGTTCTCATACATGGATGCCATCTCAGATTTCATGGCCTCAAGCCATTTTGCGGAATCTGGACTCACCATCGCTTCTTCATAGTTCGTAGGTTCACCTTGGTCAAGTAACATGACCTCCAGAATTGGATTACCGTACCACTCTGGTGTGGATCTTACTCTGGTTGACCTACGAGGTTCAGTAGTAACTTGATTTGAAGTTTCATGATCGATATCATTAGCTTCCTCACTAATTGGTGTAGGTGTCACAAGAACCGGTTTCTGTGATGAACTACTTTCCAATAAGGGAGCAGGTACAGTTACCTCATCAAGTTCTACTTTCCTCCCACTCACTTCTTTCGAGAGAAACTCCTTCTCTAGAAAGGATCCATTCTTAGCAACGAATGTCTTGCCTTCGGATCTGTGATAGAAGGTGTACCCAACAGTTTCCTTTGGGTATCCTACAAAGACACATTTCTCCGATTTGGGTTCGAGCTTATCAGGTTGAAGCTTTTTCACATAAGCATCGCAGCCCCAAACTTTAAGAAACGACAACTTTGGTTTCTTGCCGAACCACAGTTCATAAGGCGTCGTCTCAACGGATTTCAATGGTGCCCTATTTAACGTGAATGCAGCCGTCTCTAAAGCATAACCCCAAAATGATAGCGCTAAATTAGTAAGAGACATCATAGATCACACCATATCTAGTAAAGTACGATTACGACGTTCAGACACACCATTACGTTGTGGTGTTCCGGGTGGCATGAGTTGCGAAACTATTCCGCATTGTTTCAAATGTAGACCAAACTCGTAACTCAAATATTCTCCTCCACGATCAGATCGTAGAGAATTTATTTTCTTGTTACGATGATTTTCCACTTCACTCTAAAATTCTTTGAACTTTTCAAATGTTTCAGACTTATGTTTCATTAAGTAGATATACCCATAACTGCTCAAATCATCTGTGAAGGTGAGAAAATAACGATACCCGCCGTGAGCCTCAACATTCATTGGACCACATACATCAGTATGTATGATCTCCAACAAATCAGTTGCTCGCTCCATAGTTCCGGAGAACGACGTTTTAGTCATCTTGCCCATGAGGCATGGTTCGCAAGTACCAAGTGATTCATAATCAAGTGATTCCAAAATTCCATCAGTATAGAGTCTCTTCATGCGCTTTACACCAATATGACCCAAATGGCAGTGCCACAAATAAGTTGCGCTATCATTATCAACTCTGCATCTTTTGGCTTCAACATTATGAATATGTGTACACTACTATCAAGATTCAACAAAAATAGACCACTCTTCAAGGGTGCATGACCATAAAAGATATTACTCATATAAATAGAACAACCATTATTCTCAGATTTAAATGAATAACCGTCTCACATCAAACAAGATCCAGATATAATGTTCATGCTCAACGTTGGCACCAAATAACAATTATTCAGGTCTAAAACTAATCCCGAAGGTAGATGTAGAGGTAGCGTGCCGACGGCGATCACATCGACTTTGGAACCATTTCCCACGCGCATCGTCACCTCGTCCTTAGCCGCCTTCGCTAATCCGTAGTCCATGTTTCGAAGTTGCAAATATTAGCAATGTAACCAGTATCAAATACCAGTGCTACTGCGAGCTCTAGTAAGGTACACATCAATAACATGTATATCACATATAGCTTTGTTCACCTTGCCATCCTTCTTATCCGCCAAATACTTGGGGCAGTTCCGCTTCCAGTGTCCAGTCTGCTTGCAGTAGAAGCACTCAGTCTCAGGCTTAGGTCCAGACTTGGGTTTCTTCTCTTGAGAAGCAACTTGTTTGTTGTTCTTCTTGAAGTTCCCCTTCTTCTTTCAGTTGCCTTTTTTCTTGAAACTGGTGGTCTTGTTGACCATCAACACTTGATGCTCCTTTTTGATTTCTACCTCCGCATCCTTTAGCATTGCGAAGAGCTCGGGAATTGTCTTATCCATCCCTTGCATATTGAGGGAGTCCTGGATTAGGGGGTGTCCGGGTAGCCGGACTATAACCTTTGGCCGGACTCCTGGACTATGAAGATACAAGATTGAAGACTCCGTCCCGTGTCCGGATGGGACTTCCCTTGGCGTGGACGGCAAGCTTGGCGATACGGATATGAAGATCTCCTCCCATTGTAACCGACTCTGTGTAACCCTAACCCTCTCCGTGTCTATATAAACCAGAGGGTTTTAGTCCGTAGGACGAACAACAATCATACCATAGGCTAGCTTCTAGGGTTTAGCCTCTCTGATCTCATGGTAGATCTACTCTTGTACTACCCATGTCATCAATATTAATCAAGCAGGAGTAGGGTTTTACCTCCATCGAGAGGGCCCGAACCTGGGTAAAAACATCGTGTCCCTTGTCTCCTGTTACCATCCGCCTAGACGCACAGTTCGGGACCACCTACCCGAGATCCGCCGGTTTTGACACCGACAATGGTGCTTTCATTGAGAGTTCCTCTGTGTCATCATCTTTAGGCCCGATGGCTCCTCCGATCATCAACAATGATGCGGTCCAGGGTGAGACTTTTCTCCCCGGACAGATCTTCGTATTCCCGGATTTGCACTGGGGGCCAATTCGCTTGGCCATCTGGAGCAGATCGAAAGCTACGCCCCTGGCCGTCAGGTCCGATTTGGAAGTTTGAACTACACGGCCGACGTCCGCGGAGACTTGATCTTCGACGGGTTCGAGCAACAGCCAAGCGCGCCGCACTGTTTCAATGGGCATGATCTAGCTCGCGCCGAGCGATTGCCACGAGGCCGCACGGCGTCCGCTCCGACCCTTAGTTCGGAGCCGACCGCGCCGATCAAGGACGGGTGGCTGGACACCGCCTCGGGGGCTGCAATCTCTACGGCGATCAAGCCGAACACCAGCCTTGTCCTCTGCGAAGCCCGTGACTCCAAGGTGCCGGACTCCTTTCCGGACTCCGAACTTTCCGCGCCCCTGCCAATCGAATCCGATTGGGCGCCGATTATGGAGTTCGCCACCGCGAACATGTTTCAGCACTCGCCTTTTGGCGACATTCTGAATTCACTAAAGTCTCTCTCTTTATCAGGAGAGTTCTGGCCGGACTATGGTCAGCATGGTTGGGATGCGGATGACGAAGAAATTCAAACCCCACCCACCACCCACTTCGTAGCCACTGTCGATGATTTAACCGACATGCTCGACTTCGACTCCGAAGACATCGACGGTATGGACGCCGATGCAGGAGACGACCAAGAACCAGCGCCTATAGGGCACTGGAAGGCCACCTCGTCGTATGACATATACATGGTGGACACCCCAAAATAAGGGAATGGCGATGGAACAACGGAGGATGACCCCTCCAAGAAGCAACCTAAGCGCCGACGTCAACGGCGCCGCTATAAATCCCGCCAAAGCAAAAACGGCGATTCCGGCACAGGAGATAATAACACCCCGGACAGTACCGAAGACAACCCCCTCCAGCAGGATTCAGCGCAGGAGGATGAAGAAGCCAGCCCTCATGAGAGAGCGGCAGACAGAGAGGTAGAGGACGCCAATTACATGCCTCCCTCCGAAGACGAGGCAAGCCTCGACGACGACGAATTTTTCGTGCCTGAGGATCCCGTCGAACAAGAGCGTTTCAAACGCAGGCTTATGGCCACGGCGAGCAGCCTCAAGAAAAAACAAGAACAGCTTAGAGCTGACCAAGACTTGCTAGCCGACAGATGGACTGAAGTCCTTGCGGCCGAAGAGTACGATCCCGAACGACCCTCCAAGAGCTACCCAAAACGCAGGCTGCTACCCCGATTAGAGGAGGAATCACCTAAACCGACATCACCAACGCATGATACGGCCGACCGGCCACCTCGTGGCCGCGACAGAGAGGCCTCTCGGCCCTCCACTCAAGCCGCACCCCGGCGTCGCTCAAAAAGTATCAAGGCACGGGGAAATGCGCCAAACCTGCGAGATATATTGGAGGACAAGGCAAGGCAAACAAGATCGATCTACGGATCGCGTGGGCGCCCCACGACACGTGACGATAACCGTCATGCCGGATACAGCACATCCGGCCGGGCCGAACACAGCAGACAAAGCTCAATTGAGCTACGTCGTGATATAGCCCAATAAAGGGGCGCCGCACACCCACTATGCTTCACAGATGAAGTGATGGATCATCAAATCCCCGAGGGTTTCAAACCTGTAAACATTGAATCATACGATGGCACAACAGATCCTGCGGTTTGGATCGAGGATTATCTCCTTCATATCCACATGGCCCGCGGTGATGATCTACACGCCATCAAATACCTCCCACTCAAGCTTAAAGGACCAGCTCGGCATTGGCTTAACAGCTTGCCAGCAGAGTCAATTGGTTGTTGGGAAGACCTGGAAGCCACATTCCTCGACAATTTCTGTGGCACCTATGTGCGACCACCAGACGCCGATGACCTAAGCCACATAATTCAGCAGCCAGAGGAATCAGCCAGACAATTCTGGACACGGTTCCTAACCAAGAAAAATCAAATCGTCGACTGTCCGAACACAGAGGCCTTAGCAGCCTTCAAGCATAACATCCGCGACGAGTGGCTTGCCCGGCACCTAGGACAGGAAAAGCCGAAATCCATGGCATCCCTCACAACACTCATGACCCGCTTTTGCGCGGGAGAAGACAGCTGTCTAGCTCGCAGTAATAACATGACCAAGAGCCCTGGTAATTCGGATACCAAGGACAGCAATGGCAGGTCGCGTCGCAACGAGCACAAGCGCCGCATTAACAGCGATAATGCTGAGGATACGACAGTTAATGCCTGATTCAGAGGCTCTAAACCCGGTCAGCGGAAAAAGCCATTTAAAAGAAATACTCCGGCCCGGCCCGGTTTGGACCGAATACTCGATCGCTGCGTGCGGATACGGCACCCCGAAAACCAGCCAATCACACCAACAGGGATTGTTGGGTGTTCAAGCAGACAGGCATGTTAAATTCCGAAAACAGAGACAAGGGGCTGCATAGCGATGACGAGGAGGAGCCCCGGTCGCCGAACAATAGGGGACAGAAGGGCTTCCCCCCACAAGTGCGGACGGTGAACATGATATACGCAACCCACATACCCAAAAGGGAGCGGAAGCGTGCACTCAGGGACGTTTATGCGATGGAGCCAGTCGCCCCAAAGTTCAACGCGTGTTCCTCCTGCCCGATCACTTTTTATCGAAGGGACCACCCCACTAGCATCCGCCATGGCGGATTCGCCGCATTGGTTCTCGACCCAATCATTGACGGATTTCACCTCACTACAGTCCTGATGCACGGCGGCAGCAGCCTGAACCTGCTTTATCAGGATACAGTGCGAAAAATGGGCATAGATCCCTCAAGGATCAAACCCACAAAGACGGCCTTTAAAGGCGTCATACCAGGTGTAGAGGCCAACTGCACAGGCTCAGTTACACTTGAAGTGGTCTTCGGATCCCCGGATAATTTCTGAAGCAAGGAGTTAATCTTCGACATAGTCCCGTTCCGTAGTGGCTATCACGCACTGCTCGGACGAACCGCGTTTGCTAAGTTCAATGCGGTGCTGCACTACGCATACCTCAAGCTCAAGATGCCAGGCCCTCGAGGAGTCATTACGGTCAATGGAAACACCGAACGCTCTCTCCGAACGGAGGAGCATACGGCGGCCCTCGCGGCGGAAGTACAAAGCAGCCTCTCAAGGCAATTCTCGAGTCCGGCTATTAAACGTTCGGACACCGTCAAGCGTGCCCGGAGTAACCTACAACAAGACCGTCTGGCATGTTCCGAGCACGCGTAGCAATGAGGCCCCAACCCCAGCCCTCGTGAAACTGCGAAACCAGTACTACACGCACATAATTACGCTCTGGAAATACCATGGGCACAGGGGGAGGGGCACGACCATGGCATGCCCAAAATGCGGCTCAACCGCACTAGGGGCTTCCCGATTGTGTCATTCTTTTTTTTTCTTACTTTCAGGACTCCGCTCTCCAGAAGGCCTGTCCGGCAGTACAATCGCCGAACACACGATGCAACAGCCAGGGGGGCAAAAAGCTACGTCGAAATGTCCAGGTGGTCTCTATAACGAGCAGTATACCTGTTTTGCATACCATTCCGCAGCTCGCCCCTGGAGAGGACATGTCAAATAGTCCCATCTTTTGCTTATTGCACTATTTGTATTGTTCTGCTTTTACCGCAACCCTTTTTCAATAAACAATGCATAGCTTTTGTCTATTATTGCATTCTTCCTTTCTTTTACGTATATATGTTCATTAATGACATGTTGCACCCGTACACTTTGGTACGGCTAAATACACCAGAGGCTTAAGTACCCCAAAATATGGTGTCATAAGTCCGAACACTTTCACAAGTGCGGCACCCCGAACTTATAGCATTATATGCACCGGCTCCGAATCATGTCTTGGGTCAATAGTTGGGTTTGCCCGGCTCCCATGTTTTGGTACCTTACGTTCCGTTATACCGGCTAAGGTAGCGCCTGGAGAACCACTGCGATTGTGCCCCGGTTGAGCTGGGCTGAGCACCTCAATGGAGAAAGCTAAAATTGACCGTCATGATAAGGCGAGAGCTGGTCGCTGTTCGAGAGGTTTTTGAGTCCTTAAATACTTATGCCGCTTAGAGCTAGGAGTCGGCTTTGTCCGGCCTAGGCGTGGATAGCGCCCCGAACTCGGTCTTCCGAATACTAGGGGCTTCGCCGAAATTTAAAATTATAGAATTCTATGGCTAAGTGACAGTGTTCAAGCACTATAGTCCGATTGCCTTGTTCGTTGTGTTGAGCGCCTCCTCGAAGGACCCAAGAATGGGAAAAGAGCGCTCAAGTTTATCCCGAACACCCCAAAGCACTCGTGGCATGGGGCGAAGCCGATGACTCGCCATCTCTCAAATTTAATAAACGGCCGCACAGAAGGTAATATTTTAAATTCAAAAGCGTTGCTTAGCGCATATGAACAAGTTTTCAGCGTACAGGATCATAAATCCGAGTTTACTCAAAAATTACATCTTTGGAGCATTCATCCGCTATAAGGCGGGCACCCTTCAGGACGCCCTCGTAATACATCTCGGGCTTGCGATGCTCCTTACCCGCCAGTGGTCCGCCCGTCACAAGCTTCTCAGCGTCCATCTTGCCCCAGTGCACTTTCGCACGGGCAAGGGCCCTACGGGCACCTTCGATGCATACGGAGCGCTTTATGACTTCAAGCCTTGGACAGGCATCGACCAGACGCCTCACCAGCCCGAAGTAGCTCCCATGCATGGCCTCCCCAGGCCACAGCCGGACTACGAGACCCTTCATGGCCTGTTCGGCCACCTTATGGAGCTCGACCAGCTGCTTCAGCTGGTCGCTCAAGGGCACCGGGTGTCCGGCCTCAGCATACTGAGACCAGAACACCTTCTCAGTCGAGCTCCCTTCTGATATGTCTCCAACGTATCTATAATTTTTGATTGCTCCATGCTACTTTATCTATTGTTTTGGACTATAACGGGCTTTATTTTCCACTTTTATATTATTTTTGGGACTAACCTATTAACCGGAGGCCCAAATTTAATTGCTGTTTTTGCCTATTTCAAGATTTCGAAGAAACAGAATATTAAACGGAGTCCAAACGGAATGAAACCTTCGGGAACGTGATCTTCTCACCGAACGTGATCCAGGAGACTTGGACCCTACTCCAAGAAGCACCAGAGGCGGTCACGAGGGTGGAGGGCGCCCCCCTGGGCGCGCCCCCTGCCTCGTGGGCCCCCTGACGCTCCACCGACGTACTCCTTCCTCCTATATATACCTACGTACCCCCAATAGACCAGATACGGAGCCAAAAACCTAATTCCACCGCCGCATTTTCCTCAGATCCACGAGATCCCATCTTGGGGCATGTTTGGATCTCCGTCGGAGGGGCATCTACCACGGAGGGCTTCTACATCAACACCATAGCCTCTCCATGAAGTGTGAGTAGTTTACTTCAGACCTTCGGGTCCATAGCTAGTAGCTAGATGGCTTCTTCTCTCTTTTTGGATCTCAATACAATGTTCTCCCCCTCTCTTGTGGAGATCTATTCGATGTAATCTTCTTTTTGCGGTGTGTTTGTTGAGACCGATGAATTGTGGGTTTATGATCCAGCTTATCTATGAATAATATTCGATTCTTCTTTGAATTCTTTTATGTGTGATTGAGTTATCTTTGCAAGTCTCTTCGAATTATCCGTTTGGTTTGGCCAACTAGATTGGTAGTTCTTGGAATGGGAGAAGTGCATGGCTTTGGGTTCAATCTTGCGGTGTCCTTACCCAGTGACAGAAAGGGTTGCAAGGCACGTATTGTATTGTTGCCATCGAGGATAACAAGATGGGGTATTTATCATATTGCATGAATTTATTCCTCTACATCATGTCATCTTGCTTAAGGTGTTACTCTGTTTTTAACTTAATACTCTAGATGCATGCTGGATAGCGGTCGATGAGTGGAGTAATAGTAGTAGATGCAGAATCGTTTCGATCTACTTGTCTCAGACGTGATGCCTATATACATGATCATACCTAGATAACCTCATAACTATGCTCAATTCTATCAATTGCTCAACAGTAATTTGTTCACCCACCATAGAATACTTATGCTCTTGAGAGAAGCCACTAGTGAAACCTATGGCCCCCGGGTCTATTCTCATATCAATCTCCATCACTTTATTTACTTGCTTTGCTTTTACTTTTTACTTAGCATCTTTATACCAAAAATACCAAAAATATTATCTCTATCAGATCTCACTCTCGTAAGTGACCGTGAAGGGATTGACAACCCCTAATCGCGTTGGTTGCGAGTAGCTATCGTTTTGTGCATGTACGAGGGACTTGCGCGTGACCTCCTACTGGATTGATACCTTGGTTCTCCAAAACTGAGGGAAATACTTACGCTACTGTGTTGCATCATCCTCTCCTCTTCGAGGAAAACCAACGCAAGCTCGAGACGTAGCAAGAAGGATTTCTGGCGCCGTTGCCGGGGAGGCTTACGCAAAAGTCAACATACCAAGTACCCATCACAATCCCTATCTCTCGCATTACTTTATTTGCCATTTGCCTCTCGTTTTCCTCTCCCCCACTTCACCCTTGCCATTTTATTCGCCCTCTCTCCCAATCTTTTCTTCTCTATTTTGCTTGCCCTTTTGTTTGCTCGTTTGGTTGGATTAGATGCTTATTTATTCCTAAACAAAGAAGCCAATATCTATGGATCTTGATCCGCTTGCCAATCTTTTTAAGAGACCCAATTATGATGAACCAATTCCTAGTGATTTGGATGCACTAGATTATCTTTATAAGGTTTTGCCTGAAATCCGTGAAGTGATTCACGATAGATCTTGGAATAAAAAGCATGATTGTAATGATTTTATTATAAATTCTTTTGATGTCAATTGTGCTAATAAGATGCAAAACCCTAAGCTTGGGGATGCTAGTTTTTCTATGTTTACTACTTGTTGCAATGATCATGATTGGGGTGATTCTGCTTGTGATCTTGAAAATTTATTTAAACCCCATGATGAATATAAGATTGATAATAGTGTTTGCAATAATATTGAAAGTAGGTTTGGAAGAGTGTCAACTTTAGATCCCACATATTTGGATAACATTCAATCTTATGATTTTTTTTATAAAAGTGGGCTTGGAGAAATCATGACTTTAGTTAATGATAATCCCACTATTTTCGAAGAGTGTCAACTTCGCATGCATGTGGATCGTGTTGAGAATATGTTATGTGATGGCTATATTGTTGAATTTTCCTATGATCCTACATGTAATCATTATGAGAGAGGAAAATATGGTTATAGAAATTTTCATGTTACTAAATTACCTCTCGTTATGTTGAGATTGCTATTGTTCCTTTCCGCTTCCTTGCATATGCTAGTTTTTGCTTGCTACGATAATTTGTTTGCCTATAATATGCCTATGCATAGGAAGTATGTTAGACTTAAGTGTGTTTGTCACATGTTTTATGATGCTCTCTTTGTGCCTCAATTCTTGTCTTTCTTGTGAGCATCATTGAAATCTCAATGCCTAGCTAAAAAGGCTTTAAATAAAAGCGCTTGTTGGGGGACAACCCAATATTTTTCCTTGCTGCATAGTAATAAATAATCCATCTAGATTATGTTTAGATGTGGTTTTATCTTTTAATTAGTGTTTGTGCCAAGTTAAACCTATTAGATCTTCTTGGGAGATAGTTATTTGATCTTGCTGTAATTTCCAGAATCTTTGCGCTCAGTGCCCGAATTGTTAAAAATCACCAGAACATGATAAAATAGTGATTCCAATTTATGCTGATCAATAAACAAATTTCCCAGGTCGTATAATTTTGGTAGAATTTTTTGGGTTCCATAAGTTTGCGTTAGTTACAGATTACTACAGACTGTTCTGTTTTTGACAGATTCTGTTTTGCATGTGTTGTTTGCTTATTTTGATGAATCTATGGCTAGTAAAATAGTTTATGATCCATAGAGAAGTTGGAATACAGTAGGTTCAAAACCAAAATAAATAAAGAATGAGTTCATTACAGTACCTTAAAGTAGTCTTTTGTTTTCTTTCTCTAACGGAGCTCACGAGATTTCTATTGAGTTTTGTGTTGTGAAGTTTTCAAGCTTTGGGTAATTCTTTTGATGGATTATGGAACAAGGAGTGGCAAGAGCCTAAGCTTGGGGATTCCCATGGCACCCCCAAGATAATCCAAGGACACCAAAAAGTCAAAGCTTGGGGATGCCCCGGAAGGCATCCCTCTTTAAATCTACTTCCATCGGTAATTTACTTGGAGCTATATTTTTATTCACCAACATGATATGTGTTTTGCTTGGAGCGTCTTGTATTATTTGCGTCTTTGCTTGTTAGTTTACCACAATCATCCTTGCTGTACACACCCTTTGAGAGATCCATACATGAATTGGAATTTGTTAGAATACTCTATGTGCTTCACTTATATCTTTTGAGCTTGATAGTTTGCTCACAGTGCTTCACTTATATCTTTTGAGCGTAATAATTTTTGCTCTAGTGCTTCACTTGGATCTTTTAGAGCACGGTGGTGGATTTGTTTTAAAGAAACTTGATCTCTCATGCTTCACTTAGATTATTTTGGGAGTCGTTAATAGCATGGTAATTTGCTTAATGTTAATATACTTGGTATTCAAGATATGTGAAACTTTCTTTTGAGTGCGTTGAATACTAAGATAAGTTTGATGCTTGATAATTGTTTTGAGATATGAAGATGGTGATATTAGAGTCATGCTAGTTGAGTAGTTGTTAATTCAAAGAATACTTGTGTTGAAGTTTGTGATTCCCGTAGCATGCACGTATGGTGAACCGTTATGTGATGAACTTCGGAGCATGATTTATTTATTGATTGTCTTCCTTATGAGTGGCGGTCGAGGACGGCGATGGTCTTTTCCTACCAATCTATCCCCCTAGGAGCATGCGTGTAATACTTTGCTTTGATAACTTGTAGATTTTTGCAATAAGTATATGAGTTCTTTATGACTAATGTTGAGTCCATGGATTATACGCACTTTTTACCATCCTTCCACTATTGCTAGCCTCTCTAATACCGCACACCTTTCGCCAGTATCATACACCCATAAACCTTCCTCAAAACAGCCACCATACCTACCTATTATGGCATTTCAATATCCATTCCGAGATATATTTCCATGCAACTTTCCACCGTTCCGTTTATTATGACACGCTCCATCATTGTCATATTGCTAGCATGATCATGTAGTTGATATCGTATTTGTGGCAACGCCACCGTTCATAATTCTTTCATACATGTCACTCATGTTTCATTGCATATCCCGGTACACCGCCGGAGGCATCCATATAGAGTCATATTTTGTTCTAAGTATCGAGTTGTAATTGTTGAGTTGTAAGAAAAATGAAAGTGTGATGATCATCATTATTAGAGCATTGTCCCAGTGAGGAAAGGATGATGGAGACTATGACTCCCCCACAAGTCAGGATGAGACTCCGGACGAAAAAAAGAGGCCATAAAAAAAGAGAAAAGGCCCAAATAAAAAAATGAGAGAAAAAGAGAGAAGGGACAATGTTGTTATCCTTTTACCACACTTGTGCTTCAAAGTAGCACCATGATCTTCATGATAGAGAGTCTCTCGTTTTGTCACTTTCATTTACTAGTGGGAATTTTTCATTATAGAACTTGGCTTGTATATTCCAATGATGGGCTTCCTCAAAATGCCCTAGGTCTTCGTGAGCAAGCGAGTTGGATGCACACCCACTTAGTTTCTTTTGTTGAGCTTTCATATACTTATAGCTATAGTGCATCCGTTGCATGGCAATCCCTACTCACTCACATTGATATCTATTGATGGGCATCTCCATAGCTCGTTGATACGCCTAGTTGATGTGAGACTATCTTCCCTCTTTTGTCTTCTCCACAACCACCATTCTATTCCACATATAGTGCTATATCCATGGCTCACGCTCATGTATTGCGTGAAGATTGAAAAAGTTTTTGAAAATGTTAAAGTATGAAACAATTGCTTGGCTTGTCATCGGGGTTGTGCATGATTTAAATACTTTGTGTGGGGAAGATGGAGCATAGCCAGACTATATGATTTTGTAGGGATAACTTTCTTTGGCCATGTTATTTTGAGAAGACATGATTATTTTGATTAGTATGCTTGAAGTATTATTATTTTGTGTCAATATGAACTTTTGTCTTGAATCTTTCGGATCTGAATATTCATACCATGATTAAGAAGATTTACATTGAAATTATGCCAAAGTATCACTCCGCATCAAAAATTCTCTTTTTATCATTTACCTACTCGAGGACGAGTAGGAATTAAGCTTGGGGATGCCTGATACGTCTCCAACGTATCTACAATTTTTTATTGCTCCATGCTACTTTATCTATTGTTTTGGACTATAATGGGCTTTATTTTCCACTTCTATATTATTTTTGGGACTAACGTATTAACCGGAGTGTCGGTGGGAAACGACACCTATGGGATCACAAGAATCCCTACTGCGGTTGCGGGGCGCAGGGGTCGTGAGAAGAGTGGATCAAACAGGTAGCACGCGGTTCGTTTATCCAGGTTCGGGCCGCGAGGATGCGTAAAACCCTACTCCTACTTTGGTGGATTGTATATCTGTGTTCTTGAGCTAGCTATGGGGCGTGAGGAGCTCCAAAAAGCCGAATCCTTCTCCTGGTCGCCTCGGGCCTCCTTTTATAGGAAAGGGGCTGCCACAGTGGCACACAGGAGGTGGAAAGGGTACAGTAATGCGGGCTTATCCCTCGCATTACATGACAAGGCGCATTTAATGCGCCCTGCTTAGGTGTCCTTACTTTATCGGGGTCGGGGGAGAGCCTCGTCCCGTCCGTCGCCGCTCCTTCTGGTGTTGACACGCGCCCTGGCCAGCGGTGCTCGTGGCGCCATGTAGGCAGGCACGCAGCTGAGGTGGCGCAGCGGTGGGTCTCTACGAAGATCTGCACGCCGCCACGCAGGTGCCTGCCCAGGCAGCTGCATGCGAACGCCGGTGGAGGTGCGACTGGCGCGGGCCTGATGGTGTCCCCATGGATGTCCGCGGCAAGGGCCTTGCCGGGGCCCCGGCAAGGGCCTTGCCGTGGCGCTTGTCGTCGTCCCCGGCAAGGCTCTTGCCGGGGGCCTCATGGTCCTCCTTGGCTGGGATCCCGCCAAGGGTCATCATCTTCTCAAGTGTGTATTTGATCTTGAATGTCTTCACAAAGATCTGCATGCCACCACGGGGATGTCTCCCGAATCCTTGCCCCATGGGGGTAGTGGACTCAAGGGTGACTCGCTCCGTAGGCGTGGGGTGAGCTGCCCCGGCAAGGGTCTTGCCGGGCCTGCTAGAACCGCTCCCCGGCAAGGACCTTGCCGAGGGAGTCCGCTTCCCCCCTTGCTCCTTGTGGTCTTGGTCTTGGCGCCGTTCCGCTCCTCTTCGGCTCCGGCCTTACCTCGGTTTCACCTTCCTCGCCGTGCTTGGTGCGGCAGTGCCCGTGGCTCGGACTGCCCGTGCGCAGTCATAGGGGTACAAAAGAGTGTACCTGTCGGGGAAGCTGATCTGGCCCACGAACACCTATGGGACCGGCGGACCGAGCCCCTTTCGGTTCGGCGGGGGGCGGAGGTCGCACGAAGAGCAGATCGAGGCGAAGCACACAAGCACCACCCAGCTTCGAGCTCTCCGGAGAGATAACACTCCTACCGCTGCATGTCCGAGTGTATTGAGTTCTTGCTCAGAGCGCTGAGTGCTCTGATACACACACAAGCTGCTAACGAGACCGGCGTGAGTGTTCTCGGCCTCGAACCTCCGCACCTCCCCTACGTTGCGCATGGGCCTCCTTTTATATGCTAATGGGTTCTCCGACAGGTGGAAACGTAGACTAGGGTAAAAATGGATAAGGAGTGGTTGTTACAGCTACTTGTACAGTTTATCATACCTAACACTGTCGGTAGGGGACAAAGGCATTAAATGCCCGTCTTCGTCGCCCTAACAAAGGCAGAAAGGGACCGTCGAGGCGCCACCGCTTGCCCACGATGGCAATCTTGTCGGCGCCGCTTGCCACCGCTCCTGGCCGCCTGACCTCTTGCCACGCGCTGGAAAGGTCCTGTGGCGACACGTTAGTGGATGTGCTTTGGAGCGCAGTCTGAGTGGTGGTCTACGCGGCAAAGCGCCTTGCCATGATTGTTGTCTTGTCGCGTCCGGAAGCTTGTCGCTCACGGGCCTTCCCGGCAAGCTCCTCTTGCCGGGCCTTGTCTCCCTAGGTGCCTTGGGTGGCCTTCGGCAAGCTCCTCTTGCCGGGCCTTGTCTCCTTGGCTTGAATACTTTGTTCTTGAATGGCTCCAAAGGAACCACGGAGGACCTTGGCGGTCACCGGTAAGCCTTGCAGCGGAGGGCATAATCGCCCGTGCACAAGTTCGGGATACTAGGGTACCCCTACTCTAGTACACCGACAGGAGCCCCGGCCTGGGCCACACACGGTGCCCGGCGCTGTTGGGCCAGGCCCAAAACAGGCAGCATCGCCACGCGGCCTGGGTTACGCCGTAACTCACCCCGGACCCACCACGCCCTCCACGAACGGCACGCGTAGAATGCGGCGTCGTGTGAGAGATCGTGGGCGAGATCATGGGTGGTTTCTTTATTCGGAAAGATGGAACGTCCGCCCCCTCCCTCTTTATAAGCAGGGGAAACAGGGGCAGTTCTCCGGCAAGGGACAGCTCTCCGGCAAGGGACAGCACCAGCGATCCCACAGTGGCGGAGACCATGACTGCAGACCCTAGCACAGGTAATCCTCATGCTTGAAAACTTTCCTTGAGTGCTTCTTCTTCTGATTTTCTTATTGAATATATGCTTGACTTTTCTACATATTACGGTCGTCAGATCCATCCGCCGCATAGCCAAAGGAGACCGAGGTCACGGTGAGGAGGACGCAGCTGCACATCGACGACGCCACGCTTATCGGAGAAGAAGTCGGGCCGACGAGCCCGCCGTGAAGAGACCGCCAAAGCTGCCGCCAGAAGCCGGGCGAGGGTCCGGCGATCGCCGACGGGCCCTGAGGCGCAGGAGCGCCAGCTCTCGCCGACCGCCGATCCCTCTGCGGCTGCGGCAGCTGTCGGGCTCAAGAGCCCCACCGGGCGCCTTATTTGAAGGCCGGCGATGGCGTCTTCATCAAGCTCCCATGGGCGTCGAGCTCGGCGCCCAAGGAGAAACTTTTGATGAAGAGCTGCTCGCCTCCGCTGGACTAACGCTGGTCGACGCACCAAACAAAGCGTGGCGAAGTCCGAGGAGGGAGCATGCTGCGAGCTGCTGTCGCTCTACCGCGCCCGACAAGCCAAGTTGGAATCCGGAAGCGCTTGTCGCGAAGGCGGGAGCAGACATCAAGAAGCGCGGAGGAGCTCCGGGCCTCAACCAGAAGCTCTCCGATCCTTGGCGGAGGAGCGGAGCGAATCGCCGAGGCGCAAAGCCTTCCTCCTCGAGAAGGCTGAAGCTGAGGAGCAACAGCGGCTTGCCGCCGAGAAGCTATCTGCGCAGGAAGGCGAGTTGGCGCAGAGGAAGGTTAATCTTGACAGCCATGAGGAGGATCTAGCCACGCGCGAGCAAACATTTGGCGGGGCTCTCAAGGAAGCAAAGGATGCTGCCGCATCTGCCGAGGCCGCCAAGAAGGAGCTGAGACGAAGGTGATGCAGCTGGAGGCCAATCTCAAGGAGAGCGGCGAGGAGCTTGCTGCACTCAAGCATGAGCGCCGAGAAGGACGCCTACACTCTTGGCGAGCTGCAGGCCGTCTCGCCGAGAGGAGCAAGGAGCTCAGCGCCGCCAAGGACTCCAACGCAG
Source organism: Aegilops bicornis (assembly GCA_021605145.1). Taxonomy (NCBI): domain Eukaryota; kingdom Viridiplantae; phylum Streptophyta; class Magnoliopsida; order Poales; family Poaceae; genus Aegilops; species Aegilops bicornis. The sequence continues at coordinate 134,635,874 of CM038673.1, read as the reverse complement.
ATCTTGAGTTGAAGCCGACCACCTTGACTCGGTATTTGGGCGGGCGCCCGAGGGAGCAGGAGGTGGCCTTGAAGGAGAAGATCAAGGCCGACGAGGCGCTGCTGGCGAGAATCTTTGCCGCCTGAATACCTTTAGGGGAATGTGGAGCACCGGACCGAGGGTCTCGTGGATGTTGCTGCAGCCATCGACGGGGAGCCATGCAGGCTGAGGATGGAGGATCTTGGATATTCCTCCGATGAGCACCTCCGACCCAGCCGCCAAGCTCAGCTTGTTCTTCAAGGGCGTGGTGGCGGCCCTCCAGCGACTCGAGAAGAAATCCCAAAGCAGCTAGCCGAGGAGTCGCGCGGATCTGCGGGAGCTCTTCAAAAGGTGTCGATGAAGGTGGCCTTCCGCAACCCAAGCCTCAACCTCACCAACATCCTCAAGTCCTTGCCGCCGGATGTCGATGTGGAAGCGCTCAAGACCCTTGTCGCACCCATCGTGGGACAGGGTGAGCGGGATCAAGAGGGTTGAGGCGATCGCGTAGATTAGGCCGCCCGCTTTCTCTTTTTCTTGCCTATTTGGTCATGTTATGAGAACAATCTATTAGAGCTGCGACAAGCTATCTTGTAATATAACTCTATTTCGGGTAGCAATTGCTATGTTATTTCCTTTACTTGGTTCCTTCCTTTGTATGTTTTTGCCCCACGCTTTTAGGGAACTTGTCGGTCACGAGCACACAGGCATGGCGCCGAAAGTCTGAGGTCAATGACGTCTTTGGCGGTCGCTACCGACAAGAAACCTTGTCGCAACTAGTCGCAGCTCACTTAAGTTGTTGAGCGGACTCGAAACAAAGTAAGGGCGCAACTAGCTACGAGTTGGTTCCTCCACGCGCAGGTTTTCCATACAAAGTACGGTCGTTCGAGGAAGATAACTTAAAATTTTTAAAACTGATTGCTCAAACTTTAGCAACTTAGCTTTTTTGTCGTTTGCTTCCCGGTAAGGCTAGACTTCCTTGAGCGACGCTTGGTCCACACCATTATCTTCTCCTTTCCCCCGCAAACTTGTGGGCGAGGAACCTTCCTTTCTTTGAGAAAGAAAAAGAAGAGAAAATAAAGATATGGAGCCTTATGGCTCGTTATTGCTACCGGGGTAGGTGCTGCACAAAGTGTCGATAACGCATGCAAAATAGAAGTAGAAAGCATGAAATTGACAAGATGTGCGAAGCACATTAAGCTTTACTTATGCACGGGTCTGCGCTTGGCTTTGTACAAAGGATTACATGCAACATCGGCAAGACTTATACAAAAGGTGGTTGCCGGAACAGGTTCCGCAACCGCGCTTCTGAGTAAAACTTACGAAGATGCTCAATGTTCCGTGGAGTTGCTCACCGGAATGCCATCTTCGATGCGAAGGTGAACAGCGCCCGAGCCTAGTGACTTGTTTCACCCGGTAAGGGCCTTCCCACTTCAAGGCGTCAACTTGTTGGAATTCTTGGCGGACTGAACGCGCCAAGAACAAGGTCGCCTTCCTCGAGACTTCGGCATTAACTTATGCGGCTATGGTAGCGGCGCAAAGCTTCTTTGGTATCGAGCAGCTCGTCACAGCGGCAAAGAGCGATCCTCCTCAAGGAGCGGTAGCGTCATCTTGTCGCAATCGCTCTTGCTCAAGCTCATCATAGCGAGCACTCGAGGTGATCCAGATACGAGTTCCGTGGGGAGAACTGCCTCTGCTCCATAGACTAGAGCGAAAGGTGTGCGGCGATGGCTCGATTTGGCGTCGTCTGATCGACCAAAGAACCACCGGCAGCTCCTCAATCCAGTTCTTTCCGCACTTGTGCAGCTGTCGAAAGTTCTGGTCTTGAGCCCGCCAAAGACTTCAAAGATTCGCCCTCTCCGCTTGACCGTTACTTCTCGGATGAGCAACTGAAGCGAAGCAGACCTTGGCGCCAAGATCTTGGACGTACTGCATGAAGGTGCGGCTCGTGAATTGCGTGCCGTTGTCGGTGATGATCCTGTTAGGGATTCCGAAACGGCAAACAATCGACCTAAAGAACTTGACTGCTGACTGTGCTGTCACCTTCCTCACTGCTTCCACTTCCGGCCACTTTGTGAACTTGTCGATTGCAACGTACAAGTACTCAAAGCCCCCGACAGCTCGGGGAAAGGGGCCGAGGATGTCGAGCCACCGGACCGAAAATGGCCAGGATAAAGGGATCGCCCGAGAGCTTGAGCTGGTTGGTGTATCTGCTTGGAATGGAACCGCACGTTTCACACTTGGTTACTTGTGCGCTTGCATCACGGAGGGCTGTCGGCCAAAAGAAACCTTCTTGCGGAATGCTTTGCGGCAAGTGCTCTGGCGCCAATGTGGTGACCACATATGCCTCCATGTATCTCTGCCAACAGCTTTTGTCCGTCTTCCCGGTGAATACACTTCAATTTCACACCGTTGAGTCTTCTTACATGCAGGTGTGTTGTCGACAAACCGGTACATACTTGATTGTCGGGCTACTCTTTCCGCTTCTTCTTGCTCTTCGGAAGTTCTCCTGTCAAGGAAAGCGGACAATCTGTTGTGCCCATGCTTTGGAGCTTGCGGCTCGACAACAAGGACTAAAGGCACATCTCTGTCTGCGGGAACATCTGCTTCCACAGCGAGAACTCGCGGCTCAGCCAGAAGCTTGATGTTCCCGGCAAGCTTGCCGGAGCAAAACTTGTCGGGAGCGTCGCTTCAACGGAACAAACCCTAGGGCTTGCCGGAGCAGATCGCCTCAGCACCCTTGGTGTTGATCTTGAGGACCTTCTTGACGGTGACTTCGGGAAGCTCTGCCGGAAAATAGTCACCAGAGATCAACTTCCTCTTCTTGCTCTGTCCGGTTGATGGCGTTACAGACGGTTGAGTCAGCTTGAGCACAAAAATCCCTGGTTCCACAGGTAACTTAAGTGCAGCCCTTGACGAACCATCGGCAATGTCTGAGCTCTTGGAACATGTTCCATTTGTAGGCCGTCAAAGTGCTCTTCTAGCTTTCTCACTTCATCAACATAAGCTTCCATCAACGGACTATGATAACTCTTGCTCACTTGGCGGATGACAAGCTGTGAGTCACCCCTGACAATGAGCTTCTTGATCCCAAGCTCTACTGCGATCCTGAGACCGGCAAGCAAACCTTCATACTCTGCAGTATTGTTTGTTGCTTGCTCCTTGGGAAAGTGCATCTGGACTACGTACTTGAGGTGCTCTCCGGTGGGTGCAACAAGTAGCACGCCCAAGACCGGGCGCCTTTGCAGCGTGAAGGCACCATCAAAGTACATCAGCCACTCTTTGCTTGCTTCCTTGACGGGATGCTCGTTTACGGAATTTCTTCATCTTGTGTTGGCGTCCATTCTGCTATGAACTCCGCCAATGCTCGCTTTTGGATAGTTGAAGTGCTCTCAAACTTGAGGCCAAAGCTTGACAGTTCAGGCCCACTCGACAATCCCGCACTGTTGCCTCTGGATTTTGCAAGATCCTCTTCACGGAAAACGAGTGACGATTTGTGATCTCATGTGCCTGGAAGTAATGGCGCATCTTTCTCGAGGCCATGAGGAGGCTGAAAGCAATTTCTGCACACCGTAGTACCTTGACCTAGCCCCCTGCAGAAGGGAACCGACAAAGTAAACTGGGCGTTGCACCATTCTTTTCTGCATCTTCTCATGCGTCTGCGTAGATCCATCCTTGTCGGGACCAGAGCTTGCCGGTGAAGCCCCCTGCTCATTGCTGGATGCATCTGCCATGGTTGCTAGCTCATCATCTGCCTCCCTCTCCGCTACTAACGCAGCACTAACCGCTTGATTGGTCGCCGCTATATATAGCAGCAACTTCTCTTGTGGCTTAGGTGCGACAAGTGTTGGAGTGGAGGACAGTATCTCTTCAAGTCTGCGCAGCAGCCTCCGCTTCCGGAGTCCATTTCATCGGACCTGCCTTTTTCAAAATTTTGAAAAATGGCGAGGCGCCTTCGGCAAACCTAGAGATAAACCTCTTTGAGAGCAGCTACGCGAACCGCAAGTCTTCATACACCCTTGACGCGCTTTGGTGCTTCAATCTGCTCAATGGCCTTGATCTTGTCGGGATTGGCTTCAATTCCCACGAGACCACGAAGAACCCGAGAAGCTTGCGGAAGGACTCCAAACACACACTTCTCGTGGTTGAGCTTGAGGTTGATCTTGCGCAGATTTGTAAAGGTTTCGTCTAAATCTTGAATCGTAGTCGCCTTGTCCTTGCTTTTGACCACTATGTCATCCATGTAGGCTTCCACATTTACGTGCATCTCAAGCGGCTCAAAAGCGTCATGGACTACTCTTGCAAATGTTGAACCAGCATTCTTTAATCCGAAAGGCATCCGCATTGAAACAGTATGTGCCACATGGGGTGATGAATGCGGTCTTCTCCTCATCCTCTTACGCCATGAAGATCTGATGATATCCTGAGTATGCATCCGAAATGAAAGCAAATCACATCCGCCGTGGAGTCAACAATCTGTCGATGCGCGGCAAGGGAAATGGGTCTTTGGGACAAGCTTTATTGACATCGGTAAAGTCGATACAAAGCCTCCATTTCCTGTTTGCCTTGCGTACAACTACAGGATTGGCCAACCACGTAGGATGGAGCACTCCTCTGGCAAGGCCTGCTGCTTCCAATTTCTTGATTTCTTCGGCGATGAATTCTTGGCGCTCCACCGCACCTTCACGACTTTCTTCGCTTGACGGGCGCGCATGAGGACAAACGGCAAGATGGTGCTCAATTACTTTCACAGGAACACCGGGATGTCGACGGTTGCCACGCATAACACGTCGATGTTCGCCCGCAGGAAAGCAACGAGCGCGCCTTCCTATTTAGGGTCGAGAGTGGCACTGATGGTGAAGGTACCACCAGTGCCGTCCTCCTTGGCGGACACCTTCTTGGCCTCTGGTGGAGCTGCCATCGTCTTCTTACACTTGCCGGTGGAGCTCGATGGTGCGTCCTCGACGGTAGCGCAGCACTCCGAAGAGGTGCGCTTGCCGGAGTGGGCATCAGAGCTCTTGCCGGACTTGGTCTTCTTCTTCGCCCGGAGCTTCGGCGGCAAGTGGCTTCTGTCAATCTGCAATGCTGCTTCCCGGTAGATCTTGTCGGCACAGATAAGAGCATCCTTCTTATCGCAAGGGACAGAGATGACACTTATCGGGCTGGCATCTTCGACATGTTGTATGCATAGTGAGAGGCTGCCATGAATTTGGCGAGTCTTTGGGCGGCCAAGTATCCCATTGTAAGGCAATGGAAAGTCAAGAACGTCAAAAGTGACCCTCTCACCCTGAAGTTCAACTTCGCTGCCAAATGTCACCGACAGCGTGATCTTTCCTTCGGCTTGCTCCTTCCCGGATTGATTCCTTGGAATGTGCCGGTCTCTTCGAGCTTCGCCATCGTGGATCTGGAGTTTACGGAGCACCGCAGAGGAGATCAGGTTCAAGCCGGCCCGCGATCAACTAGCATCTTAGTGACCTTGAGGTTGCGGATAGTTGGTGAAACCAACATCGGCAAGCACCCGACCGCGATTCTGCGATCGTGGTGGTCCTCAATATCAAAGATGATAGGCGTCTTGGACCATTTCGGAGGCTTGCGTGACTCGGCGGATGGTTACGCCGCATTGACTTCCCGCATCCACCGCTTGAGCTGGCGGTGTGAAGTATGCGAGAAGCACCGCCGTCAACGCATAGGACCTCTCGTGGCTTTCTCGAACTCCTGCTCATCGGTCTCGTCATCATCCATGTCTTCATCATCGCCGTCGTCTTCATCCTTGTCGCGGCCGCGGGGAGGTCTGTCTCCTTGCCGCTGCTTGGCCTTGCCGCGGTGTCCTCCTCGGTCGGGACGTTTCTTGCTAGCTCCTCCAGCACCCTCCTGGGCCTTCTCCTTGTCGCGTCATTCGTATTCAGCCTTCTGCTGCTCGACCTTTTTGCAGCTCTGGAGGTCATGGCCCTTGGTGCAGTGGATCTTGCAGTACTGTTTGTTGGAGCCGTCCTGCTTGTCGGCGACTGCCACAACCTGGCAGTTGGTGCCAGCGGCAACCTCCTTGCCGGAGCTACCAGCTTTGGCTTTCTTGGCGCCACCTTCGTTGCCGGACTGCTCAACAACTAGCACAACTTTGCCTTTCTTCTTGTTGTTGTTCCGCCGCCGGTTTTTCTTTGCCGGGGCGGTCTCCTCACTAGCAGATCCTCCTGCTTCAGTATTCTCTCCGGGGAGTCTCCTCCCTTCCTCAGCACGTGCACACTTGTCGGCCAGGGCATATAGCTCATCGACGTCTCGATCTTGCACATCGCCATCTCCTCCCGCATCCTGCGGTTTCGCGACGCTCGATGGAACGCGGCGATTACCGCGACAGGTGGACATCTGAGATGTTGTGTCAGACGCGGCTGAATCTCTGAATGTACTTGCGCGAGGCTCTCCTTCCTTCTCGGGCGGCAGATGAAGGTCGCTTTCTTGGCCATGGGGCTTGTGGTCGCTGTAAAGGCGCCGACAAACCGATGGCATAGATCTGCCCAAGAGGATATGGAGTTGTCCGGCAAGTGCATGAGCCAGATCTCGACATTTGGCTTGAGCACCAGCCGGAAGTAGTTGGCCAGGATCTTGTCGTCGCCCCGGCAGCTTGCACCGCGATGGTGTAGATGTTGAGGAACTCCGACGGATGCGTCTTGCCGTCGCATTTCTCTGGTATGTCCGGCTTGAAATTCTTCTTCTTTGGGCCCTTTGGACTTGCCGCAGCTCACGGTGAACGCAGGGCAACCTACAGCGTCACGGCAAGTCGCTGGTTCCCCGGGCGCATGCATGTCGACAGAGGGCCCGGCGCTGGTCGGATTGACGCCGCGCTTCTCTTCGCGCCGATGCGAGTTTGAGCGTCTTCTTGCCGCTGCTCGTGAAGAACTTGGCGCTGATCGCGATGAGCTCGTGGATCCGATGATGCGGTGGAGTCATTTGTCGAGGTGGATCCGGCGAAGTCGGCGATCTTGGCCTTCGGGCGGAGAGTGCATGGTGGTTGCACCCCACCGGTTTCGCCGCCACCGGCTCGTGTTTGGCAGTCCTGCCGCGGCAGCGATGCACTCGGCTGCCATGAGCGTCGCCGTTGGCAAAGCCGATGAGACTACGAATGGTGGCCCTCCATTCATCGACCTTGTCGGCTGTTGGTGGGTAATCCAGAGCGCTTGAGCTCTCGCCAAAGCTTCTGCTGGAGTGGTGGGTGGCGATGGCGAGCGGCGCGAGGAGCGGATATGCTCGGACTTCTAACTATGTTAGAAGGAGCGATATCCCGTCGAGCGACCGATGCCTGTTTCGCCGCGCCAAAGATGTTGGCGTGCATGCTGGTCTTGAGCATCCCGAGATCCACCAGCTCGATCTTGGTCCAACGAGCGTATGGCGTTGTGAATACCATGACGCTGTCGGTCCCGCGCCTCCTGAGACGGGCGCGGTGCATGTACGGACGCCGAGGTCTGCGCAACCTTGTCCTTGGACTTGGCAGCACCGTGGGCTCCCCCGTCGACGTCCATTCTTCCGCCGGCGTCTACCCCACCACCCGTTTGCTCCAGTGGTGGTGGGTTCGACGCGGACGGAACATCTGCCGCCGAAGCCTTCTTCTTCGGTGGCATGTCGATGAAGATGATGAAGATCTAGCTCGTGTGGACGCCGGATCAGGTTCACACAATCTCGACGCTTCTACCGGGCGCGCCAAAGATGTCGGGAAGCTGATCTGGCCCACGAACACCTATGGGACCGGCGGACCGAGCCCCTTTCGGTTCGGCGGGGGGCGGAGGTCGCACGAAGAGCAGATCGAGGCGAAGCACACGAGCAGTTTACCCAGTTTACACCGACAATACCCCTCTCTTTGTACACCGACAGGAGCCCCCGGGCCTGGGCCACACATAAGCGCTACGCGTTGTTGGGCCAGGCCCAAGAACGGTCTTGGCGTCTTGGTAGGCGGTTTTACCGTGGTAAGTTTCCTTCGCGCGCTGCCCCCCCCCCCCCTATGCTTCCCACGCGTGGCGCGGTGTGAGGAGGCGTGGGCGTGACGTGGGCGGCATGCGCGGGGCTGAGCTCTGCACGCATGTGTCATGTCATAATAAAGAGGCAGTGCGCGCCCTCCCCAGAAACGGAGGGAGGCGTGGAGGCACGACCTCTTTACTGAATGGGGCCGAGGCGGGGTCTTCAAGGCGTCCACTCCCCACGATCACGGGGTGGGGAGAGGTCGCCTCACCCGTCGCTTCGGTCTAGCACGCCCGCCACACGGCTCCCATGCGCTTGGGGTGGCGAACGGTGGAGGTGGGAAACCGGGCCGCGGCGGGCTGGAGCAGCGGGCCGGTCCCAGTCTCCTGCGCTCTCTGTGTCTTGATTGGCTGAGCGGGGCGGCCGAGCCCCACCCCGTTCCTTTATAAAGAGCGGGAGGGGAGGGACGGCGTCCCGCATTCCTTCATCTCCTCCTTTCTTCAGCTTCTGCTCCCCTCCTCCCATTTGCCATGGAGAGAGGGAATTCTGGCCCTTCAACGGTGGCAGCGAGGGTCGCCGCTCGACAGCGCACCCTTCCTTCCCCTGCTCCTGCGGTGGCGGAGCTAGCCGTGAGGGGGGGGAAGGGGCGAGGCTGCACAGGCCGCGCCCGTGGAAGGAGGAGCCAGGCAACGGCGCGTCGGTCTCGCCTCCGCCAGCAGCTCCTCCTCCCATGGAGGGCCATGTTGGGGATGACCCTTGCGAGTTCTTCGTCAGGCTGCGCCGGCCGCCTCGCCGTCGCCTTCGCCTCCCGACCCCATTTGCGAGCGAGATGGAGCTGGACCCGCCTGAGTCACTGCGGCTGCACATGAGGGGCTGTGGGATCAGCGGTACGCGAGTCCGCGTCGACTTCCCAGCCCCTCACGTGATGTATCTTGGTCGATGGTGGAAGACGTTCACCCATATCCATCGCTTGACGGCGGGGCTCACTCTCCATTTCAAGCTGATGGAGGGCGGCCTCCTCTCTGTCAAGGTCTTGGTGCCCGGGACTCGGGCAAGGTGCTGCGTGGAGAGCTCTTCGATAGCGAAGACTCCTCCTCGAGAAGGAGTGGCGAGGAGGACAATGCAGCGGCAACGACGAGGGTAGCGGGCGGCAGGATGACGGGTCCGACTAGGCGTCGGGCGTTGCTCCGCGCGGCACCGGCGTCCCCATCATCCGTGTCGCCGGCTCCTTGAACTTCTCGGGGCCGTCTCCTTGGGCGGCTGGCGTTGGGAGGTTGCGGAAGAGGAAGAGGGCGGGCGGCAAGGCCGTCAAGTCGGAGTACGCGCACATCGGCGCGTTCGACGCGTGCTGACGTCCTGCCGCCTCGTCTTCGAGCTCTACTTCCGGCGTCGCCATCACCATCCAGCCTTTGGACGGTCACCGAGATGTCCTCTTGGTGTCTTCTGCCACCCGTAGCTCGCCTAGGCGCTCCTTTTGCCTTTTTCGCCTCCTTGACCTACCTCCTGAGGAGAGGGACAAGAAAGGGGTTACGAGCACCTTATCTTTTTAACTTGTAAGCCTTCGTGCCTTAGCTGAATTTAGAACTTATAATCCCATTATTCATGTTTTTCATTCCCTACGGACCGCACACGAACGGAATGTTTTAATGAAAAAGGATGTTTGCGGGTCATTTGTTTGTGGGTAGAACCCACGACAAGGAGCGAGTCCTTGATATCTTTAAGATAAACATTTCCTTACCGACAATGTGCCTTGCTGCCTTCCCACTTCGCTCAGCCTTTCTCACGTGTTTGGCGGAGGCAGGGATGAAGTGGGTTTAAGCCCCTTGTTCCATCCTTTTGCTGTCGCGACTACAACCAAACTTGGCCCCAGGAACGAGCCCCGGGGCCTAGAGTTTTAGGGGAGCACGGTAGCTTTAGGAAGAAACGAGGTTTCACACACCTAAGTCCATAAGGGAATGCATGACAAGGGATGAAGAACTTATCTGAAGCTGCAGCCCCCGGCAACTTTGGTTTGCCGTGGGTGAACCTTTGCTTTTGCAGCCCCCGGTAGCACTGGCTTGCCGGGGTCTGGATGCTGGTCCGTCCTCCTCCTCTTTTTCATCCTTAAGTGGCCCGGCAAGGATATGTGTGAGTCCTGCGAACTAAAGAAGACGAAAGAACGGCGAAGGGGCGCACACTCGACCTCTAAGCTAGGGGTTAGTCGCCGCCAAGCACTATCAACCCTAACCAAGGACGAGACTCGACCTAGCATGCATGCTATAACTTAGGGCGCCGGCTTCATTTATATATGCTCGTGGTCTGCATACCGCTTTGTACAAAGGGTTACATGCATCATCGGCAATGCTTGTACAAAAGGTGGCTTGTCGGGGCCCGGCAAGCCGCCGCCTTCTGAGTAAAACTTGCGAAGATGCTCAATGTTCCAGAATTACTCACCGGAATGGCATCTTCGGTCTCCGAGGGCGGCGCCGGGCCTGGTGACTCGTATTACCTGATAAGGGCCTTCCCACTTCGGCATCAACTTGTTGGAATTCTTGGCCGATTGAACGCGCCGAAGAACAAGGTCGCCTTCCTCAAGGCTCTGGGCATGAACCTTGCGGCTATGGTAGCGGCGCAAGGCTTGCTGGTAGCATGCTGCTCTCACAACCGCCCAAAGACGATCTTCCTCAAGGAGCAGTGCGTCGTCTTGCCGCAGTTGCTCTTGCTCAAGCTCATCATAAGCGAGCACTCGAGGTGACCTGTGTATGAGTTCAGTGGGGATAACTGCTTCCGCCCCATATACCAGGGCGAAGGGTGTCTGGCCGGTGGCTCGATTTGGTGTCGTCCTGATTGACCAAAGGACCGCTGGCAACTCATCAACCCAGCGCCTTCCGCTCTTGTGCAGCCTGTCAAAGGTCTTGGTCCTTAAGCCTCGCAATACTTCAGCATTTGCCCTCTCAGCTTGTCCGTTGCTTCGTGGGTGAGCAACGGAAGCGAAACAGACTTTGCTGCCGAGGTCTTGAATATATTGCATGAAGGTGCGGCTTAGAACTGTGGTGTCGTTGTCGGTGATGACCCTGTTGGGTACACCGAAACGGCATACTAGCCCCTTGAAGAACTTGACGGCCGACTGAGCTGTGACCTTCCTCACTGCCTCCACTTCCGGCCACTTTGTGAACTTGTCGATTGCAATGTACAAGTACTCAAAGCCCCCGACAAAGACGGGGAAAGGGCCAGTATGTCGAGCCCCCAGACCGAGAAGGGCCAGGAGAGAGGAATGGTTTGAAGGGCTTGAGCTGGCTGATGAAGCTTTCTCGAATGGAACTGACACGCTTCACACCTGGTGATGAGTGTCGTCGCATCCTGGAGGGCGGTGGGCCAGAAGAAACCCTGCCGGAATGCCTTGCCGGCAAGGGCTCTTGACCCGATGTGGGATCCACATATACCTCCGTGTATCTCTGCCAACAGCTCCAGTCCTTCCTCACAAGGGATGCACTTCAATTTCACACCGTTCGGTCTCCTCCTCGCATGTGACGCCATCGACGAATCGGGTACATGGCGTAGCGACGGGCTACTCTTCTCGCTTCTTCCGCTTCCTCGTGAAGTTCCCTGTCTGGAGGAATCGGACGGTATGTTGTGCCCATGCTGGAGCCTGAGGCTCGACGGCGAGGACTAAAGGCATTTCCTCCGCTATAGGAGCGGATGTCTCGATGGCAAGAGCTCGACGCTCCGCCGGAGCTAGCCGTCCCGTGGCGAGCTCAGTGTCCCTGGCAACATCCTTGCCGGCGGCTCCGGGGAGCTCGGCGGGAACGGACTTGTTGGGCCCTGATTTCCTTCTCTTGTTCTGCCCTGTTGATGGATCAACGGATGGCTGAGTTAGCTGGAGCACAAAGGTACCGGTTCCACAGTAGCTTGAGGGCAGCGGCTCGACAGTAGTCGGGCGATATCGTTTCTCTGCTCGGGAACGTGTTCAAAGATGTATACAAATCAAACGTTCTTCCAAATTTTCTCACTTCATCAACGTAGGCCTTCATCAACGGGCTCTGGTAATCCTTATTGACTTGCTTGACGACAAGCTGCGAGTCGCCCCTGATGATGAGCTTTTTGATTCCGAGGTCCGCCGCGATCCTAAGACCGGCGAGCAGCCCTTTGTACTCTGCCGTGTTATTTGTTGACACCTCCCTGGGGAAGTGCATCTAGATGATGTACTTTGAGGTGCTCTCCGGTGGGGGCGACGAGCAGTACGCCAGCCCCGGCACCTTGCAGGGAGAAAGCCCCATCAAAGTACATAATCCAATTGTAACTTGCCTCCTTGCCGGGGAGAGCAGTCTCTTGGGTCTCTTCGTCAGGTGTTGCGGTCCACTCTGCAATGAACTCCGCCAGGACTCGGCTCTGAATCGTCGAGGTACTTTCAAACTTGAGGCTGAAGCTGGACAGTTCTAGTGCCCATTCCACAACCCTCCCCGTCGCATCTGGGTTGTGCAATATCCGTTGTAGAGGGAGGCGAGTGACGACAGTGACCTCGTGTGCCTGGAAGTAGTGACGCAGCTTCCTCGAGGCCATGAGAAGGCCGAAGAGCAGTTTTTGCACACCGGAGTACCTCGACCTAGCCCCCTGCAAGAGGGAGCTAACGAAGTAGACCAGGCGTTGTATCACTTTCTTCTTTGGCGGCACTTCGATCAGCTGTGTTGTCTCTGTATTGGTGGCGTCGGGCTCTATTGCTGCCATTACCTCGTCGTCAACCTCCCTCTGCGCCACTAGTGCGGGACTGACCACCTGGTTCATCGCCGCTAGGTATAGCAGCAACGGCTCCCGGGGCCTGGGCGCAACTAGTGTTGGTGCGGAGGAGAGGTACTTCTTCAAATCTTGCAACGCTGCTTCGGCTTTTGGTGTCCATTCCACCGGGCCCGCCTTTTTCAGAATCTTAAAAAAGGGGAGGGCGCGCTCGGCAGACTTGGATATGAACATGCTCATGGCAGCGACACAACCAGCAAGCCGGCGCACATCCTTGATTCGCTTGGGTGCTTCAATCTGCTCTATAGCTTTGATCTTGTCCGGATTGGCCTCTATCCCACGATGTGACACAAAGAACCCGAGGAGCTTGCCAGACGGGACGCCAAAGACACACTTCTCAGGGTCAGCTTGAGGTTGATCTTGCGCAGGTTTGCAAATGTCTCCCAAGAATCCGGTATGAGGGTTGCCCTCCCTTAGTTTTGACCACTATGTCATCCATATAAGCTTCCATATTTCTATGGAGTGGGGTTCAAAACCAATCTGGACCGCCCTCAAGAACGTCGAACCAGCACTCTTCAACCCGAAAGGCATCCGTATGAAACAATACGTACCACATGGGGTGATGAATGCTGTTTTTTCTTCGTCTTCCTTTGCCATGAAGATCTGGTGGTAGCCGGAGTAGGCATCGAGGAATGACAACAGATCACATCCAGCTGTGGAGTCAACAATCCGGTCGATGCGCGGCAGCGGGAAGGGGTCTTTAGGACAAGCCTTATTGATATCTGTGTAATCAATACACAGCCTCCACTTCCCATTTGCCTTGCACACCACGACCGGATTGGCCAACCACGTTGGATGGAGCACGCCTCTTACCAGACCTGCTGCCTCCAGTCTCGGGATCTCTTCCGTGATGAACTCTTGTCGTTCCAAAGCTTGCTTCCTGATCTTCTGCTTGACGGGCCGCACATGAGGACAGATGACAAGGTGGTGCTCAATCACCTCCACACAGGAACGCCGGGGATGTCGGAAGCTTGCCATGCAAACACATCGACATTCGCCCGCAGGAATGTGATGAGCGTGTCTTCCTATTTGTCGTCAAGGGTGGAGCTTATGGTAAAAGCTCCTCCCGTGCCGTCCCCATTGACAGAAACCTTCTTGGTTCCCGGCGGCGTGGCCCTGGACTTCTTGTTTCCGCCGGCGGAGCTCTCTGGTACGTCCTCGACGACAGAGCTACACTCCGAAGAGGTGCGCTTGCCGGAGTGCGTGCCCGAGGTCTCACCGGCCTTCTTCTTCTTCTTCCCCTCCAGGGTCCCAACAGCGGGAGCAAGTGCCCCTGCGGCGGCGGCCGCCGCGATTGCTTGCTGGTACAGTTGGTCAGCGCAGATCAGTGCATCTTTCTTGTCGGAGGGGATGGTGATGATCGTCACGGGCCCCGGCATCTTCAGGGTGTTATATGCGTAGTGCGATGCCGCCATGAACTTGGCCAGCGTTGGGCGGCCAAGGATCCCGTTGTAGGGCAAGGATCTTGGCAACATCAAACACAATCTTCTCCGTCTCCGAAGTTCAGGTCGCTTCCGAAAGTTACGGCAGCGTGACCTTTCCCTTGGGTTGGCTTCTTCCCGGCTGACCCCTTGAAACGCGTCTGCCTCTTCGAGGTCTCCATCGGGGAATCTGCAGCTTCTCGATCACGGCCGGGTGAGATCAGGTTCGGACCGCCCCGCCATCGACTAACATCTTTGTCACCTTGAGGTTGCGTATCGTTGGTGAAACCAACAACGGCAAACACCCGACCGCAGTAGTGCGATCAGGGTGATCCTCAGAGTCAAAAATGATAGGTGTGTTGGACCACTTCGGTGGCCTTTGGGCATCAAATGACGGCTCTGCCGCTGTAATCTCTCGCGCCCACTGTTTAAGCCGGCGCCGAGAGGTATGCAGCGAAGCGCCGCCGTCGACGCACATGGCCTCTGTAGCTTTCTGAAACTCTTGGTCGCCGGACTCGTCGTCCTCTTCGCGATCGTCATCTTCTGGCTTTCTGTCACGGCCCCGAGCGGGCCTCTCCTGTTGTTTCTCCTTGCCGCGACGGCCCGCCTGGCCGTCGTGCTTCTTGCCGGATCCTTCAGCACTGTCCTGGCCCTTCTCCTTGTCCCGCCTCTCATATTCAGCCCTCTTCTTCTCAGCGAGGAGCTCAACTTGTCGGCAGTCTTGGAGAGCATGGCCTTTGGTGCTATGGATCTTGCAGTACCGCTTGTCAGAGTTTCCTGGCTTCGCGGCAGCCGCCAAGGCCCGGCAGGCGACACATCCGGCAATTTCCTTGCCGGGGTCATCTGCCTTGGTCTTCTTGGTGGAGCCGGTGTCATCAGACCCCTCGACGGCAAGCACAGCTTTTCCTTTGCGCTTCCTGTTGCGGCGCCGGCCTTTCTTCGCCGGGGCGGCGTCCTCATCTCGAGGAGTCGGTTTCACGCCGCGTCTTCGCCGGGTACTTCCTTCCCTCTTCAGCCCGAGCACATTTGTCGGCGAGAACATAGAGTTCTGCGACATCCTTCACCTTGTTCATCGCCAGCTCTTCACGCATCTTGCGGTTGCGTATGTTCTGATGGAACACGCTGATGATGGCGGCGGGGTGAACATCAGGGATATTGTACTGCACCCGGCTGAACCTCTGTATGTACTTGTGGAGACTCTCGCATCCCTTCTGGGGAATGACGTGCAGATCACTTGCTTGGCCATGAGCTTGGTGACCACCAGTGAAGGCGCCCACGAACTCATGGCACAAATCCGACCAGGAGGAAATGGAGTCTACCGGCAAGTGCATCAACCATGACATGGCGTTGGGTTTAAGAGCCAATGGAAAGTAATTCGCAAGCACCTTATCATCGCGGGCTCCGGCAGCCTGCATCACGATGGTGTAAATGCTGAGGAACTCGGACGGGTGGGTCTTGCCGCCGTACTTCTCACCTACGTCAGGCTTGAAAGTGCGGTGAGTGGGCCACTGGAACTGCCATAGCTCACGGGTAAAAGCCGGGCAGCCTACCTCGTAAGGCAGGCCCCCAGGGCTCTCCGGTGCCGGGTGGTCCTCAGCGGGCCCTGCTCGCCTATCTGACTGGTAGCGTGCTCCGCGCCGGCGCTCGATGGTGGTCCGAGCGTCTTCATGTTCCCCGATCCCGGCGACTGGCGTTGGTCCCGGTGGGTCCGTGGTTCGGACGACGCTATGGAGATCTCGTCGCCCGTAACGTCGCGACGGGCAGGTGTCCGTGGTACCGAGCAAGGAGGAGGCGAGTGCACCGTGGTCGCGGTGCCGCCAGCTTTCCTGCCGCTGGTACGTGGGACTCCGTCGGAACGTCGACCCGGGGGCTCCGCCGGGCTCAGCTCGTCTTTGTTGGCCACCGCAACAAGGCTTCGGATGGTGGCTCTCCATTCGCCGAGTTTCCCCGTTGTGGGAGGAAAATCGAGGAGCAACTGCGCGCGGGCCAAGGCTTCTGCTGGCGTTGGTGGCAGCGAAACCTGCATGGATCGTGACGCGCTTCGACTTCTGACCGCGCCATCTTCACCAACGCCTCGGTGAGCGGGCAGATCTTCTACATCCCGGGAGTGGCGCTCGGGGCTCTTCCCGCGGCGACGCCCGGGGTCTTCGGTGTGGTCACGCCGTTCGTCGCGGGTCGCTTGAGAGGAGCGTGCCGTCGGTGCCAGCGTGGGAGTCTTGGAAGCCCTTGCGTTGCCCTCAGGCGGGGCGGTAGTGAGCCTGGAAGGCCCCGCGCCACCCGCGGAGGGCCCGGCTCCATCTTTGGATTTGACGGCGCGCGGCCTATTGCCAGGCGCACGAACATCGCCGCTTCCTAAACTCCGACTGCTCGGACGGTGTTGGTGTTCACGAACAGCGCCCCGGGTCCTTTCAGCGACCGGTCCAATGCTCGCCCGCGCCGGGGCGGGAGGCCCGGCCTCCGACGGGCCAACCGCCACCGTCGCCTTTTTCTTGGGCGCCATGATGATGAAGAAGCGTCAAACTAACTGCTAAAGCCGATTCTCACAACTACGCGCCCCCTACCTGGCACGCCAAAGATGTCGGTGGGAAACGACACCTATGGGATCACAAGAATCCCCTACCGCGTTGCGGGCGCGGGGTCGTGGAGAAGAGCGGATCAAACAGGTAGCACGCGGTTCGTTTATCCAGGTTTGGGCCGCGAGGATGCGTAAAACCCTACTCCTGCTTTGGTGGATTGTATATCTGTGTTCTTGAGCTAGCTATGGGGCGTGAGGAGCTCCAAAAAGTCGAATCCTTCTCCTGGTCACCTCGGGCCTCCTTTTATAGGAAAGGGGCTGCCACAGTGGCACACAGGAGGTGGAAAGGGTACAGTAATGCGGGCTTATCCCTCGTATTACATGACAAGGCGCATTTAATGCGCCCTGCTTAGGTTTCCTTACTTTATCGGGGTCGGGGGGGAGCATCATCCCGTCCGTTGCCGCTCCTTCTGGTGTTGACACGCGCCCTGGCCAGCGGTGCTCGTGGCGCCATGTAGGAAGGCACGCAGCTGAGGTGGCGCAGCGGTGGGTCTCTACGAAGATCTGCACACCGCCACGCAGGTGCCTGCCCAACTGGTTGGGTTGGCAGCTGCATGCGAACGGCGGTGGAGGTGCGACTGGCGCGGGCCTGATGGTGGCCCCATGGATGTCCGCGGCAAGGGCCTTGCCGGGGCCCCGACAAGGGTCTTGACGTGGCGCTTATGGTCAGTCCCCCAAGAAGGCTCTTGCCGGGGGCCTTGTGGTCCTCCTTGGCTGGGATCCCGCCAAGGATCATCATCTTCTGAAGTGTGTATTTGATCTTGAATGTCTTCACAAAGATCTGCATGCCACCACGGGGATGTCTCCCGAATCCTTGCCCCATGGGGGTAGTGGACTCAAGGGTGACTCGCTCCGTAGGCGTGGGGTGAGCTGCCCGGCAAGGGTCTTGCTGCCTGCTAGAACTCCTCGGCAAGGACCTTGCCGGGAGGCCGCTTCCCCCTTGCTCCTTGTGGTCTTGGTCTTGGCGCTGCTCCGCTCCTCTTCGCTCCGGCCTTACCTCGGTTTCACCTTCCTCGCTGAGTGCTTGGTGCGGCGGTGCCGTCTTTCGACTGCATGCCTGCAGTCATAGGGGTACAAAAGAGTGTACCCCTCTCTTTGTACACCGACACAGAGGCCCAGCCCAGAATTGCTGTTTTTGCCTATTTTAGTATTTCGAAGAAACAAAATATCGAACGGAGTCCAAACGGAATGAAACCTTCGGGAACGTGATCTTCTCAATTTAACGTGACCCAGAGACTTGGACCCTACTCCAAGAAGCACCAGAGGCGGTCACGAGGGTGGAGGGCGCCCACAGGCACGCCCCGCCTCGTGGGCCCCGACGCCCACCGACGCATTCTTCCTCCTATATATACCTACGTACCCCCAATAGACCAGACACGGAGCCAAAAACCTAATTCCACCGCCGTACCTTCCTGTATCCATGAGATCCCATCTTGGGGCCTGTTCCGGAGCTCCGTCGGAAGGGGCATCTACCATGGAGGGCTTCTACATCAACACCATAGCCTCTCCGATGAAGTGTGAGTAGTTTACTTCAGACCTTCGGGTCCATAGCTAGTAGCTAGATGGCTTCTTCTCTCTTTTTGGATCTCAATACAATGTTCTACCCCTCTCTCGTGGAGATCTATTCGATGTAATCTTCTTTTTGCGGTGTGTTTGTTGAGACCGATGAATTGTGGGTTTATGATCCAGCTTATCTATGAATAATATTTGATTCTTCTCTGAATTCTTTTATGTATGATTGAGTTATCTTTGCAAGTCTCTTCAATTATCCGCTTGGTTTGGCCAACTAGATTGGTAGTTCTTGCAATGGGAGAAGTGCACGGCTTTGGGTTCAATCTTATGTGTTCTTACCCAAAGGATGTAAAGCGGTTGCAAGGCACGTATTGTATTGTTGCCATCGAGGATAACAAGATGGGGTATTTATCATATTGCATGAATTTATTCCTCTACATCATGTCATCTTGCTTAAGGCGTCACTCTGTTTTTAACTTAATACTCTAGATGCATGCCGGATAGCGGGTGATGAGTGGAGTAATAGTAGTAGATGCAGAATCGTTTCGATCTACTTGTCTCGGACGTGATGCCTATATACATGATCATACCTAGATAACCTCAAAACTGTGCTCAATTCTATCAATTGCTCAACAGTAATTTGTTCACCCATCGTAGAATACTTATGCTCTTGAGAGAAGCCACTAGTGAAACCTATGGCCCCCGGGTCTATTCTCATCATATCAATCTCCATCACTTTATTTACTTGCTTTGCTTTTACTTTTTTACTTTGCATCTTTATACCAAAAATACCAAAAATATTATCTCTATCAGATCTCACTCGTAAGTGACCGTGAAGGGATTGACAACCCCTAATCGCGTTGGTTGCGAGTAGCTATCGTTTTGTGCAGGTACGAGGGACTTGTGCGTGACCTCCTACTGGATTGATACCTTGGTTCTCAAAAACTAAGGGAAATACTTACGCTACTGTGCTGCATCATCCTATCCTATTCAGGGAAAACCAACGCAAGCTTGAGACGTAGCACCTTCCTCGGCCCGGTAGTAGGCGGCGGCATCGGATACACTGCGGGGCAGATCTGCAAACGCTCCTGGAGAGCTCCGGACTCAGGTAAGTAACAAGTAATTCACTTTCACGTGCTTGCTTTGCATAAAGAATGCCTTACCCGCCGCTATCTTCTTCATTGCCTCAATTTCTTGGAGGGCTTTTTGGGCTTCGGCCTTGGCAGACTTGGCGCTGTCGAGGGCTGCCGCGAGCTCGGACGCTCGCGTCTTTGAGTCAAGCTCCAAGCTCTCGTGTTTTTTCACGAGAGCCTGGAGCTCTCTCTGCACCTCCTCCACCCGCACCTCCTGCTTTCCTTGCTCTATGTGCTCCGCGGCCGCTTTGTTTTCGGCCTCGGACAGCGCCTTCTTCAGGGTCGCCACCTCGATCGTGGCCCCTATCATTGCACGTTGATCCTGTCATTTTCTGCAACCACATATTTTTTATATACTTACACAAGGTACTACTTACCTTCTTTGTCCTCGAGCTGCTTCTTGGCAAGGCCGAGCTTGTTCTTTGACCGCTCGAGGCTCTGCTTCAATGCATCGACCTCCCGCAACAAGGCGGCAGAGGTCGTAAATACAATCTGCATTCCCATATTGACATACTTATGTTAGACTCCTGCGTATATCTTTTAGATCCTCAGTTCGGCTTTTCTTTCCGAACACCAAAATGAGCATGAGGGGTTACTGTCTATGCGGTAATATTTTCACATATTTTTACATACCTCAAAGCCTGTTAGCAGGCTGGCACAAGCTTCAATCAGCCTGCTTTTGGCGGACTGAACCTTCTGAATCACCGCACTCATAATAGTGTGGTGCTCCTCGTCGATGGAGGCGCTGTTAAGCACCTCCAGCAAATTATCCAGTGCCTCTGGTTGGGCGGAGGTCACCGGAGTCGTAGGCTTTCCCTTCTTACTAGGGGGGCGCCTGCCGGATTCCGGAACTTTTGAAGGTTCCAGTGCGGTGTCCGGCCCAGGGCCGGACTTGGAGCCCTTGGGGGTTTTGTCCCCTTGACGCCTGGAGTCCGGGAGGTCGCCTTGCGGCGCCTCCAGGACCACCTCCTCCTGGCCTGGAACCTCCTGGGACAGCACTTCGGCGTCGTCCGTAGGACAGGGGGAGGTAGCGGTCGGAAGCGAATTCACATCCGATGAATCTAGGGAGCCGCTCGACGAAGCGTCGAGCCGGGCTTTGGGCGGACTGCATGATTATATTCGGCGTCAGAAGATACTGTGCAATAAAGGAACGCCATGAGTCATTCTGGTATCCGAACACTTACGGTTTAGCCAGGGGCTTGGCCCTGGATGGCCACTCCTCATCACCGTCATCGGCGTTGGTGGAATAGTCCGGAGAGAAGGTCCTCCCTTTCTTGGACCCTCCGGCCTCCCCAGTTGGGGCGGCCTTCCTTTTCTTTTCTTCCCCCGCTGGGGAAGGAACTTCTCTTTCCTCCTCCTCGTTTTCACGGGAGAAGTGCGCCTCGGAGTCATCGGACGATGAGTCCGACTCCACCGTGCGCCGGGAACTCTTCCGAGTTCCCGTGTCCTTCTTCTTGGCCTTCTTCTCCGGCACCTTGTACGGTGCCGGGACCAGCAGCTTCGCTAAGCGAGCATCCGCTGTTTCTTCAGGCAAAGGAGTCGGACAGTTGATCTGTTCGGCCTTCCTCCGCCAGTCATGTCAAAGGCATGGGGCTTAGATCCCGCATAGAGTCAAACTATGAAAGATAAATATCCTGTAAGAGGTAAAAATAGCTTACCACGTTAGCTTGACGCTGTGCGCTGAATCCGCGATCCTCGGTAGCGGATGCGGGAGCCTCGGCACCCTTGAACATCACCTTCCAGGCATCTTCGTACGTAGTGTCGAAGAGCCTACTCAGGGTTCGGTGCTGCGCCGGATTGAACTCCCACAAGCTGAAAGCCCGTTGTTGGCACGGGAGGATCCGGCGGATGAGCATGACCTGGACTACGTTGACGAGTTTGAGCTTCTTTCTCACCAAACTTTGGATGCAGGTTTGGAGTCCGGTCAGCTCTCCTTTTTGGCCCCACAGCAGGCCCTTCTCTTTCCAGGAGGTGAGCCGCGTGGAAATTCCAGATCGGAACTCAGGGGCTGCGACCCATGCAGGGTCGCGTGGCTCGGTGATATAAAACCATCCCGATTGCCACCCCTTTATGGTCTCCACGAAGGAGCCCTCGAGCCATAGGACGTTGGGCATCTTGCCCACCATGGCGCCTCCGCACTCCGCTTGGCGTCCGCCCACTACCTTCGGCTTGACATTAAAGGTCTTCAGCCATAAGCCGAAGTGGGGTTGGATGCAGAGGAAGGCCTCGCACACGACGATGAATGTCGAGATGTTGAGGATGAAGTTTGGGGCCAGATCGTGGAAATCCATGCTGTAGTAGAACATGAGCCCCCGGACAAATGGGTGGAGTGGGAAGCCTAGTCCATGGAGGAAATGGGTGAGGAACACCACCCTCTCATGGGGCCTGGGGGTGGGGATGAGCTGCCCCTCTTCTGGGAGCCGGTGCGCGATGTCATCAGACAAGTATCCGGCCTTCCTCAGCTTTTTGATGTGTCCCTCCGTGACAGAGGAGACCATCCACTTGCCTCCCGCTCCGGACATGATTGGAGAAGGTTGAGGTGGGGTGTGCAGACTTGGGCGCTAGAGCTCGAGTGCGCGAAAATGGATAAGCAAAGGAGGAAGAAGGCGTAGGTAGAAAGGGAGGATCCTTATCCCCTTATATGGGCGGACGAAACTGCACGTCCCCACCCGCCTGGTAAAACTCGCTTATCTCCCAAGCGACGTGATCAATGGCGCGGTTGGGTTACCCACGCCCGTATTGATGAGAATCCCGGAATAAGGGGACACGATCTCTGCTTCGACAAGACGTGCCAAGGAAACCACCTCGCTAAACGCGCTGAGGTGGGACAGAAACGATTCAATAAAGACTTGGCTGTGGTGTGATGTCATGCTACGTATCACGTCGCCAGATTAGATTTGTGCAAATATTATTCTCTCTACGGTGGTATGTGGAACTTGTTTTGCAGAGCCGGACACTATTCTTGTGTTCAAAATCTTCTATGAAGTATTCAGAGGAGGAACCCGCCTTGCAATGCCGAAGATTAACCCGAGTATTCCACGTGTGCAAAACTGGCTTGCACCCGTTGTAGATGAACGTAGAGCTTATCACACCCGATCATCACGTGGTGTCTCGGCACGACGAACTTTGGCAACGGTGCATACTCAGGGAGAACACTTTTATCTTGAAATTTAGTGAGAGATCATCTTATAATGCTGCCGTCAATCAATGAAAAATAAGATGCATAAAGGATAAACATCACATGCAATCAATATAAGTGATATGATATGGCCATCATCATCTTGTGCTTGTGATCTCCATCTCTGAAGCACCATCATGATCACCATCGTCACCAACGCGACACCTTGATCTCCATCGTAGCATCGTTGTCGTCTCACCAACTATTGCTTCTACAACTATCGCTACCGCTTAGTGATAAAGTAACATTACAGGGTGATTGCATTGCATACAATAAAGCGACAACCATATGGCTCCTGCCAGTTGCTGATAACTCGGTTGCAAAACATGATCATCTCATACAATAAAATATAGCATCATGCCTTGACCATATCACATCACAACATGCCCTGCAAAAACAAGTTAGACGTCCTCTACTTTGTTGTTGCAAGTTTTACGTGGCTGCTACGGGCTGAGCAATTCTTACCTACGCATCAAAACCACAACGATAGTTCGTCAAGTTAGTGTTGTTTTAACCTTCTCAAGGACCGGGCGTAGCCACACTCGTTTCAACTAAAGTTGGAGAAACTAACACCCTCCAACCACCTGTGTGCAAAGCACGTCGATAGAACCAGTCTTGCGTAAGCGTACGCGTAATGTCGGTCCGGACCGCTTTATCCAACAATACCGCCGAACCAAAGTATGACATGCTAGTAAGCATTATGACTTGTATCGCCCACAACTCACTTGTGCTCTACTCGTGCATATAACATCTACGCATAAAACCAGGCTCTGATACCACTGTTGGGGAACGTAGTAATTTCAAAAAAAATCCTACGCACACACAGGATCATGGTGATGCATAGCAACGAGAGGGGAGAGTGTGTCCACGTACCCTCGTAGACCGAAAGCGGAAGCGTTAGCACAACGCGGTTGATGTAGTCGTACGTCTTCATGATCCGACCGATCCGAGTACCGAACGTACGGCACCTCCGAGTTCAGCACACGTTCAGCTCGATGACGTCCCTCGAACTCCGATCCAGCCGAGCTTTGAGGGAGAGTTCCGTCAGCACGACGGCGTGGTGACGGTGATGATGATGCTACCGACGCAGGGCTTCGCCTAAGCACTACTACAATATGATCGAGGTGGAATGTGGTGGAGGGGGGCACCGCACACGGCTAAGAGATCAAGAGATCAATTGTTGTGTCTAGAGGTGCCCCCCTACCCTCGTATAAAAAGGACCAGGGGAGGGGGCGGCCGGCCAGGAGGAGGGCGCGCCAGGGAGGAGTCCTACTCCCACCGGGAGTAGGACTCCCTCTTCTCCTAGTTGGAGTAGGAGGGGGAAAGGATGGGAAGGAGAGAGGGGGAAGGAAAGGGGGCGCCGCCCCCCTCCTTGTCCAATTCGGACTAGAGGGGGAGGGGGTGCGCGGCCAGCCCTAGCCGCCCCTCCTCTTCTCCACTAAGGCCCATCTTGGCCCATTAAACTCCCCAGGGGGTTCCAGTAACCCCCCGGTACTCCGGTATATGTTCGATACTCCCCGAAACCATTCCGGTGTCCGAACATAGTCGTCCAATATATCAATCTTTATGTCTCGGCCATTTCGAGACTCCTTGTCATATCTGTGATCATATCCGGGACTCCGAACTACCTTCGGTACATAAAAACACAAAACTCATAATACCGATCGTCATCTAACTTTAAGCGTGCAGACCCTACGGGTTCGAGAACTATGTAGACATGACCGAGACACGTCTCCGGTCAATAACCAATAGCGGAACCTGGATGCTCAGATTGGCTCCTACATATTCTACAAAGATCTTTATCGGTCAAACCGCATAACAACATATGTTGTTCCCTTTGTCATCGGTATGTTACTTGCCCGAGATTTGATCGTCGGTATCTCAATACCTAGTTCAATCTCAAGCACGGCAAGTCTCTTTACTCGTTCGTAATACATCATCTCGCAACTAACTCATTAGTTACAATGCTTGCAAGGCTTATAGTGATGTGCATTACCGAGAGGGCCCAGAGATACCTCTCCGACAATCGGAGTGACAAATCCTAATCTCGAAATACGCCAACCCACCAAGTACCTTCGGAGACACCTGTAGAGCACCTTTATAATCACCCAGTTACGTTGTGACGTTTGGTAGCACACAAAGTGTTCCTCCCAGAACAGGAGTTGCATAATCTCATAGTCATAGGAACATGTATAAGTCATGAAGAAAGCAATAGCAACATACTAAATGATCAAGTGCTAAGCTAACGGAATGGGTCAAGTGAATCACATTATTCTCCTAATAATGTGATCCCGTTAATCAAATGACAACTCATGTCCATGGCTAGGAAACTTAACCATCTTCGATTAACGAGCTAGTCAAGTAGAGGCATACTAGTGACACTATGTTTGCCTATGTATTCACACATGTATTATGTTTTCGGTTAATACAATTCTAGCATGAATAATAAACATTTATCATGATATGAGGAAATAAATAATAACTTTCTTATTGCCTCTAGGGCATATTTCCTTCAAATACATCTTGGTGTTTCCGGGGTGTATCGAGTATGGCGAGTCATGAGCTTCCTGAAGTATCAACTTCCTGATCTCCGCATTATTGGGCACATATACACGGTCCTCAAACCACAAGGTGTCGTGCTCATCCTCACGAAAACCTTTGGCCTTTCCTTTGCTCATTCTCTCCTTTATCTCGACAATTTCTTTGTCATCCTTCTGAGCTTCTTGATTTTTTCCCAATAATGTCGACTGAACCTCCAATGCTGCAACGAAACCTCTGGGGACTGCTACCTCTTGAGCACTGCGTTGGTTTTCCCTTGAAGAGGAAAGGGTGATGCAGTAAAGTAGCGTAAGTATTTCCCTCGGTTTTTGAGAACCAAGGTATCAATCCAGTAGGAGATCGCGTTCAAGTCCCACGCACCTACACAAACAAATAAGAACCTCGCAACCAACGCGATAAAGGGGTTGTCAATCCCTTCACGGTCACTTACGAGAGTGATATCTGATAGATATGATAAGATAATATTTTTGGTATTTTTATGATAAAGAGAAATAAAGATGCAAAGTAAAATAAATGGCAATAAAAATAGCTAAGTGTTGGAAGATTAATATGATGGAAAATAGACCCGGGGGCCGTAGGTTTCACTAGTGGCTTCTCTCAAGAGCATAAGTATTACGGTGGGTGAATAAATTACTGTCGAGCAATTGATTCTGCATCTACTACTATTACTCCACACATCGACCGCTATCCAGCATGCATCTAGAGTATTAAGTTCATAAGAACAGAGTAATGCTTTAAGTAAGATGACATGATGTAGAGGGATAAACTCATGCAATATGATATAAACCCCATCTTTTTATCCTCGATGGCAACAATACAATACGTGCCTTGTTGCCCTAACATCCTTCAAAGGACACCGCAAGATTGAACCCAAAGCTAAGAACTTCTCCCATTTCAAGAAAGATCAATCTAGTAGGCCAAACCAAACTGATAATTCGAAGAGACTTGCAAAGATAACCAATCATACATAAAAGAAATTAGAGGATATTCAAATATTGTTTATAGATAATCTTGATCATAAACCCACAATTCACCGGATCTCGACAAACACACCACAAAAGAAGATTACATTGAATAGATCTCCAAGAGAATCAAGGAGAACTTTCTATTGAGATCCAAAGAGAGAGAAGAAGCCATCTAGCTAATAACTATGGACCCGAAGGTCAGAGGTAAACTACTCACACATCATCGGAGAGGCTATGGTGTTGATGTAGAAGCCCTCCGTGATCAATGCCCTTCCCATGTGAGCACCTAAAAGGCCCCAAGATGGGATCTCACGGGTACGAAGGTTGCGGCGGTGGAAATAGGGTTTTGACTCCGTATCTGATGTTTCCAGGGTATATGGGTATATATAGGAGGAAGAAGTACGTCGGTGGAGCAACATGGGCCCCACGAGGGTGGAGGGCGCGCCTGGGGGGCGGGGCGAGGGGGTAGGCGCACCCCCTGCCTCGTGCCTTCCTCGTTGATTGCTTTATGTAGACTCCAAGTCCTGTAGATCGCGTTTGTTCCGAAAATCACGTTCCCAAAGGTTTCATTCCGTTTGGACTCCGTTTGATATTCTTTTCCTTCGAAACACTAAAATAGGCACAAAAACAGCAATTCGGGCTGGGCCTTCGGTTAATAGGTTAGTCCGAAAAATAATATAAAAGTGTATAATAAAGCCCATTAAACATCCAAAATAGAATATAATACAACATGGAACAATCAAAAATTATAGATACGTTGGAGACGTATCAAGCATCCCCAAGCTTAATTCCTGCTCGTCCTCGAGTAGGTAAATGGTAAAAACATAATTTTTGATGTGGAATGCTACTTAGCATAATTTTCAATGTAATTCTCTTATTTGTGGTATGAATATTCAGATCCGAAAGATTCAAGATAAAAGTTTAATATTGACATAAAAAATAATAATACTTCAAGCATACTAACTAAGCAATTATGTCTTCTCAAAATAACATGGCCAAAGAAAGTTATCTCTACAAAATCATATAGTCTGGCTATGCTCTATCTTCATCACACAAAGTATTTAATCATGCACAACCCCGATGACAAGCCAAGCAATTGTTTCATACTTTTGGTGTTCTCAAACTTTTTCAATCTTCACGCAATACATGAGCGTGAGCCATGGACATAGAACTATATGTGGAATAGAATGGTGGTTGTGGAGAAGACAAAAAGGAGAAGATAGTCTCACATCAACTAGGCATATCAATGGGCTATGGAGATGCCCATCAATAGATATCAATGTGAGTGAGTAGGGATTGCCATGCAACGGATGCACTAGAGCTATAAGTATATGAAAGCTCAACAAAAGAAACTATGTGGGTGTGCATCCAACTCGCTTGCTCACGAAGATCTACGGCATTTTGAGGAAGCCCATCATTGGAATATACAAGCTAAGTTCTATAATGAAAAATTCCCACTAGTATATGAAAGTGATATCGTAGGAGACTCTCTATCATGAAGATCATGGTGCTACTTTGAAGCACAAGTGTGGAAAAAGGATAGTAGCATTATCCCTTCTCTTTTTCTCTCTTTTTCTTTTGTTTGGGCCTTTTCTCTTCTTTTTTTGGCCTCTTTTTTTTTGTCCGGAGTCTCAACCCGACTTGTGGGGGAATCATAGTCTCCATCATCCTTTCCTCACTTGGGACAATGCTCTAATAATGATGATCACCACACTTCTATTTACTTACAACTCAATACTTAGAACATAATATGACTCTATGTGAATGCCTCCGGCGGTGTTCCGTGATATGCAATGAATCAAGAGTGACATGTATGAAAGAATTATGAACGGTGGCTTTGCCACAAATACGATGTCAACTACATGATCATGCAAAGCAATATGACAATGATGAAGCGTGTCATAGTGAACGGAATGGTGGTAAGTTGCATGGCAATATATCTCTGAATGGCTATGGAAATGCCATGATAGGTAGGTATGGTGGCTGTTTTGAGGAAGGTATATGATGGGTGTATGATACCGGAGAAAAGTGTGCGGTATTAGAGAGGCTAGCAATGGTGGAAGGATGAAAAGTGCGTATAATCCATGGACTCAACATTAGTCATAAAGAACTCATATACTTGTTGCAAAAATCTAAAAGTTATCAAAGCAAAGTATTACGCGCATGCTCATAGGGGGATAGATTGGTAGGAAAAGACCATCGCTCGTCCCCGACCGCCACTCATAAGGAAGACAATCAATAAATAAATCATGCTCCGACTTCATCACATAACGGTTCACCATACGTGCATGCTACGGGAATCACAAACTTTAACACAAGTATTTCTCAAATTCACAACTACTCAACTAGCATGACTCTAATATCACCATCTTCATATCTCAAAACAATTATCAAGCATCAAACTTCTCATAGTATTCAACACACTCATAAGATTTTTTTTACTAATCTTGGATGCCTATCATAATTAAAGCAAATTACCATGTTGTTTTGTAGGAATCTCAAAATAATATAAGTGAAGCATGAGAGAACAATAGTTTCTATAAAACAAATCCACCACCGTGCTCTAAAAGATATAAGTGAAGCACTGAAGCAAAAACTATATAGCTCAAAAGATATAAGTGAAGCACATAGAGTATTCTAATAAATTCCGAATCATGTGTGTCTCTTTCAAAAGGTGTGTACAACAAGGATGATTATGGTAAACTAAAAAGCAAAGACTCAAATCATACAAGACGCTCCAAGCAAAACACATATCATGTGGTGAATAAAAATATAGCTCCAAGTAAAGTTACCAATGGACGAAGACGAAAGAGGGGATGCCTTCCGGGGCATCCCCAAGCTTTGGCTTTTTGGTGTCCTTAGATTATCTTGGGGTGCCATGGAATCCCCAAGATTAGGCTCTTTCCACTCCTTGTTCCATAATTCATCAAATCTTTACCCAAAACTTAGATTATCTTGGGGTGCCATGGAATCCCCAAGATTAGGCTCTTTCCACTCCTTGTTCCATAATTCATCAAATCTTTACCCAAAACTTGAAAACTTCACAACACAAAACTCAACAGAAAATCTCGTGAGCTCCGTTAGCGAAAGAAAACAAAACACCACTTCAAGGTACTGTATTGAACTCATTATTTATTTATATTGTTGTTAAACCTACTTTATTCCAACTTCTCTATGGTTTATAAACTCTTTTACTAGCCATAGATTCATCAAAATAAGCAAACAACACACGAAAAACAGAATCTGTCAAAAACAGAACAATCTGTTGTAATCTGTAACTAACGCAAACTTATGGAACTCAGAAAAATCTACCAAAATAGGACGACCTAAACAATTTGTTTATTGATCTGCTACAATTGGAATTAATATTTTATCATGTTCTGGTGATTTTAAACAATTGTTTTCGTGAACAGAAAGTTTCTGGAATTTTCAGCAAGATCAAATAACTATCATCCAAGAAGATCCTTGTCGGTGTACAAAAATAGGGGCACGCTTTCGTACCCTTTTACCTGTGCACGGGCAGTCGGAGTCGCGCCCACGACCACACCAAGCAGAACAGGGGAGGTGAGCCAAGGTAAGACCAAAGCCCAAGACAATCAAAGCAACACGAAGGCCAAGACCACAAAGAGCAGAGGGACGAAGCAGGTTCCCTCGGCAAGACCCTTGTCGGGCGGCCTCAGCGGCCCCGGCAAGACCCTTGCCGGGACAGATCACCCCACAGCGAGCCACCCTTGAGCCCACGGCCCCCAGCGCCGTCATCAACATGGGACCAGGGCTCGGGAAGGCACCTCTTTGGTGGCATGCAGATCTTTGTGAAGACATATTAGATGAGGATCAGAAGACGATGATTCTCGGCAAGATCCCTGCCGAGGAAGGCCACCAGACCCCCGGCAAGGTCCTTGTCAGGGACGACAACGCGCCACGGCAAGACCCTTGCCGGGCCACCCGGCGAGGCCCTCGCCAAGGACGCCAGCGGGGCCACCGCCAGGCCCGCACCAACCAAGCTTCCACCACCGTTCACATGCAGCTGCCCGGGAACCAATTGGCGGGCACTGCGTGGCAACATGCAGCTCCAGCCAAGTCATCGGCGCTGCGTGGCGGCATGCAGATCTTCGTGAAGGCTCCGCCACTGCGCCACCTCAGCTGCCTGCCTGCCTACATGGCACCACGCACCTCACTGGCCAGGGCGCGTGTCAAGGCGAGGAGGAGCGGCGACGGATGGGATGGACCTCGCCCCCGTCCCCAATAAAGCAAGGGGACACCTAAGCTACGCATTAAATGCGTCTTATCCTGTAATACGAGCGATAAGCTCAGAGCATTGTACGCCTTTCCACCTCCTGTGTGTCACTGTGGCAGCCCCTTTCAACTATAAAAGGAGGCCCATGGCATGTTGGAGAAGGATTCGACTGTTTCGAACCACGCACTGACCACAGCTAGTTCGAGAGCTCAAGACCTGTTAGAAATACACCCACCAAAGCAGGACTAGGGTTTTACGCATCCTCGCGGCCCGAACACAGGTAAAGCGATCCTTGTGCTGTCTACTAGCCCTGCTCTCCTCGCAACCCTGGGCCCGACAACCGTAGTAGGGATTCTTGTGATCCCATAGGTGTCGTTCCACACCGACATCTTTGGCGCGCCGGGTAGGGGGCGCAATTGTGAGAATCTGGTCTGGTAGTTAGCCAAGCAGTTCCTCATCGCCATGGATCCTAAGAAGAAGACGGCCACGACGATCGGCTCGTTGGGAGGCGAACGGCCCGTGCCGGTGCGGACGAGCAGCGGACCGGTCGCAGACAGGACACGGGCCGCGGCAGCACCGGCATCGCCCGAGCATGGAGCTGGCGAGCGGCGTCGTTCGCGCGCCAGACGACCAGCTACACGTTGCCGGATCCAAAGACGGGGTTGGGCCCCCCGCAGGCGGCGCGGGGCCCTCTTGGAATGTTGCTGTGCCACCCCTGGGCGGCGCAGCGACCTCCAGGACACCCACACCGGCGACCACCGCGCGCTCTTCCCATGGTGTGCGCGCCGAGCAGCGTCACCACGTCGGTGACCCTGGGCACCGCCGTGGGAAGAGCCCTGTGCGTCATCCGCAAGATGAAGGGGTTCAGCACGCTCGCCGAAGCGCTGGCGAAAATGGCACGCAGCCGCTGGGTCGTAACGGAGCTCCTTCTAACGTAGTTAGAAATTGAAGCACGCTACGATCCACGCAGCTGTCACTGTCGCCCACGCCAGCGGAAGCTTTGGCGCGCGCGCAGCTGCTCCTCGACTTCCCTCCTGCTGTGGAGAAGCTCGACGAGTGGAGGGCCACCATCCGAAGCCTCGTCGCTGTCGCAAACAAAGACGATCCGCGACCGGCGGGGCCCTCAGGACGGCGCTCCACCGAAACCACCACATCTTTGGCGCTGGAGGACCGGGAGCCTGCGGCCAC
Source organism: Aegilops bicornis (assembly GCA_021605145.1). NCBI lineage: Eukaryota > Viridiplantae > Streptophyta > Magnoliopsida > Poales > Poaceae > Aegilops > Aegilops bicornis. Next base: position 134,604,377 of record CM038673.1, on the reverse strand, counting down.
GGTGCACTCTCCTCCTCCTCGCCAGCCGCCGCGGGCGTCGGCCTGTCGTTACGACGCTTGTGATAACATCTCCATAGCATCGTTCGACCCGCGGACCATCCGCGACCAGCGCCAGGTCCTTCGGGAACGAGCTCACGAAGACGCTCGAACCATCCGTCGAACCATCAGCGGGGCATAACAAGCGGAGGAAATCAGGTCCCGGCAAGTACTTTCCTACCGAGCCCCCTGGCGCTGCCGGCAAGGGTGCTGCCGCAGACGCTGAGCCTGCCCAAGAGCAACTGGCTCCGGCAGGGCGTCTAGCCCTGGCCGTAGAGACAATCGCTCCCATGGCGGAAGAGATGCCTTTGGTCCTTTCCGTCGAGCCCAGCTCGGCATGGGCAGATACCGCCCAATTCCTCCAAGCAGGGAGCTTCCCGAGGAGCAGGAAGAAGCGGAGAAAGTAGCCCGTCGGTCCGCCCTATACCAGTTCGTCGATGACGTCCTGTACCGGAGGAGGCCGAACGGTGTGAAACTCAAGTGCATCCCCCGGGAGGAAGGACTGGAGCTGTTGGCAGAGATACATTGAGGCATATGTGGCTCCCACATAGGGTCGAGGGCCCTTGCCGGGAAGGCGTTCCGGCAAGGCTTCTTCTGGCCCACCGCCCTCCACGATGCGATGGCACTAGTAACCAAGTGTGAAGCATGCCAGTTCCATTCAAAGAAGCTTCATCAACCAGCTCAAGCCCTTCAAACAATCCCTCTCTCCTGGCCATTCTCGGTCCGGGGGCTCGATATACTGGGCCCTTTCCCCCGTGATGTCGGGGGCTTTGAGTACTTGTACGTGGCAATCGACAAGTTCACAAAGTGGCCGGAGGTGGAAGCAGTGAGGAAGGTGACTGCTCGATCACCGTCAAGTTCTTCAAAGGACTGGTCTGCCATTTTGGTGTGCCAAACAGAGTCATCACCGACAACGACACGCAGTTCACAAGCCACACCTTCATGCAGTACATCCAAGACCTCGGCAGCAAGGTTTGTTTTGCTTCCGTGGCACATCCACGGAGCAACGGCCAAGCTGAGAGGGCAAATGCTGAAGTGTTGCGAGGCCTGAGAACGAAGACCTTTGACAAGCTGCACAAGAGTGGAAGGCGCTGGATTGATGAGTTGCCGGCGGTTCTTTGGTCGATCAGGACGATGCCAAATCGAGCTACCAGCTAGACACCTTTTGCCCTGGTATACGGGGCAGAAGTAGTTCTCCCCATGGAACTCATATACGGGTCACCTCGAGTGCTCGCTTATGATGAGCTTGAGCAAGAGCCGTTGTGCCAAGATGACGCGACGCTCCTTGAGGAAGATCGTCTTCGGCAAATGAGAGCGACACGCTACCAAAGAAGCCTTTGCGCCGCTACCATAGCCGCAAGGTTCATGCCCGAAGCTTTGAGGAAGGCGACCTTGTTCTTGGCGCATTCGATCGGCCAAGAATTCCAACAAGTTGAAGTTTAGTGGGAAGGCCCTTATCGGGTATACGAGTCACTGTGCCGGGCGCAAATTCCTGGAGACCGAGGATGCTGTCCCAAAGGAGCAACTTCGAACATTGAGCATCTTCGCAAGTTTTACCCATAAAGCGCTGGCTTGCTTGGCCTCCCGGCAAGCCACCTTTTGTAGAAGCTTTGCCGCAAGGCATTTAACCCTTTGTACAAAGCCAGGCGTAGACCCTGAGCATAAATAAATGAAGCGCTGGCGCCCTAAGTCATAGCATGCATGCTAGGTCGAGTCTCTTCCTTGGTTAGGGTTGATAGTGCTTAGCAACGACTAACCCCTAGCTTAGAGGTCGAGTGCGCGTCTATCTGTTCCTCTTCTGTCCTTTTTTGGTTTGCAGGGCACATGAGCACTTCTGCTGAGCTACTTGGAAGAAAGGAAACGGACAGGCGTCCCGACCCCGGCAAACCAGAGTTGCCGGGGGGCTACAAACTCAAGGATCCAACCGCGGCAAGATAAGACTGTCGGGGGCTACAGATCCAAATAAGTATTTCTATCCCCTATCATGCATTTCAAAACAGGACTGGGGCATGTGAAGCCTCGTTTTTATCTCTAGGCTATCGTGCTCCCTTTTTTCCCATACCTAAGGATTATTTCCTGGGTCCGGATTTCGTTGTAGCCGCGGCGGTAAGGAGGTAGAACGAGGAGCCTGAAGCCCACTTCATCCCTGCCTCCGCCAAGAGCGCGAGAACGGTCGAATGGAGTGGGGGGAACGGCAAGGCCTGTTGCTTAAAAACGTTTATCTTAAACAATAACGAGGATTCACTTCTTATCGCGGGATTTACCCACGAACGAAAAGCCCGGCAAGCATCCCTTTTTCATTAAAAACATCCCATACAGGTACAGTTCGTACGAAATGTAAAACATGGACAAAGGGGACTACAAGCTTTAAATTTAACAAGGCCCGCAGGCTTACAGATTAAAAAAAAGGAGATAAGGTGCATGTGATCCCTTTCTTGTCCCTTTCCTCAGGAGGTAGGTTAAGGAGGCGAAAGGGCAAAAGGGGCGCCTAGGCGAGCTACGAGCAGCAGAAAGCACCAAGAGAACACCTCGGTGGCCTCCCACGGGCGGGCCGATGTTGACGGCTCCGGGAAGGAGCTGGAAGACGAGGCGGCAGGACCGGCAATACGCGATGAAGGCGTCGGTGCCCGCGTACTCCAAGTTAACGGCCTTGTCGCCCGCCCTCTTCCTCTGCCGCAACCTCCCGACGCCAGCCGTCCAAGGAGACGACCCCGAGAAGTTCAAGGAGCTGGCCCCGCCCCCGGCAAAACCCTGTCGGAGGAGCGGCCAGGTGCAGCTTTATTGCGATATGACTCATGCATGTGGAAACCGCCCCACGCATGCCGCCCACATCACGCACGCCCCTCCACTCCGTGCCGCGCGCGCGGGTCGTGGGAAGCGGAGCGCGCAAAGAGTCTTACCACGGTAAAAACCGCCCCACCTGCCCGTGCACCGTTTTGGGCCTGGCCCAACAACCTGTTGCGCTTATGTGTGGCCCAGGCTCGGGGGCTCCTGTCGGTGTACAAAAATAGGGGCACGCTTTTGTACCCCTTTACCTGTGCACGGGCAGTCGGAGCCGCGCCCACGACCACACAAAGCAGAACAGGGGAGGTGAGCCAAGGTAAGACCGAAGCCCAAGACAATCAAAGCAACACCAAGGCCAAGACCACAAAGAGCAGAGGGACGAAGCAGGTTCCCCCGGCAAGACCCTTGTTGGGTGGCCTCAGCGGCCCCGGCAAGACCCTTGCCGGGATACCTCGCCCCACACCAACAGAGCGAGCCACCCTTGAGCCCACGGCCCCCAGCGCCGTCACCAACATGGGGCCAGGGCTCGGGAAGGCACCTCTGCGGTGGCATGCAGATCATTGTGAAGACATATTCAAGATCATATGAGGATCAGAAGACGAAGATTCTCGGCAAGATCCCTGCCGAGGAAGGCCACCAGACCCCCAGCAAGGTCCTTGCCGGGGACGACAACGCGCCACGGCAAGACCTTGCCGGGCCACCCGGCGAGGCCCTCGCCAAGGACGCCAGCGGGGCCACCGCCAGGCCCGCACCAACCAAGCTTCCACCACCGTTCACATGCTGCCAGCCCAACCAGTGGCGGGCACTGCGTGGCAACATGCAGCCCCAGGCCAACTCATCGAGAGCTGCGTGGCGGCATGCAGATCTTCGTGAAGGCTCCGCCATCGCGCCACCTCGGCTGCCTGCCGCCTACATGGCACCACGCACCTCACCGCTGTGCGCGTGTCAAGGCGAGGAGGAGCGGCGATGGACGGGACGGACCTCGCCCGCCCCCAATAAAGCAAGGGACACCTAAGCTACGCATTAAATGCGTCTTGTCCTGTAATACGACGATAAGCTCAGAGCATCAGACGCCTTTCCACCTCCTGTGTGTGTCCTTTGTGGCAGCCCCTTTCAACTATAAAAGGAGGCCCATGGCATACTGGAGAAGGATTCGGCTCTTTGGAACCACGCACTGACCACAGCTAGTTCGAGAGTTCAAGAACTCTCAGAAATACACCCACCAAATCAGGACTAGGGTTTTACGCATCCTCGCGGCCTGAACCTGGGTAAACGATCCTTGTGCTGTCTACTAGCCCTACTCTCCTCACAACCCTGCGCCCCGGCAACCGTAGTAGGGATTCTTGTGATCCCATAGGTGTCGTTCCACACCAACAATCCTATAGGTTTAACTTGGTACAAACACTAATTAAAACATAAAAACAAATCTAACCAGAGGCTAGATCAAATATTTATTCCTAAACAGGACCAAAAGGCAAAAAAACTAATAATAAAACTGGGTTGCCTCCTAACAAGCGCTATCGTTTAACGCCCTTAGCTAGGCATAAAAGCAAGGATAGATCTAGGTATTGCCATTTTTGGCAGGCAATCCATAAGTAGCTCTCATAATAGATTCGTAAGGTAATTTTATTTTCTTTCTAGGGAAGTGTTCCATGCCTTTCCTTAATGGAAATTGGAATCTAATATTTCCTTCCTTCATATCAATAATTGCACCAATCGTTCTAAGGAAAGGTCTACCAAGAATAATAGGACATGAAGGATTGCAATCTATATCAAGTACAATGAAATCTACGAGCACATGGTTCCTATTTGCAATAATAAGAACATCATTAATTCTTCCCATAGGTTTCTTAATAGTGGAATCCGCAAGGTGCAAGTTTAAAGAACAATCATAAAATTCACGGAAACCTAACAAATCACACAAAGTTTTTGGAATCGTGGAAACACTAGCACCCAAATCACACAAAGCATAGCATTCATGATCTTTAATTTTAATTTTAATAGTAGGTTCCCACTCATCATAAAGTTTTCTAGGGATAGAAACTTCCAACTCAAGTTTTTCTTCATAAGATTGCATCAAAGCATCAACGATATGTTTGGTAAAAGCTTTATTTTGACTATAAGCATGAGGAGAATTTAGCACGGATTGCAACAAGGAAATACAATCTATCAAAGAGCAATTATCATAATTAAATTCCTTGAAATCCAAAATAGTGGGTTCATTAATATCTAAAGTTTTGATCTCTTTAATCCCACTTTTACCAATTTTTGCATCAAGATCTAAAAACTCCGGATTTTTGGGACGCCTTATAGGTAAAGGTGACTCATCTCCAGTCCCATCATTATCAAGATTCATATTGCAAAACGAAGATTTAATAGGAGACACATCAATAACTTTTATATCTTCATATTTATTTTCATAGAAACTAGAAGAACACGCTTTCACAAAGCAATCTTTCTTAGCACGCATCCTAGCGGTTCTTTCCTTGCACTCATCAATGGAAATTCGCATGGCTTTGAGAGACTCATTGATATCATGCTTAGGTGGAATAGATCTAAGTTTCAAAGAATCAACATTAAGAGAAATTCTATCAACGTTCCTAGCCAATTCATCAACCTTAAGCAATTTTTCTTCAAGCAAAGCATTGAAATTCTTTTGCGAATTCATAAACTCCTTAACACTAGTCTCAAATTCATAGGGCATCTTATTAAAATTTCCATAAGAATTGTTGTAGGAATTATCATAATTATTATAGGAATTACTAGGGAACGGCCTAGGATTAAAGTTTCCTCTATACGCGTTGTTACCAAAATTATTCCTACCAACAAAATTCACATCCATAGATTCATTATTATTCTCAATCAAAGTAGACAAAGGCATATCATTAGGATCAGAAGAAACACTTTTAGTAGCAAATAATTTCATAAGTTCATCCATCTTTCGCCTCAAAACATTAATTTCTTCTATTGCATGCACTTTTTTATTAGTAGATCTTTCGGTGTGCCATTGAGAATATTTAACCATAATATTATCTAGGAGTTTAGTAGCTTATCCTAAAGTGATTTCCATAAAAGTGCCTCCCGCAGCCGAATCTAAAAGATTTCTAGAAGCAAAATTCAATCCGGCATAAATTTTTTGTATAATCATCCAAAGATTCAAACCATGTGTAGGGAAATTACGTGTCATTAATTTCATCCTCTCCCAAGCTTGTGCAACATGTTCATGATAAAGTTGCTTAAAATTCATGATATCGTTTCTAAGAGAGATGATTTTAGCGGGAGGAAAATACTTGGAGATAAAAGCATCTTTGCACTTATTCCATGAATCAATATTATTTTTAGGCAAAGACGAAAACCAAGCTTTAGCACGATCTCTAAGAGAAAAAGGAAATAGCTTCAATTTAACAATATCATTGTCCACATATTTCTTCTTTTGCATATCACACAAATCAACAAAGCTATTCAGATGGGTAGTGGCATCTTCACTAGGAAGGCCGGCGAATTGATCTTTCATGACAAGATTCAACAAAGCAGCATTAATTTCACAAGATTCATCATCGGTAAGAGGAGCAATCGGAGTGCTAAGAAAATCATTGTTGTTGGTATTCGTAAAGTCACACAATTTAGTATTATCTTGAGCCATCGTGACAAGCAAGCAATCCAACACACGAGCAAACAAGAAGCAAGCGAAAAAGAGACGAACGAAAAAGAGAGGGCGAATAAAACGGCAAGGGTGAAGTGGGAGAGAGGAAAACGAGAGGCTAATGGCAAATAATGTAATGCGAGGGATAAGAGTTTGTGATGGGTACTTGGTATGTCTTGGCTTGTGCAGACTCGGCAACGGCACCAAGAATGGCTTGTTGTTGGGAGTCAAATCTTGACTTGACTTGGCGCGAATCTCCCCGGCAACGGCGCAAGAAATCCTTCTTGCTACCTCTTGAGCACTGCGTTGGTTTTCCCTTGAAGAGGAAAGGGTGATGCAGTAAAGTAGCGTAAGTATTTCCCTCAGTTTTTGAGAACCAAGGTATCAATCCAGTAGGAGATCACGCTCAAGTCCCACGCACCTACACAAACAAATAAGAACCTCGCAACCAACGCGATAAAGGGGTTGTCAATCCCTTCACGGTCACTTACGAGAGTGAGATCTGATAGATATGATAAGATAAAAATTTTGGTATTTTTATGATAAAGAGAAATAAAGATGCAAAGTAAAATAAATGGCAATAAAAATAGCTAAGTGTTGGAAGATTAATATGATGGAAAATAGACCCGGGGGCCATAGGTTTCACTAGTGGCTTCTCTCAAGAGCATAAGTATTACAGTGGGTGAACATATTACTGTCGAGCAATTGATAGAAAAGCGCATAGTTATGAGAATATCTAGGCATGATCATGTATATAGTCATAACGTCTATGACAAGTAGACCGAAACGATTCTGTATCTACTAATATTACTCCACACATCGACCGCTATCCAACATGCATCTAGAGTATTAAGTTCATAAGAACAGAGTAACGCATTAGGCAAGATGACATGATGTAGAGGGATAAACTCAAGAAATATGATATAAACCCCATCTTTTTATCCTTGATGGCAACAATACAATGCGTGCCTTGCTACCCTCAACATCCTTTGGGAAAGGACACCGCAAGATTGAACCCAAAGCTAAGCACTTCTCCCATTGCAAGAAATATCAATCTAGTAGGCCAAACCAAACTGATAATTCAAAGAGTCTTGCAAAGATATCAAATCATGCATATAAGAATTCAGAGAAGAATCAAATATTGCTCATAGATAATCTTGATCATAAACCCACAATTCATCGGATCTCGACAAACACACCGCAAAAAGAATTACATCGAATATATCTCCAAGAGAATCAAGGATAACTTTGTATTGAGATCCAAAGAGAGAGAAGAAGCCATCTAGCTAATAACTATGGACCCGAAGGTCTGTGGTAAACTACTCACACATCATCTGAGAGGCTATGGTGTTGATGTAGAAGCCCTCCATGATCGATTCCCCCTCCGGTGGAGCGCCGGAAAAGGCCCTGAGATAGGATCTCATGGGTACAGAAGGTTGCGGCGGTGGAAATAGGGTTTCGTCGTGCTCCTGGATGTTTTCAGGGTATATGAGTATATATAGGCGAAAGAAGTAGGTCGGTGGAGCCACGAGGGGCCCATGAGGGTGGGGGGCGTGCCTCCCTGCCTCGTGGCCGCCTCGTTGCTTCCTTGACGTCCACTCCAAGTCTCCTGGATTGCGTTTGTTCCAAAAAACGATCCTCGCTAAGGTTTCATTCCGTTTGGATTCCGTTTGATATTCCTTTTTTCGAAACAATCAAATAGGCAAAAAAAACAGCAATTTGCACCGGGCCTTCTTTAATAGGTTAGTCCCAAAAATAATATAGAAGTGCATAATAAAGACCATAAAACATCCAAAATAGATAATATGATAGCATGGAACAATAAAAAAATTATAGATACGTTGTAGACGTATCATTGGTACAAACCCTTAGCCCCGAGGGTGGACTACTCCCTCCTCATCGTGGTGGCCGTCGGGATGATGAAGATGGCCACCGGTGATGATCCCCCCCCCCCCTGACAGGGTGCCGGAACGGGGTCTAGATTGATTTCTTGTGGCTACAGAGCCTTGCGGCGGCGGAACTTTTGATCTAGGTTAACCCCCAGGGTTTTTGGAACATTTGGGAATTTATAGGGCGAAGAGGCAGTGCGGGAGGCCACCGAGGTGGGCACAACCCACCTGGGTGCGCCTGGGCCCCCAGGCGCGCCCTAGTGGGTTGTGCCCTCCTCTGGGCACCCCCCAAGTGCTTCTCTGGCCCACTGGATGTCTTCTGGTCCATAAAAAATCCACAAAAAGTTTTGCGATGTAAAAAACAAGCAAAAAACAGCAACTGGCACTAGGCACTGGGCCAATAGGTTAGTCCCAAAAAATGTTATAAAGTTGCTATAAAATGATTGTAAAACATCCAAGAATGATAATATAACAACATGAATACTTCATAAATTATAGATACGTTGGAGACGTATCAACATCCCCAAGCTTAATTCCTACTTGTCCTCGAGTAGGTAAATGATAAAAGAAATAATTTATGAAGTGTGAATGCTAGCAAAGTGCACAAGTTTGATCAATGACAATTTCAATCACTTTTCCTAGCATCATAACATTAGTTCTTTCTTATAAAACTTCTCATGTTAAAGTAGCAACCAATTCACATGTTATGGTTCAAACAATGAAGTCTCTTGAAACTCAACAATCTATATTCTTAGTCACCAAACAATTGCAATTCAACTTATTCAACAGAGTCTAAGTAAGAGCTCCACATACTCAACCATCATATAGTCTTCTATGTTTGCTTGCCACCGCATACACATGAGCAAAACATTTCAACCGGACACATAGAAAAATGGAGGCTTATAATTTTGCCTCCCAACGTATTCACCTCAAGGGTGATGTCAAGAATAATAACTCATGCTACCCATATCAAACTGGATATATGTGCCTAGATCTTTCCTCACCACATGATTCTTGCCAAAAGAGAAAAATATAAAAAGGAATAGAGAGAAAAACTTTGACTCTTGCAGGAAAGTAAATACATAAAAGTAAAAGGTAGGCCCTTCGCAGAGGGAAGCAGAGGTTGCCATGCGCTTTTTGTTTGTATGCTCAATCCCTTAGTGCAAAAGAGCATCACGTTATATTGCCCCTTATGATAGCAACCTTTATTATGCAGTCGGTCGCTTTTATTCTTTGCATCACAAGTTCGTACAACGCTCAATTTTCTCTTACACTAAATGATCTCACACTTTTTAGAAGCAATTTTTATTGCCTTTTTGCACCGATGACAACTTACTTGAAGGACCTTACTCAATCCATAGGTAGGTATGGTGGACTCTTGAAAATAAGATTTGGGTTTAAGGGTTTTGGATGCACAAGTAGTATCTCTACTTGGTGTGGAATTTTTGGCTAGCAAAGAAGGGGGGCAAGCACCACATGTTGAAGGATCTATGACAATATAACTTCTATGTGAATATGAACAAACATAAATCATTACATTGTCTTCCTTGTCCAACATCAACAATTTTGGCATAAAATATTTTGATGGGGGCTCACAATCACAAAAGATTTCCAAGATAGTGTATTTGCATATGAAAGTTCTCTTCCTTATAGTAATCATTCAGGAATTTCTTGTATGACCAATATTGTTATTGTCAAGCTTCAAAAGATTTCACTTTCTAAACCCAATGTGAAGCTACCACTAGGCATGATATGAACATATAATTTCAACTTCATGATATTCAATTAATTCAACAATTTACTCGTAGGATATAAGTGAAGCACGAGAGTAAATGACAAGCTACTCCAAAAAGATATAAGTGAAGATCAATCGAGTAGTTAAGTAAATAGATAGCTATATGAGGAATCTCTCTTATTTAAAACTTTCAGATCTAATTATTTTATTAAAACAGCAAGCAAAATGAAAATAAAATGACATTCCAATGATGCACAACTCATGTGAAGAAGCAAAAACTTAGGATCAACCGATACTAATCGATAATTGTTGACGAAGAAAGGTGGGATGCCTACCGGGGCATCCCCAAGCTTGGATGCTTGAGACTTCTTGAAATAATATCTTGGGATGCCTTGGGCATCCCCAAGCTTGAGCTTTTGTGTCTCCTTAATTCCTTTTATATCACGGTTTCCCTAAATCTTAGAAACTTCATCCACACAAAACTCAACAAGAACTCTTGAGATAAGTTAGTATAAACCAATGCAAAAACCTTATCATTCTCCACTATAGCAAATCACTAAAATTATTATTAAACATTGCATACTAAATGCCTATGCATATTTAATACTCCTATCCTCAAATAGAATCATTAAACAAGCAAACAATGCAAACATAACAGCAATCTGCCAAAACAATACATTCTGTAAAGAGTGCAAGAGTATCAATACCTCTTTAACTCCAAAAATTATGAAAATGTACCACACAGTAGAAAATTTGTCATGGCTTATTTTGCAAAAAGTTTCAACATTTTATCACATTCTGACTTTTCTCGAGAATTTTTGCAACATCGATAAACTTTCTGTTTTGAAACAGCAACTCATATACTTGCAAAATAAGCATGGTAAAGGCTATCTTTGACATTTTTATTGAAATACAAGATGAAAAACATTATTCTAAATAACAGAAAGCAAATCCTAACACAATAAAATTATGCTCCAAGCAAAACTCATATCATGTGACGAATGAAAATATAGTCCCAAGTGAGGTTACCGATAATGTTGAAGACGAAATAGGGGACGCCTTCTGGGGAATCCCCAAGCTTAGTTGCTTGGATCTTCCTTTAATATTACCTTGGGGGTGCCTTGGGCATCCACAAGCTTAGGGTTTTGTCACTTCTTATTCTCCTCATATCGATATCTCACACAAAACTTAACGGAACTTCGTGAGATATGTTTGTATGATAAAGAGCAAACCATTTCACTTTGGTACTGTCAAAGACAAGATTCATAATTGTTTCCAAACAATGCCGACTGTAGCATATCATTTCCACAATTTATATTGAGCAATATAAGCCACAGAAACTAGGAAACAAGCAAACTATGTATTGAAAAAAGAATCTGTCAAAAACAGAACATACTGTAGTAATCTGGACAACTACCATACTTCTACTACTCCAAAAATTCTGAAAATTTAGGACAACATAGACAATTTGTATATCAATCATCTGTAAAAAATACAAAATTTTATCACATTCCAGTGAATTTAAACAATTCTGTTTCGGAAGAAAAAAATTCTGTTTTTGCACAGAATCAAGTCAACTATCATCAACACTATCCCAAAGGCTTTACTTGGCACTTCATTGAAACAGAAGCAATAAAACATGATTACTGCAGTATTATAATCATGTGAACGCACAAAAACAGTAGGTAAAAGTGTTGGTTTGTCTCCCAACAAGCGCATTTCTTTTATGCCTTTGAAGCTAGGCATGATGATTTCAATGATGCTCACATAAAAGTAATGAATTGAAACATAACGGGAGCATCATGAATCACATGGCAAGCACATTTATGTCTAACCCACTTCCTATGCATAGGGATTTTGTGAGCAAACAATCCATGGGAGCAAGAATCAACTAGCATAGGAAGGCAAAACAAGCAAAACTTCAAGATTTTCAACACATAGAGAGAAAACTTGATATTATTGCAATATGTAAAAGCATATGTTCCTCTCTCATAATAATTTTCAGTAGCATCATGAATGAATTCAACAATATAGCTATCACATAAAGCATTATTTTCATGATCCACAAGCATAGAAATTTTATTACACTCCACGTAAGCAAATTTATTCCTATCAATAATGGTGGGAGCAAACTCAACAAAATAACTATCATGTGATTGAAAATTAAAATCATGATGACAAGCTTCATGGTTATCATTATTCAATATAGCATACATGTCATCACCATAATCATCATAGATAACAACCTTGTTCTCATAGTCAATTGAAGCCTCATCCAAAATAGTGGATTCATCACTAAATAAAGTCATGACCTCTCCAAATCCACTTTCATCATTATAATCATCATAAATAGGAGGCATTCAATCGTTCTAAAAAATTTGCACATCAAATCTTGGGGGACAAAAAAAATATCATCTTCATCAAACATAGCATCCCCAAGCTTATGGCTTTGCATATCATTAGCATCATGGATATTCAAAGAATTCATACTAACAACATTGCAATCATGCTCATCATTTATACCAAACATTCTATTGAATTCTTCTTCTATCAATTGAGCACAATTTCCCTTTCCATCATTTTCATGAAATACATTATAAAGATGAATAATATGATGCAACCTCAATTCCATTTTTTGTAGTTTTCTTTTATGAACCAAACTAGTGATAAAACAAGAAACTAAAAGATTCAATTGCAAGATCTAAAGATATACCTTCATGCACTCACCTCCCCGGCAACGGCGCCAGAAAATAGCTTGATGTCTACTACGCAACTTTATTCTTGTAGACACGTGTTGGGCCTCGAAGCGCAGAGTTTTGTAGGACAGTAGCAATTTTCCCTCAAGTGGATGACCTAAGGTTTATCAATCCGTGGGAGGCGTAGGATGAAGATGGTCTCTCTCAAACAACCCTCCAACTAAATAATAAAAAGTCTCTTGTGTCCCCAACACACCATATACAATGGTAATTTGTATAGGTGCACTAGTTTGGCGAATAGATGGTGATACAAGTGTAATATGGATAGTAGATATTGATTTTTGTAATAGTAACAATAAAAAAACAGCAAGGTACCAAGTAACAAAAGTGAGCACAAACGGTATTGCAATGCTTGAAAATGAGGCCTAGGATCCGTACTTTCGCTAGTGCAATCGCTCAACAATGATAATATAATTGGATCATATAAACATCCCTCAAAGTGCGATGAAGAATCACTCCAAAGTTCCTATCTAGCGGAGAACATAAGAAGACATTGTTTGTAGGGTACAAAACCACCTCGAAGCTATTCTTTCCGATCGATCTATCCAAGAGTTCGTACTAAAATAACACCAAATAATTTCAGATTCATAATACTCAATCCAACACAAAGAACTTCAAAGAGTGCCCCAAGATTTCTACCGGAGAAACAAAGACAAGAACGTGCATCAACCCCAATGCAAGATAACCCCAATGTCACCTCGGGAATCCACGAGTTGAGTGCCAAAACATATATCAAGTGAATCAATACGATACCCCATTTTCACCATGGGTATTCATATGCAAGACATATATCAAGTGCTCTCAATCCATAAAAGTATTCAATCCAATAAAACGAAATCTCAAAGGGAAAACTCAATTCATCACAACAAGATAGAGAGGGGAAAACACCATATGATCTGACTATATTAACAAAGCCCGTGATACATCAAGATCGTGACATCTCAAGAACACGAGAGAGAGAGAGAGAGAGAGAGAGAGATTAAACACATAGCTACTGGTACAAACCCTCAGCCCCGAGGGTGGACTACTCCCTCCTCATCGTGGTGGCCGCCGGGATGATGAAGACGGCCATCGGTGATGATTCCCCCCTCCAATAGGGAGCCGGAATGAGGTCTCGTTTGATTTCTCGTGGCTACAGAGCCTTGCGGCGGCGGAACTTCTGATCTAGGTTAACCCCTAGGGATTTTGGAATATTTGGGAATTTATAGGGCGAAGAGGCGGTGCGGGAGGCTACCGAGGTGGGCACAACCCACCTGGGCGCGCCTGGGCCCCCAAGCGCCACAGTGGGTTGCGCCTCGGGCACCCCTAGGTGCTTCTCTGGCCCACTGGATGTCTTCTGGTCCATAAAAAATCCACAAAAGGTTTCGCGGTGTTTGGACTCCATTTGATATTGATTTCCTGCGATGTAAAAAACAAGCAAAAAACAGCAACTAGCACTGGGCACTGGGTCAATAGGTTAGTCCAAAAAAATGATATAAAGTTTCTACAAAATGATTGTAAAACATCCAAGAATGATAATATAAAAGCATGAATACTTCATAAATTATAGATACGTTGGAGACGTATCAGGGCAGCACCCAAGCACCGGTCCACCCACATATCAAATTATCAAAGTAACGAACGTGAATCATATGAGCATGATAAAAACTAGCTTGACAACAATTCCCATGTGTCCTCGGGAGCGCTTTACTTTATATAAGAGTTCGTCCAGGCTTGTCCTTTGCTACAAAAAGGATTGGTCCACCTTGTTGCACCTTAGTTACTTTGTTACTTGTTACTCGTTACGAATTATCTTATCACACAACTATCTGTTATCGATAATTTCAGTGCTTGCAGAGAATACCTTGCTGAAAACCGCTTGTCATTTCCTTCTGCTCCTCGTTGGGTTCGACACTCTTACGACTATGTTAGATCCCCTATACTTGTGGGTCATGACTGGCTGTCCAATGTTGCTCGAAATATCTCCACTCGAAAGTAATGCTCATTTGTAAAATAATTAGGTTGATGATGAGCATGACCACTACAAAAATATATTTCTCCTCCATGTTTGGAATGTCAATGGCATGCTCTGCACAAAACTCTCAAACCTAGAGGAAAATAATTCCCACAACCATCTGATCACATTCGTTCAAGAAGTGTTTTGTGCATAACACAAAATGAATGTCATGTACTATGTCTTGTGATTCCTTTTGTAAAGCTTTGCCAAGCTCTTCGCTGATTCCCAATATTTTCACATCGTACATAGGAAAAAGACAAACTCAAATGATGACAAGTAGTTAAAGGTGGTATCTCCATTAAGTTGTTGAAGGTTGATATGTGATTGATTCATATAGCTTGACAATCGCTCACTTCATTGTTGTGCCGTGAGCAAGGTTCAGATCCAATATGAGCCAAGAATTTACACTTCTTGCAATTATTAACTCTCTACCATCCATCAAAACCTTTTGATGTGAACACATCAAAACCACTTTTTTGTATGTTCTTACTACAAAGAAAGCAACATAAACAAAATGCAAAACTTTTACTCTTAGAGTACTCCAACCACGATTAAAAATCCTTCGACCAACTGCATTGAAAACGTCTTTGATGTCCTTGTGGTCCATATGGCTTGTAAATCTCCAGTTTAGGCTGCATGTGATCTAATCGTAGATATGGTCTTCGCACCTCATCTCTCACATTTTCTAGGTATTGACAAATTTGTGGGTGTTCTCAGTGTCTCCCTCAAAAACTCAATAACTCGAAATATGATAGGTTCATTTGCTGCCGCTTTGCCTCTTCATTTTTATTTGGTTGCCCTTGTTCCGCTTCAACCAATGCCAACTATGGAATTCAGGTTCATGAGTTGAAGTACCTTCATCATTTGAAAGATTTATTTTTCTTTTGTAATATGAATCCATGATTTATCTTGAACCAATGCTGTAGCCATCAACCTATAGTTTACAGCAACAACAAAAACAACATCTTTGAAGTAAACAGTCAAATAATCTTCAATCAGCAGAGGAGACAACAAGAGAAATTAACCCTTGACATTTCGTGTTTGTGTACCTTGCCTAATGCCTATAGTCTGCTCAATTTAGCGCTCCACTATTGACTGCACCGTGCTCTTCCCCTCGTCTCGTGTGACCCACTGACCCAGTTTGCAACTTGGAGAGAAATTGCTGCCACAATCAGATATCAAAGTTGTAGCAATCATCTATGCTGGCTTGAACACACGAAAAAATAAAGAAAGGGCTAGAAGATGGGGATTCGGGGGAAGGAAGAATACCTAGCAAAGTCGCCATGAGTAATTAGGGAACGATTCAACGAGAGGAGAACATGGGATACCAACCATGGGACTCATGCGCAGAACAGAGGAGATGATGATGAGTCGCGTGCCCAGATCAGCCTACCACAACAAAATCTCATGGGCTAGATAGAAAGAATACACCATGGTAAAAAATTACACTTTTGGAAGACTAAGCCATTGCCAAGTATGATGTACCCGACCCTCTGCCACTGGCTACATGGCTAGTGAGATCAAGCCATCCACTATCTTGCATGCTAGTCTAGTAAGATGTGAGTCCATGATGTCTACTACACAGCTTGTTTTTGTAGACTCGTGTTGGGCCTCCAAGCATAGAGTTCTGCAGGACAGTAGCAAATTTCCCTCAAGTGGATGACCTAAGGTTTATCAATCCGTGGGAGGCGTAGGATGAAGATGGTCTCTCTCAAACAACCCTGCAACCAACTAATAAAAAGTCTCTTGTGTCCCCAACACACCAAATACAATGGTAAATTGTATATGTGCACTAGTTCGGCGAAGAGATGGTGATACAAATGTATTAATGATAGTAGATATTGATTTTTGTAATAGGAGCACTAAAAACAGCAAGGTAGCAATTGACAAAAGTGAGCACAAACGGTATTGCAATGCTTGAAAATGAGGCCTAGGGTACGTACTTGCGCTAGTGCAATCTCTCAACAATGCTAATCTAATTGGATCATGTAACCATCCCTCAAAGTGCGAGGAATCACTCCAAATTTCTTATCTAGCAGAGAACATAAGAAGAAATTGTTTGTAGGGTATGAAACCACCTTAAAGTTATTCTTTCTGTTCAATCTATTCAAGAGTTCGTCTTAAAATAACGAAAAGTTATTCTTTCCGTTCGATCTATTTAAGAGTTCATACTAAAATAACACCATATGATATGCATCAACCAACTCTAATGTCACCTAGATACTCCAATGCCACCACAAGTATCCATGAGTTAATTATGTGATACGCATCAAAAAATTTCAGATTCATCATACTCGATCCAACACAAATAACCTCAAAGAGTGCCCCAAGATTTCTACCGGAGAAATAAGGACGAATACGTGCACCAACCCCTATGCATAGATTACCCCAATGTCACCTCAGGAATCCGCGCGTTGAGTGCCAAAACATATATCAAGTGAATCAATATAATGCCCCTTTGTCACCATGGGTATTCATATGCAAGACATACATCAAGTGCTCTCAAATCCATAAAAGTATTCAATCCGATAAAGCGAAATCTCAAAGGGAAAACTCAAACCACAACAAGATAGAGAGGAGAAAATACCATACGATCCAACTATATTAACAAAGACCGCGATACATCAAGATCGTGCCATCAAGAATACGAGAGAGAGAGATTAAACACATAGTTACTGGTACAAACCCTCAGCCCCGAGGGTGGACTATTCCCTCCTCATCATGGAGACCGCCGGGATGATGAAGATGGCCACCGGTGATGATTTCCCCCTCCGGGGGAGTGCCGAAACGGGGTCTAGATTGGTTTTCCATGGCTATAGAGGCTTGCGGCGACGGAACTTCTGATCTATCGACTCCTCTAGGATTTTTGGAATTTAAACATATAATGATGCTTGCCAACTTGCCTCCACGGAGTTCCCTCGTGAGAGTGATTCCTGGCTGTTCGATCAGGTGTTCTGATCCATTTGATCCGTTCGATCATCACCTTGTAGTCAATCCTTCTTTACCTTTCCAGTTCATTTTTCTACCTAATGACGTGTGGGCTCATCTCATGTTTGCATTGGCGGAGTCAGTTGCGTCCAGGTGCGAGAGGAATTCACCAATCAGCTCCGTGCCCGCCGCGCGCTCCATCGTGCAGAAAGTGGGCGAAAAGTGAAAACCTAGCCGCCAATCCCCTTCTCGTACCAGAGCTCGTCCCGAACCCCTGCCTCGCGCAGCCGCCTCGTCTCCCCTCCCCTCTCCCTCGTTTTCTCTCCCACGCCGCTGGCCCTCTCTCTCGCCTCAGCCGCCTCCTCTCCTCCCCTGCGCCGTCGGCTCCCTCAACCAGCTTCTTACTCCTTTCCATCGGCGGCAGTGGTGACTGGTGAGCATGAGAGCAGCGGCCGCGGCTGGACGCCGTGAGCTTGGGAGCAGCTTGTTGACATGATCCAAGGTGAGGAACTGACGCGCGCTCGACGTCGTTCTCCCATTCTTCCTTTTCAACCCGATGCATAACCATGTGTTCCGGCGGACTCCAGCTCAGTTGGGAACGACCAAGGCAAGGAGGATCAAGATCTGGATGGCACGCCTCACCCTCGGCTACCTCTTCCACCTCCCCGTCGATTGCCACTTATCACGGAGGAGGAAGGATGGAGAGATATGGCGGCTGCGACTGGAGCTGGCGGATGCCAGATAGAGGTCCACCCTGTTCCCGGCCTCCCGCGTCCCGCCCCGGTACAGGGGCAACAACAAGGTGAAGATCGTCATGCCCGGGCTTGGGCTCGGTGATGAAGGGCAAGCGAGGTTCCTACCCATGGGCTCTGGCAAGTGAGATCTTTATTAGTTACCTTGCTCGCCTCCTGTTTGATGAAAGGTCTATGAGCTGATTCTGCTGCGTTTCATGTCCTACAGATCTTGAATTCATAATAAACATTTTTAAATGATGTAGTTGCTACACAAGGAAATCCAAGGAAAACATATATCTCATTGATGGATTTGCAGTATGCCTAATCTTGGACGTGTGCAAACCAACATAGTTGTGAATGAGCTCTGCTAGATTGTCTCAGCTCATGCCATGAGCGTTGGTAGTGTGTCACTGCAATGCGTAATGTCCATTCCTTCTGCCTTTTTCCTTTCTGTACATTTGGAGAAAAATGCACACATGTTATTTCTGCATTTGACAATTCCATTTAGGTGTAAAAACCTGGCTTTGTTTTGTTCCTTTTTGTTCTCTGTACAGTTTTTGCACTGACCAATGAACTGTGATGTCCATGAATGCTATTAAGGCACTGTTGAACTCCGCCTTTTCCTATCTGTACATTTGGAGAATAATGCATACATGTTGTTACAGCAATTTTTTGTTGGGGTTCACATGTTGTGACTATATGTATGAGACTGACTATATGTATGAGACTGACATAGTAAGTTTTCTGACGGTGAGTTATGTGTGGTTTGAGGGGTTGCAGCTTGCCTAACAGAGGTTCCCTAAAAACGACGTTTCAGGAAAAGTAAGCAGTATTCTCCTCGACCGTCCGATTTGTACGTGGCCCCTTCTTGTCCCATGTTGATCTGCTTATTCCCCTGATTCTTTTTTTCATTTTTTCTTTTCTTTATGATTTGTCTAAGACGCCTGCTTCGGTGCTCCGGTTTGTTATTTGCAGGTGCTGATCGTGCTGCAAGTTGATGCCTGGGTTTACAACTGGTGGTTTTTCCATTCCTTAATCCTCATGTCTTCTTGTGTGCGTGTGTGTCACATGTGCTTACATCTAGGTTTGATGCGAATTTTCTTTTTACAGGGTGCTAGCCACTGTAGTTCTGTTTGTTTGTTCGTAGGACACAGATGACAAACGGTGACATTGCGGTCTCTTTACCTTCATATTCTTGTCTTGGTTTTGTTTCTTTCTGCGTGTATCCACGCCATGGCTGAACATTCTTTACTCATTGATATGTGTATTCACGGGTTTGTTCTTCTTCTAGAGAATTAAGTTGGTGAAATTGCTGGTGACTTTTATTATTGTTAATTGCTCAGAGTGATTGTTCTCAAAGTAGTCTTGAACAATTAATCATTTGCAGGTATTTATCTAACCATTAGTGGCTTCAGTTTCCTGTCATCTTTCTTTTGGAAAAGGAAGTTGTTGTTGCTTCCCAGGTCAGCTGAGGTGATAACTGAACCCTCTTATACTGTAGAACAGATTCAGTATTCGCGTATATTCTCATGAGCTCAAGGATAGTTTTCTTTGTGTTGTTGTGGCTATGGACAGCTGTCGAAAAAAGAGAAGACGATAAGCGAGACTACTGCAGCGAGAGAGACGGCAGCCAATATTGTGTTAGTTGCCTGCTTTATGCAAAAATAAAACAAGTGAGACTGAAATGCTTTGGCATGTATTGGCTAAATTAGAACGTAGTATGAGATTGGCATATGCAGGATAACACTACAAGTTGACACACATAGCATGTATTGGCTAAATTAGAACGCATGAGATTATCATATGCTTTCTCAAAAAAGAAGGAGAGATTGACATATGCAGGATACCACTACAAGTTGGCACACCTAGGCAATTGATTAATTTTTTTTGTCTCTTTGCATAGTGCCCAGGTAGTGTTTGCACATATTATTTGTTAAATTGCTAAGATGTCTCTTTCTTTATCAGCATGTACAAAAGGTTCAACAAAGTGGGACTCCAAAGTCTGCAACCACAATAGAAATAAGGCCATGGAGCAAGAGTTCTGTTGGGCATCCTTTGCATTTATCTTGTCAGATTCCATGCTTCATAGCATGTGTATAAGCATAGAAGTACACACATACACTGCAGTTCGTAATGTCACTTAATAGGGGATGCATTAGCATACTTTATTTCCATTATAAACTGATAATATCTATGAGTTTAGAAAGGTAACAATAATCTGGGTTATAGCAGAATATTAAATGTGGTATGCTTGTATGAGTAGAAAATGCAGAGTTTATAAATGAACTAAAATTTGTGAGCAGGAAGTGGTAGGTTTAATTTCAGTTAGAAAAATGGGTGTACTGCAGCATCATATATTCAGGTAATCCCTTGAATTTTTTTGCCATGTTCAGGCTTTATACATCGTTTGTATATGCTTAAAGTACGCCACATGAACTGGAGTTCGTAGTGTCAGGAGTAAGAGGGGTGCAACTAAGTAGTAGCATGTTACAGGATAAGAACAGCTGTTCAGTTTAACAGTGCCCTTTAACAGTTTAACTCCAAAGATGCATGTTCCTACTCTTCCTGAGATCACGGTTATCATAACTATTTATTTGAGATATCCGAAGTGTTCCTTTGATAGTAGATGCAACTTGCAGCTATTGTGGACATTCGTTTGTTCGTGGGAAGTTTTTTCTCTTCCCTACAGTCAAAGCTCATGTGCAATTTGGAGAAAAATGCACACATGCTATCGCTGCATTTGGCGGTTCCTTTTAGCTAAAAAAACCTGGCTTTGTTTTGTTCCTTTTTGTTCTCTGTTTATTACTGTTAATTGCTCAGAGCGATTATTCCCAAAGTAGTCTTGAATAATTAATCATTTGCATGTATCTAACCAATAGCGGCTTACGTTTCCTGGTCATTTTTCTTTTGGAAATGGAAGTTATTGCTTCCTAGGTGAGCTGAGGTGATAACTGAACTCTCTTCTACTATTGAGAAGATTCAGTATTCACTTATATTTTCCCCAAGGATAGTTTTTATTGTGTTGTGGCTGTGGGCAGCTACCAAAAAAAGAAAAGAGGATGAGCGAGACTACTGCAGTGAGAGATGGTGGCCACGAGAGCTATGGATCCAGGAGAGGGTTCATGTTGTTTATATAGTTCCTCTAGGCCGTGTGTCTTTCCATCCCACGCTCCAGGAGAGGGTTTATGTTGTTTATTTTATTAGTCGAATATGATATAATATGAGATCACCTACCATCGTCATTCTTGATTACAGTCTCATACAAAAGTAGTCCAGTTAGTTGTACTAATTCATGTATATTTTTGGTATGGTTCTTATTTGGTTTCAATACACAGAAATTTGAAGGCATATAAGAGAAAAATCCATGGCATCACTTCAAATTGTGATCTTTATTTGGTTAGCAAGGCCTTCCTTTGGTGGCTATGTTTTTTTTTCGATTGTGATGTTTGAAACAATTTTTTTATACTAATAATGATCTAGAATACAACAGACCAATGATTTATACAAAGAGACACAGTGGGAGTTGACCGGAAACCTGGCTTTTGAAAGGACTGATATATACAAAATATTATTTGACTAGAACAGGAGAGATGTAATCTTATGGATAATTCAACATTTGCAAGAAACTTCCCAGCTTAGCCCTCCTATTGCTCACCTAAAGATTTATTTCCTTCGTTTCAGTGCCTGCTTTTGATGATATGAAACTAACAAGGCAGAAGGTACTTCCCATGGTTAATTTATTATATTTTTGTAGAAACTGTATAAAGAAAATACCGTGCACTTTCTTATAGTCTTTTGGCTGCCCTGCTGTTTTGGCTTTCTTTTAGGACAGAGGACACACAATGCTTAACAGGTGATCTAAATTCATAGTCATCGGTTCTTACCATGTGCCTGTTATTTTATTTTGCATTTTTTATGCATCACATCATTTCCTTTATAAAAAGTGATCTGAATTCATGGTCATTGGTTTACTGACCGTTGGCAGCTTTTCATTTTCTTCATGAGACTGCTCACAGTGGGGAGTAACATAGAGTAGTAACTTGCCGATGTTACTAGTCTATATTACTACCTCCATAATGGGTAGTAACATATGAGTAGTATCATGGAAGAGTTCATTTATTAGGCTATAGACTCATATGCTTTGAAATGTGTGATGTTACAGTGACTAGCTAAGTTACCACAAACCCCTCTCTCCTTATTAATTAGCTGCCACATAAGCAATCTTGTATTGAAATGTGTGATGTTACTAGTTAAGTTACTCCCATTGTGACTAGTCTGACAAGAAAACCATATAGCGCTTGTACGCTTTAGCCTTGTCCTGGTTACTAGAACTGCTTCGATGCTGCTCTCTTATAAGTGCCTTGCTTGCACCAGTACTCATGGTTGTCTTTTCTGAGCCTATAAATTCTTGGATGGAGCAAACTCCTATGATTGCTGATCCATCACAATACTGACCATGAACTTTGTGCCCATCTCCGAGGTTAGTAATTCCAGAATTCGAGTTGCACGTACTGTCGTAGAGAGTAAAACGTGTCGTGTTGATGCTCTCTACGACACTAACTCATGGATCAATGTTTATCTCTGTGTTTTGTGTTATATTATTTTGTGTATACCCCTCTTAAATACGAGTCTTTTTTAGAGATTTCATTATGGACTACATACGGAGTAAAATGAGTGAATCTACACTCTAATATATGTCTATGCACGTAGTTTGTAGTGGAATCTCTAAAAAGACTTATACTGTATTTAGAAACGGAGGGAGTATGTAGCATTTTATTGAAGCTGCCATCGCGAGAGGAAACGGAAGGATACCTTCGTGATCAGCACATCGGTGTCTTAGGCTTCTTCATGTAGTTTTGTCACTGCCGGCAAGTGCAAGAACAAACATGGATATATCAGTGTAGATAATTCTATCTTTATTTTCTGATTGATTTAAGATACTCACATATATAGTGGTTACAAATGCTCTATAATACCTACATAATCATTGGTTCTAATTCAAAGCCACAACTTGACAAGTCTGCTATCATGTTTAGTAAAAACACTAAGAATGATGTTCGGAAAGCTATGCTGGACCAATTGGGGCTCCCGGTGTATGTGGGAGAGTCAAGAACAAAAGTCTTTGCGTATATGAAGGATATAATTTGCCAACGTATACACGGATGGAAGGAAAAGATGCTAACCAAGGCCGTGAAGGAGGTTCTGATAAAGGCATGCGCCTAGGCCATACCCACTTTTGCCATGTCAGTTTTGACCTTACCAAGGGGCTATGTGAAAATGTGTTTTTTTATACGTAAGGATATAAATTCTTAGCGTTTGTGTTTGGCCAGACAGAAGATTACTAAAAAGAGACACATACTTTTAGTGGCATGATTTTGAATGAGACTTTGTGCTATCAAATTAGAATGTGTATTTACTCCCTCCGTAAAGAAATTTAAGAGGGTTTAGATCACTACTTTAATGATCTAAACGCTCTTATACTACTTTAGTGATCTAAATGCTCTTATATTTCCTTATAAAGAGCGTACATTTTATTATAGACAACAAAATACCGTTTTTCCTATTAAAGGGATTAGATTTGTTACATACATTTTGTTTCAAATATAACCCTATGCCACCAAATTTAAATGTCATTGTAGACAACAAGCCCCCCATTTTTTCTAATTAAGAGATTAAATTTGTTGCCATATGTGCTTGCCATTAATTAAGTCAACTAAATCATGGATTTCTTTTCATCGCTAACATGGAATCAACAGGTCTCTGCGTCATTTGGCGCAACGGGTCCACTAGTATTTGTAAATTTATAGGGCGAAGAGGCGATGCGGGAGGCCATCGAGGTGGGCACAACCCACCTAGGCGCGCCTGGGCCTCCAGGCGCGCCCTGGTGGGTTGTGCCCCCCTCGAGCACTTCTTTGGCCCACTGGATGTCTTCTGGTCCAAAAAATCTCCGAAAAGTTTCATTGCGTTTGGACTCCATTTGATATTGATTTTCTGCAAAGTAAAAAACAAGCAAAAAACTGCAAATGGCATTGGGCACTATGTCAATAGGTTAGTCTCAAAAAAATGATATAAAGTTGCTATAAAATGATTGTAAAACATCCAATAATGATAATATAACAGCAGGAATACTTCATAAATTATAGGTACGTCGGAGACGTATCAGTCCACACATCACTTTCCAACAAGGGACTATTTAGAGCGTATGTAAGATCTCACAGACAAGACACATACTTGTCGACATGCATCATTGATATCGTCCAAGGACTATATGATTCATAAGCACATCGGAAATACCATCATGCATGATTGTCTCTAGGGAATGTCTCCAACATAACCATATTCGCACCAACCATCTCATGACACCACAAGGATAGCGTGCGAGGTTCTTCAACAACAACACCATTAGGAAGGGAGCGATGCTCAAGTGCTCTCATCACCGGATTCAGCTACCAAAGCCAGATTCCAACAAATCCAAGGATATCCGAGCAATGGCTTCAACAAGGTAGTGACACAAAAACATCATCATTGCCAGGTACATCCAACTTCGATTAGACCTAGGTTTTCTTCTAGGAGCTCGAGATTGGGTGAACGAGTAGCATCACCCTCTAAGTCAATCATGTGTTCCCGCCACCACTTCTCTGTGATCCCAACAGTTGCATGCGACCGCCCGCCGCCGCGCAGACCCATATCCTCTACATCAAGCCGTCCTCTAGATATTGCATCTCACCACCGAGGGTAAACATTGGATCTGGAAGGAGAAACCCTCACAAAAACCTTTTGGTGGTCACTGCAATCGGCAGTGAGGCTGCCGCCTACATCGAAGTGGTCTCCCGACGGAAGAACAAGGATATTGAAGCAGACCAGCATCGATTGGACTATCACGAGGAGAGAGCCCTTTAAGGCTCGTCGGCCCCTGGGCGAATCTTCTTTGCTAGCATCACTAGCGGCCCCCTGGCGAGCCGGTGGCCACCTCCACTAGTGATGACAGAGAGAGAGGAAGCGGGGGGGGAGGCCAGTGGCGTCCAAGGGTTTTAGTTACGCTCCATGCTAATCCTACCTTTTCTTCTTAATGAAAAGACAACACTTGTGCTAGTTGCTTAAAAAAGATTATGTTATGGTAGTTGAAAGAGTTTACTTTGGGAGACAATGTTTGCAAACTTGCAACTCATGGACTTCTTGCTGATCCTTCATGTAAACATGGTTTCTTGGGCACTGGTACTGGAGAGCATTTGTAGCACACAGGTGCGGGGGCATGCAACCCACTTTTTCATTTGGCTTTTGATTTTCAATCTTTCATATCTTTTGAACCAAAAGTCCAAATTAAGTTTTGTTTGCATATCTGTATTTCTAGTGATGAGGACTTTCAAATGGGATCCATTTTGATGAGTTTTGAAAACTTCATTAAGTTTCAACCTCTGAAACTTACTATGAGCAACCGACAAAATCATATATTTCAGAACCTGCAAATGACAAAATTGTAGGTAAGTTTCAACTCTGAAACTTGGTATGAGTGACCGACCAAATCAGAAGTTATAGAACATGTGACTAGAAAAATTGTAAGTTTCAGTTTCTAAAACTTAAAACTTGTTGCGTCATCATGTGGGATCCATCGACTTTGCGGATTGCGAGTCAATCGGGCGGATGACACAGTTGGGCAGGTGT